>OX377618.1:245489414-246199766 GCA_947397865.1 Polietes domitor | reverse complement strand
GTATATAACGAATTTTGTGTTTCTATTTTTTTCGTTTGATAGGTACTATTTGTATCCCTTTTTGCTCCATTTCAACCCCTAAAAATAATAATAAATTTATCGTGCACGTTTATGATATATTTAATAAATGTAATCACACATTTTCAAAAAATACTTGACATATTAGGGAATAATGTTTCCATCTGGTCCGATTTCGCCAATTGTCAATTCCAACCGATCTATAACTATTAGGCGTATTCAGGAAAAAATTGTACGACGTTGCTCATTTCGTGCAGATGGACGGACGGACATGTCTTAGAATTTTATGACGATCAATAATATATATACTTTATAGGGTCTCTGATCGATATTTCAAAGTTACAAACTTAGTATGCCCTATAAGGTCACTAGTTTTGAACATTCATCCGATTTTGATGAAATTTGGCATTCGTTCTTGGCGGGTCAAAGATGTACATGGTACTAGGCTTGCCAGATGTGGGGGTTTATCGCCAACCATGGAAATTCCATGATGGTCAAAATATATGAATGGGGATTTTTGTGGCGATGTCATAAAATATTTCGGGGATTTTGTGGGGATATTCAAAGTACTTTGAAAAATATTTAGGTTTTTATTTCAACTAAGAGTGCAAATTTATTTACCAATGTCTCGGTGACATTTATTGCTTGGCTGTTCACTACCTGATTTTGGTCGTTGATGAATATTTTCCGAAGGCTTTGGTCAGCAGAGACATTATAATATCGACACAAAAGGAGAATTGAAATGAAATTGTTACAAAGTATTTAATACTACCAATAAAAATGAAAATTAAATTAAACATTCGCTTTCATTCAACAAGACAGCATCTGACACATCACGAAATGAAGATGGGATTGTTTAATGATAATCTGCAAAATATTTCGTCACAGGGTCAAGCCATCTGTGAGCTAAACGCTCCTGAAAACACCTCTAAAAAGCATGTTTTTCCCGTGCATTTTTTTATGTTTTTCTGAAATAATAGACCCTTGGAGGCACTATAAATACAAATTGTTATCATTGTCTTAGAATCATTGGTCGTATTATTGGACGTTTGGATTGGTTTTTTGTGGGTTTTCAAAGTGACAGCTACAAACTCATATTTCTTGGGAACATTTTGTAAGAGGTGTAATGAAAAATAAATATATAATACCTGTCGAATGATGCCTAAATGATGAATATCGGACGAAAAATGACGTCACTGACTCCATATTTGTGAAATAATTTAATACAGGAGATGGCTTTTCAAAGCCAAAATGCTCAAACTCTTTTTACAAAAAAATGAGCGCTGAGACGTCCGATGTTCATCTTATGGGCATCATTCGATAGGTATTGACTGCAGCTATTTATTTTTTTATAAAATACTAACACCAAATACGAAAAAGTTTTTAGTTGTGACTATGAAAAAACGAAAAAAATTCTATAAACGTCCAAAAAGTTACTTTAAGACGAGAATCAAAATTTATATTTAAAGTTCTTCCGAGGGTCTACTAATTCAGAAAAAAATTGGACAAAAATGCAACGGAGGTGTTTTCAGGAGCGTTTAGCTCACAGATGGCTTGACCCAGTGGCGAAATATTTTGCAGATCATCATTAAACAATCCAAACTTCGTTTCGGCGACCCAGCCCAACATACATATGTCTATACGGGCATCTCCCAAAAATGATCTACAAAAAAAAGAAATCAGACCACTCTAATAGTTTTTTTTTTACTTTATTTTTTCCTTATTTCGACAACTTTTTTATTATGAAACTTGAAGTTAACTTGTTCCCTTTTATTTTTATTAGAATTTGAAGTGTAATAACGAAAATTACTACATTTTTTACTAAAAAAAATCTAAATCTAATCTAATCTTTGTTTTTCCTTATATACATATACATGAAGGTCAGAGGATATATTTTGTCCGTAGATTTATAAAATATGAGAATTATCTAAAAAATCTAAGAGATAATTCTCATATTTTATAAATCTACGGACAAAATATATCCTCTGACCTTCATGTATATGTATATAAGGAAAAACAAAGTTCTCAAAAAAATCCCTGAAGTTCTCCAAAAATCCCTGAACTTTGTATATTTCTATAAGAGCTTCAAAAGTACTTCTGTTTTTTGTAGCGTCCGTTTCAACGTAAAATTGTTTATAATTTTATACTAATTTGTAATTTGTATTTCATACTAATTTGTACTAAATCCTGACGATTTATTTTTAAATGTAGTACTCTTTAAGCGCTTTAGAACACTAAAAAGGCTGATCGACTTTTTCATTTTCTTTCTTGTTTTTGACGTAGTTTAAGGCGTGCGAATGTCGCGTCCGGGCCACTGGGAGATGCCCATCCATATGAAATTGTATTTTTACACGAAATATTTTGTTTTCTAGGTATTGTTGCACACATACCCAAAAAATGTTAAAGGAAAAATTTACTAAAATTAACGTATTTATTCAAATCGAAAAATACTCAAAAACCGTTTTTTAACTCAATTTTAGTGTAAAATTAAAAAAAATGATGCATAGATCAAATGCAACAGTAGACGACTGTTTCGTTGTCTAGATCGAAATGTACTGCAACTTTAAATAAACACCTTGTTCACGACATGGTCGAAATATTCCCTGATTGTTGACGAATTTACAAATCATTTATAATTTGTTTTTGTCGAATTCTCGAAAATTAAAACAACTCTTTTATGTTTGGGGATAATTGGAAAATGTTCATGAAAATTTTGCGGACAAGGAAAATATTCATCTGGCAAGCCTGCATGGTAGTTAGTGATGGCACTATATACTTAAACTATAACAAAAGATATTTTTAATGGAAATTTTCCTCATTTTTTACTTTTTCAAGAAAACCCCAAAAACACAGGTTTTTTAAAAAGAAGCCCGGGCAACTGGATTTCGAAATACCCCGAAAAACCCGGGTTTCTGATCAGTCTAGTGTGATTCACTTTCTTTCTTTTACCAAACGACGAATTTCCATCCGTAGGAAGAACTTGATCGTGCGTATTTCATTCAAAAACACTTACATAGAGTTATCCCAAAAAGGATGCGAAGAAAATGGTTAATAGTGAGACAAAATACCATGAAGAAGGTGGTATGACAAATAGGTAGAGACGGACATTCTCAACTTGCTTGTATTTAAGGTATACCTGGGCTACAATTATTTTATTTCAAATAATATTTATAATTTTTATTATTTATTTTAATAAATTATTTTCAACTTGCTAGTATTTCAAGTATGTTTGGGCTACAATTATTTTATTTCAAATAATATTTATAATTTTTATTATACGTATATTGTCTGACGGAGGCTTTTAAATTTCATTAAGACAAATTTTGAATTTTTAAACTTTGATAAATCTGGCTATTTGTGCCGCACAATTTGGGAATTTGAAAAAAAAAATGTAACTTCCGTTGACCCTTTGCCAAAAAGAAAAGAACACTATCAGCACTGAACACCTCTTTGGGTGTGATGATGGTGTCTCTTTGGTTTATTTTTGCACTGCTCCGCACGAGCATTAACACAAATCAGACATGAAACCTTCAACTTGAATTCGTCGTAACAGTGGCAGTGAGCGAACCTCAGAAAAGTGCAAGGTATGGTCGATATGATATCTAAAGAAGAAGAAGCTATGAATATACATATGTATATACACTGAGAGAAATGGTAATTTACTATCATAAATTAATTGAAACGAGAAAAAACTAAAAAGCACAGCAATGTGATATTTTAATTGAAAAAAGTATTCAAGATAATTAACAGCTGTCACAATGTCTGCTACTCGCATCTCCTCAACACACATCCATCCATCCATTAGGATTTATTTACTTTGTCCGCAAACATTTGCGCCAAGTGTTGTATTAAATACAATTTGTTTGTTTGATATTTAAAGATACTAATTAAACAGTGCACAACACTGCCGCAACCCCTGCCAAGTAAAACACACATTTAAATTTTTGACATTTCTAAGTGTAGCGCAGAGAGCGATTGCGGCTGGCTGGCTGGCTTTTAGCGACTTTGGCGTTGGCATGTATTCGTCGTCTCGTAGATTAATTTAAATTTTCGCAGACCACGCGTAATTTTTGATTCAATTCTTTTTTTCTGCTGATTTTTTTTTTCTGTTAGCTCGACTATGAATATAATGGTCTCTTACATTCATACATACTGTATGTTTGTGTGTTTGTATGTATGTATGTATGTACATATTTAGAGAGTGAATAAAAAATGTTCTTGTTGTGACATTCTTTTCAGAATTTCTTTTTTCACGTCGTTTTTTTGTTTTGCATTTACTGCACAATTTATGATGATAATCATTTAAGTCAAAGTCTTATAAATTAACAGCAACATCACAAAAGAACATTTGTGCGCAAATTATTGGGAGCAAAGTAAGATTCTAAGAAATCAATTTAAAGTCCAAAAAACGCAGAATGCTTACACCCAGGCAACAATTTGGAGGGGAGCATATTTCCCAAATTCAGCACTCAAAATTAGACTAAACTGGGTTTCATGTCCGATTTCAAAATGTGATAAGGCCCTATACGAAAGACTCGTTATAAATACAAATTTCACCTCAACTTGTAACACTCTCCCTGGCCAAACAACAAGATAAAATACAAGAGAAAAGATCCCTAAAAGAGATTTTTTAATTTTTTTGGGAAGCCGGACAAAATGAGATTAAAATGGTACCAACTTAAGTAGTGCAGCTAGAATCGTGAAATACAGTGTTTACATTTTTTTCGAAATTTGTACTTTTTAGGGGAAAGTGGGTCAAAAAGGGTTAAAAATGGTACCACCAAACTATTACAGCTGCAATCATGTTATTCGGTGTGTACATCCATCAGATTAGGTAGGCGCGTAATATAAATGAATTATCCGAAACTTGTACTTTTAAGGGGAAGGCGGTCAAAGAGGGATAAAACTGGTACCACAAAACTGTTACATCTGGAATTCGGATATTCGGTGTGTACATTGATCTGACCGCGTAGACGCCCAACATTATTGAATTTTTCGACGTTTATATTTTTAAGGGGAGATCGGGACAATAAGGGTTAAAAATGGTACCAACAAAAAGCATAAAAATGGGGTTGTACTTTCCACTTGTACTATGTAGACATGCGATATAAAGAGATTTATACTTTTTTGGACAAAGAGGTAGTATCGTGAATTTCAGTGTATACATCTGACTACGCAAAATTATTAACATTCCTCTGGCAACATAAACCCGCAAAATAAAAGAATTTTTCAAATATTTTGCTTGGATAAAATGGTACCGACTAAAGTATTACTGGGATCATGTTATTCGGTGTGAATATTCCTCTAATTATATAGACGCACAACAAAAATATTTGTTTCGATTTGTGTACTCTTAGGAGGTAAGCGGCACAAAAAGGGATAAAAATGGTACAAACGTGTTTTGAAATTCGGTATCAATATTTCTCTGACAACATACACCCGCAAAATAAATGGATTTTGTGTAATCTCAAAAACTATAAAAATAATATAAAATGTTCCATTTTAGCTTATAAAGGGTGTTTTTTATTGAGGTATAGAACTTCGAACTGAAATAAAACACAAGGAAATCGTTTTAATGTCCATCAATTTGGCTTTATTGGAAGGATAATTTTATGCCATTAATGTTTAAATATGATTTCGGGCATGTGGCCGCCGCGGCTGGCTCGTATATAGCCAATTCTACAGGTCCAATTTTGTCTTTGCGCAAAATATTCCATAAAGTTGATGGACAAAGCTCCAATTGCTGTGCACGGTGGCGAATCGATTCATTCGGGTCCTCTTCAACACTTTGCTCTACAGCGGCAATTGTTTCTTCGGTGCGCACTGTTCGACGTCTCTGCGGATGCGTATTATCACATAGAGTAAACGTAGTGCGAAAACGATCTATGGTTAACCGAATTAATTACTCTGATGGACGATTATGTCGACCATAAAATGGACGGAGCTTGCGGTGAACTTCGCGAACTGAACCATTACTTTCGAAATAAATTTGCACGATTTGCAAGCGTTGTTCTTTTGTCAACCTGTTCATGATGAAATGGCAAACCAAACTAAATATTAATCAATTGACAGCTGACAAAATGGCCGCCAGTTAAAAAAGTAAATAAAAAACACCCTTTATATAAAAAACGGTTTCACCGGTTTTTTCAAATTTTAAAAACCGAAACCAGGTTTTTTTTAATTGTAAATTTTTGAACAAACCAAAAACCGGTTTCCCGTAGAGGGTTGGTTTTTTGACATCCCTAGTCATACCCCTTCTGGTACCTCTCACACAAAATGGCATAAACTTTGCTTACAATAAAACCGACATATCAGGGTAGTCATAATCATTTGCAATTTGATATTTGCTTTTATAATTTGATATTTGCTAAATTTTTAAATAAATTTACATCATCCACATTTATCCATAGATTTTGTACATATAAACATTGTTTTTCTTTCTTTATGATTCTAATGCCAGCAAAAATAGATTTTTCAAAAAAAAATAATTTCCTAAATTTTTGGAGACTGTTCCTGAACCATTCTATTTGAAAGTGTAATTCGCAACATTTGTAGACTTCATAATAACCGTTATGACATGTTCCAACGGGTATGATCGAATCAATATATCTAGAATTAGAATAGAAATATTAAAGGTGTCTACATTTAATTTTTAATTTTAATTTTATGGCAAAAATTATCCTTAAAAATGTTTTTATTGATTTTATCCAATCCAAACAAAAAATATTTTTTTCGGCTTGGGCACAAATTTTTTTGTTGTATAGTTTAATTTGAAAATCGGGCTAAAAAACCTCGCCAAAAATATGCAATTTTTTCTAGTAACTGAAATACAGAGATACAAGCCGACCGATTTTAAGCCGACAGGCCGCCGCCGCCGCATGTTTCTGCTCGAGCCACGCCGCCGCCGATTTCATCGGCTCAAATCGACTTGAACCACGCCGCCGATTTCATCGACTCACGGAGTTCTAACTCAGTCAAATCTTACTACCAAAATAGACAACCCACTCGAAATTACGAAAGAAAATATAAACGTCGACTTAGACAACCTACTACTGTGAAATATATGGATCTTTCTTTGAATTTAGTATCCCACTATTGAATGTAGTCAATTCCAGTAGGTGTGGCCATGTGTTCCTATAAATAACAATAAACAACAGCTCCTCTATTGTGCTTCTCTAGTGTGTCAAAGTAGGTAGAGTATTATCATAATTTGGAAGGATTATGATATTCAAGATGTCTGATCAAATATGCCTCACATGAAAAGCTGTAATTGCAAAAATATTTATTAAATTCATCCATATTATAAATTTTGGGAATGGATTGTCACTCCCCAAAAAATTGTATGGGATAGTTATATGAAATTATGGGAACATTTGCTAATATTGGCTAATATTAACGAATATCGAATTAGTTGACAAAAAATAAAAGAAAAGGTACCAAAAACCAATACAAATTGTTCCATTTTCCCAAAATTGTCAAATAAATAGAGGTAATCGAATGGCAGAACGAGCCGGCAAATCAGCCGAAAGCCGCCGCCGCCTACCCATTTTGAACAGCGCCGCCGCCGCCGATAATTACACAGTGCGACAAATTGCAGTTTAATCTCTGCAATTCAAGCACCACTATGAATGTTCGTTAGTGTATCCAAAATGATGACGATTGCCTAAAGGATTTTTTTCCTGAGGTACCCGTTTTCGCGGGACGCCCTGGCGCGCTCCCCCCATCCTCTTTTGTTATCTTATGGTCTTTTGTTTGTCATAACTCGAGAACGGCTGTCCCGATTTAGGTGAAATAAATGTTGAAAAATTAAGAATTATAATTCCTTTAATCTATTCCTATGCTCTTTCTCGATATTTTAAACAGTTTCGCAGATATAAATAAATTTATGAAAAAAAAATGCGGGACTGTTTCTGTTAATGTTCAGTCTGACTACATTGCGTATGAGTGATATTACCCTCAATAACCAGTACGTATACGTTACCTACACACACTACATTATTTTTCTGTCTCTAGAAAGAGTATCATAACTAGGGTATCCAATTATTCCGACTTCTAAGATATTCGATTAATTGTTTATTCGAAAGCTAAGAATTTCCAATTAATCGAATAAACGCCTGAAGAGTTAATCATCAAATAATTGTTCAACTCATTAAAATATAATTAATATAGGTTAAATAGCTAGAACATTTAATTTTAATGTTAGTCACTACTTTTCCATATTTATGTGTAAATACATTTCGAAATAAAACAAGAGTTTGCGGGCATTCCTTTTCTATATGGTAATAAGCCTTAACATATTTTTCCGTTTTGAATTTTTTATGATTTTTAAAAACAAAAAATTTAAATTTTTTAGGGAATTTTTTTTTTCATAAATTTATTTATATCTGCGAAACTGTTTAAAATATCGAGAAAGAGCATAGGAATAGATTAAAGGAATTATAATTCTTAATTTTTCAACATTTATTTCTCCTAAATCGGGACAGCCGTTCTCGAGTTATGACAAACAAAAGACCATAAGATAACAAAAGTGGGTGGGGGAGCGCGCCAGGGCGTCCCGCGAAAACGGGTATCTCAGGAAAAAAATCTTTTAGGCAATCGTCATCATTTTGGATACCCTAACGAACCGTCATAGTGGTGCTTGAATTGCAGAACCACTGTTGCACTGTGTTATGGTTCGGCTTGTAACTGTGCTGAAATATCGCTTGAGCTAACTAAGATACATACAGATGTAAGCTCGTTTTTACTATTTTTTGAATAACATTATCACTGTCCAGAAATAAATAAACATCGAAACTGCTCGACCTGCAGTTAATTCAATCTTTCCTCCTAGTGATACAGGAAATATTTAAATTTCTCTGTTATTAGTTCTCGTGAGGTGGCCAACTTTTGAGTGTCACCCATCAGACCACATACCGACTAGGGACGCACAATTTTGCAAATCAACTGGAAAACACTTCTGTTCTCAGCATGTGCAATTTTGTCAAAATATCTATTTCCGTTCAAAAGTTACAGAATTAATTCCATAAAAAATCGATCTGGAATCACTGTGCGACTGCAATAGATGACAAAACCGGTTACAGTTTTGGACACCCTAAATGTAACTTGACATCGACACTGTTCATGTCTGTGTGGTAGTGCCACAAGCGGAAACGGATATATCTGCCTACCACACACCAAGAAATATTTAAATTTCCCGTTTATTAGTTATCGTGTCAAATTCATGATATTTTTTGCATACATTTGTTTACACTTAAACCGATTGCCAGTGTGGCTGAGTCTCTGAGTATGTGTGTTATATTTACTGGGCTCTCAATCATTTGTCAAAGTTGTCATTACATCCATTACTCTTGTCAGGCGGGTAAGTGAGTGAGTGAGTGGGCCGTTTCATAGATTTTTACAAACATACATTCCACTCACTGTGTGTGGACAGCAACAGTAAATGTTAGTTGAAATGAACGAATGTATGCATGTTTGTGGACAGCAACAATAAATGTTAGTTGAAATGAACGAATGTATGCATATCTGCTACATATATTTAAATGCTTAAATGTAAATAAAAACGATTATTTTGTTATTGTTGATGTCAAATAGGAAAATAAACAATTTATCTGTAGACAGAGTGAACAACAGCCTGTCTGCACTGGCCAACGGTGATAAGAGCGACGGCGGACATCGGCGACTGGTGATATTACATTTCCTCCAGACACCAGATACTGGAGATCATGGTGCACGGATTCGTCGTTACATCGCGCGCGACAGTTTAATGATCCTCTGTCGAATGTTGTGTAGTTTTGTTCAGCTTTTTTTTGCAAAATTCATTTTAATTGCATTAAAATACGAACTCGTATTGTATTCGCTGTGGCCGTTGCCGTTGCTGTTGCTGATTTATGGTTTGTTTATAGACCCATTTATTGCGAATGATAAGTGCAATCAACATGCATACATACATTCATTTTTACATTCATTCATGCTATAATTAAATTAATTATAAATTGATAAACGTAGAGAACAAAAAAAGAAAAAAACATTGCAAAAATTCCAAAAACAAGAAGAAAAAACACCACTTGACCACTCCAAGCGTATGCCTCCCAATAAACCGAAAACAATCGCTTAATTCAAAGTGGTAAATTCATTATTTTTTAATTTTATTTACTGTGTTGCCTTATAAACGAACAAATTGAACGATATTTTGATTGCAAATCAAGTGCTACAATCTTTATGTTCGAGAAATTGATGGGTGGGTACAGTGGTTTCGAATAAACTAAGGGCGGTGAATTGTCAATTTCCTAAAACACAGTCAGTTATTAAAATGTTATCATTTGATTGACTGATGAAATCGAAGGGGAAATCGTGCGGGTATTCTTTATAGCGAACTTTCATGTACGAAAAAAGATCTAAGATATAGATAATTCTATATTTTCAAAAAAAATAAAATAAATCAATAATATAATAAAATAACAAAACAATTGCTGGCTAGCGTTGCAGACCTCTTCAGTAAAACAGCTAACAAATGTTGCTTCTTCACAAGCTTTTGGAAAAGGCAATTCAGACTTATTTGCTGCAACAACAAACAAATGTTAGATATTTCAGCAAAGTAGCACTAGCTACATATTTGTTATCATGTCTAGGATTTGAAAGAGGAGTTGAATTAATAGATGACTGTACATTTGACTCCTCAAATTATATAAAAAAATTACTTTTGCATTGGAGCCACCTTAAGCATAATATGAATTCTATAAATTCCCCCCTTAGAGGACTGTCGCTAAGGGGTAGTTGTGGTTGTTGAAAATGTTGGGTAGGGAAAATTAGTTGGGTTCAGTTTTACATGTCTCCCATCTAAGGGCTACTGCGGGGCAGTTTTAGGCCTTTATTTCATAAAAAAATATAAAAAATGAATGGAAGCCGCCTTAAGGATTGAAGTAGAGGGTAGGTTTGACTCCACTAGGGACCTCCTTGAGGTAGTTAGAGTGGTGGGAGCAAATTTTATTAAAATGTAGTTTGTGCATGAGAGCCCCCGTTAATGAGTGCAGATATGTTTATGGAGGGCAAGTTTTGGGCCTTTTTTTCGTTAAAAATATAAAACATAAAAAATGAATGAGGGCCACCTTAAGGATTGAAGATAGAAGATAGGTTTGTTCTGAGAAAATATTGAGGCTGAAAAAATACTAGCAAATGTATAAGCATATTTTTTAAAATTTAGTTTTTGCATGGGGTTAGGGGGTAAGTGTTTTCGGAAAAAAATGTTAGAGAGGAAAATTTATGGAGGTTGGTTCTATATTTAACCCAGCTGGGGGCGACTCCGGAGCAGTTTTGGACCTTGCTGTTATAAAAAAATTATAAAAAATAAAAAATCGTATTGGTTGAAGATAGAACGAAAGTATGTTCAGAGAAAACACGGGGCTTGAAAAAACTATTGGGGGTCGGTGATACATATGACGCCATTAGCCTCCTTGGACCAGTAAGAGCGTGGGGGCAAATTTCATAAAAAATTTATTTTTTAATCGAATTCCTAAAAATCCCATACAACACTATCCCATCCCTAGAATACACCGAATTTCTTGAATTTCGGCTGCACTATCCTAGAGGAATGTACATTGTACACACCAAATTTTATGATTCTAGCCTGCAGCCATGTGATCGGTTTCAAATTTGTCCCCTTTTCTCCAAAGTACTATGGACCAAATCACCCATTTCACTGGTCAAAAGTCATCAATCCAATAATCTAATACTATGTGATGATATAATTTTAATTTGATATGAACCATTTTACCACTTTAATCACCTTTCGCCACACCGGTTCACGCATGAATATCAAGTAAATACAAGACAGAAATTACTTAAAACACAGAAAATATAAGGAGTCTTTGTATTTCACGTGATGGATCTACAACTAGTAGATGTATTCATGGAAAATTTCGTCTACCTACCTCCTTTTATTTAGATTGCTAATGTGCATCCAATAGATGTGCATCATTTTTGGTCAATATCGTTTGGAATGTCATCATGGAAACACTCATACCACAGCAGCGTCTCCAAATTTTTCTGATATATTTATTTCGAAAATCATCGAAGAGAATATAGAAGTTATAGCTGAAAGTGTACGCGAAGACCATGGCGAAACGATTAGTCGTCGTTCTCAGCAGCTTGGCTTGTCGTATTCGCCAACTTGTCGTATTTTACGTAAGGATCTCGGCCTTTTCAACTTGGGCAAGAATTGAAGCCAGACGACCTAAAATGTGGGTGTAATTATCCGTGAATAGGAGATACCAGTCGCTATGCTCGAACGAGTCGCCCAAAATAAGGCCTTCGAAATGGAATTTTACTAAAAATTAAAAAATACCCATACAATGCCTTCCTATCTTTTTCGGTTTTATATAGAAAGCAAAAATACATTGGCAAATGTTATAGATAGACCTTCGACAAAATGTTTGTAGACTATTAGATATTTAAGCACATTTTAAAAGGCACAGCACAAATTAAAAAAAAAATAAAAACAAATTCATCAAAATCTTCAAAAAAGAGATATACTAACAAAAATTGTCTTCAAAAATAATGGCTAACAAGTTTTTGCTTTTTTATACCCTCCACCTCCAGGGTGAAATATCGACCTGAGACCCTATAAAGTATATATATTCTTGATCGTCATAAAAATCTAAGACGGTCTAGCCATGTCCGTCCGTCCGTCTGTTGAAAGCACGCTAGCATCTAAACGAAAGGAGCTAGAACGTTCAAATTTTCCATAAATGCGTCTTATAGTCGTAGATCGGTTGGGAATGAAACGGGGCGAAATCGGCCCAAAGGGCAAAAAATTTTCCCTCACAAGGATCTCTAATATTTTAGCGTATTTAAGCAGTTTTTTTTTTGAATATGTCTGTTTATATTTGTTTGATATTTGGTATACGCATTCCCCTTATAGCAAAAACGTGCACCATAAAGTAGATACGTAATATAAAATTATTTTTCCCAAGTTCGTACTTTTAAGGGGTGAAATGGAATAGAGGGTTAAAAATGGTACCGACCAAACGGCTGTACCTAGAATAATGAAATTCGGTGTATACATTCCTCTGATAGAACAGACAAGTAAAATACGCGGATTTTTTTAAAATTCGTACTTTTTGGGGTTAAAATGAAAAAGGGGGTACAAATAGTACCAACCAAATTACCGCAGCTAGAGTCATGAAATACGGAGTATAAATTCCTCTGACTATATAGACACGGAAAATAAACAGATTTTTCCAAATTCGTACTTTTTGGGGTCAAAATAGAAGAAGGGGATAAAAATAGTGGGGTTAAAATGAAAAAGGGGGTACAAATAGTACCAACCAAATTACCGCAGCTAGAGTCATGAAATACGGAGTATAAATTCCTCTGACTATATAGACACGGAAAATAAACAGATTTTTCCAAATTCGTACTTTTTGGGGTCAAAATAGAAGAAGGGGATAAAAATAGTACCAACCAAATGACCGCAGCTAGAGTCATGAAATTCGGAGTATACATGACTATGAATAATAAAAGGTTTTTTTTCCAAATTCGTTCCTTCAAGGGATACAATGGTTACGGAGGGATTAAAATGGTACCAACCAAACGGCTACACCTGGAACAATGAAATTCGGTGTATACATTCCTCTGATTGCGTAGACACTTAAAATAAAGAGATTTTTCGAAATTCGTACTTTTTGGGGTTATAATGAAAAAAGGGGATAAAAATAGTACCAATTAAATGACCGCAGCTAGATTCATGAAATTCGGAGTATACATTCCCTCTGACTGCGTAGACACGGAAAATAGAAAATAGAAAATAAGTGGATTTTTCAAGGGATACAATGGTACAGAGGGATAAAAATAGTACCAACTAAATGACTACAGCTAGAATGATGAAATTCTAATTGCGTAGAAATGTCAAGGGGGTAAAAATGGTACCAACCAAATGGGCGCAGCTGGAATCATGGAATTCGGTGTATACATTCCTCTGACGGTATAGACACGCAAAATAACAAGTTTTTTCCAAATTCGTAATTTTTCTTTTACGGCAAAAATTGGTTGAATCATAAAGTTAAGTTATTTTGCAGTATGTACGTCTGATAATTTATTTTCAAAATTTGTACTTTTGGAACTATCTACCAATATTTATGGCATTTAAGCTTATTGAAAATATAAATATAAGAATATTTATTTTTTGATTTGAAATAAATAATGGTTTGAAATAATTAAAATGTTATATTTATTTATAAAATTATGTTTTCAATATTTGTATTTGTTTTGGTTTGGCTATATTACAAAATTTATATTTTCCTGTAATATTACTGCACTTCTACGAAAACCGACAACCTCTGTGGAATGCAATCCATGGTGGAGGGTATATAAAGTTCGGCCCGGCCGAACTTAACACCGTTTTTACTTGTTTTTCAATAAATGTTCCAATTATACTAAAATGACCGCTATTTCTTTATTTACCGCAGGGATGCGGTAATACTTTCTGTGCAAGAAATGAACATACGGGGCTAAACATCTCTCATATAACAGTATGTACTTTTGGAAATCATTTTAAAATATTACATGGCTTAGGGTCACCCAGCAAATGGTATTTAATCATGTAAAATTTCGTAACCACTGTGCTACACACATGTGAAATTTCATTTGCAACCACTGCGCTACACACATGCGAATTTTCACTCAAATCGCACCAACCGGTTAGAAATGCCAGATTTATTTCCAAATGGAATTCCCCCACTGTGCGAGGCTTCCTAGAACATACAAAATGGGTTTATTAAAAAAACACATACTAAACGTTTAAGAAGTAATAAACCACTTAATCGCTTATCGTGTTTCAATCTCAAATCACTAATCCTGAGCACAAATAACTCTTTAACCTAATCACATAAAAAAAGCTTAACTATATCTCGGCTATTATATGACGTTTATTGTACCTTCATGCCCATCTCTGTTTGGCTACTTATACGCACATGTTCAAATACTTGAGTTCAATTCAATTGATCGATTTCTAACTTCCTAACACTTGTTCTCTTTGTGATTTGATTAGAAACATTTATTTTGCATTATTTTCTTGGCATCTCATCATTGGATCTCCTCGGGTGGCTATTAAAGATTAGAATTATGGCGGGCAATAAAAAAAAACAAATCCAATTCAATTCACAACAAAACAACTCTATTTAATCTTAAGTGGTGGTGGCATATTTTGCGTTGGAATATTTCGCATAAAACAGCGCACACAATATCTAAAAGTATTTTGACACTTTTGATTGACACCTCCTCCGGACATGTTTCAAATATTTTTAGAAAAAAAAATAAAATAAAAAACACCACTATTCCCAAAACAACAACAACAACAGTGATACCATGAATCAAAATCTTTACTATTCGTATGTTTGGCTGCCTCCACTTGACATTTACGATTATCGTTGACTCGTTGGCCACCACCACTGACTAGCAACAACACTCTAATCACAATTAAGAGATCAACCAAACAAATGCCATAATCATAAAAAATCAATTAAATTGTGGCCGAATTCTTGAAAGGCTGGGCCAGTGATAGCGTTGGGACAATCAACTGCCACCGCCATCGTCACAAGACTAAAATTTTGAAAATGTTAAACAAATGTCACAGGCTCATTGACGTTTCTTCATTCACGCATTGTTGTTTTTGGTTTGGTTATTTTGCGGATTTCCGTGGGCGGTAGGTCGTCACCGGCTGTTGGAAATGTATTCGAAAGGTTTTTAAATAGATTTTGATTTTTTCCAATGTTTTTAATGACTTTGCAAAAGTCCATCACCGCCGAGGATATATTTTTAGTTAATCTTTAGCTAATTTATATGTCATTTGGGAATATATGCAAAATTTATCAAAATTTTGCTTTCCATCCAAAATAAATAAAAGAGATATTTATATTTTGCAACAGCACCCAGTGAACATTTTGGGAGCATGTTTAACAAAATAAAATAATACTTAAAAATCATTTAAATAGGATAGCCTCACTTAAAAATTTACTACTCCTTCTCTGCTATAATGGCGACTTAGAAAATGTTCCTTCTTCCCGATGTTATGAAAATAGCAATAGCCATATGTCATCATGCCATTTTCGTGCTTATATGACCGATATGCACATAAATGACCGGAACATTTGCCAAAAAAGTACTATTGCTAAGACTCTCTAATTATTTTGTGATTCTCGAGTAAAGGTCAATTGTAGTTAGTAAACCTCAGAACGCACATAATACAATATAGTAATTTAACAGAGCTATTGAATCAGAATTTACTGGTTTTTTATCGACTTTATTCGTTTAACGCAAACACTATCATAAATAAATGGCGAAGTGGACGATAAACTATCCAATATCGTCTTTGGTTCTTTGGTTTATACGACACCAATCAAATTATTACTGACCGCTACAAATTTTTGATATCAAAACAAGATATATTGCCTGTTAGTTGAAACCTATTTATAGCTGTTAATAGTTAGGAAATTATGATAACATTCCATGATGAAATAAAACTTGGACATATCATGACCAGTTGGCAAAGAGTGTTTCGATATAAGAACCACCCTATGGTTAGAATAAATTAATTTATGGTAATATTATTTAATCCAACAAATATTCTTGAAAACACATAAAAACGATGTGGACATAAAGACATTGTGGACATTTTAGTAAAAGTTCCCAATTTTGGAACATATTTTTCCCACTTTGGGAATTCGTATATCTTTTGGCATAAATTGAAGTATTTTTAACATCGTTTTTGTTTATTTTGATGAAATTTATGAATTTTTTGGTTCCCAAATTTTGAGATATGTAAACTGAAATATATAATAACTTATTTATTTTATTATTTTATTTTTTATATTTATTTATGGCAAAAATTTGTGGTAGTATTGTTTAATCCAACAAAAATTATTCAAACGCCAAATAAATGCATTACGGACATTTTAGTAAAAATCTCAAATTTTGGAACACATTTTCACCACTTTCGGAATTCGACTATTTTTTTTGATATAAATGCAAATCTATTATTTGTTATTCATGTTTATCTCATTCAATAATGTTTACTCTCTTTTTGACTTAAAATTTGTAAGAATCTTTTTCAAAGATTAATATAATATCAGTAATATTACAGGAAAATAGATTTTTTTAATATAGCCAAACCAAAACAAATACAAATATTAAAAAACGATCTATATATTGTCAGACCGTATCGTTAAATCGAAATTATCGTTATATCGAATATTTTTTTCCTGTTTATTAATATTTGAATATTTAAATAAATATTTTTATTATATTTGTAACGGGTGTTTTTGTCTGTTGTGGAGTGGAATGACTCGTATTTATTATTTATTATAAACAGTACAAAAAATAAAAATATCGACTCGGAATACGACTCTATTCATAAAGCAAACAAATTTTTTAAGGAAATTCAAAACAAATTTTGATGTCTGCTTTAGAGGAAATATTAAACAGTTTTGTTAAAACTATCAATTTCGAACAATTTGTTTGCTCCACATGGTTTCAAAAGGTTCTTCGGCCAGAAAATAATTTTCTTCGACTTCCTCACTTTTCTTTTCACTTTTTTTTTCGTCTGTAGAGCACTTATAGATTCACCTTTACGATGATCTTAAACTTAACATCAATTTCGTTCTTGCATTCGTTTCGTATTTTACTCGCCTTCAATCTCATCAAGAGTAACCAAAATACACATCATCCACAGGAAAATAAATATATTTGCTTTTACTTTGAAATTCCTCTTTTTTAAGAATTCATAAAGAAACATTTAGTTTTCTGTTTCCACGTTGTTGTAATTTGTACTTTTTTGTATTTCGAATGTCATCGCATACCGAGTACAAAGTTTTGAATAATCATCGTAATATAAGGTACACAATGTAATCGAAATGCTCCGTCGTAAAATCGCGAAATCGTTAAACCGGAGTACCACTGTATTTTTATTATTTCAAACCACGCTTCTAAGACAAGGCTACCAATACATTTACATATCGAAATAGTACTTCAAGTCAATTCAAAAAAATAAATTTTCTTATATTTGTATTTTCAAAACGCTATAACATAAATATTGGTAGTGGGTGTTTCAATTGGTTGTATTTCTATTCTATTTTAATTCCAAAAGTACAAATTTTGAAAATCCATTATCTCACGTACATAGTACAAAATAACCTAACTTTATGATTCAACTAATTTTTGCCGTAAAAGTAAAAAGTACAAATTTGGAAAAATCTTTTTATTTTACGTGTCTATGCAGTGAGAGGAATAACATCACTTCATTTTTGCCGTAAAATTAAAAATTACGAATTTGAAAAATCTTTTAGTTTGCATGTCTATTAGAGATGAGCGCCACTCACGTGAATTGCGTGAATCACGTGATTCACGCGTGAACGTGAGGAACGAAAAAATGTTCGTGCGTGAATGTGCGTGAGTCTAATTTCTGCGTGAATCACGTGATTTTTTCGTGAGTCGCACATATTTATTAATTCTTTAATTTTCATTTGATTTCGCTTAAAAATGTGAAATTTTCCATTCAAAATAAAAGTCATAGACATATTTATTTCTAAAACAGAGTGCTTCAGTGTAGGTATAATATCTATTTTTTCTATTATTTAAGTAAGCATTCCCTGCACCAACACAAGGCACTGAATTTATATCCTTAGTGTTAATTCAATTAAAAAAACACACAACTGGTATCGGTATATATGCTGTGTTTATTTTTACTTGGATTTTATGTCAGTGTCCGATTTCTAACTTATTTTGCAATAAACTATACGGTATACCACACTGTAATATTGTATACTATTTTAAAAATATGAATTTAAAACAAACAACGCAAACGTAGAGGTTTTAAATAATTAAATTAAATAATTTTCGTATTTGCGGGGCGTTACTCATTTCGATTTCAAATGTATATCTTTGTGGAAATTGTTTGCGTGATTTACGTGAATCACGCGTGATCGTGAGCAAAATTTGTTTTACTCACGTGAGCGTGCGTGAACGTGAGTAACGAAAAAATATTCGTGCGTGAACGTGCGTGATTCAATTTTTTTCCTTCGTGAGCGTGCGTGAACGTGAGCCAATAATCACTCACGCGCACATTTCTAATGTCTATGCAGTCAGAGGAATGTATACAACGAATTCCATGATTCTAGCTGCGGCCAGTTGGCTGGTACCATTTGTATCCCCTTTTTCCTATTTTACCCCCTTAAGAGTACGACTTTCTAAAATCTGTATATTTTACGTGTCTACGCAATTAGAGGAATGTACACACCGATATTTATCATTCTAGCTGTAGTCGTTTAGTTGGTAATATTTTTATCCCTCTGTACCCTTGTATCCCTTGAAAGTCCGAATTTGGAATTTCATGACTCTAACTGCGGACATTTGGTTGGTACTATTTTATCCCCTTTTTCCATTTTAACCCCAAAAAGTACGAATTTTGAAAAATCTCTTTATGTTACGTGTCTACGCAATCAGAGGAATGTATACACCGAATTTCAGTATACTAGGTGCAGCCGTTTGGTTGGTACCATTTTTACCCCTATATTCCCATTTTATCCCCTAAAAGTACGAATTTGGAAAAATAATTTAATATCATGTATCTACTCAATTAGAGGAATATACACAGCGAATTTCGTGTTTCCAGCTATTGTCGTTTGATATGTACCATTTTTATCCCTTTTTGCCCCATTTCACCCCCTACGAATAAAAATCGTTTTATGGTACACGTTTTTGGTATAGGGCAACGCTCATACCCAATATCAAGTAAGTACAATCAGACATATTGAAAAAATATGCTTAAATACTCTAAAATATTAGAAGTTAGGATGGGGTTTTAAGTCCTTGTGAGGGAAAAAATTGTCCCTTTAAGCCGATTTCACCCCATTTCAATCCCAACCGATCTACGACTATAAGACGTATTTATGCGAAAGTTGGACCTCCTAGCTCCTTTCGTTTCGGACGAACGGACGGACACGGCTAGATCGTCTTATAATTTTATGACGATCAAGAATATATATACTTTATATGGTCTTTATATGGAATGACAAAGATAGTATACCCCCATCCTGGTGGTGGTGGGTATAAAAATCATGATTTTTCTAAAAAAAATCGTTTGCGTCTTCCCAGAGAGCCATAACTTTCTACATTTTTCTTTAGATGTTTAGGCTCCTTCGTTAGAATTTTAGCTATACCAAAATAGAACAAAATATTTCTTAAATTTGTTTTCTATATTTTAAATATTTTTTCGTGCCACAAAAAAAATTCTCAAAAAAATATTTTTTTTTTAATTTTTGATATTTCCTAAACCACTGTTTCCATGTGAAATCTGCACAATAGTTGCCATCACAATTTCCCTGAAATATTCAACATGTGAAAGGGATTACCACCTAGTTCACCTAACATTTTAAAATCATGATTTTTTCTAAAAAAATCTTTTGTGTCTACAAAGACAACCATAACATCCGCAGTTATCCATAGATCCATTAGATATAGACATTGTTTTCTTCGTTAGAATATTATTTATTTAAACCTAGAACAAAATATTTTTTTCGGATTTTTTTTCTATATTTATACCCTCCACCTCCAAGATGGGGGTATATTCACTTTGTCATTCCGTTTGTAACACCTTAAAATATTCATCGGATATCCCATAAAATATATATATTCTGGGTCGTGGTAAAATTCTTAGATGATATAGCCATGTCCGTCTGTCTGTTGAAAGCACGATAGCGGCCGAACGAAATGAGCTAGGAGGTTCAAATTTTTCCTAAATGTGTCTTATGGTTGTAGATCGCTTGGGATTGAAAGTGGACGAAATCGGCCCAGAGGGAAAAATTTTTCCCTCACAAGGACTGAAAATATCCCCAATATTTAGGGTATTTCAGCATGTTTTTTGAACATATTAGCTTGTATTTACTTGATATTTGCAATGCGCATTCCCTTTATAGCATAAAAGGGCACCATAGAGTGATTTTTATTTGTAGGGGGCGAAATGGGACAAAAAGGGATACAAATGGTGCCTATCAAACGACAACAGATAGAAACACGAAATTTGGCGTGTACATTCCTCTAATAGAGTAGATACATAATATAAAAGTATATTTTCTAAATTCGTACTTTTAAGTGGTTAAATGGGGATGGAGGGATAAAAATAGTACCAACCTAACGGCTGCACCTAGAATAATGAAATTCAATATATACATTCCTCTGATTGAAAAATACATTCCTCTGTAAAATAAAAGAACTTTCCAAAATTCTTACTTTTTGGGGTTCAAATGGCAAAAAGAGGATAAAAGTAGTACCTACCAAATGACAGCAGCTAGAATCATGAAATTCGGAGTAAACATTCCTCTGACTGCGTATACACGAAAAATAAAACGTTTTTTCCAAATTCGTACTTTCAAGGGTACAATGGCTACAGGGTATAAAAATAGTACCAACTAAACGAATACAGTTAGAATGATGAAATTCATTGTGTACATCCCTCTAATTGTGTAGATACGTAAAATAAAGAGATTTTAGATAGTCGTACTCTTGAGGGGGCAATCTTGGAAAAAGGGGATAAAAATGGTACCAACAAAATGGCCGCTGATAGAATCAAGGAATTCCTCTGACTGCATAGCCACGTAAAATATTTTTTTTCCAAATTCGTACTTTATTTTGTTGCTTTTACGACAAAAAATGGTAGAATCATGAAGTTGCCTTATACTGCGTACGTGAGAGATAAGGTATTTTCAAAATTTATAATTTTGAAATTAAATTATTATTTTTATTTTTTTTACAACTTTGAAAATAATTGTTTTTAATTTTATTGAGTCTTTTATTAAAGCAGTGTGTCTATGTGAAAGTACCTTTAATTTAACATATAACCTTTACATCCAAAATGAGAGTACAAATATTAAAGGTACCTTCGGCAAAACATGGAATTTTAGTAAAAATAATTATCCCTAAAATTTGTTTGTGTTGATTTTCGCAATCTTATGGCTCAAAAACTGCTTGCCCACAAAGTTTATATTTTTTGTTGCCTAGTGTTTTCTTTTAAAATTACGGATTTTTGCTATTATTGAAAGTTCCCACCTTTGGTATGTTAATTCTTCTTTTACGATTTGTTTCCTACATTTTGTTTATGGTATTTTGCATCAGCGTTACTTTCACGTGAATTATTAATAATTTCATAATTTTATCACAAAAACTATCATAAATTGTGAGCTGTGTGGACGATAAGGTGGTCAAGGCCTGCCGTTTATTGGATGCCCATAAAATGAACATTGACCATACTAATCTACTCTGACATTGTGGAATTATGAGTCAATCGAATCGTAGTATATAAATACCAAGAATTCGGACCACTAATTACAAGCAATGTGCGGTGCCTTGTACTTTCTTTTATCAAAAACAGTGCAATCTTTAATTCGAACGGGGAAGTACCACATAGAAACACTAAATTGCTGAATTATCAATATTCAGTTAATATCATGGATTGTTCTATCCTAATTTATATATAGTAATCAGCAGTTAGAAATTGCCATTATAACTTTGTCATTCCGTTTGTAACACCTTGAAATATCGACCTGAGACCCTATAAAGTATATTATTGATCGTCATAAAATTCTAAGACGATCTACCCATGTCCGTCCGTCCATCCGTCTGTTGAAAGCACGGTAGCATCTAAACGAAAGGAGCTAGAACGTCCAAATTTTCCATAAATGCGTATTATAGTCGTAGATCGTTTGGGATTGAAATGGGGTGAAATCGGCCCAAAAGGAAAAAGTTTTTCCCTCACAAGGACTAAAAATACCCATAATAATCCCTAATATTTTAGCGTATTTAAGCATGTTTTTGAATATGTCTGTTTATATTTGCTTGATATTTGGTATGCGCATTCCCCTTATAGCAAAAACGTGCACCATAAAGTGATTCTTATTTGTAGGGGGTGAAATGGGGCAAAAAAGGGATAAAAATGGTACATATTAAACGACAACAGCTAGAAACACGAAATTCGGTGTGTACATTCCTCTAATTGAGTAGATACATAATATAAAAGTATTTTTTCCAAATTCGTACTTTTAAAAATAGGAATAGAGGGATAAAAATAGTACCAACCAAACGGTTGTACCTAGAATAATGCAATTCGGTGTATACATTCCTCTGATTGCATAGATAAGTAAAATACACGGATTTTTCAAAATTCGTACTTTTTGGGGTTAAAATGAAAAAAACGGGATAAAAATAGTATCAATCAAATGACCGTAGCTAGAGTCATGAAATTCGGAGTATACATTCCTCTGACTGCGTAGACACGGAAAATAAACTGATTTTTCGAAATTCGTAGTTTTTGGTCAAATGACCGCAGCTAGAGACTGCGTAGACACTGAAAATAGACGAATTTTTCGAAATTAGTACTTTCAAGGGATACAAATAGTACCAACTAAACGACTACAGCTAGAATGATAAAATTCTAATTGCGTAGAAACGTCAAGGGGGTAAAAATGGTACCAACCAAATGGGCGCAGCTGGAATCATGGAATTCGGTGTATTCTGACTGCATATACACGCAAAATAAAAAGCTTTTTTCCAAATTCGTACTTTTTCTTTTATGGCAAAAATTGGTTGAAACATGAAGATAGGTTATTTTGCACTAGGTACGTCTGATAATGGATTTTCAAAATTTCTACTTTTGGAATTCAAATAGAATGGAAATACAACCAACTGTAGCACCCAATAGCTACCAATATTTATGGCCTTGAAAATACTTTTGAAAATATAAATGTAAGAATATTCATTTTTTGAATTGACGTATTGGTAGCATTACCTTATAAGCGTTGTTTGAAATAATTAAAATATTATATTTATTAATAAAATTAATTTTTCAATATTTGTATTTGTATATATTTTCCTATAATATTACTGCACTTCTACGAAAACCGACAACCTCTGTGGAATGCAATCCATGGTGGAGGGTATATAAAGTTCAGCCCGGTCGAACTTAACGCCGTTTTTACTTGTTTTTTAATAAACTTCGAACATTGGGGGAGTGGCATGACGACATTATTTCTTTTCAATCTTTGTAATCGAATCGATAGGTAACACTATGTTACAAAAAAATAAGAATATGTTGCAACGCCTTGAAATATTCAACGGAGAAATCATAATTGGTAAAATTCGGAATTTCAGTCAAACAATACTCGTTGTTGCCTTGTGCTATTTTACACAATTCCTTCCAATGTACCATACATTATTACTGAATTGTAATATATAATAGTGCTATTAGCCAAACGTACTCACAGATGTTATAAATTTTATAGTGATTTCCTTCGAAAGCAAACTAATGCACCTCTCACACAGCACTCCCACTTTTCTCGCATTACATTGTGTGTAAAATATTTTTAATTAAATCTTTGCCAAACGAACATTACTTTTTATGACCCTTCCTTTGAAGTTTTTCTCCGCACACTTTTCAAAAATAACAAAAAGAAACTCGTAAATTTGACTTGAAAAAATATGAGCGGAAATTCCGACAGCAAGCTATTAGCCACTACCACTACCATTTGTAAGAGTAGTTCATTTGTAGCGCCTATAAATTATTTAAATTTATGCAAATGCAATTAAAACAACAAACATTTCAATTCATTTCAAATCAACCACAACATCCATCGCAAACGGAAAACCGAAGCAATAAAAGTCCGCGTTTTACACTTAAGAAAGCGTACAGCGTATTGAGCAGTGTACCGAAAGTACTCGGCTGATTTTAATTGTTTTTAATATTTTATCAAAATTGATGTACAAACATAAAGATATGATGAAATTCATAATTCAATATATTTTGAGTTGGATTTTATTGATTTCTTTATGACTTTGTTTTTTTTTTTTATTTAAAATATTTCAATTCAAAAATTGTGCCATAAATCAGAACAGAATTAAACATAAATTCTAATATAAATGTATGTCTATTTAGAAATTCAAATAGGAATGTATCTCAAAGGTCGATGATCATGATCACAATACTCGCCATACCCTTATATGGTGTAGGGTGGGTGTAACAGCAAATGCCATGTGTTCGCTAAATTCGGCACCTGCATATTCAATTAGATTTTCACCCTCCAAATTCGATTAACACATCCCAGTACGGAATACCGGTCATACAACCACAGTCACGCCAGTGTTGCCATCATCATCAGCACACACATGCAAATCTTAGTTGTCGTTCGAAAATTACACTGGTCCACACATACACATACAAACTATTCTAGACAAGAGAAATATAATGACGACAACTACTACGACACAGAGTCATTAACAAAAACAAAATTTAATAAATTTATATTTTTTTATTTTATTTATTATGAATTACAATACAAAGTAAATTTATATTATAATTTTGGGTCCAGGGATTGAGCCGGGTGACTAAGACCATTGTAGCCAATTGTTACAGCGACAGACCAGAGCCTCTGGTGGGAATCGAACTCATAACCCCCACGCTGATAGTCGAGCACGCTACCAACTCGACTATCAGGACGCTCTAATAAATTAATATAATAACTTGTGTTACAGCGCACCGTCACTACCATAATATCGTCACTTTAATTCTAACCATGGATTGCATTCCACAGAGGCTATCAATACCAATACGATTATGCTATATTTATCGGAATAATACTTCAAGTCAATTCAAAAACTATATTATAAGGCAGCAATCATGAAAAAAAAGCTTAAATACCATAAATATTGGTTAATACAATTGGTTGTATGTCCATCCTATTTTAATTCCAAAAGTACAAATTTTGAAAATCCATTATCTCTCACGTACACAGTGCAAGATAACCTAATTTCATGATTCGACCATTTTTAGCCGTCAAAAAATTACGAATTCGGAAAAAACCTTTTTATTTTGTGTGTCTCTGTTCTCAGAGGAAAGTATACACCGAATTCCATTATTCTAGCTGTGGCCATTTGGTTGGTACTATTTTTATCCCCTTTTTTCATTATAACCCCAAAAAGTACGAATTTCGAAAAATCTGTTTATTTTAAGTGTCAGAGGAATGTATACACCGAATTTCATTATACCAGGTGTAGCCGTTTGGTTGGTACCATTTTTATCCCTCCTTGAAAGTACGAATTTGGAAAAAAAACCTTTTATTTTTCATGTGTACGTAGTCAAAGGAATGTATACTCCGAATTTCATGACTAGCTGCGGTCATTTGGTTGGTACTATTTGTATCCCCTTTTTCTATTTTGACCCCAAAATGTATGAATTTCGAAAAATCAGTTTATTTTCCGTGTCTACATAGTCAGAGGAATATATACTCCGAATTTCATGACTCTAACTGCGGATATTTGGTTGGTACTATTTTTATCCCCTTTTTCCATTTTAACCTCAAAAAGTGTGAATTTTGAAAAATCTCTTTATTTTACGTGTCTACACAATCAGAGGAAAGTATACACCGAATTCCATTACTCTAGCTGCGGCCATTTGGTTGGTACCATTTTTATCCCCTTTTTCCCATTTTACCCCTCAAGAGTACTAAAATCTCTATATTTCTATCTAAAATCTCTTTATTTTACGTGTCTACGCAATTAGAGGGATGTACACGCCGAATTCCATCATTCTATCCGTAGTCGTTTAGTTGGTACTATTTTTATCCCTCTGTAACCATTGTATGCCTTGAAAGTACGAATTTGGAAAAAATAAAACCTGTAATTTTTGTGTGTAAGTAGTCAGAGGAATGTATACTCCGATTTTCATGACTCTAGCTGCTATCATTTTCTTGGTACTATTTTCATCCCCTTTTTCCATTTTAAACCCAAAAAGTACGAATTTCGAAAAATACGTTTATTTTTCTTATCTACGCAATCAGAGGAATGTATACGCCGAATTTCATTATTCTAGGTGCAGTCGTTTGACTGATAGGTACCATGTTTATGCCTCTATTCCCACTTTACCCCTTAAAAGTACGAATTTGGAAAAAATTCTTTTATATTGGATCCGCCATCTAACGTTTTTTTTTCAATTATTCAACCGTTGGACTATTACTTGTGGGGTGCCCGAGGCAGCCATTTGAATGAAATTATTTTCCATTATTAACTGGAAGGATTGCACTTTCAAATAAAAAAAGAAATTTGAGAAAATATTCAGAAATTTTTTTATAGCATTTTCAAAAAAAAAAGTTATTTGGCAGACCCTATATTATGTATCTACGCAATTAGAGGAATGTACACAACGAATTTCGTGTTTCTAGCTGTTGTCGTTTAATATGTACCATTTTTATCCCTTTTTGTCCCATTTCACCCCCTATGAATAAATATCACTTTATGGTGCACATTTTTGTTATAGCGGGAATGCGCATACCCAAAATCAAACAAGTGTAAGCAGACATATTGAAAAAATATGCTTAAATAGTCTAAAATATTAGGGGATATTATGGGTATTTTTAGCCCTTGTGAAGGAAAAATGTTTCCCTTTGGGCCTATTTCGCCCAGTTTCAATCCCACCCGATCTACGACTAAGAGACGCATTTATGGAAAATTTGGACGTTCTAGCTCCTTTCGTTTAGATGCTAGCGTGCTTTCAACAGACGAACGAGCATGGCTAGATCGTCTTAGAATTTTAGGACGATCAAGAATATATATACTTTATAGGGTTTCAGGTCGATATTTCAAGGTGTTACAAACGGAATGACAAAGTTAGTGTACCCCCATCGTGGAGGTGGAGGGTAAATAAAGACTAAAGAAGGAAATAAAGAATAAAATAAAGACATGGCAATCAATCTAGTAAAAATCCCAATTTTTGGAACATATTTTTCCAACTTTGGGAATTCGCTTACTTTTTGGGAAGAATACAAATCTTTTACAATAGTGGATGGTAAAGAGTGATTTTTTTGAGGTTAGGATTTTCATGCATTAGTATTTGACAGATCACGTGGGATTTCAGACATGGTGTCAAAGAGAAAGATGCTCAGTATGCTTTGACATTTCATCATGAATCGTCTTACAAACGAACAACGCTTGCAAATTATTGAATTTTATTATCAAAATGCGTGCTCTGTTAAGAAAGTTCATTGCGCGCTTCCATTTTATGGTCAGTTTAATCGACCCACTGGAGCGGCTATTCGGGCTATTGTGACTAAATTTCGCACCAAATTTACATTGTTGGACATTAAACCACCAACACGCTTACGTAGAGTGCGAACTGAAGAAAATATCGCAGCTGTATCGGCCAGTGTTAATGATGACCACCAATTTTCGATTCGTCGCCGTTCGCACCAATTGGGTCTCTGTTACTCAAAAACGTGGAAATGCCAAAATTGGACTAAGCGGATGGACCACCTAAGACGCAGCCGCGGTCAACATTTAAATGAAATTATCTTCAAAAAGTAAATGTCATGGACCAATCTAACGTTTCAAATAAAAAACCGATGAGATTTTGCAAATTTTATGCGTTTTTTTTTAAAAAAAAGTTATCAAGCTCTTAAAAAATCACCCTTTATAATAAAGAAAACCAAGAACAAATATTCGAAACAAAATCACAAATTTAAAATTTTCCCCTTTGTTTCATAATTGTACAAAAACTGGCAACACTGTTTCACCTAAATTCAACATCATAATTACTCCGCTGTAAACATCAAGAGCGGTATCGGTTCTCCATGTAGTAAAGGAATGATCTTAATTGAATTGTTTTTTTTTTGTTTTCAATGTTTCCACGTTTTACAAAGTAGTGACATTCACATGCATAGATGAATTAGAGATATCGATATCAGGATAAAAAATGGATTCCGGGATTACAATTGCCTGTTTTTGGGTGTTTATTCAGTAGACACTGCCAGCTTTTCACTTATTTGGAAAACATTGTTTTAAATATTGATATTCGTGCTGTTAAATCCACGCAATCGGCAATGAATTGTAATCATTCCCCATTTAAAAAAAATCAAAAACTTTTTTTTTTTCAAAATTTAAAAAATGTCATCGAATAAAAATGGTCAAACAAGTTGAAACACAGAAAATGTAATAAATGTTTCTTTTTTATAGAAAAACAATAGACTATTGCTAAATATTTAAAATATATTTTGAATCCAAACCAATTGGTACTTTGCCACCAATTTTTGCTTAATCTTATATTACGGAAATGTATGGAAATGGGTGAATTTGGAAGACGTGCACTCCTACCGCCCATATAACAAAATATTATAATTATGAATAATTCTATGTTAAACCTACAACAATTTATCGAAGGTCTTCCAATTTTGATGAAAATTGGTGATCGTGTTTGGTATTGCAATACGAAACTATTAAACAAAAAAACATATTTCTAAAATATATTTTTAATGTGCTCTTCACGCTTATAATTGTTGTAGAATAAAGCTACTAGAATATATATCATAAAACATACACAGAAATAATAGAATTTGGATTCAATTAAAAATTCACGATGAAATGTTATTCAAATATGGTGTGATATAGAAATTCAAAGCAGCAATAAAGAAATTTTCAACAAAAATTTCCAATAAAAATATTTTTTTATTCACTCGATAAAGAAATTCACATATTGACTAAAAAAGTTGTAAGTTATTAATTGAAAACACTCAGATAAAAATTACATAGCTAGTATCTAACTGGGGATGTTGCGCATTCAAAACTTCGAACCACTCTCGCTCAATTTTTCTCAATTCCATGAAGTGTCAGAAAATAATTTCCAATTAGATGTGTAATTAGAAAATGTTTTTAACTAAAGTTTTCGTCAAATGTTTTAATTGAATCCTATTTTCGGAGTTTCAAATTTTGAAACTTTTCACCTACTCAAATAAATGTTTGTTCGAATGTCTTTGTTTTACTGTAACAACTTTTTTCGTTGAATTTTTTTCTCTGTATTAGCTACTAATAAAGTTTATTTTAGAAAAATCTAAGAAGTATTTTTGGTTTATAAAAAAGTGAAAAAAATATATATATATACATATTTTTTATGATTTGATAATTCCCTGTAAAACTGGAAGCAATTTGCTACATATTTTTTGAAAATCGTGAAATGATAACAAAATTTCATCAAAATCGAAGAGAGGACCTAGTAGGAAGTGAACAAAGTACACAAGCTGCTAAACGAAATGTGCTAATGATTTCTAATCCGGCTGCTCCTAGACATAAATGATGCTAAATTGCATGCTAATGTATTACATTTTGCTGAGTGTTGAGAAAAAATTTTTTATTTAAGTATTTTGTAATTTTCTAGAATTATAATTCATCTAAAGGGTGATTTTTAAAAAGCTATAGGAAAGTTAAAAAAAAACACATAAAATTCAGAAAAATGCATGAAATCTTTATTTGAATCCATAGTACGGTCCATATAACTTAATGTTTGAAGATTATTTCATGCAGATGTTGACCTTGACTGCGCCTCAAATGGTCCATCCGCTTAGTCCAATTTTGGCATTTCCACGTTTTTGAGTAACAGAGGCCCAACTGCTGCGAACGGCGACGAATCGATAATTGATGGTCATCATTAACACTGGCCGATACAGCTGCGATATTTTCTTCAGTTCGAATTCTACGTCAGCGTGTTGGTGGTTTAATGTCCAACAATGTAAATTTGTTGCGAAATTTAGTCACAATAGCCCGAATAGCCGCTTCAGTCGATTAAACTGACCATAAAATGGAAGCGCGCGATGAACTTTCTTAACAGAGCACGCATTTTGATAATAAAATTCAATAATTTGCAAGAGTTGTTCGTTTGTAAGACGATTCATGGTTAAATTATAGACCAAACTGAAGATGTTTGACAGTGAAACAAAACACGAAACGTGCGTCAGCTGTTTACCCCGTGTTGCAAAAAAGATAATAAAATATCACCCTTTATTTCTCTATTGTCCATCTATTTAATTTGTAACTCTTTGTTGTTTGTCTTCTTGTAATTATTAATTTTGAAATATGAAACATATGGAAAATTGCATTTTTGTCTTCTAGGTGGTTATCTGGCGATATCCCGTTTTGATCTTCCAGGTGATATTATGGCGATATCATCCAGATTTCTTCCTGGTGATAATCTGGCAATATCGCCGATTTATCATCCGGACGTATTGCTTTCGTATTGCCTTGGCGTATCGCCTTGGCCGCACAAACTTCTCTATGTGATGTAACTTCCGCAATACGAATATGATAGTTGCCGCAATATTATTTTTCTTCTAGGCGATATGATTTCGAATCGTTTTCGTATTACTTTGCTTGTTGGGAGGCTATATCTAAATCTAAATCGATCTGTCCAATTTTCGGTTCAAAAACTCATTATGATAGGTTAGGATAGATAGCAAAAACAACAATAATACTAAGAAAATAGTCTCAATCTTTATCAAATTGATATGCGGGGAACATGGCGTGATTGCCACACCACACTACCAACCAATTGGAACAAAACACCGAAAAGTCGAATGGATGTCGTGATATTTGATGGTTGCATTTTTATGACTTTGTTTGCGACCAAACGTCACGTAAACGAATAGGCTCCGTAGTGGCTGTATATTTAAATGCTATCAAAAATCGAAATTCTAATTCTAAGAAAAACTGTGATTTTTGTTTCGGACCAAACAAAATGTTATCTGACATTGGCATTGGCCAATGGATCGAAATAAATTATTTTGCGGTGATTAATTAATTCCTGATTATTTGTGGGAATTATTTTTGGCAAAACCTCGATTCTGAATCATGGCGATGAAAAATACACAGAAAATTTGCGGGAGTTCTAAATTGGCATTCCTATTTCTGACGTATCTGTCTGTATGTACGTTTGTTTGTTTGTTCTTTCTTTAATATCGCACTTATCTTTGAAGTGCTCACACTTATCGTTCACTGAGGCATGGCTCATTACTGCAGTGGGTGTGTTGCTTCTGTAACAAGAACAACTACAATAACAACAGCAACAACAGAGGAAGAACAACATGTCTTAATTTCCAACACTGCATGTTGTGTGTGTGTGTGTTTTTCATTTCAAATTGAATATCTATTGACACCTGTTTGTGATATTTGAATGGGGATTCTGTTTTGCTTCTTCTATCCTCCCACAGACAGACCTCCCGCTTGCATATTAAGTTTGTTATTCCGTTGGCATCACCTTTGGAAATTATCACGAAGTTCAAGGGCCTCAAATTGGCCCTCATAGGCTGAGGAAGAGTTACTTCACAGCGAAAGGTTTATACTTGTCCTGAAATCAATAACTCCCGATTCCCGATATGACGTGACGCGACAGTGATCTGGAAGCAGTGCTTCAGAATCGTTATTTTTCATTTAATTAGTGAACTCTTTTAAAAAACTTGACTTTTAAAGGGTAAACAGTGAAAAGAGGGATAAAAATGGTACCGACTAAACTGCAATAGGTGAAATCATAAAGATCACCGTCCAAAAACCTCCATAATTGAATATAGTGAACGGTTTTGAGATGGCACAATTGGTAGTTTTTTGGGAAAATATGGATAAAAATGGTACCGACAGTAGTACCGTAAATTAAAGGTATTTTATATTAGATTTGTACCTTTCGGGATAAATGGGACTAAAAAGGGATACTAATCGTACCAACCATGCGGATGCAGCTAGAATAATAAAATTCTCAAAATAAAGAGATCTTTCAATATTTGCACTTTTAGGGTCAAAATGGGAAAAAGGGATAAAATTGGTACAGGCTAAATGGCTGAAGCTGGAATCATAGAGCGGGACAAAAGGGGGATAAAAATGGTACCAAACAAGCGGACGCAACTTTATTAATTAACATTAGATATTAATTAATTAATTAATTAACAAAGAGATATTTTAGTATTCGCACTTCAAAGGTTAGAATGAGAAAAAAGGGATAAATTTGGTACCGATCACATGGCTGCAGCTTTTGACCAAATTCATACTTCTGGCGGTGAAATGGGACAAAAAGGGATAACAATTGTACCAATAAAAGGCAGAAATATGAAATTCGGTGTATAAATCCCTGTAATTGCGTAGACGTTCTGACTGCATATACGCGTAAAATAAACGAATTTCAAAATAGGGAAAAAAGGGATAAAATTAGTTCCGACAAAATGGCTACAGCTAGAATCAAAAAAATCGGTTTTACATTACTCTGGATGTGCAGACGCGCAAAATAAACGACTCTTTTCGAAAAATTTACTTTTGGGATCAAAATGGGGAAAAAGGGATAAAATTGGTACCGACCAATGGCTGCAGCTATAACCAAAAAATTCGGTGAGTACGCCCAAAAATAAAGAAATATTTCGATATTCGTAATTTTAGAGTCAAATTGGGAAAAAGGGATAAAATTGGTACCGACAAAATGACTATAGCTAGAATCAATAAGATTTCTACCTAAATTTGGCATCTACTCTAATATGACCACCGCCACGTGATTTTTGCACAAATCAGATTATAGACGATGAGATGGGACAAAAGGGGATAAAAATGGTACCACTCAAAAAACGACAAAAGCTAGTAACGTGAAATTTGGTGTTAACATCCCACTAATTCCATATACACATGAAATATACGATTTTTTAAAAGGTAAAAGAGGGATAAAATATTACCAACCAAATAGCTGAAAATAATCATAAAATTCGGCGTCTAAGTCGTTCTGACTGTAGTCGCGTAAAATAAACAAATTTGTTGAAAATTTTTATTTTTAAAATCGAAATGGGAAAAAGGGAGTAAATTGGTACCAAGCAAATGACTGCAGCCAGGATCATAGAATTCGGTGTATACTTTCCACTGACTGTGTAGACGCCAAAATAGAGGATTTTTCTGAAATTCGTAGTTTTAAAATTAAAATAGGAAAAAGGGATACAATTGGTACCGAACAAATGGCTACAGCTAGAATCAGAAGATTCTGGTTTACATACCTCTAGTTATGTAGACGCTCAAAGAAACGACTCTTTCTGAAAAATTTAGTTTTGGAATAAAAATGGGGAAAAGGGATAAAATTGGTACCTGACCAAGTGACTGCAGCTAGAATCAAAAAATCGGTTTGTACATCCCTCTAACTGTGTAGACGCTAAATATGAATACATCTTCCGAAATTTGTACCTTTAGGTGAAAACGGGCCGAAAGGGGATAAAAACTGCTGAAGCTGAAATTGTTAAATTCGGTGTGTACATCCACTGACTATGTAGACGCTCAATATAAACGAATTTTTCGAACTTTGTACATTTAGGATCAAAATGGGGATAAAGTGGTACCTATAAAATGGCTGCAGCGATAATAAAAATGGTTTCTACATACCTCAACGGGCTATACGCTCAATATAGATATTTTTCGAAATATATACCTTTAGGGAAAAACGGTACGAAAGGGGATAAAAATGGTTTCAATAAAACGGCTAAACCTGGAATCGATGAATTCGGTGTGTACATTCCTCTGACTATGTAGACGTTCAATACAAAAGAATTTTTTGAAATTCGTACTTTAGGATCAAAATGGGAAAAAGGGATAAAATTGGTACCTACCAAACGGCTGCAGCTATAATAAAAATGGTTTCAACATACCTCAACTGGCTAGATACTCAATAATCTGACTATGTAGACGTTCAATATATAAGAATTTTTTTAAATTTATACTTTTAGGGGAAAAGGGGATAAAAATGGTACAAGCTGCAGCCAGAATCATAACGTTCGATATCTGACTACATAGACAAAAATGTAATTTTTAAATTTATTCTATCTCTCTGTTCTATTTTCCTAATAACGGTAATAATGAAAAATGCACTCCATGATATAGAGTGTATATTAGGCTGGGTCGCTGTCCATGCAAATGAAAAAACAATTTCCAATCACCCCAGGAAAATAAAGTTTTGATTGTTTCATGATGATTTGCAAAATATTACGTTCCTAGATCAAGCCGTGTGTGAGGTAAAGACTCCTGAAAACGCCCCCAAAAATCATGTATTTCACTTGTAATTTTTTCTAAGTGGCATTTTTGTCCAATTTTTTTCTGAATTAATCGACCCTTGAAAGCACTTTAAATATAAATTTTGATTCTTGTCTTAGAATTACTTATTGGTCGAATTATTGGACGTTTATAGTAGTTTTTGTGTGTTTTTTCATAGTGACAACTTTAAATATTTTCGTATTTTTTGTAAGTCTTTTGTAAAAAATAAAAAGCTGCCGTCAATACCTTTCGAATGACGCCTAAATGATGTAAATCGGAAGGAAATTGACGCCGCAGCGCTCATTTTTGTAAAAGGAGTTTGTAAATTTTGGCTCTGAAAACCAAAAATGGAGTCAGAGTCATTTTTCGTCCGATATTCAAAATTTTGGCATCAATCGTAAGGTATTGGTTCATACTATTTAATTTTCAAAACATCTCTTAAAAAATTTCCAAGAAATATGTGTTTTTACTCATATTTTCACTTTGAAAAACCACAAACAAAACATCCAATAATACGACAAATGAGTTACTCTAAGACAAGTATAAAAATTTATATTTAAAGTGATTCGAAACGTCTATTAATTCATAATATAATTTTGGACAAAAATTCAACATAAAACAAGTAAAAACGGCGTTAAGTTGGGCCCGGCCGAACCTCCACCATGAATTGCATTCCACAGAGGTTGTCGGTTTTCGTAGAAGTGCAGTAATATTACAGGAAAATATATTTTTTTTTAATATAGCCAAACTAAAACAAATACAAATATTGAAAAATTAATTTTATAAATAAATACAATATTTTAATTATTTCAAACCAATTTTTATTTCAACTCAAAAAATAAATATTCTTATATTTATATTTTCAAAAAGCTTAAATACCACAAATATTGGTAGATAGTGGTTGCTACAGTTGGTTGTATCTCCATTCTATTTGAATTTCAAAAGTAAAAATTTTGAAAATCCATTATCAGACGTACATAGTGCAAAATAACCTAACTTCATGATTCAACCAATTTTTGCCGTAAAAGAAAAAGTACGAATTTGGAAAAAAAACTTTTTATTTTGCGTGTCTATGCAGTCAGAGGAATGCATACACCGAATTCCATGATTCCATTTGGTTGGTACCATTTTTACCCCCTCGACGTTTCTACGCAATTAGAATTTTATCATTCTAGTTGTAGTCGTTTAGTTGGTACTATTTTTATCCCTCTGTACCATTGTATCCCTTGAAAGTACTAATTTCGAAAAATTCGTCTATTTTCCGTGTCAGAGGAATGCATACTCAGAATTTCGTGACTCTAGCTGCGGTCATTAGATTGGTACTATTTTTATCCCTTTTTTTCATTTTAACCCCAAAAAGTACGAATTTCGAAAAATCAGTTTATTTTCCGTGTCGACACACTCAGAAGAATGTATACTCCGAATTTCATGACTCTAGCTGCGGTCATTAGATTGGTACTATTTTTATCCCCTTTTTTCATTTTAACCCCAAAAAGTACGAATTTTGAAAAATCCGTGTATTTTACTTATCTATGCAATCAGAGGAATGTATACACCGAATTTCATTATTCTAGGTACTGCCGTTTGGTTGGTACCATTTTTATCCCTCTATTCGCATTTTACCCCTTAAAAGTACGAATTTGGAAAAAATACATTTATATAATGTATCTACTCAATTAGAGGAGTGTATACACCGAATTTCGTGTTTCTGTTGTGCTGTTGTCGTTTAATATGTACCGTTTTTAACCCTTATTTGTCCCATTTCACCCCCTACAAATAAGAATCAGTTAATGGTGCACGTTTTTGCTATAAGGGGAATGCGCATACAAAATATCAAGCAAATATAAACAAACATATTCAAAAAACATGTTTAAATACGCTAAAATATTAGGGATTATTATGGGTATTTTTAGTCCTTGTGAGGGAAAATTTTTTCCCTTTGGGCCGATTTCGCCCCATTTCAATCCCAACCGATCTACGACTATAAGACGCATTTATGGAAAATTTCAACGTTCTAGCTAGTTTCGTTTAGATGCTAGCGTGCTTTCAACAGACTGTCTGTCCGTCCGTGGCTAAATCGTCTTAGAATTTTATGACGATCAAGAATATATATACTTTATAGGGTCTCAGGTCGATATTTCAAGGTGTTACAAACGGAATGACAAAGTTAGTATACCCCCATCCTGGAGGTGGAGGGTATAAACATATTTTGCGGATCATCATTAAACATTTCACTCTTCATTTCTGGGGGGTGATCGCAGCAATTTATTTTCGTGGCCGATCCTAGTGTATATGTTTCGTGGCTTTTTTCCATTATCCAATATTTCAAATTAAAGCTAAGCTCTTACCAGCAACAAGAAAAACCGAATCAAAATCTATTCACTCTTTTAAAAGTTATAGATTTTTTCGCCCATCTTTTTCTCAGAAATGTAAAAAGTTATAGATTTTTTTCATCCATCTTTTTTCTCAGAAATGTTCCACTGTGCCACTTGTTTACTTTCATCATTGCGTTAGTCTAATCGCCAAATAATTCATGTTATGACAGGTAGTTTAGAGTGCTAACTAGTGTTTTCCGAATAGTTTATCTATTTAAATACAATCGTACACACATGCACGAACGAACACGAATATTTGGAGACATGTTTGGAATTTTAAATGTAGGACGGACTCGATTATTATTTTGACATGAATTCGTGTGCTTGTCCAAGTCCAATGGTCCAATCAACGCACTATTTTGAATTTATTCCGTTTTATCAGTTCCCCGTTACCGTTCATCGGTTCATCAACAACAACCCCACGTGAGGTATTGTCGGCAATAAATCATATTCGAGCGAAATTCTTATCACAGATTTCTACTGGGGAAATGTTTATTTGATGGGTTGCTCGCTCGCTTGAATGTCGACACTTTGGTGACGGTGTCGGTATTTGCAAAACATATGCATGCACTGCGTCGATTCTTGCAAAAGTATTTGCAAAACGTCGTGACGTATTTGATGTATTGCTCATTTATTGCCCACGGAATTTCGATTTTATTATTGAAAATAATTTATATTTTGTAGTTAATGTACGGTTGTGAAAGGTAATTAATTAAAAAAAAAAAGTTGGCAAAAATTTTATATCGGCTATTTTATTATTTCTTCATAGCAAACGGTCATGTGTATGGGTATAGAATTTTTATTCGAAAAATAAAAACAAAGAAGAGTTTTGAATGAAATGAAACGGTGTTAAATAAATAATGAAATTTGTATTGCATTAACGATTAAATTTTTAATGTTTGTATGCTGTTGCCACGAACTGTAACATTCGTGCTTTTAAAGCCTGAGTAGATGAAACGATTTGAACTTTTTACTACAAAACATTTTTTTCATATTTGACTCAACATTCATTGATGATGATTAAAAACGTCATAGAAAATAAAACCGGTTTTTGATTTGATAATTGTTTTGTTGATAAATTTCGCACACTTTGTTAGATTTTATGTCAGGCATGAGCTGAGAATTGCTGAAAGTAAAAACAGTACGTCGCACAGTGGGGCCCTTCTGAGAGAAGGAATTCAAATGTATATATTAAACCAAGAAAAATAATAACAGAAATTATTTTTTTCCTTCGTTATTTGTTAATTCGAAAGAGTAGACATAAAAATAAAATGTTGTGTTTTTTTATGTGAATTAAGTCATATTGATTCATAAAATCAATCAATCAATATATACATTTTTTAACAAAATTTTAATTTAATAATATTTCGAGTATTTAAGAATTTTTTGAAGATTTCTATATGTTCTTGATATTTATAGCGTGAATTTTAGCTGGGGAAAAAGGAAAGTACCCGTGAAACGACAATAGCTAGTAAGGTAAACTCAGTGTGTGCATCCGATTAGAGCGATGCACGCTGGGGCAGGTAGATTTGTATGGGTGGAAAAAATGAATGAATATTAAAAAAAAATAATTTTATAAGTAAATATAAAATGTTAATTATTTTAAACCACGCCTATAAGGCAAGGCTACCGATATGTTTAAACTAAAGGGTGATTTTTTAAAAGCTATAGGAAAGTTAAAAAACACATAATCGAATAATCGAATCGATAGTACGATCCATATAATTTAATGTGTAGGGGGATGAGACTCCAATTATTATTTATTATAAAATATTAGGGTCAAAGCCAGACGAATTCGTCAAAGCTGTCCACTAATATTTAATTTTTATTTAATATAATTTTATATTATTACGAGGCAAGAACAGACTGCCGGAGCGTCAAATCCGCCAAAGTAATACTTTAGTTTTATTTAAAGTTTAATATGTTTTTATTTGTATATTATTTATTATTTTATTGATCATCGTTTTTTGAAAATGAAAAGCCTGAATAGTCTGAGCTTATTTTAAGTTTATTGGTGCAGAGCTAATCTTAGAATGACAAAAATTGATGTTATATTGAAAATTTGAAAGGTTACAAGCAAGATGTAAAAGAACAAAAAGAGTGATTCATGTAATGAGTGAAATTTTTAGGAATATGAAAATATGTAATTGAGAGAAATAAAGAAAACTAAGAACAAAGAGATCAACATTATTACAAGCAGTATAAAAATGAGTGAAATAAAATAATCAAATTAACTCGAATACAGTCGTGAAAATAAAATTATGGCAAACAAAACCAACATTAATAATGAATTTAATAACATTAAATAATAATAATGAAATAATAATGTAATGAAACTAAATGATAATTATATAATATTTGTAATTATTTAATTATAAAAAGACGCCTGTTACAAATGTTTGAAGATTATTTCATGCAAGTGTTGACCTTGACTGCGCCTCAAATGGTCCATCCTCTTAGTCCAATTTTGGCATACTCTTTCCAACATTTCGGCCGGTATCTCACGAATAAATGCTTCAATGTTGTCTTCCAATGCGTCAATTGAAGCGGGCTTGTCTGTATAGACATGAGCTTTAACATAGCCCCACAAAAAATAGTCTAAAGGCGTTAAATCGCACGATCTAGGCGGCCAATTGACCGGTCCCGAACGTGAAGTAAAATGTTCACCGAACTCGCCTCTCAATAAGTCCATTGTTACGCGTGCTGTGTGGCATGTGGCGCCGTCTTGTTGAAACCACATGTCATGCAAGTCAAGCTCAATCGGCGCTGAGGAATTTTTTTCTCCGAATTTCATAACTCTAGCTGCTGTCATTTGGTTGGTACATTTTCTATCCCCTTTTTCCCTTTTAACCCCAAAAAGTACGAATTTAAAAAATCCCTTAATCTTACGTGTCTATGCAATCAAAGGAATGTATACAACGAATTTCATTATTTTAGGTGCAGCCGTTTGGTTGGTACCATTTTTATCCCTCTATTCCCATTTTACCCCTTAAAAGTTAAAAGTCGGGATTACAAGCTGTGATAACAAAAACTTTAATAAAAATTTAATTTTTCGTTCAAAATAAAAAAATTATTTGTTCACATTATCGCCAACTTCAATATAAACTTCAATATAAATATATGTATCAAAAGAAATTTTCCAAAAAAATATTTTGTGTCGACTTTATTGGACTTATCCTCGATATCCATCATTTTAACACAAAATTATTTTTTCAAAATTTGTTTTCACACACACATTGATATTGCTTTTGGCGATAATTTTAAAAAAGAATTTATTATTTTGAGTGAAATTTTAACATTTTATTATACCCTCCACCTCCAGGATGGGGGTGTACTAACTTTGTCATTCCGTTTGTAACACCTTGAAATATCGACCTGAGACCCTATAAAGTATATATATTCTTGATCGTCATAAAATTCTAAGACGATCTAGCCATGTCCGCCCGTCCGTCTGTCTGTCTGTTGAAAGCACGCTAGCATCTAAACCAAAGGAGCTAGAACGTTCAAATTATCCATAAATGTGTCTTATAGTCGTAGATCGGTTGGGATTGAAATGGGACGAAATCGGCCCAAAATACCCATAATAATCCCTAATATTTTAGCGTATTTAAGCATGTTTTTTGAATATGTCTGTTTATATTTGCTTGATATTTGGTATGCGCATTCCCCTTATAGAAAAAACGTGCACCATAAAGTGATTCCTATTTGTAGGGGGTGAAATGGGGCAAAAAAGGGATAAAAATGATACATATTAAACGACAACAGCTAGAAACACGAAATTCGGTGTGTACATTCCTCTACTTGAGTAGATACATAATATAAAAGTATTTTTTCCAAATTCGTACTTTTAAGGGGTAAAATAGGAATAGAGGGATAAAAATCGTACCAACCAAACGGCTGTACCTAGAATAATGATATGCGGTGTATACATTCCTCTGATTGCATAGATAAGTAAAATACACGGATTTTTCAAAATTCGTACTTTTTTGGGGTTAAAATGAAAAAAAGGGATAAAAATAGTACCAATCAAAAGACCGCAGCTAGAGTCATGAAGTTCGGAATATACATTCCTCTGACTGCGTAGACACGGAAAATAGACGAATTTTTCGAAATTAGTACTTTCAAGGGATACAAGGTACAGAAGGATAAAAATAGTACCAACTAAACGACTACAGCTAGAATGATAATATTCTAATAGCGTAGAAACGTCAAGGGTGTAAAAATGGTACCAACCAAATGAACGCAGCTGGAATCATGGAATTCGGTATATACATTCCTCGGACTGCATAGACACGCAAAATAATTTTTTTCCAAATTCGTAATTTTTCTTTTACGGCAAAAATTGGTTGAATCATGAAGTTAGGTTATTTTGCACTATGTACGTCTGATAATGGATTTTCAAAATTTGTACTTTTGGAATTCAAATAGAATGGAAATACAACCAACTGTAGCACCCACTATCTACCAATATTAATGGCCTTGAAAATTTTTTTGAAAATATAAATATAAGAATATTTATTTTTTGAATTGACGTATTGGCAGCATTACCTTATAAGCGTGGTTTGAAATAATTAAAATATTATATTTATTTATAAAATTAATTTTTCAATATATTTTCCTGTAATATTACTGCACTTCTACGACAACCGACAACCTCTGTGGAATGCAATCCATGGTGGAGGGTATATAAAGTTCGGCCCGGCCGAACTTAACCCCCTTTTTACTTGTTTAAATTTTTTTATCGCAGCTTAGTTATTAGGGTTTGCATCCCGGGATTTCCCGCGGGAAAATTCCCGGGAATTCGCACATGTTTCATTTCCCGTATCCAAGAAAATTCGTACGGGAATCCCGCGGGAATTCAGTAGAAAATTTTACATATTTCTTCGCATATTTTTTTCCATCATTTCCACAATAAAATTAAAAATTAATTAATTTTAATCAGGTATGTCAAATATTGCAGTTGGATGACAAAATATGTTTAAGCTGCGTTCGGATGTAGACTCAAAATCCACTTTTTCGAATTTTCCTGTCAAGCTCCATATGAAAAAATTAAAATCGCCAAAAATAAAGTATTTAAAGTTTCGAAGCGACAGGACAAAGAACAAACGTTTCATTTAATACTCTACTCACTATTAATGTGAACGATCGTTCTCCGTCGCGTACACATTTTCCAATAAAATCTTTAATTAATTTTGAAACTTGAAAAGATGTTTGAATTGATCTCTCATTGCGCTTTATTATATGAATTCTGTAACAGGTTCGTTGTAAAATATATATTTATTTAATTTTAATAAAATGTGAAGGTTTCATTGAAAAAAATAAGCTTAACTCATGGTAAATTGACGACTTAGTATGTTAACGACTTCCCGTGCTGTCCCGTGTTGTCCCGGGATCCCGGGAAATAAAAAGTACGGGAAAAGGCAAACCCTATTAGTTATCCAGTCTTAAAGAAAAACAGCCATATTAAGGTTTATTATGGGTATTTTCAGTCCTTGTGAGGGAAAAATTTTTCCCTCTGGGGCGATTTCGCCCAGTTACAATCCCAACCGATCTACGACTATAAGACCCATTTATGGAAATTTGGACGTCCTAGGTCCTTTCGTTTAGATGCTAGCGTGCTTTCAGCAGACGGACGGACAGACGGATTTTTAAGTTTTAGAAAAAATTAAAATTAGTACCACTTCTCATCTATTCAGAATATATAAGAATATGAAATTGTGCCTAAAAATCAATACATAAAAAAACATACAAATCGCTCACTCTCTTGAACCCAAAAAAAACTATTTCTATAGGCTTGATCATATCCATTTCTAGTTATAATATTGTATCCATACAATTTGAATGTATAAGCTACATGAAAGTATATGAACTACTCTTTTGCTTAGCAAAAATGAATAAAGTCATGACATCTCACAAAGAAAAAACGTGTTTATCGCAAACATAGTTTGTTTGTCTCAAACGAACCACTTTTACCATAACAGTTGAAACCTGTCGCGAAGACGAAAACGTTTATCGTAAACGTAATTGTTGGGCACGAACGTTCATTTGCGTCAAAATTTTCATGATTTACGTTTATGACAAACGAAAAATTTTTAAGAACACATATTATATGATTGAAATTTTCAAATCGAGTTAAGAGAAGAAAGGACGTTACTTTTTGTTATTTTGTGTGAGTATAGTTACTTTCTTCGTTGCAAATTACATCAGTTGCTGTTCAGTATTTGTTAGAGCAAAGTCTAGCTACGCCATCGTTTGAAATTACTAAAAATGCACTTTATTTTATTCTGATTTTTTGTTTCAAAATGCGAATTTTCTTTTGAAAATTAAGTACGCAGACAATAAGGCTGTTTTTCTTTAAGACTGCATAATTAAGCTGCGATAAGAAAAACCTAAATAAAAAGTTAAAATTTCACTCAAAGTAAAAACTTATTTTTTTAAATTATCGCCAACAACAATATAAATGTGTGTATGAAAACAATTTTTGAAAAATATATTTTATATTACAAATATTGGACTTGGCCTGGATAATTATCCAGTATAAGTCAAATTTATGGTTATCGAGGCTAAGTCCAAAAAAGTCAAAACAAAATAATTTTTTTTGAAAATTTGTTTTGATACAAATATTTATATTGTAGTTGGCGACAATGTGAAAAAATAATTTTTTATTTTGGGCAAAAAATAAATTTTTATTAACGTTTTTGTTATCGCAGCTTGTTAACCCGCCTTAATGTGAGCAAATTGTATTCTTCATCAAGCTGGATTGTATCCCAATCAGAGTCCATTCTTTAATAAGCCCCAAAAAATAGACCTTAAAATTCCAGATTTAAAAAAAATCACATACATTTTCTTCAATTCACGAACTTTTGTATATATTTTTTTATCCACCAAAGAGATTTCATTATACATCTATTTTGTTATATTTCGATTTTGTCAGTTGATCGTTAACGAACAACACCCAATAAATCATACTCATCCAAAAGTGTTATCACATATAAATGGCAAAATGTCTGTTCATACTTAATGGGTCTTATGATATATTATGGATTGCTTGAGTGTCAGCACTTTTTACCCGTCTGCCTGGGTATGTTGCGTATTCATTTTTTTTTTTGGCAAAAACAATCGGTTAAATCGTATTGCTTATTTTAAATGACATATGTTAGTCTTTATTTCAAAATTTCTCTGCAAATTACTATTTTATGAGAAAAACTCAAATGCATATATATTTGTATTTGTTTCTGACGATTTTAGCAAAGAAAAAGAAATTCTGCATGTTTCGTGATAGGTTTTCAAAACATCGACATTGTCGTCATGAAATATACTAGACTTATTTCCCCACTATCCACCCCTCCCCACAGATTATAAGTTGTCTACAAAACTTGACTCATTTGTCTGTGTGAATGTGTACGTCACCTACTAAATTACGAGTGCTGCGGTGTTTGCCCAAATTGGAACTGCCGGCTGCATTGAATTCGAAATTTGTCAACATGAAGAATTTCATAGTGTTCATGCCACTTTGGCTTCGGATTCCCACATAAACTTGATCTATTTCCACTAAAGATTACAATTAATTATCGAGACATGTAACATCCGAAGTGACGAACACTCATTCATACGTTCGTTGGGAAACATAATAAAGCTGATACACAATAGCAAACAAGTCGATGACCAGCACTTGACGGCGATCATAAAACAGAATGCGCACAGTGTTGTTGAACTCAAATGAATGTGATAATAATTATGATAACGAAGAAAAAGACTTGCAGGGGATGTGCCAATATTAAAGTCATAAATGAAAAACAAATTAAATTAAAGAGAAATTTAAAACAAGGAAATATTTTACACTAATTGCCCATGTATTTTACCATTCGCAATATTTGCACTGGATGACAAAACCTTTAATCTTAACTTTTTTTAATCTTTAAAATAAAAAAAAAATAAACAAGTAAAAAGGTCGTTAAATTTGACCTGATTTTGGGTTCTCCGATTTTAATGACAGCTTGGCAATTTGTACTTCTGAATAAGACATTAGCTACATTATTAAGAATTAAGCTATATTTCCCGATTTTCAAAAAATTTTATACACTAGGGTGGACCAAAAATCATTTAGGAATTTTGCCATAATATAAAAAAAGAAATCGAAACTTTTTTCTGCTGGGAGATGCAATTATTTTTTACCGAATATCAAACAAATTGCTTCTAGTTTGATATAAAACTATCAAATATTAATAAATATATTTTTATTTTTTCTCTTAATTCTCTCCAATTTTTAAATAAACCTAAATTATAAATAATTTTTCGATTTTTTAAATAAATATTTTCGGACAATGCATTAAACAGCGACGAATACAGCTTTAATATTAAAAAACGATTATTTACAAAAATAAGATTTTATAATTTTTGTATTAAACTAGAAACAATTTGTTTTTATACCCTCCACCTCCAGGACGGGGGGATACTAACTTTGTCATTCCGTTTGTAACACCTTGAAATATCGTCCTGAGACCCTATATAGTATATATATAGTATATTGATCGTCATAGCCATGTCCGTCCGTCTGTTGAAAGCACGCTAGCATCTAAACGATCTAAAATGTGTCTTATAGTCGTAGATCGGCTGAGATTAAAACTGGACGAAATCGGCTCAAAGGGAAAAATTTTCCCTCACAAGGAATAAAAATACCCATAATAACCCCTAATATTTTAGAGTATTTAAGCATTTTTTTTTTTCAAAAAGTCTGCATTCCTTCTATAACAAAAACGTGCACCATAAAGTGATTTTTATTCGGTGGGGGCAAAAAGGGATAAAAATGGTACATATCAAACGACAACAGCTAGAAACACGAAATTCGGTGTGTACATTCCTCTAATTGAGTAGACACATAATATAAAAGTATTTTTTCCAAATACTTTTAAGGGGTAAAATGGGAATATAGGGATAAAAATGGTACCAACCAAACGACTGCACCTTGAAATGAAATTCGGTGTATACATTCCTCTGATTGCGTAGACACGTGAAATAAACGGATTTTTCGAAATTCGTACTTTTTGGGGTTAAAATGGGCATACAAATAGTGCCAATCAAATGACCGCAGCTAGGGTCATGAAATTCGGAGTGTACATTCCTCTGACTGCGTAGACTCGAAAAATAAGGGTTGTTTCCAAGTTCGTACTTTCAAGGGATACAATGGGTACAGAGGGATAAAAATAGTACCAACTAAAACGTACTGATAGAATTGCATTATAAGCCTGGTTTGAAATAATAACAATATTATATCTATTTATAAAATTATTTTTTTAATATTTGCATTTGTTTTGGTTTAGATATATTCGTACTTTGAAAGAGTAAAATCGGAAAAGAGGGATAAAAATGGTACGGTCATACGGGAAAGTTACAATCATGATACTCGGTGTGTACATTTCTCTGACTACCTACTTTCGTAAAGTAAACACATTTTTGGAAATTCGTACTTTTTGGGGAAACGGGGAGAAATGGGATAAAAATGGTACCACCAAACGGCTATAGGTACAGTAACTATATTCAGTGTATATGCCCTTCTGACTGCTTGGAATTTTGTTGGAAATTCGTTCGAAAATGTTAATTAAATCAAGTATATACGCCGCTCTGCGTAGACGCGTAAAATAAACATATAATTCAATATTGGGGCTTTGAAGGAGCGATATCGGAAAAGAGGGATACAAATAGTACGACCATACGACTGAAGTTACAATAATTTTATTCGGTGCATACATTTCTCTGACTGCGTACTTTCGTAAAATATTCCAATAATTATTGGAAATTCGTATTTTGGGGGGAACGAAATTCAGTGTACTCTGATTTTGTAAATATACAGATATATACAGATGTATTTCTATATTCATACTTTGAAGAAGTGAAATGGAAAGAAAGGGATACAAATAGTACGACCATGTGGTTGAAGTTAAATTCACTAACTTTGGTGTGTACATTCCTCTGACTGTGTACACTCGACGTTCTTTTAGGGGGAAGGGCGCGAAAGGGGATAAAAATAGCACCAACCAATAACGAAATTCAGTATATGACTGAGTAGATGCGAAAAATAAATCCATCATTCGATTTTCGTACTTTAGAGTCAATTGCGGAAACAGGGATAAAGATGGTACCGAAAAAATGGCTGCAGCTATAATTATAAATTTTTTAATTTTTCGAAATTTATACTTTTAGGGATCGAAAGGTGATACAAGTGGCTCGAGAATTTCAAATGCAGATTCTTGTTCTACTCGACATGAATTACAATACAAAACAAATTTATATCATAATTTGGGGTCCAGGGATTGAGCCGGGGTGACTAAGACCATTGTAGCTAGTTATTGCAGCGACGGACCAGAGCCTCTGGTGGAATCGAACCCACAACTCCACCGCTGATAGTCGAGCACGCTACCAACTCGACTACCGGGGCGCTCCCAAAAAATAAAATCACTTCTCAGAGTTTCTGAACTGTCGCACAATCGTAATAAATCATCGTATGTGAATTTTTACCAGTTAATTCAATTTTCGCTGTCACTCCGTTTATAAGTGACGCTCAAATAGCACAAAGCGCTTTCAAATGACAAAACGTAAAAATTACAAACTTTCTATTGGAAATATAAGCAGGTGGTACCTAACAATACTAGGGTTGCCAAGCCTCGCATTATAAATAGTAACGCTCCTAGTGATCACTTCCATAGAACAGTCGCAATTGTTATTTTTTAATTTTAATTTAATTTAATTTTTTAATCGCCAGAATATTCCATAATGTAATCACCCTGATTATGAAATTAATTTCAATTTTTTTTTGGTAAGAGAAAACAAAATCTGTATTGCTTTTTATTACATTATCTCTTATTTTCTGACAATAATTCAATATTCGCTAATGTCCCATAATGTTTAATGTGTCGAATGGTCATGTATAATATTTTCTGATGTATTTTCGGCTTTCTAAACTCGAAAACGATACTAAAAAATTTTGTTATAGTTTTTTTTTTTAATTATACCCTCCACCTCCAGGATGGGGGTATACTAACTTTGTCATTCCGTTTGTAACATCTCGAAATATCGACCTGAGACCTTATAAAGTATATATATTCTTGATCGTCATGTCCGTCCGTCCGTCTGTTGAAGGCACGCTAGCATCTAAACGAAAGGAGCTAGAACGTTCAAATTTTCCATAAATGTGTCTTGTAGTCGTAGATCGGTTGGGCATGAAACGGGGCGAAATCGGCCAAAGGGAAAAAATTTTCCCTCACAAGGACTAAAAATGCCTAATATTTTAGCGTATTTAAGCATATTTTTTGAATATGTCTGTTTATAATTGCTTGATATTTGGTATGCGCATTCCCCTTATAGCAAAAACGTAAACCATAAAGTGATTCTTATTTTTAGGGGGTGAAATGGGGCAAACAAGGTATAAAAATGGTACATATTAAACGACAACATCTAGAAACACGAAATTCGGTGTGTATATTTCTCTAATTGAGAAGATTATTATGTATCTACTCAATTAGAGGAATTTTCCAAATTTGTACTTTTAAGGGGTAAAATGGGAATAGAGGGATAAAAATGGTACCAACCAAACGGCTGTACCTAGAATAATGAAATTCGGTGTATACATTCCTCTGATTGCATAGACAAGTAAAATACACGGATTTTTCAAAATTCGTACTTTTTGGGGTTACAATGAAAAAAGGGGACAAAAATAGTACCAATCGAATGACCGCAGCTAGAGTCATGAAATTCGGAGTATACATTCCTCTGACTGTGTAGACACGGAAAATAAACGGATTTTTCGAAATTCGTACTTTTTGGGGTCAAAATAGAAAAAGGGGATAAAAATAGTGCCAAACAAATGACCGTAACTAGAGTCATGAAATTCGGAGTATACATTCCTCTAACTGAGTAGATACATAATATAAAAGTATTTTTTCCAAATTCGTACTTTTAAGGGGTAAAATGGGAATAGAGGGATAAAAATGGTACCAACCAAACGGCTGTACTTCGAATAATGAAATTCTGTGTATACATTCCACTTATTGCATAGACAAGTAAAATACACGGATTTTTTAAAATTCGTACTTTTGGGGTTAAAATGAAAAAAGGGATAAAAATAGTACCAATCAAATGACCGCAGCTAGAGTCATGAAATTCGGAGTATACATTCCCCTGACTGTGTAGACACGGAAAATAAACGAATTTTTCGAAATTCGTACTTTCAAGGGATACAGTGGTACAAAGGGATACAAATGGTACCAACCTATTAATAATTAAAATATTATATTTAATTATAAAATTATTTTTTCAATATTTATTTTGGGTTGGCTATATTAAGAAATGTATTTTCCTGAAATATTACTGCACTTCTACGAAAACCGACAACCTCTGAGGAATGCAATCCATGGTGGAGGGTATATAAAGTTCGGCCCGGCCGAACTTAACGCCGTTTTTACTTGTCTTTTACTAAGAATCAAATTTTCGGCGAAAGTACTTTAAATATTTGTACTCTCATTTTGAAAATATAAGTCCGATAATACTCGATTATATGTTAAATTAAATGTACTCATGATGGCTGCAAATGCGAATTACACTTTCAAATAGAAACAGTGGTTTATGAACAGTCTTCAACAAATGGGGAAAACCTGTATTTTTCGAAAAAAAAATCTATTTTTGATGGTTCGAAAAAAATCATAAAAAATTAAAAAAAACGTCAGAAAAACGTCAGAAAAAGTATTTCAATTTATTTTTTAATAGCTACCATTCTAAGGCAAAAAACGATATTCATATATACAAAATCTATGGATAAATGTAAAAGTTATGATACTCTTTGTAGACACAAAATATTATTTTTTTAAATCATATTTTTTTAATTTTTGTTTAAACAGCCCAAAAAATTCCTTTACAAATTAGCAAACAGAATATTTCGTTCTGGTTTGTAATAACTGGAGTTCTAACGAAGAAAATAAGGCCAAGTTAAATAAACAGCATGGATAAATGTAGAAGTTATGGTCCTTTTTGTTATGGTCCTTTTGCCGTCTTCAGTCAATTTAAGCAAAAACTTCAAATTTCCTCATTTCTACATAAAGGCCACAACTTCTACATTTATTCATAGATTTTCTTGAAAAATGATTTGTTTCCTTCTTTAAGAATCTATCAGCTATTACAAACTGAAACAATATCTTCTTTTATATAATTTGTAATGGACCTTTCGTGCTATTTATACAAAACTTAAAAATTCATGATTTTTTAAAAGTAAATCTTTTGCGTCTACAAAGAGTATCATTAGAATGTTAGATATTAAAAAAATAAACGAATTTTTTTTTCCTACTTTTATTCTATTTTTACGTTTTTTTCGTGCCAGCGAATAGATTTTTTTTCGATAAAAATATAATTTTTCCCAATTTTTTGGAAGCTTTTTCTAAATCATCTGTAATTCGTAACATTTGTAGACATTATAATTACCTTTGATTGAACATATAAGCGGGTACAATCTGATCAATATATCAAAAATGGGAGTACAAATATAAAAGGTACCTAGTAGGAAAATTTTAATTTTATTCAAAAAAATTGAGAAAAAATATTCATAAGCAATTTTTTGTTGATTTTATGATTAAACATGCCTCAATTGAAACAAAATCTATTTTTTCGGCTTGGACACAACAAATTTTCTTTTTTATTGAATAGTGTATTTTTTTCGTTTAGAAACACTGTGCTTCGGCCAAATAAAGGCGTTTTGAGTGACTCAGTAGCGAGCGAATGTCAGTGGCAATGTTGGGGGAGGTCATAAACTGTGAAAATTGAATTGGTATTTATTTATGTCTGCCAGAAGCTGCCGCCGATCTATAAATACATATCTACTATGTATGTGCTATACCCAACGATGTATGTATGTATGCCTGTTTGCCCTTAAATATATTTGGTTTTAATGAGAGTACGTACTACCTATAGAGTGCTACGTATACATGTGATTGACTGGATATTCCATCGATTTTTATCAATTTCCCGCCAATTGTTTTATTATTATTTTTTTTTTTTCAAATTGAATCAAGTTATAACCCAAACAATTAGTGGAAGGAAATCCAGTATCCGGATATCTAACCGCTAACTCTAGAAAAAAAAAACAATTACCATTGTATTTTGGTTTGTTCGTGTGACTACTGCTTAAATATATGTCGGAAAATATTTTCTTATGTTTGTTGGTGTTTTTTTTGCTTTTATTCGAATTTGATTTAGTGCTAAATTGCAAACAAAACTCAAACTGACGACGAACATTCTTTCACACGTCATTTATTGTTTTGATTTGTAAGCTAAAACTCTCATTTGCTATTGAAATGTATGTGGGAATTTGCATCATTTTGGGAGGGGAAGAGGGGTAAACAATGAATGCAATTAGGCTTCGGCAAAAGTGTGCAATTGAAATTGATTCGACCACAACGGCCAAGTGCTCTACATTTATACCTTTTAGTCCCAATCAGGTCTTATATGGATTAGAAAGAAAAATCTAGCAGCACCGTACTCGTTAACTAGACGATTAGTAAGCAACTTTTTTAAACGAGAGTAAATCCCATACAAATGTAAAGCTAGTTAGCCCAATCGAAGAGATGTTAGCTCAATTCCCACAGTAACGTACGTAAATCTAGCAGTCGTTGGCACAATGCCCACCAACAACGAATTAGGAATTTCCCATCCCATCGTTTATAATTTTATTTATTTTTTTCGTTGTTAAAGATATGAATATTATTTATTATCTCATTTATATATACATACGTACATGTTTACTTACTTAAATAGAATTAGAATTAGGGGAAATTTATTGACATTTCACATTGGCTTTTTAGCAACAACTTTCAACAAAGTTCATGTATTTTATCAATTTATTCGGAATACCTGCGCAAGTAAGTGATCAGATAATGTCAATGTACTGTACAATCGCGTAAAATAAACCAAAAACAACTCTGGCTATATATAGTTTTGTTGGCAAAACAATATCGATTTTTTCTGCACGTTCCACTAAACGGTGATGCAGTGTTTATACATTAGACTGGGTAGCGAAAATAAATAGCAAAGCTCACAACATAAAATTTGGATTGTGTCAAGATGATTTGCAATATATATATAGTCTATGTTTTAAATTTAAAAATTGTCCTAAAAAAAATATATATATACCCTCCACCATACGATACGAACTATGGGTTACGTTCGACCTGAGAACCTTTTGTTTTTAATCATCATATAATTCTAAAACAATCTAAAATTCTAAGACGTCCGTCCGCTAGCATCTTGAAATGATTTTGGGGGCTGAAACAGGACAAAAAGGGATACAAATGGTATTGGTAACGATAACATTTAATTAGAAACATGAAATTCAGTGTATGCATCCCTCTTATTTTGTAGTTACGTTAAATAAAGGGATTTTTTCGAAAGTCGTACATTTAAGGGATAAAATGCGAAGAGAGGGATAAAAATGTTACCAACTAAAAGGCTGTAGGTAAAATCATGCAATTCGTTGTATACATTTATCTGACTGTATAGACGCGTAAATTAAAGGCATTTCTCGATATTTATATTTTTAAGGATTTTCCGAAATCGGGATAAAATGATAAATAGGGATGAAATGGTACCAACCAAAAGGCTGTAGGTGAAATCATAAAATTCGCTGTATACATATATTTGACGGTGTAGACGCGGAAATAAGAGACATTTATCGATATTTGTACTTTTAGGAGGAATTGGGACAAGGGGGGGGGGGGGGGGGGGTGGGGGGTGTAAAAATGGTACCAAACAAGCGGATGGAATGTAGACATTGCAAAATAAATAGATTTTTCGATTTTTGTACTTTTAAGCTCAAAATGGGATAAAATTGGTACCGACCAATTGACTGCAGGTAAAATCATGAAATTCGGTGAGGACATTCCTCTGACTGTATAAACGCGGAAAACAAAATAATTTTGTCGAAATTTGTATGTTTAGGGGAAAATTAGACAAAAGGGGATAAAAATGGTTCCGATGATGTGACTGCAAGCTTGAATGATGAAATTCGGTGAGTACATCGCTCTGACCATGTATATGAAAAACATAAAGGAATTTTTCAAATTTTGTTTCTTTTAAAAACGGAGCGAAAGGGGATAAAAATGGCATCAATCCCAGGGGATATAGATAAAATAATGAAATTCAGTTTTTACGTTCCAAAATGAAGAGACTTTTCGATTTTTGTACTATTAAGGTCAAAATGGGGAAAAGGGATTAAAATGGTACCGATCAAATGACTGAAGCTAGAATTTCGAAATTTGTACTTTTAATGAGCAAATGGGAAAGTGGATAAAAATGGTACCGATCAAATGACTGCAGGAAAAACGGAGCGAAAGAGGGTAAAATAGTGGCAATCAAGCAGATACTGCTACAATAATGCAATGCAATGTAAACATCGCAAAGACATTTTGATTTTGTACATTTTGAATCGAAATGAATGAAAAGGGATAAAATTGGTACGGAGCAATCATTTGAAGATGATATCATAAAATCCCTCTTTAAATTTATCTAAGTATATAGACGAGGTGCTCCTTTTTTCTTTTTTTGATTTTTTTTTTTAAATTGTACTTTTACGGGGAAATGTAAAAAGGGGATACAAATTGTACCGATCAAATGACTAGAATCATAATACTCGGTGTGTACATTCCTCGAACAATATAGACGAGCGACATGAAGGAATTTTTCGAAGGGAAACGGAGCAAAAGCAGATAAAAATGGTATCAACCAACCGGGTACTGCTACATTTGTACTTTTAAGGTCAAAATGGGGAATAAGGGATAAAATTGGTACCGACAAAGGGATTTTTCAAAAAAAAAAATACTTTAAAGCCAAAAACTGAACAAAATGAGATAATAATCGTACCAACTATAAAACAATAAATTTCTCTTTATACGTCTCAAAATAAAGAGATCTTTCGATATTTGTACCTTTAAGGTCAAAATGGGAAAAAGGGATTGGTATTGGATACCATTTTTATCCCCTTTTTCCTATTTACTCCCTTAAGAGTACGACTTTCTAAAATCTCTTTGTTTAAGTGTCTACGCAATAAGAGGCATGTACACTAGAGTGTACCAGGTTACAAGTAAAAAAAAAGTTCGCCGTACACCTTCGAATATGAAGTATTATTGAAACGTAGTTTCAAAAAAAAAAAATTATTTTTTTATCCCGAACGTAGGGGTCGCGCTTTTACATTTTTCTATATAACTTCTGCATTTATAAACGGATTTTAAAGTGTGATACATCGATGTTTTTGTCTCGACGAGGCCGATTTTTTGTCTTTGAAGTCATTGAGCTCAAGCATGATTCATGATTTTATGCGAGCTTTAATTTTCTGATATTAGAGTGGTACATTAGGGTAGTAGCAACTGAGATATGATGGGTAAGTACCAGAAGGGGGTGCTTGAGCTCAATGACTTCAAAAACAAAAAAATCGGCCTCGTCGAGACAAAAACATCGATGTATCACACTTTAAAATCCGTTTATAAATGCAGAAGTTATATAGAAAAAGGTAAAAGCGCGACCCCTACGTTCGGCATAAAAAAGTTGGTACTATTTTTATCCCTCTGTATCCATTGCATCCCTTGGAAGTACGAATTTGTAAAAAATCTTTTATTTTTCGTGTCTACGCAGTCAGAGGAATGTATATTCCGAATTTCATGAATCTAGCTGCGATCATTTGGTTGGTACTATTTTTATCCATTTTTTCCATTTTAACCCCAAAAAGTACTAATTTCGAAAAAGCCATTTATCTTACGTGTCCACACAATCAGAGGAATGTATACAACGAATTTAATTATTCTAGGTGCAGTCGTTTGGTTTGTACCATTTTTATCCCTCTATTCCCATTTTATCCCTTAAAAGTACAAATTTGGAAAAAAAATACATTTATATTATGTATCTACTCAATTAGGAGAATGTACATACCGAATTTCGTGTTTCTAGCTGTTGTCGTTTGATCGGTACCATTTTTTCCCCATTTTTGCCCCATTTCACCCCCTACTAATAAAAATCACTTTATGGTGTACTTTTTTGTTATAGGGGGAATGCGCATAACCAATATCAAGTAAGTACAAGCAGACATATTGAAAAAATGTGCTTAAATACTCTAAAATATTAGGGCATATTATGGGTATTTTTAGTCCATGTGAGGGAAAAATTTTTCCCTCTGGGCCGATTTCGCCCAGTTTTAATCCCAACTGATCTATGACTATAAGACGTATTTATGGAAAATTTGGATGCTAGCGTGCTTTCAACAGACGGACATGGCTAGATCGTCTTAGACTTTTATGACGATCAATAATATACATATGTATATACTTTATAGGGTCTCAGGTCGATATTTCAAGGTGTTACAAACGGAATGACAAAGTTAGTATACCCCCATCCTGGAGGTGGAGGGTATAATAATAAGGGTACCTAACACGATAATTGTAATTGTAATAAAAAATTCAATTAAAATTTCAAAAAGTTTAGTTAGGAAAAGATGTGGTACGATTTGCCATTATCCGCGCCATTTTATTTTAAAAGAAAAAACAATTAAAAATAAAACTATTTTTTCGATTTTTAACGATTGCTACTAAACCACTGTTACTATGTGAAAGATACATTTGCAAAAAAAAAATCCAAAAATAGTCTGTGAAAATTTTGAGAATGACGCATTATATTGAATGGGAAGAGGGCATATAAGGTTCGGTCTCAACGTACTTAACGCCCTTTTTACTTGTCTTTTTTGCTTTTATGAAGACATTTTTTAGTCCATCGTTCAAATCTAAACTACATTTATACTAATTTAATTTACCCAATTTGTTGCTTCTGTTTTGCTTGATACTTTATCTGCGCCAATAGATCTCATTTTTTGCTATTGACCAGTGATATAGTTTTAATTAAATAAAAACTTGGGGTATTAATGGCCAAAAGAAAATTTACTATCTGATCGTGTACTTTTAATGATTCCCATGAATATTATTGGCAGTTATAGTTAAACATTTGCTCGAAATTTGATTTTAAATTAATATAAAAACTTAGGAACCGCTTACAGTAACATTGTAAGCGTGTTTATCAGTAACAAAATGTCAAACGAATATTCAGAATATTTTGCGGATATATGACAATAGTTTGTTTTTTTTTTTGTTTTTGTGAATCTCTCAGTGATTTCACCTGCCTGAGACTCATAAATCACTTCGAAATTCTACAGTCACATTCTAAAGTGATGTTTCAATTTTGAGATTAGCTGCGGGTATCTTCTATCTGGCCCAAAGGTCGTAAACATAAAACATTATTGTAGTCGTTGGCGTCGTCCGATCCACCAGCCAACAATTGGCGCAATTCTTCAAATCACAATCATCGTTGTCACAGAGAAAGAGAGAGAGAGAGCACAAGTCTCCGATACAATTTGGAGCAGACCGAGGGACGCTGTCATTCGCATTAATAATCTGTTGGCGAATTTCGGTATTATTCCATTAATAAAGTGTCGCATGGAAAATACCACCGTCCCAATGTGATTGATGTATGCGAGTGTTGGCTAGCTAGGGTTCGGCTAATGTGTCCAGAACGTAATCTTGTTAGTCTATGCAAATCCGTACCCTGTTGTGGGACCAAACGATGCTGTTGATTTATATGATTGTGGCATAGTTTATATAAATATTATATTATATGATGACTATTTTAATTGCTTCAAATTTTTAGGTGAACAAAAAAAACTTGGCAAAGCATACGATATTTTATGCCATCGAACAGGGTACCGGGTGTATATGATTCCCCCCCCCCAGAGTATATTAAAATCCCACATACAGTACAGACAAAAATGCGTTGACAAATATTTTTTATTCGATCAAAAATGATTTAAATTTTAAATAGTTTGCATGACTAACATAGGGAAAGGGTTTGTGGTGCTTCGGGAAGCTGAGCATCATATCCCTAATCATTATTAATAGCCTGGGTATTATTAGATCATAGGATTAACAAAAAAGTGCTTGTCCCAATGTGCAACTAAATTTATAGATGTCAATAAGTGTCAACAACCTTTTAGAAAATAGTCAAATCATCCAACAAAATATCATTAAAAATACATTAATCCTAACACTAATATAAAAAGACCTAACTCATAATTTTAAGAAATTTTTGTTATGTTAATTACGACCGTGTTTTGTTAAAATAACCAAAAATCTCGATTTGCAAAAAAAAACAAGTTAAAACGGCGTTAAGTTCGGCCGGGCCGAACTTTATATACCCTCCACCATGGATTGCATTCCACAGAGGTTGTCGGTTTTCGTAGAAGTGCAGTATTATTACAGGAAAATATAAATTTTTTAATATAGCCAAACCAAAACAAATACAAATATTGAAAAAAATAATTTTATTAATAAATATAATATTTAATTATATCAACCCATTATCAAATCAAAAAATAAATATCTACCAATATTTATATTTTCAAAAAGCTTAAATACCATAAATATTGGTAGATATTGGGTGCTACAGTTGGTTGTCCATTCCATTCTATTTTAATTCCAAAAGAACAAATTTTGAAAATCCATTATCAGACATACGTAGTGCAAAATAACCTAACTTCATGATTCAACCAATTTTCGCCGTAAAAGAAAAGGTACGAACTTGGAAAAAAACTTTTTATTTTGCGTGTATATAAGCAGTCAGAGGAATGTATACACCGAATTCCATGATTCCAGCTGCGCCCATTTGGTTGGTACCATTTTTACCCCCTCGATGTTTCTACACAATTAGTATTTCATCATAGTAGTCGTTTAGTTGGTACTATTTTTATCCCTCTGTACCATTGTATCCCTTGAAGGTACGAATTTCGAAAAATCCGCTTATTTTCCGTGTCTACGCAGTCAGAGGAATGTATACTCCGAATTGCATGACTCTAGCTGCGGTCATTTGATTGGTACTATTTGTATCCCCTTTTTCCATTTTAACCCCAAAAAGTACGAATTTCGAAAATCTGTTTATTTTAAGTGTCTACGCAATCAGAGGAATGTATACACCGAATTTCATTATTCCAGGTGCAGCCGTTTGGTTGGTACCATTTTTATCCCTCCGTACCCACTGTATACCTTAAAAGTACGAATTTGGAAAAAACCTTTTATTTTCCATGTCTACACAGTCAGAGGAATGTATACTCCGAATTTCATGACTCTAGCTGCGGTCATTTGGTTGGTACCATTTTTATCCCCTTTTTCTATTTTTACCCCAAAAAGTACGAATTTCGAAAAATCAGTTTATTTTCCGAGCCTACGCAGTCATAGGAATGTATACTCCGAATTTCTTAACTCTAGCTGCGGTCATTTGGTTGGTACTATTTTTATCCCCTTTTTCTATTTTGACCCCAAAAAGTACGAATTTCGAAAAATTCGTCTATTTTCCGTGTCTACGCAGTCAGAGGAATGTATACTCCGAATTTCATGACTAGCTGCGGTCATTTGATTGGTACTATTTTTATCCCCTTTTTTCATTTTAACCCCAAAAAGTACGAATTTTGAAAAATCCGTGTATTTTACTTGTCTATGCAATCAGTGGAATGTATACACCGAATTTCTTTATTCTAGGTACAGCCGTTTGGTTGGTACCATTTTTATCCCTCTATTCCCATGTTACCCCTTAAAAGTACGAATTTGGAAAAAATACTCTTATATTATGTATCTGCTCAATTAGAGGAATGTACACACCGAATTTCGTGTTTCTAGCTGTTGTCGTTTAATATGTACCATTTTTATCCCTTTTTGGCCCATTTCACCCCCTACAAATAAGAATCAGTTTATGGTGCACATTTTTGCTATAAGGGGAATGCGCATTCCAAATAACAAGCAAATATAAACAGACATATTCAAAAAACATGCTTAAATATGCTAAAATATTATGGATTATTATGGGTATTTTTAGTCCGTGTGAGCGAAAAATGTTTCCCTTTGGGCCGATTTCGCCCCGTTTCAATTCCAACCGATCTACGACTATAAGACGCATTTATAGAAAATTTGAACGTTCTAGCTCTTTTCGTTTAGATGCTAGCGTCTTAGAATTTTATGACGTTCTTAGAATTTTTAGGATCTCATGTCGATATTTCAAGGTGTTACAAACGGAATGAGAAAGTTAGTATACCTCCATCCTGGAGGTGGAGGGTATTAAAATATAAGTTGGGTCTTTTTATATTAGGGTAACGATGTGTAAATTAAATTAATACGTAACTGATTGACTGACACCTGAACATATAGTGATGAAATTAGAAAAGTCGCCGCGTGTGAAGTTATATTTTCTTTATAATATTTTAAAACTTTCAGAAAGCAATATTACCTGGTAAAAATTAATAGATGGAGATATTACTCGTGATCAAATGAGGATATCGTTAGAGAAAGTTAGCTCATTGTAAACCAAACCAAAGGATGAAGAAATGTGGTGAGTGGAAGTATTCCGAAAATACCGAAAATCTAGACCACTATTCATGTAAAATTATATTTAAAGATATAGACAGATTAAAAAGAGAAATCGGACAATCTTAACTAGCTTAACGCAAAATATTTTTTTTCATTTATCATGGGACTCACCAAATCGTTATGCCATGAATATGAAAATAATCACCGTGATAGTCGCTTTCTTAACAAACTCTCGTTCAATTATCTTCTAGGCGTGTCGAAGTAGTGACTTCTACGCGATGGAGTTAAAACACAATTCCAAACGTTGGAAGGGCAGACACATACTACGAAATTATTTTTCGAAATTCGTACTTTTAGGGAGTAAAAGCGAGCAAGCCAAGGATGAGAATGAAACCGCTGACCTGACCAAACTCCCTAAGTGTTTTTTTTTTTTCGAAAAAGGAATTTAAGTGTTGCATCTAAAATCGTGGAATTGGGTGTGTACATCTCTCTAACAGCGTAGGCACGCTACACAAAATCTCCTTTTAGAATTTTCTATTTTTCTGGAGAATGTATAACTAAAATGGAATACCAATGGTACTAACCAAAGCTTGGAGCTATAATCATGAAAATCGATATAAAGACTATCTTCTTTTTTTTTTGGCGCCAAAAAAGTTACGCCACAAATTAGTTTCAGGTTTTGAAAAATTTGAAGATATCAATTTTTTTAATTTTTCTTGCCGGAATATTAGTAATGATTTTATATTTAAGTCTATGAATGTTAATTTCCCAACCAACCGTACGGTTGCCATCGTCAGTACAACTTCTTAGAAAAATATCTTTAATATTTGTACGATTAAAGGTAGTTGTGATGATTACAAATGTTACGAATGTTCACATAGAAATACTGGTTTAGAAACAGTCTCAAAAACAGTTTTAAAAAGTTGGAAAAAGTAGTTTATTTTATATTTTAATAGCCAACACTCTAACGAAGAAAACAATAGCTATATATAATGGATCTGTGGATAAATGTAGAAGTTATGACGCTTTTTGTAGACCATTTTTATTATTATATTATTTTATTATTTTTATTTAAATAGCGAAAAATAAATTTGGATAACATAATATTTTATTTTTAAATAGTTTATTTTATATTTTAATAGCCAACACTCTAACGAAGAAAACAATAGCTATATATAATGGATCTGTGGATAAATGTAGCAGTTATGACGCTTTTTGTAGACCAAAAATAAGTTAATGCGAAAATCATGATTTTTTTTAATTTTTATTTAAATAGCGAAAAATAAATTTGGATAACATAATATTTTATTTTTAAATACCTGGAATTTAGGAGAACAAAACAAGGTCTAGTTAAACAACTTATGGATATACACATGTAATGGAATTTCCAAAAATCGTGTACTTTTTTACGAAGTTTTTACTCAAATTAATTTAGTCATACGTGAAGACGACATATACTTCTACAATAAGGTCCATTCATAACTTTTTCATTTATCCATGGATTTTCTCCATCTAGAACTTATTTTCTTCGTAAAGATGCCAGCTATTATAAAATAATGTTCTAATTTGTAAAGTAGTTTTTCGTACTATTTATAAAAAAATAAAAAAATTTCGTTTCTTGAGTTTATTCATATTTTAAACAAAATGTAAAAGATCTTCCATTTTTATATAATTCTATTTTTTAAGGAAAAACATGTTAATGTAAAAAAATTAAAGAATGTCATGTTAGCAGCAAGCTGCGACATAACTTTAGTATAAATGACATTGTCCTTGAAAGATACTATAGTATGCTAGGATGTAAATTACCACTGTTAGATTTAATATATTTTATATTGTGTAAGGCTGAAATGTATTTAATAAAACCCAAATCGTTTGCAAAAATCGTTACTTTTTAAGAGGTTGAGTTCACAGTCTCACTTCTACATACGATCTCTGTTGCATGTGTATATGATCTGGCTCAGGTCCAAAAAAACTGTCGCACGATGTTATCAGTTTCTCACGGAATTTAAACAGGAAACATTTAGACATTTCTCACTATATTTTTTGCATCTATATTTTATACCATGCAATTTTATTCGCAAATTTAATGATGACATTTATACTTGGTGGCACACTACCACTAATAATTTCGTAATCGCTAGCCCATTACGAACTTCTTCGGGAGGCTTCGCAGCGACTTTTCAGCAATATAACCAAGCTTTTGATGTCCTTGATTCTCTCAAACGAATGAGAAGCACAGCTTATTTTCTGAATAGCAGTAAAACAAACACATCGAATAACAAATCACTCCTTGACGTGTTTTGGTCATTCCACTTCACATTTTTCAAGATTTTTCTTTGGCATTATTTTTCTCTTCCGGTCAGTGCCACATCTACGCGAATCATTAATATTTTCTTCAATAAATATAAATCATACGTCACCCATGTGGAAACTTCCGTTTAATTCCTAAATCGTAGTCAAATTTTCAAAACTTGTAACAACAATTTTAAATTGCGAACATATCGGCAATAAGAGCTAGACAAATTTTTATTACCCTTGGGTTCAGCATTCTCGTTTCAGTTTTTAAATTTGTGCATTGTAATTGTTTGAAATAAACAAAATAAGACACACAACAAATAGTCAAAATAATATTGAAACCAAAACATTTTAATTACATAAAACGTCTTCAAAACTGTATTCACAAGTCATACGTTTATATGAAGTAAATTTGTAAAAGACTACAAAACAAGGGGAACATTTAAAAAACATATTTTTATACCCTCCACCTCTAGGATGGGGGTATATTCACTTTGTATTTCCGTTTGTAACACCTTGAAATATTCATCGGAGACCCCATAAAGTATATATATTCTGGGTCGTGGTAAAATTCTAAGATGATATCGCCATGTCCGTCTGTCTGTCTGTTGAAAGCACGATAGCGGCCGAACGAAATGAGCTAGGAGGTTCAAATTTTTCCTAAATGTGTCTTATGGTTGTAGATCGGTTGGGATTGAAAGTGGACGAAATCGGCCCAGAGGGAAAAATTTTTCCCTCACAAGGACTGAAAATACCCCTAATATTTAGAGTATTTCAGCATGTTTTTTGAACAATTAGCTTGTATTTACTTGATATTTGTATTTACTTTGATATTTCCCTTTATAGCATAAAAGGGCACCATAGAGTGATTTTTATTTGTAGGGGCGAAATGGGACAAAAAGGGATAAAAATGGTACCTATCAAACGAAAACAGATAGAAACACGAAATTTGTCGTGTACATTCCTCTAAAAGAGTAGATACATAATATAAAAGTATTTTTTCTAAATTCGTACTTTTAAGGGGTTAAATGGGGATAGAGGGATAAAAATAGTACCAACCTAACGGCTGCACCTAGAATAATGAAATTCGATATATACATTCCTCTGATTGCGTAGACACGTAAAATAAAAGAACTTTCCAAAATCCGTACTTTTTGGGATTCAAATGGAAAAAGGGGATAAAAATAGTACCTACCAAATGACTGCAGCTAGAATCATGAAATTCGGAGTATACATTGCTCTGACTGCGTAGACACGAAATTCGTACTTTCAAGGGATACAATGGCTACAGGGGATAAAAATAGTACCAACTAAACGAATACAGCTAGAATCATGAAATTCAGTGTGTACATCCCTCTAATTGTGTAGATACGTAAAATAAAGATATTTTAGATAGTCGTACTCTTGAGGGGGCAAAATTGGAAAAAGGGGATAAAAATGGTACCAACAAAATGGCCGCTGATAGAATCATGGAATTCGGTGTATACATTCCTCTGACTGCATAGCCACGTAAAATATTTTTTTTTTCAAATTCGTACTTTATTTTGTTGCTTTTACGACAAAAAAATGGTAGAATCATGAATTTGTCTTATACTGCGTACGTGAGAGATAAGGTATTTTCAAAATTTATACTTTTGAAATTAAAATAGGATGGAAATACAACCAATTGAATGAAGTATTATATCCATTATATATATATAGTAAACAAATATTGATAGCCTTGGCTTATTAATTAAATTTCTTATTAAAATTTTTTGCGGACATTCCTCTTGTAGCTTGGAAGCACCACAAAGAAAATAAAAGTTTTAGCGGGCGATATGGGACAAAAAGGGATAAAATATGGTACCAATGATACGACAACAGCTAGAATCATGAAATTCGGAGTGTACATAAAATAGAGGAATTTTTCGAAATATAATTAAAAAGAGGGATAAAAATGGGACCTACCAAACCGCTGAAGTTGAAATCATGAAATACGGTGTATACATTCTGGCTATGAAGACTCGAAAAAGGGTTTTTTTGTACATTTTGGGCGCAGAATGGGGCGAATGGGGATATCTTTAAAATGTATACTTTTTTTATCACTTTGTCTGTGATATGGTACTGTGCTTCTATGTAAGGTCGACATCCTTTAATCTGCTGGTAATACTGTGGAATGCACTCCGTGGTGGAGGGTATATAAGATTCGGCCCGGCCGAACTTAACGCCTTCTTACTTGTTAATCTTAAATATCTTAGAAATAATAAGAATTTCTGTTAATTTCCTAACAAGCTCAATTAAATTCAATGTGATTCAGTGTATCAACGTTATGGTCGCTTTCAAGTGAAAGTGAAAATAATTCCACCCTGTGTTATAAACAAAATGTATCCAAATAAAATACTAAACATTTTATTTTATTTTAATAATTGACAAATATAATCCCGCTGTTTAGCGTGGGACAAGATATACGATACGAGCAATTTATTTTCAAATGTTGATGAACTTAGAAATGTGTTATCATCGTGCGGAGACCAACAAAAGAACGTATCTTCAATATATAGGGCTTATCTCTCGTATTATTTTCGAGATGAATTCGAAGAACGATTCACTTGGGGATGGTGTGTTAAATTATTTCGTCATTACGCTTAGATCACTTTGAAATATTCACAAGAAGACTGTTTACACTTGAAGAAAAATTCATCAAAGTCATGAAATTGCAATAATAAGTTCCGATCACATCAATTAAAGGTAATTATGATCATTATTTGTAGATAAATAAAATCTATATCTATAAAATGTGTGGAGTTTGGAGTTTTTAATTTTTTATTGGATAAAACATATGAGAGCTTAATCTACCGTTTATAACATTGAAATCGTTAAATATCATATTTCATATTTTCGAAGAATATACAAAAGCAGATAATGACTGAGCGAATGAGTAATATTATCTTTCAAGAAATTGCAATAATTAGAAAATATTTATATATGTACCAACATTGGTTTATATATTTATATATTTATTGGTTTATATTTTATTTATATATGTATGTACCAATTTTGGTTTATTAAAAATTCATCGTTGAATGACATATGACCTGTTCATTCAAACTGATTTGCTCGAAATGTATCTTCGGAGATACTTTTTGACGACAGATTCCTGTTCAGCGATGAAAACTGATTAAAACAAAATTCAAATATGACAGATTTTTTGTGAAGAATAAAATTCAAAGTTCTGAATCAAGGCGTATTTATATCAGGTGAAAGCAGGAGCCCAGGTGACTGAAATTTTGTTCATTCAAAAGTAACCGAAACTATCAAATCCCCTATATTTTTTTCCTTGACTGTATGGCTCATTCAAAAAATTACTAGTATTTTGTTGTTGCCGAATTTGTTTTTGCTCTGCTGCTATCACCTATATAAATACGCCTTTGCTCTGAATATACTATTTTGACCTTTTTGGGAATAGAATGGCATATTTATAAATTAATAAAAATTTGCCGGATAAATAAAGAATCATTCAATTTTTCCCAAAAAAATATCCACATTATTTTTGAATACAATAAAATTCTATCAAATATCCACTATGCTCCGCGTTAAACATCATCTGAAATATCCAAACAAGTGAGGTGTGTTGCCGTGGCGCCTTTACTAACAATGCTATTGCCTGCATGGAAATTTGCTATAAAAAAGTTTATTGCCAGCTAATCGAGTCGTAAATAAATCACTTGCTGCTAAGCAAGTAATTTCCAGTATTTAATGGGGATATCATCATACTGTGATGCAGTTACGTTTGATGACGATTGACAATGTCATTCGAAATTAATTGAAAATATATAAAAAACATGTTTCTATACTTTTTGCTGGCGACTTGAATTTAAAGGCTCGCCAGCATACAACCAAGCCTCTCATTATACTAGTTTGCAAAAATAAAATTTTCTGGTGTTTTTGGGTTTTCTAAACTCGACAAGATTTGGATACATTTTTTTAATAAAATCCTAATTTTCGTTGAAGGTTCCTTCAATTTTTGCAAAAAAATAAATTTAAAAAAATATTTTTTATTTTTTTGTCTAAATTTATTTCATAGAACAAAAGTTATGACTGGGTGAGTAAACCTAATTTTGCTAACTGAGAAAAATTTGAACGTTACAGGTTACAGTTGCCACAATTTTTAATATATAAAAAATTGTCTGAATAACTATGCTGTGATAACAAAAATCTAAATAAAATGTTCGCCCAATAATAAAAATATTTTTTAATACATTCGCCAACAGCAATGAAAAAAATTTTGAAAAAATAATTTTATGTCAAAAATATTGAACTTAGCCAGAACTTATGGTTAGCGAAGCCACCCCCAAAAAAGTCAACACAAAACATTTTTTTAAAAATTGGTTTTGCTGCAAATATTTATATTGTAGTTGACGACAATGTGAAAAAATATTTTTTTTTAGTTTTTTTCGTTTGTATTTTTTGGTCTGTAATCAATATTTGATTTGAACTGGGATATTGTCCTGGCTCAAGACCATTTTGCTTCTATATTTAATAGAATGCAAATTTATTTACAAATGGCATGGTGACATTTATTACTTGGTGCGATTTTTTAAACGCAAATTCGGCAAGTGAGTTGTGCTTCTCGTTCGTTTGTGATAATCATCTCCGGGTTTGATGTTGAAAAATCGCTGCGAAGCCACTTGAAAAGACTTTTGACATGGTCAAAATCATGATCGTGGTAGTCTGCAGCCAAGTAATAAATGTCACCATGGCATTTGTAAATAAATTTGCATTCTATTACATATTGATGCAAAATGGTCTTGAGCCAGGACAATATCCCAGATCAAATCAATATTTTTTTTTTTATTTTGAGCAAAAAATTCACAAAATTTCATCAAAATCGGAAGACCTTTAAAAATTCTCCGATTAGCGAAATAAATTTTGTGGGGTCACTAATACCATACCCAGTTTTTGGGTGGGTCTTTAAACACGTTATTTAATTAAATGTTTCCATAAGCTGCAAAAAAGAAAACTATTGTTTTCGGGACCTAAAAATGTACTTCAAAATTTTTATATATTTTTAATTATATTTGTAATTATTTGTTCGGTTTCAAAGAACTTGAGCCTAAAAATAACATAAAAGCTTAAAATTATTAACAATAAAATTCTTCAAAAATGCTTTACTAAGAACTTGATCAAAAAGTGCTTTCATTGAGGGAAAGTAATCCATAAGATCAGCATTAAATGTTTTTTATGGATAATTAAAAATATATTATATTATCGTCAAAAGTATCTTTAATATTTTTACCATAATTTTGGTTAAAGGTAATTATGAAATCTTGCTACTTTCACGTGGAATCATTGGTTTTGAAACAGATGTCTAACTATTTTTGGCATGAAAAAAACTCATAAAAATAGAAAAAAACATTAAATATTTATTTTTCCATTTTATGGGGGATTTTCGTGACAACAAAAAAATCTATTTAAAAAAGATTAAAACATGTCTTTCTACCTCTTCTATATTTAGCAAATAGGTATTATTTTCTTCGCTATTAAAAAATTATTCAAAATAGTTTTTTTATTTCGTTCGTGAGTGTTTCGTGCCAGCAAAAAATGATATTCCAAAAACGTCATAACTTTTATATTCATCCATAGAGTTGTATTTGGATTTTTTTATTATTAATTCAAATAGATATAAATATCCTTACAGACTAAGAACTGATGTGATACATAATATTGTATTTAAACACACAAGCGGCATAAAAATCATTATTAGCATAATTTGTGCGGATGTAATCAACATGAATCAAATGAAAGTAGATCCATTAGGAGTATTTATCAACATTCGGTTCATGATTTTCTTTCTTTAATGTACAAATGAACATTAAAATCTTCGGCGATAAAATGATTTTTTTGTGTATAAATAGGTGCAAATTTTGATCTTGCAATATTATTGCATTTGAAATAATTGTTCATTACTCTTGGTTATTTTTATTTTTTGAGGGCGTTGGATTCAGCACATATGGGAGTCTAATCTTTTTCAGTTTTATACTATTTATATTGAAATCAATTGATTAAATTTTCGATTGATATACAATAAATAAAAACTATTTGAAAGCAAAGTAAGTTGGTTTTAGTGTAATGTTATGAGTACGGAGCGAATGAGCAATATTATCTTCAATAAAAAATAATGTATACGCCACACTGTCAGTGATTAGACAGCGTAATATATGCAATTGCACATTTTAATTGGAGAGTTGTATCAACATGTTGGAATAAATATTTAAACTATGCCAAAAAAAAAACAAGAAAGAAACAGAAAAGTCGATCAGTATTTGTAGTGTTCTAAAGCGCTTAAAAAGTACTACATTTTAAAAATATGTTTTCAGGATTTAGTACAAAATTACTAACAATTATACATTGAAACAGACGCTACAAAAAACGGAAGTAATTTTGAAACTCTTATAGAAATATACAAAGTTTTTTGGGAGATGCCCATATGTTATACATTTTCATATATTTTCCATAAAAAATGCATATTTCAATAAACAATAAATAAAGAATTGAGTTCAATCGGACTGCAATATAATTTTGCATAAATTTCCGCTGACTGTTTATTATACAAGTGTTAAGTTTAGAAAATCGTAATAATATCCATAGTGAAATTCTATAATTTTACAAAAATACTTTCGCCTCGCTATTGTTTGCCGATCGCCGTGAAATTTGCCAAAAGTATTTTTTTTTTGGCATCAAGGAAGGTCGCTCTTCTACATTTATCCATCGATTTTTTAACTAGACCTTGTTTTCTTTACTAAAATACCAGTTATTACAAAATAAAGTGTTATGTAATCTCATTGGCTACTTAAAAAAAAATAAATAAAAAAATCTTGATTTTTTAAATTCGTTTGCATCTACAAAAACTTTTGTAACTCTACCTTTATGCACATATCTTTTACATATAGGCATTCATTTCTGCGTTAGAATGTTAGCTATTTAAAAAAACAACAAACGATTTTTTTGTATTTTTTTTGTGATTTATTCGAGCCATTAAAAAAAGATATTTTTTCGAAAAAAAAAATCGACACTGTTCTTAAACCACTGCATCTATGTGAATGTGAAAATTGCAACATTTGTAGCCGTCATAAATATCGCAACTATATTCCCAAAATGGAAGTACAAACATTAAAGGTACATTCGACGAAAATTGATTTTTTAATAAAAAAATAAAACAAAAAATTATCCATAATTTTTATGCTGATTTTAAGAATAGTACGCTTCAGTGAACTCAAAAAATATTTATTTAGGTTTCATAATTGTTTTGCATAGCGTAATTTGTATACGACAAAAAGCAAATGCAAATTGCAGTTTAGCATTTGTTGTAATTAAAAAATCAATTACATCAATAAAATATTATAGATTTTAAGCCTGTAAAATCCTAAAATAAAATATTAGGGCTGTTTTTTCTTTAAGATTGTATGTAACTGAGCTGCGATAACAAAATCCTAACTAAAAAATTAAAATTTCACTCAAAAAAAATATTTATTTATTTATTTCAATAGTCTATGGAAACACATCCTTACAGACTTGCTTAAAAACTAAAAGTAATATAAATCTAAAATTTCAATAAATTTATTGATAGGAAGCGATTAATCTAAAGCAAATTTCTTATTAATTAAATTGAATTCTCTCAATGATCTCAAAATAGGTTCATTACAAGAATAATTATTTCTATGCACAGGAATATCAAAAAAATCAAAGAATCGCAGACACCTAGCAGGAACGTTGAAGCCAATTCTACTAAGGAGTAAAGGACAATCAATAATTCCGCAAATCAACTTGTACACAAATACAGAACAGAACATTTAGCTCTTCTATTGGCCAGGGTTTCCAAATGTATAAGCTTACATCGAGACTCATATGTGGGAAAAGAATTGGAAAAACTTAAAGAAAATAAGGCAAATTTAATAAATTTTCTTTGCAATCTTTCAACACGATCACAATTTACACCATACAATGGAGTCCATACAATGGAAGCATATTCAAGTTTTGATCTAACAAAAGAAGTATACAAAAGTTTACGAGTATATGGGTCATTAAATTCTTTACTATTTCTTTTAATAAAAATCAAGGACCGCATAAGCTTTTGGCAATACATAATTAATATGAGCATTGAAATCTAACTATGAATCAAACAAGACACCAAGGTCTAACACGCGATTTACCATTTTCAAACATTGATTATTGATATTGTACCGCGAATCAATCATTCTAGTACGTCTAGTAAATGGAAGGTGATAACATTTAGAAATATTCAAAGGAAGATTATTTTGTTCACAACAATGGAACACCCTATTCAAATCTTCTTGAAGAAATGCAATATCTGCAGAATCTGACATATCTAAAAATATTTTAATATCATCCGCATAAATTAAATATTTAGCAAAATTAAAGCAACTAGCTACATCATTCACAAATAAAATAAAGGTCCCCTGAGGGACCCCAGAGGAAGCTACGTACATATAAGATTTAAACCCGTCAACAGACACAAAACAAAGTCTATGAATGAGATATGATTCTATCCATTTAATAAGAGATACATGGAATCCAATTTTAACCAATTTCAAAAGAAGAAATTTGTGTAAAACTTTATCAAAAGCTTTGCAAAATCTACATAAATAACATCATATATATTTTTTAAAATTATCCACAACAGCAATATGTGTGTATGAAAACAAATTTTGAAAAAATAATTTTATGTTTCAAATGTTGGACTTAGCCTGGATAATTATCCAGTGTAAGTCAAATTTATGGTTATCGAAAAAAAGTCAACACAAAATCTTTTTTTTTTTTGGAAATTTGTTTTAATAGATATATTTATGTAGTAGTTGGCGACATAGTGAAAAAAAAATATTTTTTTATTTCGAGTGAAAAATTCATTTGTGGGAATCATTTACTTAAAGAGGCCGGGAATGTTGTTGAAAAGCCACCTGGCAAAGACTTTCACAGTTCGGAAATCATAAATGTCATTTGCAAATAAATTTGCTTTCTATAAAATTAGAGGCAAAATGGCCTTGATCCAAGAGAATATCCAAGTTCAAATTAAAAAGTGAAAAATGAACTTTTAATTAACGTTTGTGTTACCGTATCTAGTTATCCCGGTTTAAGAAACCCCTCCCAATAGGATGGGTTTTTATTTTTTTAATTAATTTAATTAATTTAGCAATTTCTTCAATTACTTTTTAATTGAAATAAATAAAATAGTTTGCGGTTTTATTATATTTTTCCTTGATTTGAAATAGGCCTGTATTTTTTAATCTCCATTGTGAAGTGATGGGACAGGTCTTAAAATAAAAATTGATTATTTACATTTCAGCGCCAAATATTCTTCAAAATTTCAATAACCTACCACAAAACTTAAGCCTGATTTAAATTCTCTACACACTTTTTTACATTTTAATTAACTCCCACCTATGGCATTAAAGGCGCCAAAGATTTCTGCCTTAGTTTACACTTCAAATAACAAATATTAAACATACCCTATACCTATTTTTAAAACAGATTTAAAATCTAAATACCACCTAAATTATTTTACATTAACTTAAATTATGATAAAGTTCTAATTTGTAATAATTACCAGCAACTATAAACACATAGGACAACATGTTGCACAATGTCGGCAATTATCCTTTTTTTGTCACTTTTCGCTTTTAGTTTTTTCCTTTCAATTTATTTGCAAATAAAATCAACAGCTTTGTTTGTTGTTTGTAATTTATATAATTGCAATTGTTATAATTTTACAATTCAAAGAGCACAAAGAACACGCGATAGATGCGGACAACAATATAAGGATATTGAGTTGTTGTTAGTTTTTTTTTTTGCAACAGAATCAAATGACCGTTAAATTAAACACAGCACACGTTCAAATAATAATAATACAGAAATATAGATATAACGAAAAACTTCCGGTCAGTGGACTCGCTCGCTCGCTCGTTCTCGTTCTTTGCAATTTCCGTTACAATTCGCGACTAACAGTGTTGGCAGTGTCCGAGCTGCATTTAATAGGTGGTCGGTTGGCGGACACTTGCTGCTTGCTATGATGATAATGGTAATGGGGGGGGCGGGTCACCGTGATATCTGTAGGTATATGAAACTGTTGCGGTCAAAATCTCAGCGATAACTGAACAGTTTTCATTTTAAACAAAATATCATCGAGTCGAGTCGAGTGAGTCTCGAGGCGTCAAAATGAAATGAAAGCAACAACCACGGCAACAGCAGCGGCAACAACATCGCCCGTTCAACGATACGTACGATACGATACGTATAAAAGAATATTATTAACAAACGCTTTACACAGAACATAGAATGAAAACGACGACGACAACGACAGCAACGAGCAACAAATAGCAAACAAAAAGAATTCACACAAACACACACACATCCACAATATTATGCACACCCTCACTCACTCGCAGGCGAACGTGTGCTGCATGAGCACAACAACAACAGCAACCACAGCCGGCAAGTCAACCAACAACATCGTGTTTTCATGTTCGTTCGTATTAACTTTCAAGCGCGCACACACAAGAACACTATCGCACGTACGAGTACATCCCAGCAGTCAGCAGCATAAGAAACAACAATTGAATCAATGAATGAAATGTATGAATGAATGAATGTGATCGAACACAAGCATACACACATACACAAGTTACACACCGCCATCCCCACTCACCACCCACATTCACTGGCAATAACAAAACAAAACAAACCTATCCAAACATAATAGTGTGTGTTGATGCTGATTGTTTGTTGTTGTTCTCCCGAACCCAAATTGCAATAGTCAACAAAACAAAACATAACAGTAGCAGCAACAACAACTACAACAGCAATTCGCCAAACAAATACAAGAACAGCCGCCAGTGCAGGAAACACCACCAACAATTTCCATATTACATTCACTCACTCACTCTCTCAACAATCACAACTTGGTCTCATCCGAACTTATCGGTTGTTCGATTGGGATACAAGTGTGCGAATAATGCCGGCTTCAAGACAAACTTTCATACACACACTTAACAAAATCTCATACAGATGATAGGTGTGTGTGATGAGAGTATTATCACAGGCAATGTCAGCGGGCGCTAATCGGTTGTCTCCGAGAAACGTAAAGAGGGCAATGATATTAAATGTTATACTCTCCCGCATTTAAGAGAGAAAATTATAATTATTATAGGTGGATCTTAGAATTAGCTTACAGGGCTGTTTACACATGAATATTTATTGTATTTACATACAATCCGGGGGTCGATTTTGGTTCTGTGAAAACTTTTCATAAAAAAATTATGTCGCTATCAATTAACCTGATGAATAACAAATTACACTATGCAACACAAACAAATATTTGTTTACACTAGGGTGGATCGAAACGTAATTTAATACAATTTTTTTTCAGGCATAATGATTTTCAAAAAATGAGAAATCGTAGACGCTAGGGTGGATCGAAAAGTAATTTAATAAAAAATTATTTTTTTCAGGCATATTGATTTTCAAAAAAATAAGAAATTTTAGACGTTAGGGTGGATCGAAAAGTAATTTAATAAAAAGTTATTTTTTTCAGGCATATTGATTTTCAAAAACCAAGAAATTGTAGACACTAGGGTGGATCGAAAAGAAATTTATTAAAAAATAGTTTTTTCAGTCATATTGATTTTCAAAAAATAAGAAATCGTAGACGCTAAGGTGGATCGAAAAATAATTTAATAAAAAAATATTTTTTCAGGCATATTGATTTTCAAAAAAATAAGATATTGTGGACACTAGGGTAGATTGAAAGTATTTTTGTCATAAGGTAATTTTAAGGTGGATCGTAAAGTAATTTAATAAAAAGTTTTTTTAGGCATATTTATTTTCAAAAAACAAGAAATTGTAGACCTAGGGTGGATCGAAAAGTAATTTAATTAAAAAATATTTTTTTCAGACGTATTGATTTTCAAACAATAAGAAATTGTAGACACTAGGTTGGATCGAAAAGTAATTTAATAAAATTTTTTTCAGGCATATTGATTTTCAAAAATAAGATATTGTGGACACTAGGGTAGATTGAAAAGTATTTTTGTCATAAGGTAATTTTAAGGTGGATCGTAAAGTAATTTAATAAATAATTATTTTTTAGGTATATTGATTTTCAAAAAATAAGAAATTGTAGACACTATGTTGGATCGAAAAGTAATTTAATAAAAAATTAATTAATTATTATTATTAATTATTAATTTAATAAAAAAATAAGAAAGTGTAGACACTAGGGTGGATCGAACAGTAATTTAGTAAAAAATATCTTTTCATAAAGTAATTTTATGTCATAAGGTAATTTTAAGGTGGATCGTAAAGTAATTTAATAAAAAGTTTTTTTAGGCATATTGATTTTCAAAAACCAAGAAATTGTAGACTCTAGGGTGGATCGAAAAGTAATTTAATAAAAAATTAATTAATTATTATTATTAATTATTAATTTAATAAAAAAATAAGAAAGTGTAGACACTAGGGTGGATCGAACAGTAATTTAGTAAAAAATATCTTTTCATAAAGTAATTTTATGTCATAAGGTAATTTTAAGGTGGATCGTAAAGTAATTTAATAAAAAGTTTTTTTAGGCATATTGATTTTCAAAAACCAAGAAATTGTAGACTCTAGGGTGGATCGAAAAGTAATTTAATAAATTTTTTTTCAGGCATATTGATTTTCAAAAAATAAAGATATTGTAGACACTAGGGTAGACCGAAAAGTATTTTTGTCATAAGGTAATTTTAAGGTGGATCATAAAGTAATTTAATAAATAATTATTTTTTTAGGCATATTGATTTTCAAAAACCAAGAAATTGAAGACTCTAGGGTGGATCGAAAAATAATTTAATAAAAAATTAATTAATTATTATTAATAATTATTAATTTAATAAAAAAATAAATAAATAAAAAATAAGTGTAGACACTAGGGTGGATCGAACAGTAATTTAATAAAAAAATATCTTTTCATAAAGTAATTTTATGTCATAAGGTAATTTTAAGGTGGATCGTAAAGTAATTTAATAAAAAGTTTTTTTTAGGCATATTGATTTTCAAAAACCAAGAAATTGTAGACTCTAGGTTGGATCGGAAAATAATTTAATAATAAATTTATTAATTATTATTATTAATTTAATAAAAAATAAGAAAGTGTAGACACTAGGGTGGATCGAAAAGTAATTTAATAAAAATTATATTTTCATAAAGTAATTTTATGCCATAAAGTAATTTTAAGGTGGATCGAAAAGTAATTTAATAAAAAATTATTTTTTCAGGCATATTGATTTAAAAAAATTAGAAATTGTAGACACTAGGATGGATCTAAAAGTAAGTATTTTTGTCATAAGGTAATTTTAGAAAATTTTTAAAATATAAATTTTTTTTAATTTCATGCGAATTTATTGTAATTGTACGGAAATTTGTCAAATCTTAAAAAATAATTTTCTCTTATTTATTTTTTGTTTATTTTATAAACAAAATATATACCTTATATACCAAAATATATATTAATAATTAATAGTGTCCTTAAAACGATCCATAAGTTTCATGATGGTACATATTCTAAATTAACGTGATTGTTTTGGAAATTGAAAATATTTAATATAAATAATTAAAAAACTTACTTTAAGCTGGCTTACAAAATGATGAGGATGTTCCGGACTGAAATGAATCTTTGATTCGCTTAATTCGGCATTATCACTATCCATTAATGTTCATTATCTATTTATATTTATTATTTATTTATAAATATTAAACATTTTGAATTTAAGAGAAGATGAAAATATATCAGACTGTAAAACTCAAACTTTTATTCAAGGTTATAGCTATATTAAGGCTGGTTATAAAAAGTTATTTTTATACTGAAAATAAAAAAAATATTTTACAATATAAATATTTGTATCAAAACAAATTTTCAAAAAAAAAACATTTTGTGTTGACATTTTTGGACTTGATAACCATAAATTTGACTTACACTAGATAAATATCCAGGCAAATTCCAAAATTTTTAACATAAAATTACATTTCCAAAATTTGTTTTTATACACATATTGAGCTGTTGGTGGCATATTTAATTTCTTTATTTTATTTCGAGTGAATTTTTAACTTTTTAGTTAGTATTTTGTTATTGCAGCTAAGTTATCCAGTCTTAAAGAAAAACAGCCCTATTAATGACCATTAATTTTTTATATTTATTTATATTAAACATTTTTAATTTAGGAGAAGGTGAAAATCTATCAGACGACACCAATAACATTAAAATCTGAAGTCGTACTCCAAAGTTATTACAACATATTAAGGAAGCCTATATCATCACAGAAACGTCCAAGAGTATCAACTTTGAACCACTGTAAAACTTAAAGCAAAACCTAAAGTTCTTGCACAATTACTTGCAAGAACTTGAACTAGAATATATGTGTCAAATGTCATAAAAATCGAAGAGGGTCGAAACCTTTATTAAAGGGTTATGCTTATTGATAGGTGTGTTTATGCGTCTCATATCGTACAAATCTGAGATTTGACTCTATACAAAATGTCCGTAAGTATTTTCGTTTGACACTATTGACACCCTCAGAAGGACTAAAAAGGCAATATAGTAATATTTTGTGATTAGGGGCATTTACACATGATGATTTATTATACAAGAAATTTTATAAAAAATGTTTGATTAAAAATATAAAAAATATGTATCTGCAAAATTAAATATGTTTCCTTGAGAAGTCTCTATAGAAGTATAACAAAATTAAATTCTACAATAAATCTTAATGTGTAAAAACCATTATTCGTAAGAGTAAAACAAAAATACGAAAACACAAGTCATTTGCTGCAGAACATTTCACATATTTTTCTCACAAACGAGTGAAACAAAATAAAGCAGGGCTGATAAATAGCTTTCTTACGGTGTGTAATAAATCAATCTTTCATAAGCCATCAGGTCAATAATAATAAAATAAAAATTTAATAAAATAAATAAATAATAATAAATAAATTTGTTCACATTGTCGCCAACTACAATATAAATATTTGTATCGAAACAAATTTTCAAAAATATACTTTGTGTTGACTTTTTTGAACTTAACCATAAATTTGACTTACAGTGGATAAATATTCAGGCTAATTCCAAAATGATTAACATAAAATTACTTTTTCAACAACGTTTTTCATACAGACATTAATTTTGCTGTTGGCTATAATTTTAAAAAAGATTATTTTAAGAAAATTATAACTTTTTATTTAGGGTTTTGTTATAGCAACGTTGTTATCCAGTCCTAAAGAAAAACAGCCCTAATACTGATTAAAAGAAATTATTCATGAATGATTTTTAAATTGAAATTATTTAATTTTTATTTATTAATTTGGCATCGCCTTAGACTACTATCCTTATAGTAACAAAAAAATAACTCACATCCCCCCTAAGTTCGAAGTAATTATGTTGATTCTCTATTTTTTTTCGGGAATAATTTTCCCCTCCACATTCAATGATGATTTTGTGAAAACTTTCGGGGTGTTTTCTCGATTTCTTACGTCTCTAGTTAAATAGAAATTTCGCCGTAAACTTCCCCTCTTATTTAATACAATTATAAGAAAATAGTTCCCCACCTAAAAAAAGTTTGTGCTCCACTGCATTATGTTATGATCGACAACAATGCCTAAAATTTCATCAATTCTTATTTGGTGTGTGTGTGCAGAGAAGATAACACAACTTGTGAATGAGAGGCATTAAACATTCACACACACACACAACCACTCATACATGTATGACCAGAGTAGATTGTACACTCGCATAAAAGAATGTTTACAAAGAACGAGCGAGATAGAGGGAGAGAGTACTTAACTCACTGTGTAAGCCTATGACAGTGTGCGGCAAAATGTTTGTAATGTTAACTAACACTGACCTGCAAGGCATTGGTGCATTTCTTCTACACTTTTTGGTGAGGTTGATCAAATAATCAATCAAATAAAAATCAATAAATGATAATATATTAGGAAAATAATTATACTTTTATTAAATGCTTACTGTTTAGAAAAAATGTGATGTCTCGTTCACACAATAAGATGAATTTACGTAGAAAGCTCAAGTAAGGCAGACATCTTCAAGCGATGTGCTTAAATACACAAATTACACCATGCAACAAAAATTTTGTCGAAGATTATAACAATTTGTGATGTATAGGGTGGGCCATTTAAAACTTTAAATTAGAATCGGCTATAAAAAAGTACTTAGTACTCAATATTTTAGTACAACCCAAAATCCATCCGTTGTACATGCATTGGCTTCTCAATAGCCACATATGGGTTCTCTGAACCCCATATGCGGCAATTTTGTTTATCATATATATTTTAACAAGAAATAGCTCTGGTAAAAATAGGCCAGATCGGTTCAGATTTATATATAGCTCCCATACAAATGTCTACTATGATTTCACTCGTTCCGCTCTAGAAACCACATATTTTAACAGATTTTCTTAAAATTTGGCAAATCAGCTCATATTTCAACTACAAACATCTATGGCGAAAGTGGGTCACATCGGTTCAGATTTATATATAGCTCCCACACAAATTCTTCCCCGATTTGATTATTTCCGCTCTAGAAACCACATATTTTAACAGACCAAAAAGAAACAGCTCTGGTAAAAATTAGTCAGATCGGTTCAGATATATAATATATATATAGCTCCAATATAAATTTCGCCAATGAATTGATTATTTCCGCTCTAGAAATAGCATATTTTAAAAGATTTGCTTAAAATTTGGCAAACCTGCTCATATTTCAACTACAAATATCCAAGGCGAAAGTGGGTCAAATCGGTTCAGATTATATATATATATATATCTCATATAAATGACCCGCTCTAGAAACCACATATTTAACAGATTTCCATCAAATTTGGGAAAGTGTCTTATATTTCAGAAGACCTATGCTAAAAATGTGTCAAATCGGTTCAGATTTATATATAGCTCCCATTCAAAGTTTCTGTTGAAATTTTCTTACAAATACAGACAGATAGTATGAAATTTGTAGTATATAAAGGGTGATTTTTTAAAAGCTATAGGAAAGTTTTTCAAAAAAAAACACATAAAATTCAGAAAAATACATGAAATCTTTATTTGAATCGATAGTACGGTCCATATAATTTAATGTTTGAAGATTATTTCATGCAAATGTTGACCTTGACTGCGCCTCAAATGGTCCATCCGCTTAGTCCAATTTTGGCATTTCCACGTTTTTGAGTAACAGAGGCCCAATTGCTGCGAACGGCGACGAATCGATAATTGATGGTCATCATTAACACTGGCCCATACAGCTGCGATATTTTCTTCAGTTCGCACTCTGCGTAAGCGTGTTGGTGGTTTAATGTCCAACAATGTTAATTTGGTGCGAAATTTAGTCACAATAGCCCGAATAGCCGCTTCAGTGGGTCGATTAAACTGACCATAAAATGGAAGAAGCGCGCGATGAACTTTCTTAACAGAGCACGCATTTTGATAATAAAATTCAATAATTTGCAAGCGTTGTTCGTTTGTAAGACGATTCATGGTTAAATTATAGACCAAACTGAAGATGTTTGACAGTAAAACAAAACACGAAACGTGCGTCAGCTGTTTAAACCAGTGTTGCCAAAAAGATAATAGCTAAAAAATCAGCCTTTACATTTATCCGTAGATTTTCTTTATCTTTGCTTCCCTTTCTTTTCTTTTTCGTTAAGAGGCCAGCTATTACAAACCAAAATAAAATATTCTATTATCTAATTTAGAATATTTTAGGGATTCTTCGCGCTATTTAAACAAAAATTAAAAAATATCATTATTATCCATAGATTTCATACATATAAACATTATTTTTAGCGCCAGAATATTAGCTATTCTAAATAATATAATAGATATTCTTTTCGACTTTTTTCTATTTTTTACTATGTGCCAAATAAAATTCACAAAATGTTAAAGAAAAAAGTTTTCAGATTTATATTTCGAAAATGAGAGTACAATTGTTTAATGTGCCTTCGTCGAAAATTGGAATTTTAGTAATGACATGAAAAAAGGAGTTAAGTTCGGCTTGGCCGAATTTTATATATCCTTCACCACGGAGTACATTCAACATCATCATCAGATTAGAGGCTGTCGACATCACATAGAAGCACTACCATATTAGGAAAATTGTGATGCTTCATTATTATAAACACAAGACACATTTAGAGAAAATTAGAATTTTATCAGGACCCAGAATATATATACTTTATGGAGTCTCCGATGAATATTTTTAAGTGTTACAAACCGTTTCCACCGTTTCCGTGGAGGGTATAAAAATTACCATAAACATTTTTAATATCATTTTCGAGTTTAGAAAACCAAAATACATCAGCAAATGACATACATTACCTTCGACAAATTTATGTAGATTTATTTATGTGAATGTCATATCTGCACAGATTTAGTCCATATTCAATAACAAAAGTCCCTTAAAATTAAAGAAATACTTCTGCAAACTTTCGTGGCGAACGGACAAAAATTGATCTTACAAACATTTGGCGTGAAACTAACTTATAATACTTAGGGGTATAAATAGATATCAACTGCTTTGTGCATAAACTGAGGGAATTGAACACGATTAAAAAATGTTAAAGCGTAAAATTTAAATATTGACCGAACGTTTTGTCTAGAAAAACCGAACCTTTTATCTAGAATTGAACCCGGGTTGATAAACACAATAGGTCAAACAGGGAGTTACTAGCCTCAAAAATTGTGTAATCACCAAACTCATCGCGATCTCTTGCACACCAGTGTAAACATTTCAAAACAAACTACTTACTATTGTTTTAGTTGTTTTTTGTTGTTGCTGCTATTAATTGTTTGTGTATTTTCTGTTGTTTAGTTATTTTTTGTCTTCCATTTTTTGCTAATTTGTCAATTAAAGTTTTGTGTGCGAACGCGAGTCTTTTAATACGTTTGAAACTAGAGTACGAACGAGGCTTCACCTTAATTTCTTTGTGCGAGTGTTTGTTCTGTGGCTGGCTGGCTGCCTGACGTTGCTACTACTCACTGCACACTCATATGTTTGTTGTTGCTGTCGGCGTTGTTATTCTCCCAATTTTATCGTTGTAACAATTAATTAGGTTTGTTGTTATTATTATTGTTGTCATTGCGGCTGCTGTTTGCATCGTTTCGGTTGTTATTGTTTTGTTGTTGCTACTGCTACAACTACACAAACTACTGCTACTGTTACCGTTGTTGCGACGAACTTGCGACCGAACAGAAACGTGACTTTATTTATTGTTCTTTTGATTTGAGTACGACGACGACGACGACTAATTTTCGAAAATACACATGTTGTAATGTGATCTATCATTTTGTGAATTTTCGTGAAAATTTGTTGTTGTTTTTTCTGTTGGTATTCAATGGCACCGAAAAAACAAACCTCTCAGGGAATTCGCTGTTATGCAACATTTATGCAGTGTGAAAGAAACCTGATGTTCTTTATTGGTTGGATTTCGGCTGCATCGCGATCGATCGATCGCTCGTTGTTGTTTGTAATTGACGTCAGTAGTTCGAGAGGCCTAAAAGTAAAATAACAAAATCGATTTTATAGACTTTGTATTTTGTACGCTATTTTTAATGAGCCAAATTATGGCATGATTTGTATTTTTTGTTGTCGTATCAAACATTGCACAGTATTCATTATGCCATCTTGCACTATAGGATATGTTCGTCAAACATTTGTGTTGCACCGACTTATCCTCAACTGCCAGTTTAAGGTTCTGGTGATGGTTGGACGATTTAACGATTTTTAAAAGTTTGAACAACCTTATCACGATGTATGACCTGAAGTCTGAAGTGCAAGTGAGCTAACACGTCTTCTCACATGATGAGCATGATATTAGTAAATGCAACACTGCATGAATCAGATGTTCTTCTAAAGTCAACTACAAAACATGTCTTCTCAACAAACAAGACGAAAACACGAAATAAATATTTAAACAAGCAAGGAAAGGTTAAAGTCGGGCGGGCGACTATATGATATACTCCACTTTCTATCCGAATACAATTCAATTCTGTAAAAAAGTGAAAACGAGAAGGATTTTTGTATGTTTCCTAATCATAGGCTAATATGACCTGAGCCAATTTGTCAAACCGAGAAGAATATTTAAATCGGGCTATATCCAAATATGGAATGAAGTGACCCACTTTCACAATAGATGCTTCCAGTTCAAGTATAACGTGTTATGTACAATTTGAAGAAATTTGGTAAAAATACGCGGTTTCTGGGGCGAAAAAAGTAAAGCCGGGAGCGAAATTTGTATGGGAGCTACATATAAAGGGTGTCCCAAGAAGAGCGCAATTTTTTAATTTTAAATAAAACACAGATATTTAAGAAAAAATCGAGAAACTTTATTATATCGTAAAGTAGACAGAATGAGGTTATGTATGGAACAATATATCGTGCAGATGGCCGCCGCGGCTTTGCTGGCATGCACGCGATCTTTTAATGAAATTTTCAATGACCGTTTTGCATGAATGCTGCGGTATTTCATTAATGCAGCGTCCAATTTCGTCTTTTAAGGCTTGAGTCGTCGTCGGCTTATTCGCGTAAACCATCGACTTCAAAAAACCCCAAAGAAAAAAATTTAATGGTGTTAAATCGCACGATCTAGGCGGTCAATTCTGATCTTCAAAACGCGAAATAACACTACCGGGAAATGACTGATGCAGCAATTGAATTGTTTCTCTGGCTGTATGACATGTGGCGCCGTCTTGTTGGAACCACATGCCCTCCACATTCATTTCTTCAATTCTAGGCAAGAACAAACTGGTTATAATTTCACGATACCGAACACCATTGACTGTTTGCGCTTGAAAATGAGGCAGTTTCATAAAAAAAGGTCAAATGATTCCTCCAGCCCAAAAACCACACCACACAGTGACACGTTGAGGATGCATTTGCTTCTCGTGAATCACTCGAGGATTTTCCGCACCCCAAATGCGACAATTCTGCCTATCACTGAAGATGATTTTATCGGCAAAATCAGCATTTTCATGTTGTCTCTCCAATACCCAATTAACGAACTCCCTTCGCTGTCCATGGTCAGTTGGCTTCAGTTCCTGAGTCAATTGAACTTTGTATGCATGAAGATGCAAATCTTTCGTCAAAATTCGCTGCAAAGTGGATTTGGAGACACCAATTTGCTGAGCTCGGTGTCGAATTGAGGTGGATGGAGTTTGAGCGACATCATCACGTACAGCTGCGACATTTTCGGTCGATCGACCTGGTCGATGGCACGTTGTTGTCTTTACATCACTAACAGACCCAGTTTCGGCAAATTTATCCATTAATCTCTTTACAGTTGACTCTTTTGGAGCATTATTGTGACCCCAAATTGATCGCAATTTGCGAACTGTAGCCGCAAAACTTTTTTGTCAAACAATGACACTTCGAATGTTGCCAGATTTAAAAATTGCGTTCTTCTTGGGACACCCTTTATTTCAAAAAATGTTAATCAAGGATGAATCGTATATCGTTCATTATGCATCAAAACCGAACGATTGTGGTCCAAAAAATAAAAAAAAACTTTTTTTTTCAAAAAGTGAAAATTGGTGAAATCAAGAAAAAGTGCGGAGAACATTGGAAATGTTGTGGTATGAAAACGCGAATGCACTATAAAAAGAATTGTCACACTGCATGCGAAATCTAGCTGAAACGACATAAGGTCGATTTACAAATTCCAGGTCCCAAACAAATTTCACATTTGAAAACCGATCTTATGTCACAGCAGCTAGATTTCTCATGCAGTGTGATAAGGCCACTACTTTAAATTTGCACATTCTTTTCATTGGATGTGTATATGCAGGTATATATATACCCTTGTCTTGAGCCAGGACAATATATCAGATCAAATCAAATATATATTACAGAAAAAAACTAAAACAATTGAGCGTTGGCACAACAGAATTATTGGTGGTGATATACACATCTCAATGAGATGCTTGTAAGGTGGCATGTGTGCTTTATTACTTAGTGTGCTTTTTAAAAACCGATATTCGACAAGTGAGTTGTGCTTCTCGTTCGTTTGTTAGCATCATTTACTTAAAGAGGTCGGGTTCGATGTTGAAAAGTCGCTGAACGAAACCTTTAGACAGGGTGGAAATCATAGTAGTGGTAGTCTGCAGCCAAGTAATAAATGTCACCATGCCATTTGTAAATAAATTTGCATTCTATTAAATATAGATGCAAAATGGTCTTGAGCCAGGACAATATTCCAGTTCAAATCAAATCTTGATTACAGACAAAAAATACAAACGAAAAAGAAAAAAAAAAAAAAAAAAAATATATATATATATATATATATATATATATATATATATATATATATATATATATATATATATATATATATATATATACTAGCAGTATCAGCTGATTCGCACGCGAAAAAGCCAGGTATTTGTTATTAGTTTTATCCGTCTCTGTTTTAAGATAGTATTTATTTGATTTTCTTTTCTAAAATTGTTAATTGGAAGCTTGTCGATGTGCACTGTTTTAGCTCAACTCCCTTCGTATATATATTTTTTGTCATTTTCTAGCCAGGTTTTAACAAAAAATTACAACCTCAGAGCCTTTTATTCGAAAAAAAATCCATTTTGATGGCGCTTCTACATACGCAATTTCATGATTCTAGCTGTAATCCTAAAGTTTGTACCATTTTTATACCTTTTTGTCCCGCTCTCCCCTTAAAAGTACAAATTTCGAAAAATCAATTTAGATTTGTTCTTCTACGTTGTCAGAGGAATGGACACACCAAATTTCACGACTATAGCTGCAATACTTAAATTAGTACCATTATTATTCCTTTTTGTCCCTCGTAACCCTTAAAAGTACAAAGTTTGAAAAAATGCAATTTTAATGCGCTTATACATGGTCTGAAGAACTTACATATCAAATTTCAAGATTCTAGCTGCAAAACTTTAGTTGGTACCATTTTTATCCCTTTTTGCCCGCGCAACTCTTAAAAGTACAAAATGCACTTATATTGCGCTTCTATGTGGTGAGAGGAATGTACATAACAAATTTCTCTACTATAGCTGCAATACTTTAGATGGTGCCATTTTTTATACCTTTTTGTCCCGCTCACTTCTTATAAGTATAAATTTTGAAAGATCCATTTTTACTGCGCTTCTACATGGGCAGAAGAACTTTCATATCAAATTTCAAGATTCTAGCTGCAAAACTTTTGTTGGTACCATTTTTATCCCTTTTTGTCCCGCGCAACTCTTAAAAGTACAAAATGCACTTATATTGCGCTTCTATGTGGTGAGAGGAATTTACATACCAAATTTCACGATTCTAGCTATAATACTTTATCCATTTTGTCCCGCTCACCCCTTATAAGTACAAATTTCGAAAATCAATTTATATTGCAAGTCTACGATGTTAGAGGAATGTCAATACCGATTTTCACGATTCTAGCTGCAATTCTTAAATTGGTACCATTTCTATCCCTGTTTGTCTCTTTCCTCCCTTAAAAGTAGAAATTTCGAAAAATCCCTGTTTATAGCTCGTCTGCATGGTCATTGCAAGGAACACACCGAATTCCATGTTTCTAGCTACTGCCGTTTAGTCAGGACGAAGGTTCGATGTTTATCCCTTTTTGTCCCATTTTACCCCCTAAAAGTACGAATTTCGTAAAACCCTGAGTCGGCGTCTACCTTATATTTCGGAACTACCCTGAAAATTGCATGACCCTGGCGTCAGCCGTTTGGTCTGGGGGCTGGTCAATGATAAGTCAGTCAGTCAGTAACGCAACTCTTTTATATATATAGATATACGTTGTCAGAGGACTAATATATTATATCCTCCACCTAAGGATGGGGACAGTGTTGGGCTTTTCCTACCAAAATTGGTTGGTTATTTTTCGTTTGGTACGATGTTAGTTAAAAACTTATTTTTGTCGAATTTTTATTACAAGAAAAAAAGTATACAAATATTGAATTGAGCCCTTCCTTCCAGAACAAAAGATGCCACTTTTAGACGTGGAGATCATTTGATATTGAATACTTGAATTTTGTCAAATTTAGCAATGGGCGGCAACAAGGCTTGAACCAGAAAATTATTAAAATCATTTTAAAAGTCACTCTTTACCATTACATTTCCCATGATTGTCATAACTTTATGAATGTACTCCATTAAATTGCTCAAATCTAATTTTTATATTGAATTTCAAATAAGGAATGGAATCAGCCTTTTAAAATATTTTCATGAGTTTTGATGTTTCAAAAACAGTTCCTCATTGATGTTAATTTAAACGAAATGAGACAAGATAATTATAATTTATATTTAGATCAAATTGTTTATGATATATGCTACATAGTTATGACAGACGTATCCGGAGGAAATATTGTACGCTTTGACGATAATACCCTACCTTAAAAATTACAAATTCCAAATATCTATTGAGTAAGTATATTTAAAAGTTTTTTATTTGAAAGGTTTTATTTAGATATATGTTTATATCATGAATCCCTTCTAAATTACAAGTTTTATTTCTAACTCACGTTTCATGCTTGAGTAAGATGACTTCCTTAAAGAGTATATTTGCCGAATATATTTTAAGTTTTGCAGTTTAGGTTTTCACTTGGAAAGACAAGACCTAAAGAATTTGTTTCATTTTAGCACTCGGTGTTTGCTAAACATATTTTAATTAAAAGCATTACATATACTAACAAGTAAGAAGGCGTTAAGTACGGCCGGGCCGAATCTTATATACCCTCCACCACGGAGTGCATTCCACAGTATTAAAGATTAAAGGATGTCGACTTTACATAGAAGCAAGTACCATATTACGAAAATTGTGATATTTTTATTAACATTACTATATTTGTTTACTATTTCAAATTATAATGTATACTTATGCGCACTGTTTAAAATCTACTATTATATATAAATGAAATGCTGAAATTGTGAAAGTGAACATGCCTAAATATTAGGCGATTGTCAGTCGCCATTAAAAAGAAGCATTTTCAGATACAGACAAAATGGTAAGAACAAATTTTAAAGATATCCCCATTCGCCCCATTCTCCGCCCAAATGTACAAATTTCGAAAAAAAACCTTTTTCGAGTGGTCATAGTCAGAATGTATACACCTAATTTCATGATTTCAACTTCATCGGTTTGGTAGGTCCCATTTTTATCCATCTTTTTAGCTATATCCCTTAAAAGTACGAATTTCGAAAAATCCCTCTATTTTACGTGTCTATGCAATTAGAGGGATGAGATTAGAGGGATGTACACACCGAATTTCATGATTATAGCTGTTGTCGTATCATTGGTACCATATTTTATCCCTTTTTGTCCCATTTCGCCCGCTAAAACTTTTATTTTCTTTGTGGTGCTTCCAAGCTACAAGAGGAATGTCCGCAACAAATTTTAACTGTATGAAAATAAGAAATTTAATTAATAAGCCAAGGCTACCAATATTTGTATACTATATATGGATATAATACTTCAATTCATAAAGTAAATATAAGGGAGGAATCATAAATACCCTAAATATTGGGGGATAGAGAGTGTATTTTCAGCTAGAGTCGTTTGGTTGGTTGTATTTCCATCCTATTTTAATTTCAAAAGTATACATTTTGAAAATACTTTATCTCTCACGTACGCAGTATAAGACAACTTCATGATTCTAAAATTTTTTGTCGTAAAAGCAACGAAATAAAATACGAATTTGGAAAAAATATTTTACGTTTCTATGCAGTCAGAGGAATTCCATGATTCCATTTTGTTGGTACCATTTTTATCCCCTTTTTCCAATTTTGCCCCCTCAAGAGTACGACTATCTAAAATCTCTTTATTTTACGTATCTACACAATTAGAGGGATGTACACACTGAATTTCATCATTCTAGCTGTATTCGTTTAGTTGGTACTATTTTTATCCCCTGTAGCCACTGTATCCCTTGAAAGTACGAATTTGGAAAAAACGTTTTATTTTTCGTGTCTATGCAGTCAGAGTAATGTATACTCCGAATTTCATGATTCTAGCTGCTGTCATTTGGTAGGTACTATTTTTATCCCCTTTTTCCATTTGAACCCCAAAAAGTACGAATTTTGGAAAGTTCTTTTATTTTACGTGTCTACGCAATCAAAGGAATGTATATATGGAATTTCACTATTCTAGGTGCAGCCTTTAGGTTGGTACTATTTTTATCCCTTTTGCCCCATTTAACCCCTTTAAAGTACGAATTTAGAAAAAATACTTTTATATTATTTATCTACTCTATTAGAGGAATGTACACGCCAAATTTCATGTTTCTATCTGTTGTCGTTTGAAAGGTACCATTTTTATCCCTTTTTGTCCCATTTCGCCCCCTACAAATAAAAATCACTATATGGTGGCCTTTTATACTATAAAGGGAATGAGCATTGTGAATATCAATTAAATACAAGCTAATATGTTCAAAAAACATGCTGAAATACTCAAAATATTAGGGGTATTTTCAGTCCTTGTGAGGGAAAAATTTTTCCCTCTGGGCCGATTTCGTCCACTTTCAATCCCAACCGATCTACAACCATAAGACACATTTAGGAAAAATTTGAACCTCCTAGCTCATTTCGTTCGGCCGCTATCGTGCTTTCAACAGACAGACAGACAGACAGACAGACAGACGGACAGACGGACAGACGGACAGACGGACAGACGGACAGACGGACATGGCTATATCGTCTTAGAATTTTACCACGACCCAGAATATATATACTTTATGGGGTCTCCGATGAATATTTCAAGGTGTTACAAACGGAATGACAAAGTGAATATACCCCCATCCTGGAGGTGGAGGGTATAAAAACTAATTTTTCCATGCTTTATATAAGGTTACTTTCTATATATGTTTGTGTGCCACAAAATTTGAAATCAATTTTTGAAAGCTTTTTTCTCAACCAATTTTGCTCAAATTTTGCACACTTAATCATTTTCGATGACAATACAAGGAAATGGAAAAATTTGACCAATTGGACAAAGGGGCGTGGCACCTCCCATACGAAGTTAAAACCTTTTATTGAATATTGTCAGTTCTATGACACCTAGAATGCTGAAATTTTGTGTAAGTGCATCTAGCATCAATGTGCATAGCTGTGCCAAAAATGGACGGTATTGGAAAAGTGGGCGTGGAACCTCCCATACGAAGTTAAAACCTATTATTGAATATTGTCAGTTCTATGACACCTAGAATGCTGAAATTTTGTGTAAGTGCATCTAGCATCAATGTCCATAGTTGTGCCAAAAATGGGCGGTATTGGAAAAGTGGGCGTGGAACCTCCCATACGAAGTTAAAACCTATTATTGAATATTGTCAGTTCTATGACACCTAGAGTGCTGAAATTTTGTGTAAGTGCATCTAGCATCAATGTGCATAGTTGTGCCAAAAATGGGCGGTATTGGAAAAGTGGGCGTGGCATCTCCCATACGAAGTTAAAACCTATTATTGAATATAGTCAGTTCTATGACACCTAGAGTGCTGAAATTTTGTGTAAGTGCATATACCATCAATGTGCATAGTTGTGCCAAAAAGGGGCGGTATTGGAAAAGTGGGCGTGGCACCTCCCATACGAAGTTAAAACCTATTATCGAATATTGTCAGTTCTATGACACCTAGAGTGCTGTAATTTTGTGTAAGTGCATCTAGCATCAATGTGCATAGTTGTGCCAAAAATGGGCGGTATTGGAAAAGTGGGCGTGGAACCTCCCATACGAAGTTAAAACCTATTATTGAATATTGTCAGTTCTATGACACCTAGAGTGCTGAAATTTTGTGTAAGTGCATCTAGCATCAATTCGCATAGTTGTGCCAAAAATGGGCGGTATTGGAAAAGTGGGCGAGGCATCTCCCATACGAAGTTAAAACCTATTATTGAATATTGTCAGTTCTATGACACCTAGAGTGCTGAAATTTTGTGTAAGTGCATATACCATCAATGTGCATAGTTGTGCCAAAAATGGGCGGTATTGGAAAAGTGGGCGTGGAACCTCCCATACGAAGTTAAAACCTATTATTGAATATTGTCAGTTCTATGACACCTAGAATGCTGAAATTTTGTGTAAGTGCATCTAGCATCAATTCGCATAGTTGTGCCAAAAATGGGCGGTATTGGAAAAGTGGGCGTGGCATCTCCCATACGAAGTTAAAACCTATTATTGAATATTGTCAGTTCTATGACACCTAGAGTGCTGAAATTTTGTGTAAGTGCATATACCATCAATGTGCATAGTTGTGCCAAAAAGGGGCGGTATTGGAAAAGTGGGCGTGGCACCTCCCATACGAAGTTAAAACTTATTATCGAATATTGTCAGTTCTATGACACCTAGAGTGCTGTAATTTTGTGTAAGTGCATCTAGCATCAATGTGCATAGTTGTGCCAAAAATGGGCGGTATTGGAAAAGTGGGCGTGGCATCTCCCATACGAAGTTAAAACCTATTATTGAATATTGTCAGTTCTATGACACCTAGAGTGCTGAAATTTTGTGTAAGTGCATCTAGCATCAATGTGCATAGCTGTGCCAAAAATGGGCGGTATTGGAAAAGTGGGCGTGGAACCTCCCATACGAAGTTAAAACCTATTATTGAATATTGTCAGTTCTATGACACCTAGAGTGCTGAAATTTTGTGTATGTGCATCTAGCATCAATTCGCATAGTTGTGCCAAAAATGGGCGGTATTGGAAAAGTGGGCGAGGCATCTCCCATACGAAGTTAAAACCTATTATTGAATATTGTCAGTTCTATGACACCTAGAGTGCTGAAATTTTGTGTAAGTGCATCTAGCATCAATGTGCATAGCTGTGCCAAAAATGGGCGGTATTGGAAAAGTGGGCGTGGAACCTCCCATACGAAGTTAAAACCTATTATTGAATATTGTCAGTTCTATGACACCTAGAATGCTGAAATTTTGTGTAAGTGCATCTAGCATCAATTCGCATAGTTGTGCCAAAAATGGGCGGTATTGGAAAAGTGGGCGTGGCATCTCCCATACGAAGTTAAAACCTATTATTGAATATTGTCAGTTCTATGACACCTAGAGTGCTGAAATTTTGTGTAAGTGCATATACCATCAATGTGCATAGTTGTGCCAAAAAGGGGCGGTATTGGAAAAGTGGGCGTGGCACCTCCCATACGAAGTTAAAACCTATTATCGAATATTGTCAGTTCTATGACACCTAGAGTGCTGTAATTTTGTGTAAGTGCATCTAGCATCAATGTGCATAGTTGTGCCAAAAATGGGCGGTATTGGAAAAGTTAAAACCTATTATTGAATATAGTCAGTTCTATGACACCTAGAGTGCTGTAATTTTGTGTAAGTGCATCTAGCATCAATGTGCATAGTTGTGCCAAAAATGGGCGGTATTGGAAAAGTGGGCGTGGCACCTCCCATACGAAGTTAAAACCTATTATTGAATATTGTCAGTTCTATGACACCTAGAGTGCTGTAATTTTGTGTAAGTGCATCTAGCATCAATGTGCATAGTTGTGCCAAAAATGGGCGGTAATGCAAAAGTGGGCGTGGCACCTCCCATACGAAGTTAAAACCTATTATTGAATATAGTCAGTTCTATGACACCTAGAGTGCTGAAATTTTGTGTAAGTGCATCTAGCATCAATTCGCATAGTTGTGCCAGAAATGGGCGGTATTGGAAAAGTGGGCGTGGCACCTCCCATACGAAGTTAAAACCTATTATTGAATATAGTCAGTTCTATGACACCTAGAGTGCTGTAATTTTGTGTAAGTGCATCTAGCATCAATGTGCATAGTTGTGCCAAAAATGGGCGGTATTGGAAAAGTGGGCGTGGCATCTCCCATACGAAGTTAAAACCTATTATTGAATATTGTCAGTTCTATGACACCTAGAGTGCTGAAATTTTGTGTAAGTGCATCTACCATCAATGTGCTTAGTTCTGCCAAAAATGGGCGGTATTGGAATAGTGGGCGTACCACCTCCCATACGAAGTTAAAACATATTATCGAATAGTGTCAGTTCTATGGCACGTATAGTGCTCAAATTTTGTGTAAGTGCATCTAGCATCAATGTGCGTAGTTGCGCCTAAAATGGGCGGTAATGCAAAAGTGGGCGTGGTACCTCCCATACAAACCACAAATTAAAAATCTATTATTTCTGCTCCTGATAACGCAGTAATTTTTCCTTCTACAAAAGATAACTAAAAAAGAATTTCTAGGCCCAATAGAATTCTGCTTGCATAAAGCATGGATTTGAAAAAAAATTTTTTTTTTGATTTACTAGTTATAGTTAAAATTTGTTGGTAGGTTCCTCATGATTTTGGTAGATTTTTCCCAACATTTTGGTAGGAAATAATTCTTGTCAGTGGCAACACTGGATGGGGATATATTCACTTTGCCATTCCGATTGTAACATCTTGAAATATTCATTGGAGAGTCTTTAAAGTATATGGGACATTCTACGATAAATCGGACAGTTAAAAATTTTTTTTTTGATTTCCTCCATTTTTTTACATTTCTTAGTACCTACTAAAAACACCCCTGGTATACTTTGAGTTTTTTCTAATTACTCGTTAAAAAGATATAGCTTTTACGTAACTTCGTCAATAATGATCCGAATTGGATATTCTTTGTTTTTTGACGTACATTTCAGAAAAAATATACAAATTTTGATTTTTTAAATTAGAAATTTATTTTTTTTAATTGTGGGTACTCCGCTTTCTCTATTTTTTTTTAAGCATCTATTTATTCTGTAAATTTTAAGGCTTGGTTGAAAGTGGGTCTGTAATAATTAATAATTTTTTGAAAATTTGGAAAACCAAAAATAAATTTAAACTTTAATTTTTTAATTGTTTGTGCTCTTTGATTTTCTCGAAAAAAAATATTTAACCATCTATTTACTCTGTAAATTTTAAGGCTTGGTTGAAAGTGGGCCTATAAAAATTACTATGTTTTTTATTTTTTTTGTGTTTGCAAATTTTCTAAAAAATTAAAAAAATAAAAAACACAGTAATTTTTATAGGCCCACTTTCAACCAAACCTTAAAATCTACAGACTAAATAGATGGTTAAATAAAATTAAAATTTCGAGAAAATCGAAGAGTACAAACAATTAAAAAAATAAAGTTTAAATTTATTTTTGGTTTTCCAAATTTTTGATTTGAACTGGGATATTGTCCTGGCTTAAGACCATTTTGCATCTATATTTAATAGAATGCAAATTTATTTACAAATGGCATGGTGACATTTATTACTTGGCTGTAGACTACCACGATCATGATTTCGACCATGTCAAAAGTCAAACCCGGCCTCTATAAGGAGATGATTCACACAAACGAACGAGAATCACAACTCACTTGCCGAATTTGCGTTTAAAAAATCGCACAATGTACAGATGCCATCTTACAAGCATCTCATTGAGTTTTCCAAATTTTCAAAAAATTAAAAAAATTATTAATTATTACAGGCTCACTTTCAACCAAGCCTCAAAATTAACAGAATAAATAGATGCCTTAAAATTTACAGAAAAATACCCCATACTTTGAAAATTTCCTGTTTATATGCACATTTGTTACGTACATTCCTCTTGTAGCTTGAAAGCACAAATAAACGATTTAGCGGGCGAAAAGGGACAAAAAGGAATAAAAATAGTACCAATGAAACGCAGCAGCTAGAATCATGAATTTCGGTGTGTATATTCCTCTAATTGCGTAGACATGTAAAATAGAGGGATTTTTCAATTTGTACTTTTGGCATCAAAAGTAAAAAGTTTATATAGCAGACGACTATTAATATTATAGTAATGAAGCATCACTGTTTATTTAAAACAGTGCGCATAAGTATGCCTTATAGAAAATGTAAACTAATATTGTTATCTGCCGGTAATACTGTGGAATGCACACCGTGGTGGAGAGTAGATAAGATTCGGCCCGGCCGAACTTACGTCTTTTTAATTGTTCAATTTTATTTTTAATGCCTGCCAAGTATTCTAAATACTCTGCAAAATCATGATCCTACACTGAATTTTCGAGAGTTTGTACTGAAAATTTGAACATTTTTTAATTATTTTTTTTTTAATTTTTATTTATTCAGTAAAAATATACAATTCTCCTAACAACTCTGGACCAACAAAAATATCCCCAAAATTTCTAAAGTTTCAAAATTTCAATCACGTTCATCAATTTTCATTGAAATCGGAAAATCTTCGTAGATTTCTCGTTTATTTTACTCATTTGTGACGATATAAATATAGACTAATTCCACGTGAAACGGAAAATAATTGTTCCTTGTGTTTTCCAATTTAAATGAAACTTTGCAAATTTGTACTTTTCTATAAGGCAAATAAAGCTGTATTTTCATATTTTCAAAAATATGAAATTGTAGACACTAGAGTGGATCGAAAATAAGTATTTTTTTCATAATGTTTATTTAAAAATATTATCTTAAAAGATATATTTTTTCTTGTTTTCGTGTAATTTTTAAATAAGCAGCTCTGCCTCTTCTCTTCGTCAATAATTTCCATTGGGAATCCGTTCATTATTGTTGGTTTACCATTATGTGGAATTATGTACTGATATGTCATCCTCATGCACTCCCAAGTTGGCTACTTAATACTTTTAAGGCTTTAGATTCCCATAGACCTTAATCTAATTTAGTGCATTAATTTATATTTGACCAAGGACAAACTCATAATTCAGCCCCTCTTTTACAAAGTATTAACAAATTAGAGAAATTTTCGAAATGTGACCTTGGTTGGTTAGTTGGGTTATTTGTGAGGTAGAGGGGGATGGGGAGTACCTCACCCAGATGTCATAAAAATGTATCAAAATGTATTGAATTGGCTAGTTTGTTGCACATGCAAGCATTATTACCCCCCATTCATTCACTCATTCATTCCATTCATTCATTGTTTTAATTTAGAAAATACGACAACGACGACATTTCCGTGATGTCTGAAATAAAAATTCGAAATAAAACGGTTTAATTGCATTTGCATGCACCCCCACAAACACACACACACACACATGTAGTGTGGCAGTTGCAGTTCATGAATGCATATCAAATGAAAGTGTTCTGTTCCGCTACTCTTCCGATGTGGATTTACCACCAGAGATAGTCGGTCGTATTTACAGTGTGTGCCTGTGTATCCGGACAATACTAACCTGCCATCCGCTCACCCGCCATTAAATAGTTGATAATCACTATTGTAACGAACTAATAATGATTACGACAACAACAACATCATCATCATCATCATCATCAATGAGTTCAAATTCATTTAGACAAATTTTAATTTTTAATTTCTTCTTTCTTTCTGATTCTTCTTTTATTTTTCTTTTGATTGGCAATCCAACAGCGATTAAGAGCAATTTGGAAAACAAGACCAGCAACAACGGCAGACAATGTCAAGGTTAGTTGGCGCAAGTACGAGTATATCTGGTGATTGAAGGGTCAATAAGAACAAGGTCAAGATCGAAAGTCAAAAGACGAAAACGAATTAATGTCAATGTCATGGATGTATAGTAGAGAGGGTCGTACATGCTTCGCATACAAGATTATAGAAAAATTTGTATTTATATAAAATTTTTAATTATATCTGTATACCCTACACCACACAGTTGGAAATCGAGTTATTTTCCTGTTCCATTTGGTCCACGCAGACATAGCCAAGTTTACCTGGCTATTGGTTGACCATCAAGCCTCAAAAGGTCTCTGTGTTACCGAATTTGGCAATCTCAGATGTGAACATTTTCGAATAACACTATGAAAGGAAATCCAAATCCACTTGCTCTCAGTCTCATATGTATGTATGGTCACGGATATACATTGCTGTGATCACCTCTAGAAATAAATATTGGATCGTTTAATGATAATCGACAAAATATTTCGTCGCTGTCTGTGAGCTAATGTACATACCATGCAGCAGCCTAATGTACATACCGAATTTCACGGGTACTTAAATCGGTACCATTTTTTATCCCTTTTTGTCTCAAATACAAATTTCGAACAATTTGCGTACAGTAGCATATCTGCATGGTAATGGAAAGGCTACTGCCGTTTAGTCAGGGCGAATGTTTATCCCTTTTTGACCCATTTTACCCCCTTAAAAGTACAAATTTGGCTTCAGGCTTTTGGTCTAGGCGCTGATCGATGAGTCTGTCGGTCAGTTAGCTACGTAACTCTTATACAGGGTGGCTGATGAATACTGCTACCATGCTACTTAATGCTGTTGTTAAAGGACTTATTCTTTGCAGAACTGCATCGAAAGTGAATCCCTTTCAACACTGTGTGGTTTCAACAGGATGATGCGAAAGTTCCCCAAGAAGGTGATTTCTAGACACTCGACATTTCGTTGGCCCCCAAAGTCTCGTGACCTCACTGCACCTATCTTTTTCTTGTGGGGTTATTTCATCTGGAAGTTTACAAACCAAATCAAAAAATGGATGATTTAAAGCAATGCAATCGAACAACAATTGAGACAATTCTTACTGCAACTCTGCAGGATGTAATGAATAATGAATTTTGCACATACGTCACCGGCTATCGTCATGTCATTTAAATTCTTTTATTTTTAAACCCGTTAAAAATGTTTAATAAAAATGTATCGGTTGTCAAATGAACAAAGAAAAAGTAATTTACATGAATTAAACAGAAAGTTATTTTAGTTTCTTAATGTAGTGTCATTCATCAGCCACCCTGTATATACAAATCTTGCTCCCAAATGTTTAACCGATTTTGGCCAAACTTTACATATTATATTTCATCTATAAACATACAAGTGGATCACAGCGTTCCATGTTTCAATATACCCTCATACAGAGGTTCTTTCCGATTTAACATTTTTTGTCAAACACATACATTTACAGGATACAAAAATCCTTCCCGATTTCACTTTTTTACCGAATTGAATTGTAATAGGATAGAACGTGGAGTGTATCATATAGTCGGCTCCGCCCGACTTTAGCCTTTACATACTTGTTTTTTTATACAGTTGTCTTGGGCTACACTACGATAATATTTTAATAAACGTCACAGAATGAAAAAATGTCAAATCCACACTGTCAAATCGTTTTAACGAACTATAAGTTTTGCTTTATACCACGAATCGCCTTATATGTATTTATATGGATATATTCGTGGCCGTGAGCGTTTTGATCATGCCCACCTGTCGTGAAAATACGATCGAGACATCAACAACAGCTAGAGACATGATATTTTGCACGGACATGTATCATTTTCCTTAAATCTACTTTTTTCTACTTATTGCCATAAATAAAATTAAGAAACAATTGCAAAGATACACAGCGATACCGATCATTATTAGATGTACTTCTATTAGTTTAAGAGATAAGTTGACGTGGTTGATTTCGTATTTTTAATTCATTTCAGACCGATTTCAAATTATTTCGATTAAAAAAAATTATATAGTTCTAAAATAATGAAAAATGTTCCAGCAAGAATATATATATATATATAAAGGTTGATTTTTTAGCTATTATCTTTTTGGCAACATTGGTTTAAACAGCTGACGCACGTTTCACTGTCAAACACCTTCAGTTTGGTCTATAATTTAACCGGGCTATTGTGACTAAATTTCGCACCAAATTTACATTGTTGGACATTAAACCACCAACACGCTTACGAAGAGTGCGAACTGAAGAAAATATGGCAACTGTATCGGCTAGTGTTAATGATGACCATCAATTATCGATTTGTCACCGTTCGGAGCAATTGGGCCTCTTTTAATCAAAAACGCAATTGGGGCTCTGTTACTCAAAAAAAATGCCAAAATTGGACTAAGCGGATGGACCATTTGAGGCGCAGTCAAGATCAACATTTGCATGAAATAATCTTCAAACATTAAATTATATGGACCGTAATATCGATTCAAATAAAGATTTAAAGCATTTTTCTGAATTTTATGTGTTTTTTAACTTTCCTATAGCTCTTAAAAAAATCACCCTTTTTATACATTAAACATTGTTATAGTACATTAAAATCGGTCAAGTATTTCAGGAGTTGCAGGTGATTAAATGAACACACCTTTTTGAAAAAAATTTTTTTCAAATGTATTTTTTTGATATTCGGCCTATATTTTTAATTTATTATTTAAATATTGAAAATTCTAGCACGAGGCCAATTTTGTTGTTTTCGTATGTTATTTATTTGTTAACCATTATTTCGTCCTTCAGGGTATAAAGTAAGAAATCAAAAAAACAACACTACGCGTATTAAATCTACGTCTCGTTCCGTCGCTTATTGGATTCTTACTTGGTCATAATTCGTGAAAAATGTTTTTTTTTTTTTCAAAAAAAAAATATATATATATATATATATACCAACAATATTTTTATGAGAAGAATACATACACAAATTTTCAAAACAATCACAGCAAAAATCGAGGTCGTACCGCTTGACATGGAATGACTCATATGTATTAAGAACCAAAGTCGTTTGTAACAATTTGTATTCAGTCACGAAGAATGCCGCAATTGTTGCAGGATCCAAAATTCGCGTTTGCAATTGCCTTTATTTCAACTTTCTCTCTCTGGATTTCTGAAACAATTTTTATTTACAAATATGTCCTATTTAATTAGCAATCATATGTCAAATCAACTATCTTGGTATTCTCTATATAATAGTTAAGTTGAGTTTACCCCATCATTAACCCATTTTGACCCAGTGTTCGATTAATCGAACAGTAAACAGTAAGAAACAGCGAAAATGAAATTTTCTGGGCTTTAATGGGTTAAGCCAGTTTCCATAAAAATTATAAAACTATGTATGTCTACCAGCGTATGATAAATATTAACTTCAATAACACTCATACGTCAAAGTACATTCCTTCAATGTCATACGTAGTATGTAGGTATGTGTGAACGTCAATTTTAGATTACGCCCCCTTCATCACTATATGTCACCAAGTGTCAAAACAAGCCAACCTAATGCAGTCCTACAATATTATCACTATTTTCCGCACAACATCTTGCCACTAATAAATTGTAATTCCTTGAAAACCACTTTGGAATTTTCACAAGACAAATATCAACAAAATTGGCACATTTCTTAGCCTGTCAAGAGTGGCGTCGCGATGGAATTGTGTCAAATGCGACATTTTGATGAAATCTAAGGTAAACCTAATTGACAAATGACAGTTAAACACACGCATGTGTGTACTAATGATCATACATACATACATTTACATTCATTACACTGTATGCAAGTGTGTGTGTAAGTGAACCAGCTGAAGAATTTCAAAACCATCACAACAATGCACATTTATTGCACTTCCATTCTCATACACGAATACGAACACGAACCACATTCTACTGCTATCGGCCATGTCATTCCATGTCAGCGGTAGCAGCTAGAGCATTTGTGTTGGTTGTTGTAACTGCTGTATTTGCTTTATCTTTTGCATCTGTTGTGTCATCCATACACACACACAACACACATTAACACAACTGCCACTAACATGTCGTGCGGTGTTGTGGCGTATATCTGATTGTGCAGAGAGTGAGAGAGAAGAGAGTGTGAAAGTTAACCGAATCACCATGAGTGTGTTGGTTGCATTTTTCTACATATATGTACGTGTACGTGTGTGTCCTTATGAAGAGTGGTAATTCAACGGTAAATAGAATGGAGTTCACCACCAGCCCTCGTTTTTTTGACGGTTTTACCAACAAATAATGCTTTTGTATTTATTTATCGTTTTATAATTTACACAAATTACACCAATTTAGCTGTCGTTTTCATGTAATTTTGTTTATTAAATTTTTATTTCATTCGTTTTTAGGATTTGGATTATAAAGTGACTGTCGTGACATGTTGGAGATTTATTTAATTTAATTTTGATTGAGGTCTCTTTGATCTGATATTTGATTAGCTTGTTTGGTTGGTCCTACAATCAATTCTTCTTTAGCCATCATCTAAAAGAGTAAATTGTTCTGGAGACCGTAATAGTGATAAACAGCATATTCCCGCCAAAAACTCCGCAGTTACACTCAGAAAAATTGTCTTTATAAATTTGAGTAAAATTCATGCTGCATTTTAGTTAAAAAGAAATTATAAGAGTTTAGTTAAAATGTCCGTCCCTTATCATGGTCCTTAAAGTTAAAAGAAAAATTGGTGGACAGTTTTATCGATATCTCGGTTAGTTATCGAACGTCAAACGTCAATGTTTGAAACCCCGTTTTTTTATAAAATAAGCTCAAAATATGTTGCCTCCTAAATCGTTCCGTGTAGAGACTTTGGATGAGGAAAGAGCATGGGATGAATTTCAGCTAGCAAGGGACATCTACTGAAAGTATACACCGTGATATATTTTAAAACTATGACTTAAACCTGAAAATAGTTCCGCCGAAAAAATGTTTTAAAAAATCACGCGATTTTTTAATATTTTTTCTATTTTAGTTTCCTGTGAAGTACATGCAATAATTATTTTTTATTGCATTCCTTTGTAGTTATACTTGTCATTTTTAATTTAAACTTTTTTTATTGTCCTGGCCCAAGACAATTTTGCATCTATATTTTATAGAAGGCAAATTTATTTACAAATGGCATGAAATCATTATTTCCTACAGCGAAATTTCTTCATTATGCCTATGCCTATGGGGAGAGATTCAGCTCTCCTCCGGTTTATATCTACGTGTGAAGAGTACAAACTCAATTTGTGTCGGATTGACTCTGAGCCCGCAATTTTCGCCAATAGAGTGAGAGAATTGAGTCCTTTTAGAGTCCTCATTTCTCATAGACTCCTCATTCCTCATAGATCAGTAGTCTTATTGATCTATCTAACTGGGCATGGCTATTTCATTTCATTTATTTCTTTGTAATTCCAAGCCAAGTTTTGTTTTTTTTTTCGGACCCACTGGTCATAATGCATAGAGACAGAAATATGCGAATTTTAGCTTTCTCTTATACGATTTTAGAATCATAAGATCACAAATATATGATCCTTGTTTGCTTCGGTGTGTAGCCATAATTTCTTTAATATTCTCAATTTTTTCTATAAAATCCAAAATTCACACAATGCATGCGAAATCTAGCTGACATAACATAAGGTCGATTTTTAACTGTCGAAGTTGTATGGGGGATCTGACATTTGTAAATCGACCTTATGTCATTTGAGCTAGAATCTAGTTTAAATGACATAAGGTCGATTTTCAAATGTCAAATTTGTATGGCATCTGACATTTGAAAATCGACCTTATGTCATTTTAACTAGATTTCGCATGCAGTGTGACAAGTCATCTGAGAATCGAGTTTCACTCGCTTTTTGAGTGAAAGATTGGAAGCATATTCACTAATGCCATCTAAACAACTTTGGTTGCAATGTCACAGCGACATCTTTGTTTGACATTTTGAATTAATATTATTTACTCGTCGAAAGTGGAAATAATACTGGTGGCAACACCTCAAAAGTGTAAACACGGCTGAGAACACAACCACCACTTACACGAAGAAGAAACTGCCGCCGCCGCCACTCTGCTTAAATTTCAAAGAACTGGCGCCAATTTCGTCGGCTCAAAGTAACTAAAAATAGCCGCCACATTTATTTCTTTAATTTGAAGCAAAATCACATTGGTAGGTAATTTGATAAATCTTTACTTGCACGTGTGTTCCCGGGGAAGGAAAAACTACAAGGATAATGAAGAGAACTAGATTCAACAAAATTCGCAGAGAAATGCGTAGTACGAGAGAAATTATTTATATAGCTCTGAATGACATTTTTGAGAGAAAATTCTCCTTTTTCTAAAAACTGCAATAAATTGAAAATAAAAGCGAATTAAATAAACTGTTTGAGGAATTACGGGTGTGGTATTTGTCAAAAGTCATTGGAATTAACTTTTACTTCATTCGTTTTGTTTTAATTTTCTGCATAAAAAGCGAAAGAGAGAGCAAAATTGAGTGAATTAGACGCCCATGTGCTGACAACCGCATGATTTCCAAATCGCATTTTTTTTGGCGATTTCGAGTCTCTAAATTTCGCATTTTTACTTTAAACAATTGTTTTCAGTTTTCTTTCTTTACTGGCGGATAAATGAAGAAGATGTTTGGTTAAAAATAGCAATTTTAAATAGAAATGTAAAATTTAGAGACTCGAAATCGCCAAAAAAAATGCGATTTGAAATCATGCGGTTGTCAGCACATGGGCGAGAATGTACTTTGACTGAAATAGAAAGTACTTTTTACACATTCACCACCTAGTGGTCTTGGTTACAAATACAACTATATTATTAATGTATTTCCATTATCTTTGAAAACCAATGGGTAACAATAATGCCACCTTATAAAGTCTATTTATTGCAAACTAGTAAGTCCATTCGAATAGGCCTATTATACCATGCAGTTACAGGTCTGTTCGATTGGGCTTACTAACTTATAACTAATAGACATGTCACACTGCACGCGAAATCTAATTTAAATGACATAAGGTCGATTTACAAATTTCAGATGCTATACAAATTTGACATTTGAAAATCGATTTATAGCCTTGTCAGACTGCATGCGAAATATACCAGAAATGACAAAAGGTCGATTTTCAAATGTCAAATTTGTATGGGATCTGGCATTTGTAAATCGACCTTATGTCATTTCAGTTAGATTTCGCATGCAGTGTGACAAGGCTATTTATTATGTCATTTAAACTAGATTTCGCATGCAGTGTGATAAGACTATAAGAGTATTAATATGTGGCAGCGTTGTTACCCATTGATTTTTCTTAAATGAATCAATAACAAATTCTCGCACCATTATTAAAAGAATAGTGAGTAAATTCCACACAAATATGGAATTGGTAAAGCAGCCATTACGTGATCTGTCAAAAAATGGCAGATCGCGTTACAAGTCGCGTAGTGATTTCGAGAGAGGATTTTTTAGGATAAAATTTTGACAGTGTTTGTTTTTTCGCTTTTTGGAATTTGTTAAAAAGATGGCATGTGTACTTTATTACTTGGTGCGATTTTTTAAACGCAAATTCGGCAAGTGAGTTGTGCTTCTCGTTCGTTTGTGAGAATCATCTCCTTATAGAGGCCGGGTTTGATGTTGAAAAGTCGCTGCGAAGCCACTTGAAAAGACTTTTGACATGGTCGAAATAATGATCGTGGTAGTGCAGCCAAGTAATAAATGTCACCATGCCATTGGAGAAAAGTGGAGAAGTGGTGGAGAAATCATGTGATTTACATCACCAAAAATCTTTTTGCTCGATCGCGCAATGTAAAGGCTGCAGTGGTTGTACATATTTTCGGGCGTTTACGATGTTACCTCCTTATTTTTGCCTAAAAACTGAACATTATTCATTTAAATATATAATACTTTTCTATTCCATTCACTTTCGTTCCCTATTAACATTAACGGATATAAATTTATTGTCTTGGCTAAAATTTATAGGGCCCACTTTATTATTAAATAAGTTATAATTATCATTTGTGAGAGTTAACGTTACCGAAATAACAGCTATTAATTGCATCATAAAAGTTAGTAAATTTATTTCTATTTTTTTTTTTAATCTTCTAAAAATGTTAATTATTTATACCTGCATATAAAAAACTCACAAAATTCGTTTTGAAATTTGACTATGAACTTAACGTTTGGTAGTTTACACCTCGAAATGAAATTTTGACATTATTTTGCTATTACAGCGCGCTGAAATCGACTGATTTCGCATGCAGTCTGAAAAGGTACAAAATCATTGCCAATAGAAAGCAAAATCAATCAGCCACCGCCGCCGTCGTAGAAAAATCGTAAACCCCGCCGCCGATGATACAGAAATTTTTGCGCCGCCGCCGTCGTATATGTAAGATCGGCTTCGTTCTCTGCTAGAAACTCAAGCGAAGGAATTAAACGCGTTCTGAAAAAAGTGTATTTTACACAAAATCTATGCAGGAAAATTGAATAAAACAATTAAATTAAATAGATAAACAATCTTAAATAGTGAGTGCACAAAATACCAACCAAATTCACAAAAATACATGCAAAAAGAAAAGAATTTTTGCAAAGGAAAAAATTATAGGGCCAATTCTCATTGGAAGAAGAAGAAGCACACATGCAGTCGCCGCGCCGCTGCGGCTGCTGCACAGATCAGAACACTAAACGAAAGGAAAATGACGAAAAAAGAATGAGATTTTTGCAAGGCGGCGTACGGACAATATAAGAATATAAAAAGTGTAAACGAGAATGGAGAAATGGAAAGGGAACAAGACATTTAGAAAACATACATTTTTTTTGTTTTAATTCAAGAAAATACGAATTTGTGTTGCGCCCCATTTCTCATTTCGTTGGATGATTTTTCGTTTCCTTGTGTGTGCGTGCGGTAGTATATTGTTTTACAGAAAAAGAAAAATCCGAGGAAGAAAAAAATTGTTTGACGTAAAAGTCGTGTGTGTCAGTGTAGTGTGAGAGAATTTGAAAATAAAGTAAAGCCAATTGCCAGAAACTAAAAAAAAATGTAGCGGCGTTTTTCTCGGACACAAACTAAAATTTGCAAAAAAAATATCAGAATTTATGGCAAAACAATCTGCCAATTGGATAAACTAAATAGTCGCAAAGAAGAGAGTTGAAGTGCGAACGAACGAGAAGAGCAGAAGAACGAAGAAAAAATACTAGACAAAACGTCAACGTTGACAGAGCAGCAGTCAAAGGCTGCTTGGATTTCCTTTCATTTTCCTGTGGAGGAAAAAGGGATTTTGGGCGTAATTTAGTTTTTGTTGCAGCTTGTACTCCTTGGAAGAATGAGACATGATAATATAATAATAATATTATGAATAATATTTGTGTGCTTTTTTATCTTATTCGTTTCTTTTTCCTTTATTGTTTTTATCATTGTAGAAGCCGTAAATCGTAAATGTAGAATTTACAAAAATAACAACAGAAAAAGTAAGAACAAGCTAACAGACACACACACATCTTGAAAAAGAACGAATTTATGACTTTCTCGTCGTATCATCCAGCAGAGAACTCCACACAAAAGAAGAAAACTAGAAGCAGTTCATCTCTGAGGAGCAAGGAAAGGGAAACAAAAACAAAATAGCAGACGACACATTTTTCTACGACGACAACAGCAACAGAAAAGAAGACTGAACCAATCTTACATCAAACCAACCACTCACTCTGCTCTACTCATTGAAAGAACCCGCAGGATCGCCTCGGATAAACATCATTACCACCAGCACACTGATCCTCGTCGTGTTGTATTGTAACCAGCAAGATAAAAGGGGAATTCCCGGATTATTTTGTTCGTGCTTATCTTAACCTCAACTTGTCTTATTTCTAAAATATCATCGCCGCACATACAACATTTCGCCGCTGCCGCCGCTCTCTATCATCCGTCATCGACCTCTCTACCTCCACCGCCACCACCACCTACTACAGCTGCTGGTCTTCTTCAGAAGAAGAATTAAGCTGTGACCGCAGCCAGTTGTATCATCAATCATTGCCGCCAGCAGCAACATACAACAACTTTGTTTTAAGTGAGATCTCTCAATCGTCATCCGTTAGTGTTCCTTGTTAGCGTTTTCATTGGTCGGCTGTCATCATTTGTATCATGGATGATTTAGTTGTCGAAGTTCGGCTCGATAATGGTGCCTATTATAAGGTAAGGAAAATACAAAATACTTAAAATAGTTGGGCAATAGCTACAGCTTCTAGGGGATTATAATAATGTCTTCTAAATATCCGTTGTTATTTACATTCATTCTGTATATACATACCTAGCTATCCCATATATATGTGTAGTGTATTAATGAAAGTAGATTTTTTTGACAATATCTATTGCCATTGTATTTGTATGTGTGGGGTGTTGTTTGTTTATTTGTAGTTTTTGACGGTCCAACTCAACTGACGTTTACGCTGCTCTCTTCTGTTCGTATATGCAGTGGCGTTGTTGAGCGTAATTTTTGAAGGGGCATGCTTGTGATATTAGCTATTATATCGAATACTTGTTGTATAATTTAATTACGATGTCTATTTAGCAACACAGTAGAGTCCTACAACCAAAATTGAAAATTGGCGATGATCCGATTTGTGCAATTTCCCATGCTTTCATTTTTAAGCATGAAACATGTCTGTGGACCTTAAGACATTTTTCCGTTTTGCGGTCTATGGATTAAAAATATTTCATATAATTAGACTTTGTATATGGTTCTCTGATACTTTTTCAAAGACCACAAAGAAAATACAATTATTTGACTTCTGGAAGCCCAATTTCGCTCACATGAAATAAATACATTGAAAAATACAAATAAATACAATAAAAAATAATAAAATATCACCTAAGCTGATAATATCGGTTTCAATCTTTGCTCCCATATCCACGTTATTGGTCATTTTTATTCTATATTACTTCTAAAAAGGAAAAATAATAATTTACACGACTTGTAATGTTTGTTAGAAATGGAAGAATATCAAGAAAAAACACGTGGTTCCCTCCATATTTCCATTCTATTTTTATACTTCATATACACCACCCTGTGGAACACTACCTTACAAGGTTGTTTCATATCCAGTGTATGTATAAGAAATGCATTAGTGAGATAAATTCATCTCAAAGTAAATCGATCGGCTTAGTATCGACCGACTTAGCTGAGTCGATTTAATGATTCTGTGTGTCCACCTAATGTTTCCAAAATAATAGCTGCAATTATTATACGATCGCAAAGAAATTTGGCACAGTTAAATTATGCCTGAAGAAAATCAGTTCAGATTTTGCTCTAGACCTTCATACACGTTCTCCCCAACCATATATATCAATCTAATTTGATAAAACTTGCTCGATTTGATCAAGAGTTGGATCATACAGGACGTGGAATTCGATTCTAGTTTTGTAAAGACATCAGATAGAAATATTACATAATTTTCTAGGTGTAAATAGGACGGTTCTTTACTTTTACTCTAAATTCACATTATGACCAACTACAATATAGATGATTGTATTAAAACATTTGCGAAAAAATAAAAAAAATTATGTTAACATTTTTAAATATAGCCTCACAGAAATAATTTTACTTATACAGGCTAAGTCGAAAAAGTTTAATATAAAATTATTTTTCATTTATTTAAGTTTTTGTTATCGTAGCTTTATTATCAAGGCTTATTAAAAAGATGTTAAAGCTTATTTTTCATTGAATAAAAAAACATAAGCATTAAATATTTTCCCTTCACCCTTCTGCTGTGTTCCAATTTATACCCAACCATACTAAATCTGTGATATATTAAATAATACGATAACAAAATATATATTAGTCAGTTTTATTTATTAGACAGGAAATACAGAATATGTAAGGAATTTTGAAGTAAAGCTGTGTTTAACCTTTCCTTGGCAATCTTTACACTGAATACTTGTGATGATGTGTTCCTTGTCAATGATTTCAAATTAGGGTCATTTTGACCCAAACACTGAAGAAGGGTTAAATAATTCCAAATGATTATTTGGTAGCAGTCAGGAAGCAAGCATTTAACTTACCTAGACTAGAGGTCCAAATCAAAATATATTTTAGAAAGTTGCCTACTTCTCGTATTTTACGATTTAAAAAAGGATATTTTTTTATGTTTTGATGTATTTTAGCATATTTTTGTTTATAATGCCCAGCAAAAAATAATTACATAATTTCACCTTTTCAGATTACTTTTTTCGACTTTGTCGAACAGTTTTTCACATATTTTAAGAGATTCTGTACTCAAATTTTTTTATTAGAAATTGTGATTTCTTAGTTTTATTATGACTCCAAAACTGTGTTTGTGCCAAATATAGTTTGTTTGTAATAAATGATTAAAAACTACACTTTTTGAAAATAATGTATGACTTTGGACCAACATAACTTTCCTCCTTTGAAGAATAAAATACATATTTAAAAACGCTGAAGGTTCCCATTTTGCGGAGTAAATTTTTAACGTGCGAAATTGTAACCTTGGAAGATAGAATAAATTGATTCTAAAGTTAAAATTCTCAGCGCCAAAACGCAAATTAATCATCTTCATCTTCTGAAAATCAAGTATGCTACTAAAATTTTCTTTTATTCTCAAGCTAAATTTTATGTCAAACGGAGTTCATTTGTCGGAATTATGCCCCAAAACCCGAATGACACCTGATTTTGCAGACAAATCGAATTAATACAGGTAAAATGCTCATATTTAGTTCTGCAATTCATTCAGGAGTAATCATTGGCGTTATTTCAATGTTCGTAGACATGAATATCAATTCCATTAACCCAAGTGTCCATGTCGGTGTACAAATGAAATGAAAATCTATAAATTTTCGCCAAAAAAAGTATGAAGTCGCAAATTTTTATACATATTTCATTTAAAGACGTCCATAGGGAAATTGAAACATGTACATATCGTTACCCAGACTAAACTGAAAATTGTTCGAAATCAGTTTTATTACTGGTTCTTGTTGAGTACGTCCAGATACAAATCGTATTAAATAAAAATGACATTAAATATGTTATTCTTATATTATTTCAAGTTTAGCACGTTTTTTTATCCTCCCGAATAGTTTGGCTTTTGTTAGTTTATTAGTGTTTTTATACAAAAAAAACTTCTATTTTAACTTGGAATATTTACAGCGAATATTGGTCAGTTTTGATATAGACATTCCACTAGAATACCAATGTCCCGATTGATTGATTTTGATCAAGACATTCATATTACTTTTGTATACTTGTCGATTATGTTTTGATGCAGGTCCCATAAACTCACCCCAGCAATTTGTATTCTTCTTCTTATCTTCTAACTGTACTATACAGTTACAGTGAGAGTCAAAAGAAAGTGTACACGAATGTTTATTATGTTCCCTGTTTTATATAAACCCTATCAAGTAATATTTAATACAACAAATTATGTTTTTTGAAAATGGTATTTACCTTTACCTCTTATTTTCTAAAAGAAAAATTAACAAAATCTCACAAATAGAAAAATTGCATAGCAAAAACAAAAAATAATCCATATGTGACGCGTCAAAAGAAAGTGTACAACATGCTATTCCAATATTTGTGAGATTGGATACAGTTAGATTTTACCGTTATTTTTTCTTTTTTTCCTTTCTGCTTGTTTTTCTCTTATTGGTTCTAATACTGTCTATGATTTAGTAGTGAATTGGTCAGCAACAATTGAAGTTTGAAGACATTCTAAAAATTTTTCCATAATGGGTAGACAAACCTCACTCGATACACGTGAGCTTATCATAAAATTTCACAATGAGGGAAAAACACTGCGTGAAATCGGTTTAACTATTGGCAGGTGCCACAATACGGTGAAAAAAGTAATTGATAAGTATAAAAAGTTCCACAAATTGGAAAATCGTCCTAAATGTGGCAGGCCAAAAAAACTGAATGAGGTTCAAATACGATCGATTGTACGAAATGTAAAGAAAAACCCAGTAGAAAGTGCCGTTAAAATATCCAAAGAAATTTCAGAATCGTCTGGAACTACTGTTAGTGCCAGTACAATACGTAGAGCACTACACGCTAACGGGATTCATGGAAGGGTTCCAAGAAAAAAACCCTTAATATCCAAAACCAACCAAAAACGTCGACTCGATTTTGCTAATAAATATAAAAATAAAGATATTTCTTTCTGGAATAATATAATATTTAGCGACGAAAGTAAGTTTGAAATTTTTGGCAAAAGGAAACCTGCTAAAATTTGGAGGACCAAAAACAGCGAATTTGCCGAACAGAATTTAGTATCCACTGTAAAGCACGGTGGAGGTTCAGTGATGGTCTGGGGATGCATGGCAGCTGGTGGAGTTGGTAACTTGGTTTTCATAGAAACCACCATGAATAAAATGGAATACCTTAACATTTTAAAAGAAAATTTGAAGCCTAGTGTTGAAAAGTTGCGCTTGGATCGAGGTTGGATCTTTCAACAAGACAATGATCCAAAGCATACTTCAAAAATAGTTAAGGAATGGCTGCTTTATCACACTCCTAAGCAGTTGGATCACCCTCCCCAATCTCCGGACCTCAACCCAATCGAACATTTGTGGGAACATCTTGATCGCGAAATAAGAAAGAAAGAAATTCGTAGCAAGGACTCGCTCAAATCGGTTATAATGGAGGAATGGCAAAAAATTTCACGCGAAGTAACCGGAAATTTAGTCAATTCGATGCCGAGAAGATTACAGGCTGTAATTCAAGCAAATGGGAAGCAAACAAAATATTAATATCTATATTATTATATCTATTTATATATTAATTTTGCATTGTACACTTTCTTTTGACGCGTCACATATGGACTATTTTTTGTTTTTGCTATGCAATTTTTCTATTTGTGAGAATTTGTTAATTTTTCTTTTAGAAAATAAGAGAGGGGTAAATACCATTTTCAAAAAACATAATTTGTTGTATTAAATATTACTTGATAGGGTTTATATAAAACAAGGAACATAATAAACATTCGTGTACACTTTCTTTTGACTCTCACTGTATATCCTACACGTGCTGCTTATCATAAGATAAATTTGCTCATAGCCTTACTTTATAACGTAGATTATAAAGATAAATACAAGTTCATATTAGTTTTATCTTTTTCTAATGATTCCGTCACCAAATGTGCTTGTGAACATCGTGTATTATTATTTTAAATAGTTTTTTTGTTTCAAACAAATTAAACTGATTGGACACATTGAATTATTTTTTACAGAAAAGGTTTCTAATTATATAGCTCATAATAAAATCATATTTATAAATAGCCGAATTATATAAAAAATAGAATACTGCTGGAATTAGCAATGTTAAATAAAGTGCATTTGTCAAACAAACATGTAGTACAAGAATTCTGTTCAATACTATGGGATCAAGAGTATGATAATTTTAAGGACGGGCGTTGTAATTCTTCGTCATTATGATGTTATACATTAAATATGATTCGAAAATAATATTTCTTCAATCCAACTTATTTTTCAAATATTGTTTTTTAAGCCGAGAATTGGTGAACTACATTTCCAATTTCATTAGAAGCAGATTAGTGTGAAAGATCCCGATTTATTAGTTGACACAGCTCATGTTAATGATTGGCAATGGCCCGTTTCTGCAATGTGTCAGTGTAGGCATTTGTAAACATCTTACTACTCAAAGTGTCCATATTATTTAATCTAGACGTTCCCAAACAAAAATTTCTTCGAATTCTTGCCAATTGTTATACATTATAATAGACAATTGATGAGATGATTGAACGGTGTGAAACATAGAGTGTAAATTTGTATAATTGTTTTTTCTTTTGGCTTGGAGAAGGCCAAACAAGTATGAAGGGCAGAAGTTCGGCCGTAACATTATTAACGGTAGAGTAGAAAAATGGCGACGAAACTTAGCAGTTCATTAAGTATCCGATATGAATGAAGGATATTTAACTATATAATAATAATACAACATTTTCAATATAATAATGTAGGACAGTACGTAGTCGATATCAGGTGAAAACTTCCTGAATAACTGAATGTAAATAATTGTACAATACAATAGCTTAATTTTCTAAAAAAAATGTTTATCAAGTTTCGCGCAATGATTAAATATTATTTTAGCTTGAAAACCCTCTAAAGGAGCCACCAAAAACGTTTTGGTTTGTTTGCAGAATTATACGTGGTCATCATTCAAGCCCAATTAATAAACACCTTTATGTTCCGCCAAAAGAAGCGACATTACAGAAATAATTAAAAAATTACAGATAACGTTTTGAAAGATAGGCGAGTTGAAGCTGACAACGCAAAACGCTGTCAGTATGATGGGTGACGCATTTGTTGACAACCGATCAAAAAATAAATTCATCCATCCATATTGGTGGTCACTACTCTATGACTACGAGCTATTTCGGATCGTTGAACTATAACGGTAGATCCAAATCCAAGTTTCTTTTTAAAAACTCTAAAAAACATTATTTTTCGGCATATTATTGGTTTACCAAAAAGAGCAAATATTTCCATTATTTATTGAACATGATTTCAATCACAGTGGCACGCTGGGTTCACAGTAACGCATTCTGCCAGCCAAGACCTTGGTGATGGCTCTATCACACTAATGGCTCGATATTCGATGCATGAATAGATAAATTGATGCAATTTTTCTTTATTTCGAGTCTGAAAATAAATCGAAGAAGTAAAAATAATAAGAATAAGAACTAAGAATGCATTACGGATATGACTCAAATCTTACCACAGCACCAACAATTCAAATAATTGGCCCACAAATAAAACTAATTTGGAAGTTATGTTAATGATGGCTACTTTGACGTAGAGGGTACGCTGCATAAATGAGCATAAATTCAGTGGTACTCCGGTTAAATGACTATGCGATTTAACAATATTGCGATTTAACGATGTGACAATTCAATTGCATTCTGTACTTTATATAAAACGAAACAGCTAAAATTCGTAATTTTAATTTTTAGTATTTTATATATAGAATGAATTCAATGGCAAAAAACTGAAATTAATTAAGGCACTAATAAACGACTTGGCCGATTTTGATGAAAATACAGACGTGTTGAAGAGAAATGAAGGCCTTTTTAGCACAAAGATATGTTTTGTGAAGTCAATAGATACTTGAAAAAATGTTAAAAAAAACTGTTCTACGTAAAAAATGGCAGATTTTTAAATTCAAAATTTCACTGTTGTTCAGATTATTGTGGAAAATGTATCATTATTTTTTCAGCGATATTGAAATAAGTTGCACAGTATTTGTAAATGTCGAAAATACAACGTTACTTATGAAAAATCCCATTTTTGTTGTCTTTTTGGGAATTATGGGTATATTTTTATGAATATTTCAGATGTTTATTTAGTCTATGTAAAAACACTTTAATTAGAGTACAAAGTTTCAATACGGCTAATCAAATATTTAAATATTTTAGATCTGTTCAATTAATTTTCTTTGCTTAGTCTTAGGGTTTCCCCATATACCTTCTAGCAACTGATCTGTATTATATGAGCAATTACGTAAAATCATAAGTTTTTAAATCTTCTACTTTTATTTGCATATCTGTTGTTCGGATGTTAGCGATCATATACATAAAAAATATTACATTTCAAAAAAATCGTATCATCACATTTTAATATTACTTACAATATTTATTCATTCAGTAATGATTAATTCCCTGGAATTAAAATAATTCTTTCGTCACGATAACCTGTCCATTTTTGTCAATCAGGAAAGTACTTTCTCTAGTACTGCGATATATCCACATTTCAAAAGCCTCCAGTCTGTAACTTTTATTGTCCATACCTCCACTGCGTATAAAATCAGTATTTTCCTATATTTTGAAAAGGTATCTAGCCATTTTTATTCTACATTTAATCGGCCCATTGGTCATTTATGAGCACTTCAATATATTTAAAATTAGTTACCCTTTCAATTTTAATATTTCTTATTTATAGTTATGTGGATTTGTAGGTATTTATCTTATTGACAATCATGTATTTTGTTTTCTGGTATTGATTTTCTGCCAATATATTTCTCTTGTCCATTAATCTCTGTAGACCAGATATACTGCCTGCCAGAAATCTGGTGTCATCGGCGTATCGTATGTTGTTAATAATAACTCCCTTACTTTTTATATCTTCGTTTTGGACAATATTTTTAAAAATAGTTTCTGAATATACATTAAATAATAGTGGTGGCAGTTTACATCCCCGAAGCACTCATTTCGAGATGATTATTTCTCTATTTATTTTAATGCTTGCTGTTTGATTCCAATAATGATTTTTATGCCTTCTCTTCTATTCTAATTGATTCTCGGATTTTCATTAATATGTCATGTTGAACGTTGTTGAATGCTATTTCATAACCGACAAAACAAATGAAAAAGACCTTGTGTACAGCTCGACATTTTTGTATCAATATTTGGGTAATAAAAAGTCCCTAGGCTTTCATAAATGACCTTCCAGAGTCTATTATTAACTCTAAACTTCTAATGTATGCAGATGATGTGAAAATATTTTTTTCTTATGATTGGCCAGAATTTTCTCATCCATTGCATACTGACTTGGATAGTTTTGGACGCTGGTGTGACATAAATTGCATGGAACTCAATCTAAGGAAATGCAAACATATGCGTTTCTTTAGATCGAACCCGAGATTTGCCAGGTATAATATTGGTGGAGCTGAGTTAGAGGTAGTTGATTCTTTCGTAGACCTTGGTATTCTAATGGATTCCAAACTGAATTTCAACAATCATATTATTACTATGGTTAACAAAGCATATGGCGTTCTTGGTTTCATTAAGCGATGGGCTAGGAAGTTCTCTGATCCTTACGTGACGAAGCAACTATTTACATCGCTTGTCAGGCTTATTCTGGAATATGGTTCCGTAGTGTGGGATCCTCAGTATGGTATCTATATTGATAGAATTGAGTTAGTTCAGAAACAATTTTTGATTTTTTCATTAAGACACTCACATTGGAATAGTGATTTTGTTCTTCCCCCTTATACTAGTAGATTGAAGTTGATCGACTTGCCATCCTTAAAAAGCAGAAGTGTTATGTTAAACACCGTGATGGTTTATAAGGTTATAAATGGTGATTTCTCTTCTGACTATATTATTTGATTTTCAACGTGCGAATTATGCTTCCACAGAGCCCATTCGTAGAATGTGTATTGATTTCAATTCATTATGTCACATCATAGATTTCGGATTAGGAATCGATATAATAAAGTCCAGCATTTTCTCCTGCTTGGATGTTTAGTTTTGTTATGATATGTTTACTTTAAAAAATTTAGTTACTAACTAACTAACCATTTTTTGCATGTGATACTAATATTTTGTTTAATAATATTTTTGTTATACCGGCTGTTGATATTTGATCTGTAGCCGGTGTCCACCCTCTACTGTTTGGCCGCCATGGTTCGGACTGTGGTGTGTACGTTGTCCCTACGTTATGGGGACGTGGCCCTCTCGGTCGGAAGGGGCGGGAGTGAGAGGCGTTGGGACCGTTCGAAAAGAAAAAAAGGGTGGCCATACCTTCTTTGATCCCAAGTTGGGATTCAATTTATTGGCATTTACAATTAAACTGTTGCCTCTCTGTCGATCTCCAGTAATTTTCGTAATTGGCGTTTTTATATTTGCTTCCTTCTACTCCAAGTTCTCTGATTTCATTCATTCTTCTTGCTTCGGCTTGTCAAATCCAGATAGCATATCCATTGTTTCCTTAAATCTGCCTGAACAGGATCAGATCATTAAATAATAATTTCTTGAACTTCTTCGGTCAGTTCTCCTAGTGGAAAAATATTGGCATCTATAATATCTCTTCCATGACAAAAAAACCTTATGAACTGTTGTTGTCGTAACTTTCAAGATATATAACCCTTAAGAGTTTTTTTCTGAATGCCGTTTTCATATGCACCATTTTTTCTGTTTTTATTTTAAATCAATAATTCTTCCTTTATTTCAGTTATTTGTGAATGGTTTCAAAGACTCCGAAGAATATTTTTGTCTAATAATTGGGGTTTATATCAAGTATTAAATCTGTTTGCATTTTAAATGCATCTTCTTGGATTCTATCATCCGTTGCAGGGTATACTTCTGTATTTTAAGTCATATGAAATGAATGAATATGAAAATGAATGAAGTACGCCTTTATTGGAGATCCTATTGCTACTAGAATTTGGTCTGTACTGGGTTTCCAAAAAACCTATACAGCGTCTGTGCTGGTAATTTCTGTCTGGTTCGGTATATCGAGATTCTATTATATTTTAATAAACAAAAAATGTATGTTCAAAGATCAATGCTCGCAAATACATTTCAAATACATTTTGGACCTGTAATTTTCTGGCCTGTCCTATTCGTCCTTTACAAAACAGCCTCATATTCAGATGTAGGAGCCCAAATGATTAAGCCATGGATGTGGCAACATATCATGTACAACGCAAGATTATCGCACATATGAATTGCCTGCCTATTCCTTTAGAAATTGGTCCATTAAGTTCTAATGTATGTAAGTTGAAGCAGGCTTTCCTTGCTCGCTTACCATATACACATATATGCACACACGAATTTTAATCCATCTACGACGCCCTTCCCCCCAAAATAAACACGCAAACAATGCGATGAGTACACCTCTGCTGGTTTATGTCATCATCATCATCGTCGTCGACGACGTCGTCGTTGTCGTAGTTTAGAACACCGCTGTGTTGCCATTGCTTCTGTTCTGTTCTGCTCTGCGCTCAGCTATGTCATATTAGCGCTGTGAACTTTGCTTATTTTGTTTGTAACTTTTTCAGCTGTTTGCTCTGTTTTATTTCATTTTCTGTTTTTATTATATTTTCTGCTAATTCTCTCTTTAGAGGTTCTTTTTTCGCCTTCTTCTGTTCATTTGGAGGATTTCGCATTTGCGGTTTTTGTTGTTTGTTGTTTATCCATTGTTTACACGTCTTATTTTGTCTGTTTTCTGTTGACTGTTGTCTGATGTTATGCTGTGTGGTCTTCCTCCGCTCGCGCCCAGCTTGCTCTCGTCCGTGCCTTTTTTAGATGCAAACTAATTTACATTTTTTTCGTGGCTTTCCTACTATTTTTATGGGCTATTGTGTTTATTTTTAATTGTAGATTTTTGTTGTATCTTTATGGTGGTGATGGTGGTATTTTTGCATTGATTTTCCCTTTCAATAGAGAGACAGAAGCAACAATAACATCTGAAACCCATAAAAATATGTAATAATGAGACACTGGCGGCGGGCGGGGAGGTTTGCTTGCAAGTGTGGTCGAAAAGCCGCCGTCCAAGAATTTATGCAGTTTGTTTGGATGGATGATGTTATTTGATTTCGCGGTTGCTATTTTTGATTGCAATCAAAAAGAAGAAGAAAAAGAACCAACGAGGCACATCGTCGTCGTTGCCGGGGAGTTGTTTGTTGCTGTTGTTGTTGTCATTAATGTGGTATAAATTATTATAGCATCATCTTTTGTGCTAATTTCTATTCTATTGACATTTGAAATTTGCGTTATTTGATTTCAATTAATTCGACAGAGAAAGAAAAATACTTATTTATGTACATAAATACATATGTACACATATATCGCGTACATTCAAAGTACCTACCTACATTTGTGTCTTCATAAAGCTCTAATGGATGACACTAATGAGCTGTGATGTATTCATGAAACATGCTTATAACGATGGCTAATTATGTTGTGCGTGTGGTACTTCATGTTCACAGTGTGTTCTTATTCAGTTCCCCTTTCAAAAAGGCTGGAGAAGCCGTCAAGATTCGTCTGCAGGGAAGGTCTTAAGCCATTCGACCACTCTCTGAATCATAGAAACATTTTTATAACGATTTCTTCTCCATTTCGTTTATATTTGACTGACTTTATTTTTTTCAATTACGTTAAAGGAAGGGTAATCTAGAAATCACTCATTATTGTGACACTGAAAACATTTTCCCGTTATTGGCAATAACACACTATCAATTAAACATATTTATGCTGAATCAACGTTTGATTTGGAAATTAGCTATGGTTATAATATGGATATAACAACAAATTTGTGTCCGATATATAAAAGCATTTTTTTGTTCATCGAGCAATAAAATCAAACCAAACAATTGTTATGGATAATTCTATTATTAAAATTCCATCTTTCGCCGATGTGCCTTTAATTTTTCTACTATTATTTTGGGAGTATAATCTTAATCCCATGTACGGTTGTACGTTAAATTAAAGGCAATTATGAGGGGTTGTTTCACAGTAGACCAAAAAAGTAAAAATTAAATTATTTCCAAGAATAAAAAACTGGTAAAGAAAGGGTAAAGTGCAATTGAATGTGTTTTGATGTTGCGAAACAATCTCACCGTCAATGCTTCTAAAACTAAAGCTCTTTTTCTCCGTTGTTTAAGAGTTCAAATTGATGACAAACTATATTTTGATCAGCATGTTAATATTGTAGTCTTCAGAATAAATTCCTCACTCAGAAGTATATACAATACTGATCTGTCACTTCTATATTGCTTGGAGGTTTACTCAAGCATCAACCAGGAAATGTTAAGATTATTGCAGGTGGCTTTTAATAGAGCTATCCGGCATGTTTATGCACTAAGAGTTCGTAGGCATATAACACCTTATGTTATTAAATTTCTGGGTTGTACATTTCACATTTTTGTTTGCTTATATTTCTCTCTTAAATAAGTAAAAATTAATATCAATGTCTTTTGTTAAAACATTTTAGTCTTGCCACTCAACTGGTAGAAATAAATTAGTTATATACCTAGGGTATATCACCTAATGGATCGATCATTCCTGATTAGTGTAGCTCGGTTATATAATTTATTGCCTAGTGACCAATAGGCTTCTTCGCCATCTGCAATAATAATTTGTGGAATATAATAATTTATAAAAGCACATTATTCAAGAGACGTTGAAATGTATATTCTTACTTTGGCAGGTTACGTTTTATTTATTTAAGGTTCATTAAATGTAAAGACATGCTTTAAACCTGTGATAAATTATTATGAATGTATTTATATTTCAGTTTATTTTCTATTGTAATAATTGATAATATTGTATTATTATTTTTTAAGTTATCATTATTTTGGATTTTTTAATTATATTTTTTAAGTTTTTTTAATTTGGTTTATAGAGATTTTTATTCATGAACTTTGTAATTTATATAGGCTAATGGGCTTAGAATTACAAGTCACAAAGAAATAAATTAAATCAAATAATAAAGTGTTATGTCAAATTAGATCAAACCTTGTAAAGATATGTGTCTGAGAGAAAAAAATGTAAATCATTTGTATGAGGGTTAATAAAAAACTTGAAACACTTTCACCATAAGTGTTTCTAGTTAAAATTGGAAGAAAATCGGTTAGCGGAGAGCTAAATTTGTATGGGACCAATATCTAAATCTGAACTTTCTAGTTGAAATATAAGGTGTTGTGGCAAATATGAAGATTGGTTAAAATATGTTGTTTCTAGAGAGGGAAAAGTCAGATCGTGGACGAACGTTGTGTGAGAGCTATACATAATCTAACCCGACTTGCAACTACTTAAATAGCGGCCGTCCTTGGTCTGCAAAACTTATTTGTGTAAATTTTTGTTAGGATCTGACAATAATTGTGATCTGTATTTTGATTACAAGAATAGAAGGACACACAGACGGACATCGCTAAATCGACTCAGAAAGTGATTCTGTAATAATCTCGTCTCCTTTTGGGTATTGTCACAAACAAATGCACAAATACATAATACCCTCCTAGTTGAGGGTATAATAAAATCACCAAAATGAAAAATTGTCGGGCTTAACAATTTTCTCCTTCCAGCGTATATCCAATGTTATATTTCATATTCGTTATGAAAAATCAGCCAAAATACTAAATATGAAATATTGCCCACTTATTATGAATAAATTCCCAACCTTTTGGGTGATTTATCATATAAAATATCGCCCATTTTTTTAAGGGGTTATTTTTTGAGTAGTTTTTCTTTGGGTGATTTTCCTAGCTTTCGTGAAATCTCATGTAACGCAATAAAATCTCATGTAACGCAATAAAATCTCATGTAACGCAATAAAATCTCATGTAACGTATAACCGGGCATGAATAATAAAAATTTACTACCATAAATCAAATATTATCAAATAATCTGAATATCTAACTGAGAAATGTTTAAAACCAACATTTTATTTAAATATGCATCTTTATGTTACACTTATCAATAATGATTATTATTATTATTATTATCATTCTCATTTTTGTATTTTCTTTTTCAGGGTATGGTGAAAAGTGTCCACGATGATGGCGTATGTTGTGATGTTGATGGGTAAGTTTTTTTTAAACTCGATGTCATTCCTCAATTACAGGAGTTTCCAGTAGAAATGACTGGTAGACATTACAACTAATCAAAATAAGTTGCGTGTGAGATATCTTATCCAATTTTCACAAAAAGAAAGTGTTGCAATGACATCATCGCTTTAGAAAAAATGACAAACATATGAGATTGCAAACAGTGACGCGGAGGATTAACTTCACAAAACAAAGAACTTTATTTAGATACGTTTTTTACCACCTTTCAAACATCAGTTTCACGATATTTGTGAACAGCATTATTGAGGAAGCGCTTCACTTTAAATAGAATATAATTTGGCGAGTGAGCTTTTCACTATATTTTTCACCTACAGAATGGTAGCCAATTGCCTGTTTCAGCATATGCGGATCAATTAAGTTAACCGTAGCATTGCCAATCAATATATATGCCAAAAATATACGGCAGCTAGAGCGGACATAGGTCAAATGATATGAATGATGATAATTCACCACGCTGGTAGAAGTCGTTAACCCATATTTTACACAGACTCCAAACTTGGTGGTAAAGTTCAGGGCTACTCCGCAAGGAGGTTAACCCGATATCTGCAGTCTTCACTATGTCGGTTATAAGGCTAATAAGAAAAAATAAGACTCGAAAGTTAGGGTCAGTATTGATTTCCTTTTCTTTTGGGTGTGATGGTGCGTTATCCAATACCAAGAGCGCTTTTAACGGCTTGCCACCGGTGGTCAAAAACTCTTTCACATTTTTAATAAAGACGTTTTTGAACCAATCTTCAAAAACTAAAGTTGACATCCAACCTTTTTTAGTTGCCTTATATGTTACAGGTAGCTCGAAATTTTTAAAAACCCTTGGCTTTGCAGACTTGCCAATTACAAGTAGGGGCAACTTATGCGATCCACTTGCGTTAGAGCATGGCATAAAAGTGAATCTATCTTTTGATATTTTTCTTCCAGGTGCTGAAGTCTCCGTTGGGTGAACCCATGTTTTTGTTGGGAACAGTCTCCAAAAGAGAGCAGATTCATCTGCATTATATATTTGATCTTCACTAAGACCCATTTCCTTGACTGTTTTCAAAAATTTTGCCTTAAACGGCTCGACAGCAGAAAGATCACTTGATAACTGTTCACCGCATATTTTTAAGCATTTTATACAGCTTCGAGATTTAAATTTTTGCAGCCAACCATTGCTAGCAGAAAAATTATCATGTCCCACAATTTTTCTGTGAAAGTACCTTGCTTTGCTTTTTATAAGATATAAATTGGCACATGATAATTACGCTGTTGAATGAACCACGTCATTAATGCTTCTTCCACCTGCGGATTCTCACCATGTCTCAAAATATGTCTTTTTTCCTACAAGAAATATAGCAGTTATAATCAACTTATTAAAATTCATATCTCTATGTATAATGTATTCGTACCTGGTCCTTTAATAGTTTGGGAAACATATTTTCTTATTTTATTTTTTTTAGCTTTTATATCAAATACAGTCGATTTTGAAACTTCGAATTGTTCACCCACTTGTCGGATGGATTTTCCACTTTCAATTGCATCTAATATTTTACATTTTTCAGCCAATGTCAATGTTTTATGTTGCCGTTTATTGATTGGTGCCATAATTCACGTCTTCACTCCACAAAGATTTAACAACACTGTGACAACACGCAAATTGGTATTTCCCCTACCTCACATTTTGTTGTTATTGTTTTCGTTTCTAAACAAACGGTAAAATAACGTACAATTGCTGCGACACAGCAAACAAATATTACTGTCCGGACTACAGAGGCAAAATTTAAAAAGTGTCCGAAAAATTGAGCTGTCCGGACTACTGGATAGTCCGGAATAGCGAGTGTCCGGACTAGAGAGGTTATACTGTATAAAAAAAGTGAAAAACTGTAATACAAAAAAATTTAAACTAAATCATTATGAACAAATACGTAAATTAATGTTAACAAGTAAGAAGGCGTTAAGTTCGGCCGGGCCGAATCTTATATACCCTCCACCACGGAGTGCATTCCACAGTATTACCAGCAGATTAAAGAATGTCGAGGGAATGCGAATTGCAAATATCAAGTAAATACAAGCTAATATGTTCAAAAAACATGCTGAAATACTCTAAATATTAGGGGTATTTTCAGTACTTGTGAGGGAAAAATTTTTCCCTCTGGACCGATTTCGTCCACTTTCAATCCCAAGCGATCTACAACCATAAGACACATTTAGGAAAAATTTGAACCTTCTAGCTCATTTCGTTCGGCCGCTATCGTGCTTTCAACAGACAGACGGACAGACGTACATGGCTATATCGTCTTAGAATTTTACCACGACCCAGAATATATATACTTTATGGGGTCTCCGATAAATATTTCAAGGTGTTACAAACGGAATGACAAAGTGAATATACCCCCATCGTGGAGGTGGAGGGTATAAAAACATAAAAACAACAAAAAATAAAAATTTTACTTTCCTTTAAAATCGAGCTGATTTCTAAAATATATCCCGATTTTTAATGTTAATATTTTAAAATAATCCTTGGGTCCTTGTCTAATTTCAATTTTTACAAAACTCAAAAAAGCTTACTAGAACAAAATTTAATGAATTTTGGCCGATGGATTTTGATTCTGAACCACTGTGCGAGGTTCATCAGATCCATGGGCTAGGTGACCGTAAATTGTAAAATCCTTTAAGACTAACTTGCTTCTCTTCCCAGAGATGGCCAAATAGTTCTATATTCACTTTATTAGGGTATGTGGGATTAATGACTCCGCAGGGTCAGATTGTCAGATTAAGGACGGCCATTGAAATTCTTCCGAATCTTGCTTTCATATTCAGACGACAGTGGTGCGAACAGCAGACACGTCCAGAATCGCGAAGATGGCTTGTCTGACCAATGCTGATGCTTGAGAGGTCTTAAAGATTTCATTACGTTGATTTAATTGTTTACGTCGTAGCACTGCCCAAAGACTTGATCATTGAGTAGGAGCTTTGAGGACGATGAACTTAACCCATTACAGCCCTCTGTCCCCATATGAGGACACCTGTTTAATGCCAGACATTTGAGCAACAGTTTTTTCTGGGCGTTAATGTCACAGGGTTCGTCTTTGTTTCAAGACTTGAGCGAATTGATCAGTATAAACGTCGGCAAGACAAAGTGTTTTGTGAGTTCCTTGTGTGTTATATCACAGTGAGTCGAATGTTTATTTTCGGACTTTCACCACAATCTAACCTATACGGACTTTCGCGTGGATCACCTTGAATAATGAATTATTATGATGATTCTCCCGACTGAAACTTGTTATTATTAAATCACGTACCTATTAAATAACTCTGATAATGCTATTGTATAACACCGTACGATGGATATACGTCTGAAACTATAGGCAAAATCGAGGTAATTGACGTTTTTAGTTTTTCATTTCCTCATTATTTTGGTTTTTTAAGGGACTACATAGTTTTAAAGGATAAAATTCAATTTCAAAGAAATTGTCTTAAATACTTATTCGCATCATATTTACATATTTTTTTTTTCTTTTTAAGAGGGTAAACTTGAAATGGTGGTTAATACTAAACTAATAAAGATAGATTCATGGAATTTGAAGTATTTTCAGCAGATATTCTCCTCTTTAATTTGACACTTATAAAGGTATCATATGTTGCGAATAAGTATTTAAAATAATTTGTGAACAATTATATGATTTGGTACTTAGTTCTGTGAAGATGCTCAATGTGGCTTTAGGTGCAATAGAAATACTTCGTCATTACTTCTTGGGTTGACAGACTCTATACGTCGCAATACCGGAAATAACCGGCTTTGTATTCTTATATCAGTTGACCTGGAAAAAGCATTTGATAGAGTGAATTACTCAATATTGTTAAATAAACTTTACAGCATATATGGGTTTACGAGTAGTGCGTGTTCTCTGATAAATTCCTACTTGTCAGGTAGGAGGCAGTTTGTTTGTGTTGAGGGGAGATGTAGCAGGGTGTTACCTGTAAATAGCGGTGTACCACAAGGATCAGTTCTTGGTCCACTTCTGTTTATTCTTTTTATTAATGATTTATTCTCGAAGTTAGATATTTGGTGTACTCCGTATGCATTTGCAGATGACATCCAGTTGCTCCTCATAGGTGACAGTCGTCACCGAGTAGTTTTTCAATCGAAGATTGATCTTGTTTTGGAAAAGTTGCGTGTGTGGACGTCGCAAAACAGTCTCGCCGTCAATGCTTCAAAAACGAAAGCTCTTTTTTTCTCTGCAGGGGTTTTAAATAATTTTAATTTGTGTTATGATGGGTCTAATGTTGATTTTGTGAGTGATATGCACTGTCTAGGCGTTCAGATTGATGACAAACTCTCTTTTGGTCATCATGTTAATATTGTAGTGTCAAGAATTAATTTCTCTCTCAGAAGTCTATATAATACCGATTTATCACTGCCCCTATTTGTAAGAGTTCGGTTAGTACATAGTTTAGTTTTGCCAAGTATACTATATTGCTTGGAGGTTTACTCTGGCACCAACCAACACATTTTAAATTTACTGCAGGTGGCGTTTAATAGAGCGATAAGGTATGTTTATGCTTTAAGAGGTCGTGGACATATAACACCTTATGTTGTTAAATTTCTAGGTTGTAATTTTCCCACTTTTGTGAATTTTCGTTTGCTGATATTTCTCTTTAAGTTGATAAAAAACCAATGTCCACTTTTTTTGTTAGACTCATTTCAATTTTGCCACTCATCTCGTAGAAACCAATTAGTTATACCTAGGGTGTTTCACTTAATGGATCGATCATTCCTGGTTAGAGTAGCTCGGTTATATAATGCAATGCCTAGTGAATTGAAGGTTTATAATGTGTCCGTTACCACTCATTCAAATAGGCTTCTTCGCTATCTCCAATAAGTATTCATTGCAATTTTTTATAGCGCACCTAATTAAAGACGTTGAAACGTATATTCTTATTGACACATTCATTGTAATTTATTTGGTTGTGTAAAAACACATATACCGGTTATAAATCGTAATGAATGTGATCTTTTTATTTTTATAATATTTTTTATATTTATAATTGAAATTACCACTGTTCTATTGCTACATCTTAGGTCTTTTTTTCTATAATTATTTAATTTATTTTATTTTTAAGTTCTTATTACCATACTACATTTTGTTGAGTAGTTTTTTTAACACTGTTAGAAATAATTTTTACTATGCATTTTGTAATTTATATTATATCGGCCAATAGGCTTAGAATTACAAGTCGTGAAGAAATAAATGAAATGAAATAAATGAAGATGTAACTGGATGAGGAAATGAAAAACTCCATTTCGCCGGTTGAAGTGCAATATGGACTGTCGGACGGGTGTAATTAATCATATGTCGTTTATCCCATGAGTTTTAATATTTCGTTAAACACCATATAACACCAAATGTTAATGTTTTCTCATAAATTATGTTGCAAATCTACCCCATTGAACAAACCAAACACAAACTCATTTAGGCAAATGGTTTAGTTTTACACAGATTAAGTTCTGTGCATTAAACAAACCAAACCCATCCCATCACAAAACAACCTAAAACGAAAAACAAATGAAGGAAACGGCAATTGATCCTAAAAATATCCATCCATCCATTCAAATTTGTTGTATTCGAAATGAATATAAAATGAGATTTCCGCATATTCGTCTTCGTTCGGCTGTTTAGGCTTTCTTATACAATATGTATGTTGTGTCTCTGCATTCTTCTCCGCTGGCTATTAAAAAGTTGTTGATATTCTGAGCACAAACAAACAAAAAAACAAGTGTATCTGGCCCTGTGCCAATTGCGACTACCCCACAAGAGAGATCTCTGAACAAGACGTTTCCCCAAATGTATGACTGACCGGCTAAGAACGTCAAGAATGGCGGGGCGCCCCACATAATAATGACGCCACTGACGTTTACTCGACTCGATGTTGTTGTTGTTGTTGACTAGGTGTCCACCAAACACCTGTCTTTACGATTTACGATTTATGATTTTCGTGTCGTTTCGTTTCGTACACATGTATGTGCGACAAGTTCTTTAACGTTCGTAATAAATTACATTTGTGTGTTATTAATTTGTTATCTCTTGTGTTTCCTTCAGCGTTCCCGAAATTCAAAAATACCCCTTTATAAATGTACGTTTTCCACCGGACGATCTACCGGAGCCACCAATATTCGAACAGGGCCAGGAAGTGGAGGTACTTACCCGTCCGACGGGGAGTGAAGCATGCGGCTGGTGGATAGGTGTATTAAAAATGCTGAATGTGGAAATTTGTGCTGTGGCATATACGGGCTTGGAGGCACCCTACACTGAAGTGGTGGCCATGGAAAGATTACGCCTGAAGAATCCCAATCCGCCAATTACGCCCAAAACGTTTTTTCAGTTTACGATACCGGTACCCGAAGAATTGCGTGCGGAGTATGTGTTAATACGTTTTCTATTTCTTTCTTTTGTGTGTGTTCACTGTAATAATTGTGGGGTTTTTTCTTTGTGATTTTTCAGAGCACAAAAAGATGACATTCATAAGGAATTTCAACGCACCATAAACGCTGGCGTTTGTGTTTACAATCCCGAACTGAATGCTTTAGTTGTGATTTCCAAATCGGAAGTGACTGAGAAACGCGCCAATTTGCTGAAGGATATGCATTTTCGAAATTTATTACAAAAGGTAAGTGTGTACATGGATATTATTTTATAGCTGTTGTTTGGCCGCATGTAGACTGTTTGTGGAGCTAGAACCAACCACAACATCAACAATGTAAAGACATCAAAATAGACAAAAACTACTAACCTTGTACACGATTTGATGAAATGTGCACTCTTCCACAAAATCTATTTATGATTATGAACATAATAATAAAACAAGTAAAAGGGTGTTTTAATTCTACTTGGCCGAATATTATATACACTCCACCACCTTTACGTAGAAGTACAGCAACATTTCAGGAAAATTGTGATACTCTGTATGTAAATTGCAATACTTGCTATAACAATCCTAAAACTACGAATTTGAGCAGTTAGAGGAATGCATATATGTACCGCATTTCTCAATTCTGGCTACAGCCGTTTTCTTCTAAAAGTACAAGTTTCCAAAAATTCCTTAATGCTGAAAATCTATGAAGTCAGAGGAATGTAAAATCCCTTATCCCATTTTACCTCAAAGTACGATTTCGAAAGATATCTTGGATTCCGCGACAACGCTGTCCGAGCGACGAATAGATCGATTTTCATTATTCTAGTTCCAGACATTTAGTTGGTACCACTTTTATGCTTTTTCGTCCCGTTTTCACCTATGTGTACACTAAGCTTGGTCGCTGTCCATTTAAAGGGAAAACACAATTTCCACTCACCCCATTAAAAAATAAAGTTTGGATTGTTTAATGATGATTAGCAAAATATTTTATTCTTAGATCAAGCTGTCTGTGAGCTAAACGCTCCTGAAAACCCCCCTAAAAATCATGTTTTGGTAGTGTATTTTTTTGTATTTAAATATAAATTATTATTATTGTCTTAGAGTAAGTTATTGGTCGAATTATTGAACGTTTACAGTATTTTTTGTGTTTTTTTAATAGTAGCAAGTGAAAACTCTTTAGTATTTGTTGGTAGTATTTTATAAAAACTAAATAGTTGTAGTCAATACCAACGATGCCGATGACGAACGATAGGAAGGTAATTGACGCCGCAGCGCTCATTTTTGTAAAAAGAGTTTGAACTTTTTGGTTCAGAAAAACCATTATTTTACAAAAATGTAGTTGTAGATTTCATCCGATATCCATCGTTATTTTTCATCACACCTTTTAGAAAAAGTTTCCAAAGAAGTATGAGTTTTTAGCTGTCACTTTGAAAAACCAAAAAATCAATCTAAACGTCCAATAATAGGACCAATAAATCGTTATAACCAAGAACAACAATTTATATTTAAAATGCTTGCAAGGGTATATTAATTCAGAAAAAATTGACAAAATTACAACATACAAAAATTACACGAAAAAACGAGGTGTTTTCAGGAGAGTTTAGCTTTAGCTCACAGACGGCTTGTTGGCCTGGCCCACCGATGAAATATTTTGCAAATCATTAACTAATCCAATCTTCATCTCTGGGCTATGACCGCTGCAATTTATTTTCGTGATCCATCCTAATGTACATTAGGCTGGGTCGCCGTCCATACAAATGGAATAACAAGTTCCCACGAAAATAAAGTTTGGATTGTTATGATGAGGATTTGCAAAATATTTCGTTCCTAATCAAGCCATCTGTGAGCTAAACGCTCCTGAAAATAACCCTAAAAATCATGTTTTTCCGGTATAATTTTTTTTGTGTTACATTTTTCCCATTTTTTTCTGAAATAATAGACCCTTGAAAGCACTTTGAATATAAATTTTGATTCTTGTCTTAGAGTAACTTATTGGTCGAATTATTGGACCTTTATAGTATTTTTTTGAGTTTTCATAGCGACAACTGAAAATAAATTTCGTATTTGGTGTTAGTATATTATAAGCGGCAGTTATAATACCTTTCGAATTACATCGGAATTAAATTGACGCCGCTCTGCGCTCATTTTTCTAAAAAGAGTTTGATTTGCTCTGTAAATCCATCTCCTGTATTAAATTATTTTACAAACAAGGAATCAGTGACGTCATTTTTCGTCCGATATTCATAATTTAGGTGTCATTCGAAAGGTATTAATTCCTTCTATTTATTTTTTATATCAACTCTTACAAAATGTTTCCAAGAAATGTGAGTTTTTAGCTGTCACCTTCACCTTCGATATTCATAATTTAGGTGTCATTCGAAAGGTATTAATTCCTTCTATTTATTTTTTATATCAACTCACTCTTACAAAATGTTTCCAAGAAATATGGGTTTTTAGCTGTCACCTTGAAGACTACAAAAAAATCAATATAAACGTCCAATTATACTACCAATGAGTTATTCTAAGACAAGAATAAAAAATTTTATTTAAAGTGCTGATTTTGGGCAAAAATGCATCATAAAAAAATTACACGAGAAAAACATGATTTTTAGAGGTGTTCTCAGAAGCGTTTAGCTCACAGATGTCTTGACCTAGAAACGAAATTGTTTGCAGATCATCATTAAACAATCCAATCATCATTTCTGGGGGGTGACCGCTGCAATTTATTTTCGTGACCCAGCCTAATGTACATGAGTCTCTCTCATCGCTTTTTGTCCTATTTCATCAAAGACTAAAGCGCTCTGCTTTTATCCACTAGGCCTGTCTGTCTGCAGCTGAGATATGATGGTGTGCCCATAGCATTTGTCCAGAGCATGAGGTGCTTGGGGGTAGTAGTAGTTGATGATCGGCTACCTTTCGATGTCGTAGTTTCGCGTTTAAGCCTTACCCTACGTCAGCTTTACAACTGTGAGGAGGAGAAGTTGGTTTATGCTTTAGTCATGTCAAATACTCTTGGAGGTTTATGCCTGGACTACTGCGCGGAATGTAAAACGAGTTGAAGTAGAATAGCGCTATGCGTTATATTAATCATGTAAATCGTTTTTCTCATATGAAACCTTGGAATTCTTAGGATGTCCTTTTAAAAAACTAGTCGATTTTCGTTCATTATCGCTATTGCGTAAGATTTGTAGGAATCGATGTCCAACTTTTTTAATCATACGCGTTTCGCGCGTATTAATCAGTTAAGTATACCTAGACTGGACATCAACGTTTTGGAAGAGTCCTTCCGAGTCAGAGTTGCTAGAGAATTTAACAAACTGTACATTGTCTTAAAAAAATGGGTATGCCAGAGGCAACGTGTCATGCTCCTCCACCACTTTGAAGCAACGGATAGTAGTTGAAATGATAGTATCTTCATTATTTTATTTTTTCCACGTTTCGTCCTCACACACACACCATTTTGTAGTTGTTTGAAATGGCAATATTTTTAATTATTTTAGTTTTTTCTTTGCCACTTATCTGGGAACTATGAGTCGTTAGGTTTCACTGAGCTAATTTAAGTTTTTTTTATATGAATATATCAGAATGTATGTATAGGGTGGCTGATGAATGATCCTACATTAAGAAACTCAAATAACTTTTTGTTTAATTCATATAAATTATTTTTTCTTTGTTCATTTGACAACTGATATATATTTATTAATCACTTTAACGGGTTTTAAAAATAATAGAATTTAAATGACATTCATAGTCGGTGACGCCATCATTATTCATTACTTCTTGCAGAGTTGCAGTAAGAATTGTGTCAATTGTTGTTCGAATGCATTGCTTTAAATCATCCACATTTTTTGATTTGTTTTATAAACTTCCTGTTGAAATGACCCCACAAGGAAAAGGTAGGTGCAGTGAGTAGACTTTGGGGGGCCAACGAAATGTCGAGTTTCTAGAAATCAGCTTATTGGGGATTTTCCGCAGCAATTCTCTCATAGCAAAACTAGAAAAACTCCTTTAACAGCAGTATATAATATTCTCATATATAATTTATATGAATTCAAACGCTTGTTTGTTTAATCTTTAGTTATTTTTATACCCTCACTCTACAGAGTAGGAGGGTATATATCATTTGGGACAGAAGAATAGTGTAACGCATTGAAGGAGTGACTTAAGACCCCAAGTATGTTTGGTACCAAATACGTTTCATCTCACACAAAGTTGCATAAGCATTGTTTAAAATAAAACCGATATAACATCCATACGGTTAGACAATTATTTGAAATTTGATATTTGAAAATGTTTTTATAACCACTTTAAACCTATAAAATATTTACGCTTTAGCCGGTTTTCGAACATTAGCTTGGCTTTTTCGAGGATCTATATTGCCACTACTACTTTCTACTTTCAATTGTCCAAATAACAAACTACGAAGACTAAAAATAGCGCAAAAATAGAAATTGAAATAAGATAACTTTTCCCCTATTATCCTGCAGAACATGTAGACATTTGTCAATGCATTTTTTTAGGTTTTCGTGAATATTTTTCTAAGTATTAATAAAACGAAATCAAACACAACTGCATGATTACAATTCTTCATATGCTACTGGACTCCTCCATTGTCGACTCGGCTCTATGTCTATCACTTTATTACACAAAAAGATCAAACGCAACTGCATCATTACAATTCTTCATATGCTACTGGACTCCTCCATTGTCGATTCGTCTCTATGTCTATAACTTTATTACACAAAAAGCAAAACCAAATTCTTTTTTGTTTTAATCCAAATTATATCCCATTTTTGTTCTCACACTCTCCGTAGACGATTTCAAGCGTCGACATAAAGGGTGATTTTTTAAGAGCTTGATAACTTTTTTAAAAAAAAAAACGCAAAATCTCATCGGTTCTTTATTTGAAACGTTAGATTGGTCCATGACATTTACTTTTTGAAGATAATTTCATTTAAATGTTGACCGCGGCTGCGTCTTAGGTGGTCCATTCGGAAAGTCCAATTTTGGGCAACTTTTTCGAGCATTTCGGCCGGAATAGCCCGAATTTCTTCGGAAATGTTGTCTTCCAAAGCTGGAATAGTTGCTGGCTTATTTCTGTAGACTTTAGACTTGACGTAGCCCCACAAAAAATAGTCTAAAGGCGTCAAATCGCATGATCTTGGTGGCCAACTTACCGGTCCATTTCTTGAGATGAATTGTTCTCCGAAGTTTTCCCTCAAAATGGCCATAGAATCGCGAGCTGTGTGGCATGTAGCGCCATCTTGTTGAAACCACATGTCAACCAAGTTCAGTTCTTCCATTTTTGGCAACAAAAAGTTTGTTAGCATCGAACGATAGCGATCGCCATTCACCGTAACGTTGCGTCCAACAGCATCTTTGAAAAAATACGGTCCAATGATTCCACCAGCGTACAAACCACACCAAACAGTGCATTTTTCGGGATGCATGGGCAGTTCTTGAACGGCTTCTGGTTGCTCTTCACTCCAAATGCGGCAATTTTGTTTATTTACGTAGCCATTCAACCAGAAATGAGCCTCATCGCTGAACAAAATTTGTCGATAAAAAATTTCGAACCGAACACTGATTTTGGTAATAAAATTCAATGATTTGCAAGCGTTGCTCGTTAGTAAGTCTATTCATGATGAAATGTCAAAGCATACTGAGCATCTTTCTCTTTGACACCATGTCTGAAATCCCACGTGATCTGTCAATTACTAATGCATGAAAATCCTAACCTCAAAAAAATCACTCTTTATTAACCCATTAACGCCCAAAGAAATCTATTGTTCAGTTGTTTGACATTAAACAGGTGTCCTCATATGGGGACAGAGGACGGTAATGGGTTAATATTGTTCTATTCTTTACAATATAATATTTTATTATCAATTAAGATATTTTCATTTGTATTTTTTTCTTTTTAGTATATGATCTTAAAACATACTGAGGAGGCTGCTCGCCAATTGAAATCGACTAAACTACTTAACCGTGGGTGAGTGTAACAAATGTCCGTGCATTCTGCATCCTATTCCGTTCAATTCGTTTACGCGCATGCAACAACTATTACTAAAGATATGAACATATCCCACTTGCGCCTCTTAGGCATATTGACGTTTTTCAGGTGCGTGAAGACTTGATGGGTCTGGCGATCGGTTCGCATGGCTCCAACATACAGGCAGCCCGTCTACTCGACGGCGTTACCAATATTGAGCTGGAGGAGAAATCGTGCACCTTTAAAATCACCGGCGAATCCGAGGAAGCTGTACAGAGAGCCCGAGCCATGCTAGAGTACGCAGAGGAGTTGTTTCACGTTCCCAGAGAGTTGGTGGGTAAGGTTATTGGCAAGAATGGTCGTATCATACAAGAGATTGTCGATAAAAGTGGAGTATTTCGAATTAAGGTGGTAATTAATCATTTCAATTACAGCAGAATCGATTTAAAAAAATATTCATTTTTCCACTTTTATATATTCCAAAAACCCCGCCGATGGTGTAGATCGCTGGCGACGATGAACCGGATGTTACCATACTGCGCGAGCCGGGACATGTGCCATTTGTGTTCATTGGTACCGTTGAAAGTATTGTAAATGCCAAAGTATTACTGGACTATCATTTGGCGCACCTAAAAGTAAACGCAATTACTCCTGTCTCCCACCCTCACAATCCTCCTCTGCTACTTCCCTCTCAATGGCATGATTATTTATACGTTTCTTTCTGTTTGTTTGTTTCTGATGTTGCAGGAAGTTGAACAGTTGCGCCAAGCTAAATTAGAAATTGATCAACAACTGCGAGCCATCCAAGAATCCTCGGTGGGTTCTGTGCAAAATTTCCCTACCTCGCGCCGTTCTGAACGTGGTTATAGTAGCGACATAGAATCGGTTCGTTCCAGTCGGGGAGGCCCCCGCGGTCGTGGTCGAGGTCGCAGCGGTGGCGGCAACGGCGGCGGTGGTGGCAATCAGCGCTATAATCAAGGTATGCTATGAGTTTTCTCGAAATGTCCATATTACTGACTGAACGCTTCTTTGTGTTTATTAAAGGCCGTCGCGGTGGTGGTGACGATGACGACTACAATTCTCGCGGTGATAATCGTTACAACGATCGCAACAGCGGTGGTGGTGGTGGCGGCGGTGGTGGTGGTTACCGGGGTGGTGATCGACGCGGTGGCCAGAGACGTAACAATCGCAACAATGAACAGAACGGCAGGGATCACCAGTACTACAATCAAAACAATGATAATGTACAGGAAGTTCGGGAGCAGAGCAGTGTCGAGAGAGGTAATTTATTTTCGAATGGACTGGTCTTGCAAATTGGTAATTGCAATTACAATTCCAACCGTCTGATGTTGTAATCAACGTACAGGTCGCAATTATTGTCCTTTTTGGCATTAAGATGAATGCTTCTTCAAATTGAAGCAAATCGGTTCAAATAGTTTCTGTTTTCACGAGAAAATGTGAAAAAGGTGAAAAAACACAATTTTCATTTGAAATCGGAAAAAATTCAATTGATATTTGTTATAATAAGAAAATTCCAATTAGAATTGTGATTTCTATTTCAATTCCAATTCAAATTGAGAAAATTCCAATTGAAATTGAGTATGTCCAATTCTAAAATTGCGAATGATAATAAGAATTTCCATTTTAAATTGATACAATTTCAATTGAAATTATGTATTTCCTCTTCAAATAGAGAAAATTTCAAGATCCACTTTCCAGAATTTCCATTTAAAATTCAGAAAACTGCAAATGAAATTAAGTATTTCCAATTCAAATTGAGAAAATTTCAATTGAAATTAAGAATTTCCAATTCAAATTCAGAATTTTCCAATTCAAATTCAGAAATTAAGAATTTCCAATTCGAATTCAGAATTTTCCAATTCAAATTCAGAAATTAAGAAATTCCAATTCAAATTCAGAAATTAAGAATTTCCAATTCAAATTCAGTAATTAAGAATTTACAATTGAAATTTATAATTTCTATTTCAAATTGAGAAAATTCCGAACGATGAAGATAATTTCCATTTAAAATTGAGAAAAATTCAATTGAATTTAAGAATTTCTTATTCAATTTGAGAAAATTCCTAATGAAAATCAAAAATTCCATTTTAAATTGAGAAAATTTCAGTTGAAATTGAGAATTTCCTTTTCAAATTGAGAAAATTTCTATTGAAATTAAGAATTTCCTATTCAAATTGAGAAAAATCTAAATAAAAATAAGTATTTCCAATTCAAAATGAGAAAATTCCAACTGAAAATCAGAATTTCCACTTCAAATTCAAAAAAATTTTAATCGAACTTAAGAATTTTTCATTTCAAATTGAGAAAATTTCAGTTAAAATTTAGAATTTCTATTTCAAATTAAAGAAAATTCTGAATGATAATGAGAATTTCATTCTAATTGAGAAAATTTCAATTGAAATTAATTCAAATTGAGAAAATTTCTATTGAAATTAAGAATTTCCTATTCAAATTGAGAAAACTCTGAATGAAATTAGGTATTTCCAATTCTAATTGAGAAAATTCCAACTGAAAATCAGAATTTCCATTTCAAATTGAGAAAATTTCAATCGAAATTAAGAATTTCCATTTCAAATTCAGAAAATTGCAGTTAAAATTGAGAATTTCTATTTCAAATTAAAGAAAATTCTGAATGATAATGAGAATTTCATTCTAAATTTAAAAATTTTCAAATATACAATTCAATCGATATTAAGAATTTCCATTTCAAATTGAGAAAATTTCAGTTAAAATTAAGAATTTCTATTTCAAATTAAAGAAAATTCTGAATGATAATGAGAATTTCAGACCCATCGTTTATTTACCGATCGACATAGAATCACTTTTTGGATCGATTTAACCAAGTCCGTCCGTCTGTCCATCTATTCTTGTAATCACGATACAGGTCGAAATTATTGTCCGATTCTGACGAAACTTGACACATACGATTTTTGCATGCCGAAGACGGACGATATTTAATTTGAAGCAAATCGGTTCAGATTTACATATAGCTCCCATACAAATGTTGCTCCCGATTTTACTTTTTCTGCTCCAGAAGCCAAATAATTGAAGCGATTTTTATAAAATTTTGCACAACGCTTTATATCTAAGTTAGAAACATCTGTGGCGTAAATGGGTCAAATCGGTTCAGATTTAGATGTAGCCACCAATTTCGCTCCCTACTTGACATTTTCCGGTCTATAAACCGTAAATTTAAACATATTTTGTTCAAATTTGGCTTAACACCTTATATTTCAACTAGTAACATTTCTTGTGAAAATGGGTCAAATCGACTCAGATTTATATATAGCTCCCATACAAATGTCGCACCCGATTTGACTTTTTTTGCTCTAGAAATCACATAATTTAACCGATTTTGATCAAATTTGGTACAACACCTCATATTTTAACTAGAAACATCGGTTTAGATTTAGGCATAGCTCCCATACAAATTTCGCTCCCTATTTGAGGTTAACCGCTGTAGAAACCACATACCTTAACCGATTCTCTTCAAATTCGGCAGGACTGCTTATATTTACACTAGAAACATCTATGGTAAAAGTGGATGAGATCGTTTCAGATTTCTGGCTCCCATACAAATGTCGTTCAAATTTTCACCGAATAGAAATGTAGTGGAGTAGAAAGTGTAGGGTATCATATAGTCGGCCTCGACTGACTTTAGCCTTTCCTTACTTGTGTTAATGTTGCATTTTTGTCAAATTTTTCTGAATTAATAGACCCTTGGAAACACTTTAAATATACATTTTTATTCTTGTCTTAAAATATTTTGCAAATCATCATTAAATAATCCAAACCTTATTTTCATGAGGTGACAGGAAATTGTTTTTCCATTTCTGTGGACTGCGACCCAGCCATTAGTCGAACGTTTGATGTCACTAACAACGATCAGATAGACAATTCGAACGGACAATTTAGTTCAAATTTTGGTTTATCTATCTCACTTCGCTGGGACGTCTGAAGGACAGGCGAACGAATGAACCTTAGAGAAGAACTTATTATTATTATACTGAACCATCCTGTCATGTTCTGACCACTATAATTTTTTCGAACCTCGTTTTTTTAACGGTTTTGAGTTTTTAAATTTCGCATTTGTAAAAAAACTTTTTTCAATTCTTCTCTGACGAGCCTAATGAAGATGATGTTTGGTTAATAATTTTAAAAATAATTTTAAAAAGAAATCGAAAATTTAGAATCTCGAAACCGCACAAATTTTCGACTTTTGCTTTTTTATAGTGAATTTCAAATCATTTAATATTTATTTTTCTGGAAGGCTTGGCTCGGATGTTGATGCTCTTAATTTGGTGTTTTATAAGACTATTTCGCCAAAAATAATAGTGTGCATTGAGACTTACTGATCCATAAAATATACACAAACAATTTTTAAGGATTTTTAAATTCCATTTGATGTAACATCGCGCCTGACTATCCACAAGAAAGGCGAAAGATCAGTTAAACATGAAATTATGTTTTGTGACTTCTCTAAAATATTATTAGCAGCTTGGATGTGTTCTGGAAATCACGTTCAATTGAAAGTGGATCTTAATTTGTAATGTTGGTATTGTTGTTTGCTAAACACTGCGGCAAATGCGACAAACGAATATAATTGAACAATCATAAACAACAAACACAGTTTGAATTTGATACGATTCAGATCCACTATCGATCACTACACTGTTATTGCAGATCACATCCAGCCGCGCACATAAATTTGCAATGCTTCCCACATGACGGATCATCTAGTATTAAGTTAACTCTTAATCCATATGTGTATATTTAATGTTACAGAACAACTAACAATGTTTCCATCCCCTTTAACTCCAGCTGAGAGCAATTCATCATTTGAGGGCAGCTCACGAAGACGCAGAAGACAGAAGAGCAACGTTCCCCATAACAGTGAGTATGATGTCATTAAGGTCCATCTTTTTCCATCAATTTCCGATTGGAATTTTTGTGAACCATAGATTAGTAGTAGTTGTAGTGTTTTGACAATAAAACGAAATAAAATTAAAATCATTTTCTTTGCTATTGTCTTTGTGCAGCAAATCCTGGTATGGTAAACAACAAACCGCAGCAACACCAACAAAATAGTAAGCCACCGCAACACAATGCAGACAAAAACAATGCAAGCGGTGGCAGCGGTAGTGGTAGTGGAGGAGCCGGTGGCAATGTTGTGGAAAGATCAAAACAGAATGTATACAACAACAGCAACATCAATAAGGACGCTAACATTGTGGCACCGATCAAGGGAGGCGGAAGCGGAGTAGGAGGTGGAGAACAGCCCTTGCTACAAGGCGGTGGTGGCTACAACAACAATGCAACACAACAACAGCAGCAGCCACAGCTGCCGCCACTACACCAACAACAACAGCAGCAGCAGGTGCAGGTGCAACAACAGCCACAAAATCAACCGCCAAAAGCAAGACGTAACAATAAACGCAACCAGCAGCAGCAGCAAAATCATGCAAACGATCATCCAAAATCGCAACAACAGACACAGCCACCACAACAACAACAACAGCATACACAGGCTAAAAAGGAACCTCTTGTGAATGGAACTTCCTAATTTACCGCAGAATGGTAGAATCAACAAAACTCCCCTCACTCACACAAACACACACACCCTCCACACCACATAACGCTCATGATGCAGTTACACCCATACTCACTCACACATCGCGGTACATCTCGTTTTATGTGGTCCAAACCCACACTCCACTCCACCAACACACACTCACATTTTTTGTTGATGATGATTGCGTGAGAGCGAAGAGCGCCACCACCACCACCAGCATTGGAGAATATGACGCACGCGGTCGCTCGCTTGCTCTCCATCCATCCACCCACTCACTCACTCCCTCCATCAATCAATCCATTATTCATCATCCTCATCTTCCTCTTTAGAGTTTCTTTTTGCAACAATTATTTTTTATTTTGTTTCAAAAACCGAACAAACAAAAGCAAAAATAACAACAAATATTATTCAGAGAAAATATAATAGTAATGAAGAATTTTATAAAAATAAAAATAAATATATATTATAATAATAAAAATAAAAATAATTTTATGAAACATCAAATAAAATCTATTATAATACTACGGTACATATTATTAAATAATAAAAACCAACAACAACAAAATAATAATAATAATAACAACCAACTATATGTAACTTATATAAAAACAACAACAACATAAAATAAAAAACAATTTAAATAAAATAACACAACAACCATACAAACAAGTAATTATAACTATAAATTTAAAAAACAAAAGAAAATAAAAAGCAAATAATTAAAAAAAAACAGGAAATGAATGCAACTGAAATAAGAACAACAAATTATTAATTTAATTGATAAACAAAACAAACAAAAGAGAAACAGAAACAGAAATTTTACTAGTAATAAAAATATTAATAAAAAAAAAACAAAAGAAAGAAACAGCACTTAATTTGATAAACAAACAAAGAAAAAAAGAGAGAGAATTAAAGTAAACAAAATTTAAATTAAACAAAAGAACAATGTTAACTAACTAACATTACTAATTTTTAAGTTTTATGTAAAAAATATATATAAAAACTTTCATCTTCTTTTTTATTTTCATTTTTTTCATTTTCCAAAAGAAAAGCATGAAATAAAACAAAAACAAAATTCCTTAAAGGATTTTTTCTAATTTCTGAATAAATTAAAACGTAAACAACGCCATGATGAGTGTTATTACATGCCTATATTTTTATAACTAGCAAATGTTGGAACCAAATTTTAGTCAATAAGTCGTGTTGAATGCACACGATTTACAGTTTAATGTACTGTATGTGACTTAAATCGCTAGTATTCACCCTAAGGAATCACGCGATGTAAATTTTAAAAGTTCCATTTAAATGCTCCAAATGTTCTACTTTCGCCATAAAAAGGCGAATTTGTGGAGCGTTTTGGCTTAAATGTAGAATTTACAATGGAACATTTTCAAAATTAACAAGTAAGGAAAGGCTAAAGTCGATGTTTATATGGGTGCTATATATAAATCTAAGCCAATTTGCTTCAAATTAAATTAAATAGCGTTCGTCCAATTTTTGTATGATACGCATAAATAAAGTCCAGGGGAAAATCTGGTAGCACAACTAAGAGAGTTGCAAGGTACTTTCATGTTTTATTGAGTTAATTTCATACACAAATTAAGCCCAATCGAACAGGCCTATTGTATTTATGGCGGAACATTTAAATTTTACTAAACATATAATTCCGAATTGAAACCAAGGGAAAGCTGTTCCCTGCTTGCAGCTACATTTTCCCATCATTGTTTTGTTGTAAATACTCAGTTTCGAGATCATTTTGGTTGGTTTGGTGGCTAGCAGGGCAGACGATATCATTGCAATGTCCAGTGCAATGCAGGAACTATACCATGGATTATCAGTACAATATATGAGTCTCACAATCTCAATTGAAATGAAACATTCACCCTCATCATGCAAGTCGTAGTCGTGTCGAATTTTCGACTCGTGTCACAAATTTACATTTTTGGTATCGCGTATGTCGTATTTGACTGTGAAATTCGACAAAAACTGTCACTGAATATTTTGCAAGTGACTAGAGTAAAAAAAAAATTAAAAATGGAAAAAATTAATCAAATCAAAAGTTAATGGATTTAGTTCTATTAAACTAATATAAAAAGCAAAAACATATAATTTTATTTCTTGAATTACATACGTAATTTAAGAATGGAAATTATGACTCCCAAGGAATTTGGTATTTTTATTGGTTAAATGATTTGAAAAATGAAAATTTTGACAAAAATCTACAATAAAAAAGTGGAAAGATCAAATATAAAGAAAAAAAAAATTAACAAAAATTTTTAACAAAATCGACTACGACGAAAATATTCTAGTCACGTCGAATTTGTTACATGATACCGACGAAATGCAAATTCGACTACGACTACGACAGCTGTCGAAATTCGACTACGACTTACGTGATAAGGGTGATTGAAACTTCCATTTTTCGATATCCGTTTGTTGAATATCTGGACACATACTATTAAAATCTCGTGTAGATTGGATGGAAAATTGGCAAGATACAGGCAAAAAGAATTTATTGAAATAAAAAAGAAGCATTTTGTAAATTGTTTTAAATTGGTCCGATGGATAAATCTAAAAAGGCCTATTTTTGTTCTGCGTATTCATGTATGAGTAATGTTTTATATCCCCCACCAACAAATACGCGAGATTGGCTCATCGTTTATTATTCCGATCGATATAGAATCAATTTAGTAATTTCAGTCTGTATGTCCATGTAGAGGTCAGAATGAAACATTGTTCACGCAATTTTTTTCGGAGTAAAGACTAATGCTACTTAATTTTAAGTAGATTGGTTTAGATTTAGAAATACTAACGTCACCTCCGATTTGGCGTTTCCACTATAAAAATCAAATAATCGTTATATTTGTACCGGAAACATCTCTAGTGAAACTGGATGGCGGTACATTTTTCATACTGCCCTCATAGGTTAAGTTGTGGTGACAGTCAGAAAGTAAGCAATTGAGGGGCTTTTACGCGTCTCATCGGAACCAAACTGCGCGGCTCACGAAATGCTTTTCCTTGCCAAGACGCGCAATCCTTAAATGAATAGTGAACCCAGTGTCACTAAACGTCTTAGCCGCACAAAGACAGAGTTGGTGTTGAACGCTCCAAATCTCCTCCACGTCATCAAAGCTTCTACAAAATACGTTTGACTCCATTTCCAGCCTCTGGACATGTGTGCCTATTACGCAGTGCCCCTTTAATACCTTTCTCCCTGAGCTGTAGCTTGCTGTAAAAAGCTGTAAAAATCCGTAAGAACGCAAAAATTGCCATAAATCTAGTTTAAGTGCGATTCTCAGAATTGTTTCAAATTTTCTCTATAGATAGAACTTTTTGATCTGAACACAACAAAAAAAAATTTGTTGGCGCTAAGGTCCACTTTCCGAGATTGGGGCCTTGAAAGTTCTGTTATATAATTTGAACTATAGTCATCATTCCTGATCCGATCGGGTCGATATATATATCGTTGGAAAGTTTATTGAATTTACAAAAAATTTAAAATCATTAACCTATTTGCAGATAATGTCGATTTTACCAAAAAAAATGCGGGTTCAAAATTCAGTTTTTAACGCTGGCTCCCGATGGGTTAATGATTTTAAAGTAAGTAATTTTAAAGCTATCTTATATTAAATTCAATAAGCTTTCCAACGATATATATCGACCCGATCGGATCAGGAATGACGACTACAGCTCAAATTATTTATCCGAACTTTCAAGGCCCCGATCTCGGAAAGTCGACCATAGCGCCATTTTTTTCTTGGTAATTTTTAACGCTCTACAAGGCTGTATTTTTTTTGGACCATCGCCATTAAACTAGATTTGTTCCAATTTTTCCAATTTTTTGATCAAAATAAAAAAAATATTTTTCCATATTGTCGCCAACTACAATATAAATATTTGTATCAAAACAAATTCCCAAAAACAAATATTTTATGTTGATTTTTTGAACTTAGCCTCGATACCCATAAATTACACTGGATAATTATCCTGGCTACGTCAAAAAATTTTAACACAAAATTATTTTTTCAAAATTTGTTTTCACACACACATTGATATTGCTCCTAGCGACAATTTTAAAAAATAACTTTTTATTTTGAGTGAAATTTTAGATCTTTGTTATCGAAGCTTGTTGTCCCGGCTTAAAGAAAAACTTAAACTTGTCTTCAAAAGTTTTGTTTTGCGTCAAACCCAAAGATAGCAAATGGTTAATAGGACTGGTGGATTTTGGGAAACCCTTTTAAAAAATATTGGCAACACTGTTTAACTATTTGCTAATTTTACGCAGTGAGTGTTTAGAAAAAGAAGAAGAGAATTAGTTAGTGTTCGTTATTCGCCGGTAAAAGATGGTTAAGTGGCTTTATCTCTTTTTTTAAGTGATTATTAAGTTGTATTCAATAAACTAAAAAGTGCATTAAACTTTAAGTAGTGATTGTTTTTGTGGATTAAGATTCGTGAAATATGAATTTAATTGCAGTAAAATCAAAAGGTAAGTGAATGTATTTTTAATCCTCATAGGATTCTATTGAGTATTTCTTTTGTATTTCCCTACTAAGACCAACCGGGCAACACGAAATGAAATTTTTATATTGCTATTTGAGACATTTATAATAAATTATTGCATATTTGCAGTAATCATCAGCAGTCATTGCAGTGAATTTGTTGTTGGTTTCTTCTCCATCGTTTTTAAACCAAATTGATTCAATCGGGTTGTTGATGTGTCTTCTTCTCATTCGCATGACATTCACCATAGTATGACAACATATTTTAGGGATGCCAATACTGGATTTTTGCGATTCATGTGAACTCCCCGTAATTATTTTTCACAATTCCATGGATTTTTAAAATCCATGTTATAATCCATATTTTTATCATGACTAATGTTGTTGAAATTTTACATGTGGGGAAGAAACTATAGGCTATAGTATTTTTAAATTTTTACTCTGTGGCCGCAAAGGGAGTAGCAAAAGTGCCTTTGAGAGCTAGAAGTCTGAAAATTGGGGGGAGAGTATGATATCCGAGGCCCCAAGATCTGATGAATATTTCGATAGAGCACCTCAAATTAAGAAAAAATTGGTTATCGATATCTCGCTTAGTTATCGGACGTTAACGTTTGAAAAAAAAACCGAGTTTTTCATTCCAATAGATTCAAAATTGAAAATTAGAAGATACAAATTAAAAAATAACTTTTTAGTTACCGATAACTACCTTAATATTCAATAATTTCCATAGTTAACGATTGTGGAAATTCTATAAAAATGATGTGTATTTTTATTTAAAGCAAATTTTTAAATTATAAAGAAATTCAACAACAATAAAAAATTACATGCACTTCTAAGAAAATTATCAAGTAAAAGCGGTGTTAAGTTTGGCCGGGCCGAACTTTATTTTTTAAGTAGCCAAACCAAAATAAATACAAATATTGAAAAAATAATTTTATAAATAAATAAAATATAAATATTTATATATCGAACATAGTGCAAAATAACCTGACTTCATGATTCAGCCATTTTTTGCTGTAATAGTAAAAAGTACGAATTTGGAAAAATCTTTTTATTTTGAGTGTCTGTGCAGTCAGTGGAATATATATACCGAATTCCACTATTCAGTATATACAGTTGCGGTCAAAAAAATAGCAGCGCACCACAACTTAGCATACATTTTCATATATTTATTTGTGTGATAATTTTTTTATTGCTACTACTACTACTACTGTGCTATGAGGTTAAATACACAAAATAATTGTTTATTTGGTGATATGATTTTAATTGTTTAAGAAATTTCACATTTTTTGGATTATTCGACATTTTGGACCGGTCAAATAATAGCATCATTCAAAAAATCTCAAAAAAGGAATTTTATCTCATTTTTTCAATACGATTTGATGTTATAAATAAGATATTATGAAATGTACACTGTATTTCTGAAATGTTATTGTTTTATTTTCATATAAAAAGGTTGAAATCTGAGGGAAAAATTTATAATGAAGTTCGATTTTTTCCAATATTTAATTAAAGTGATCAGAAATTTGATATTATAAGAAGAAAAAAACAAAAACACGTCAAAAAATCAGTTTATATCACCTGCAACCATTCGCCAAATAGTAATGCCTAGTACGAAAAACCCACTTACGCCCGCCACCGAAATAAAAAATCAATGTCTGTCCATCTTTGTTTGAAGTCACTAATATCGATGTTATGGAATGGTTCGGGCAGACACCGCATCTCAATATAATCAAAAATTTGAAGTGTGATGACTAAAATGAGGTCTCACTAGCAATACTGAAAAACAATAACGATATTTGACACGCAATTATAGAGGCATGGTCAAAAATACCGCATGAAAGGTGCAAAATACTACTTGGCTCCAAGAAACGACGTTATGTAGCAATATTAAGCAATAAAGTCAGTACAACTAAGTGTTAAATTCAAGAAAATATCGTTATTTAAGTAATTATTCAAAAAAGTTTTCAATTGAAGTGAATTGAAACAATATATTTGTAGTTTTTATTAGCGCTGCTATTTTTTAGACTGGTCTCATTTTTGACATAAATGGTTCTAAAGGCTTAATCTCTAAATTACAAAGCCATATTAAGAATGGCACAAGGTGGTAACCTTTCAATCACCGTAAAAATATTTAGGATTTTCGAAGTAAAACTGATATTTTTCTTTGTCGACATTTTTTTATTTTGCCGCTGCTATTTTTTTGACCGCAGCTGTATATTCCATTTGTTTGGTACCACTTTTATTCCCTTTTTCCTTTTCTTCCCCCTTATGAGTACTAGAAAGTCGTACTCTAAATCTCTTCATTTTACGTATCTATATAATTAGAGGAAAGTACACACCGAATTCCACGAATTTGGAAAAAAACATTTATTTTTTGTGTCCAATTTCATTATTCTAGGTGCAACCGTTTGGTTGGTACTATTTTTATCCCTCTATTCCCATTTTATCCCTTAAAAGTACAAATTTAAAAAATACGTTTATTTTACGTATCTACTCAATTAGAGTAATGTGCACACCGAATTTCGTGTTTCTAGCTATTGTCGTTTAATATGTACTATTTTTATCCCTTTTGCCCCATTTCTCCCCCTACGAATAAATATCACTTTATGGTGCACGTTTTTGTTATAGGGGGAATGCGCATACCCAATATCTAGTAAGTACAAGCAGACATATTGAAAAAATATGCTTAAATACTCAAAAATATTAGGGGTATTATGGGTATTTTTAGTCCTTGTGAGGGAAAAAATTTTCCTTTTGGGCCGATTTCGCCCACTTTCAATCCCCACCGATCTGCAACCATAAGATACATTTAGGAGAAATTTGAACCTCCTAGCTAATTTCATTCGGAAGCTAGCGTGCTTTCAACAGACGCACACTGGTCCCAAACCCATTTTTTATGGCACAAAGTCGAAAAATAAACATACAGTCTTGTAACTTTGCACATTTGCTAGACATATCATACGCAAAAAATAAAAATAAAATTGGGCCGATCGGACCACGCCCACTACCACCTCCCATATAAACTCAATATATAACCAACATAATTATCACCCTGTATTGGTACAGGGTGACCAAAAACAAAATTTTATGAAAGCTTAAAAGAATGAAGAGTTGTTTATGTGTGAAATGTGTTTTTCTAAACATTATTACAAAAGCAAAATATAACATACAAATAGTATACTTTGAACTGCAATTTAAATAATTATTTCAAGAAATAAAGTAAAATGTATACATGTGTACAAAAAGGTGAATGATGTTGTATACCATTTTAAAGGTACTTCCAATACCTTTTAAATCAAATATTGATGGGTCTCGTACATAAAACTAATTCAGAGATATAATCATATATATGTCTATGGCTAATCAAAAACTGTGCTAAAATAAAATGAAAATTTTTGGAGTTTGCCGAAAAATGCTGACGAGATATTAATTCCACCATAAACTACAACCTCAGACGAACACTTTCACATTTACACTTTGAGTCAAGTTGAGTCCTACATATATCTTTTGGTCCACGACATAGATTATGTTCTCTACAAATCACAAAATTACAATACCTATGAATACTTACAAGACCACAATAATCATAAAATGTTAAATATAATTTTTCAACTACTAACTCTTGCCGTCAAATTTCATAATATAGTCACTTTATTATTTTCTTTTTAAATCTTGATTTTAATTAATTTGTTAAACTGCTTTATATCAAAATTAATCCCACTTTTTTGAACCGAAAAGTTTAAGTACCATTCAGGCTTGTGGTGTTGCCACCTAATTTTCTCCAGTATATTTTCTTGATAATTTTTTTATACCCTCCACCTCCAGGATGGGGGTATATTCACTTTGTCATTCCGTTTGTAACACCTTGAAATATTCATCGGAGACCCCATAAAGTATATATATTCTGGGTCGTGGTAAAATTCTAAGACGATATAGCCATGTCCGTCTGTCGGTCTGTTGAAAGCACGATAGCGTCCGAACGAAATGGGCTAGGAGGTTCAAATTTTTCCTAAATGTGTCTTATGGTTGCAGATCGGTTGAGATTGAAAGTGGGCGAAAACGGCCCAGAGGGAAAAATTTTTCCTAATCATCAAAATGTACAAAATAGATTTAGCGGGTGAAATGGGACAAAAGGGATAAAAATTGTACCAATGATACGACAACAGCTAGAAACATGAAATTCGGTGTGTACGTCCCTATGTCGATACGTAAAAAAGAGAGAGTTTTCGAAATTTGTACTTTTAAGGGATAGAAATGGAAAAGAGGGATAAAAATGGTACCAACCAATGATGAATTTATCTGCTGCGTAGACTCGGAATATAAAGGATTTTTCTCGAAATTTTTACTGTTAGGCGGAAAATGGGGCGAAAGGGATAAAATTGGTACCAATCAAAGGGTTGCAGTTAGATTAGTGAGATTCGGTGCGTACACTGCTGTGACTGCGTAGACACGAAAAATAAAGATATCTTTCGTTATTCATACCTTTAGGATCAAAACGGGATGAATTTGGTACCATGCAAACGCCTGTAGCTAAAATCATGAAATTCAGTGTTTACACTCGTCTATTTTGTAAGACACGTACAATATGAGTATTTCTCCAAAATCGTACTTGTAGGGTCAATATTAAAAAAAAATGATAAATAGGCACCAAGCAAACGGATGTAAAGGGTGATTTTTTAAGAGCTTGATAACTTTTTTTTTTTAAAAAACGCATAAAATTTGCAAAATCTCATCGGTTCTTTATTTGAAACGTTAGATTGGTCCATGACATTTACTTTTTGAAGATAATTTCATTTAAATGTTGACCGCGGCTGCGTCTTAGGTGGTCCATCCGCTTAGTCCAATTTTGGCATTTCCACGTTTTTGAGTAACAGAGACCCAATTGGTGCGAACGGCGACGAATCGAAAATTGGTGGTCATCATTAACACTGGCCGATACAGCTGCGATATTTTCTTCAGTTCGCACTCTACGTAAGCGTGTTGGTGGTTTAATGTCCAACAATGTAAATTTGGTGCGAAATTTAGTCACAATAGCCCGAATAGCCGCTTCAGTGGGTCGATTAAACTGACCATAAAATGGAAGCGCGCAATGAACTTTCTTAACAGAGCACGCATTTTGATAATAAAATTCAATAATTTGCAAGCGTTGTTCGTTTGTAAGACGATTCATGATGAAATGTCAAAGCATACTGAGCATCTTTCTCTTTGACACCATGTCTGAAATCCCACGTGATCTGTCAAATACTAATGCATGAAAATCCTAACCTCAAAAAAATCACTCTTTACCTAGAATCATGAAATTAAATGCGTTCATTCCAATATAGACGCGAATCATAACAGATCTTTGAAATTTGTGCTTTTCTTATCAAACTGATACAGTCACTCTGTTTGTAGCTGAATCAATAAATTGCAAATGGGAGAATTCGGCTCCGAGGAAAATGTTTGCCTCTAATGACGACTGACAGTACACCTAATATTTAGAGAACATTTTTGAAGATGGCTCCCTCATGTTCACATTTTGATTACAATTGCAGTACTATAAATATATATTAGTAGACTTATATAATAAAAATGAAATTTATTTTAAACAGTGCGCATAAATATACCTTATAGTTTGAAATAGTATACAAATATAGTAATGCGCATATCACAATTTTCAAAATATGTTACTTCACTTCCTTATAAAGTCGACAGCCTTTAATCTATCGGTAATGCTATGAAATGCACTCCGTGGTGGAGGGTATATAAGATTCGGCCCGGCCGAACTTAACGCCTTCTTACTTGTTCTGCCTATTTTTGAATTTCAGTTTTTTTTTGATTTCGATAACTCGAAGATTAATGAGAATTTTTACCTGATTTTTTTTTGCTTTTTTTATAAGTTAAAGATATAAAAAAACGATTTTTTAATTTGTAATTTCGATAACTAAGTTAGTTAACAAAATTTTTAATTCATGTTGACCGCATTTTACACAAAAAATCATTTTTCATTTAGATTTTTCAATATATTAACCACCAATAACTCGATAACTGCGAGTTATCGATAACATTGAGGGCATCTTTCCAAAAATATATTCAGATCTTTGGGCCTCTGATATCATACTCTTTCCAAAATTGATTCATAATAACACGAAAATGATGTCGTAATTTTTGACTAGGCACCCGTAAAACTCTAGTAGAAGCAAATTTTCTATATATGGAATGTATATAATTGTTGTGTGGCCCAGTCTACCCTCAAGGTCTGAACCAAAATTTAAGTGTGGGTACTACAATGAAATATTTTTTTGCATAAATATGCCACCTATCAGAGAAAGCTCCTTCAACACAACTCTCTGGTGTGGATAATGTTTGCGAGTAGTATTATAAAGTTTACAGTTATATTGCTGATATATAGATTTGCGTGTTGGGAACCCAAAACACTTAGTTGTCATTTTTGTTATTTTCGGTATCTTGAAATGTTTATTTGGTCCTTGAAACTTTTTTGTGTGTAATAGTTCTACAAATGATGCTCCTTGTATGTTTAATATCATATTAATTACACTAGTCAACAGTCAAAATGTACTCGGGATGCGATAATTTTTTCTGTGTAGATAACCTTGACATGAGCTCGAAAAACGCAATAAAAAATTTTTTTTTCGTTTGGTTTTTTTTTTATTATTTTTTTTTTAAATTTAAAAAATTTTTTTTTGGTTAATTTGTTTCGTCCGGTATAACTCGGGAACCACTAGCCCGATTTAATTGAATTAAATTTTAAAAAATTTAAAATTACAATTCCCTTAATCTGTTCATATATTGTTTTCCTATACAAGCAACAGTTTCCAAGTTAAAAATGAATATATAAAGGAAAAAACTTATTTTTTGCCTAAAGATTTAAATTTTTTTTTTTTTTAAATCCATAAAAAATCCAAAATGAAAAAAAATGTCAAATCTTATTACTTTTACGTAAAGTCACATAACCTATGAGCAAAATGAGACAAAGATCATGAAAATCGATGCACGCGTTTCGCTTTTATTCGCAATTGAGTAAAGGTATGAATTTCAAAAATTTAAAAAAATTTTTTTTTGGTTAATTTGTTTCGTCCGGCATAACTCGGGAACCACTAGCCCGATTTAATTGAATTAAATTTTAAAAAATTTAAAATTACAATTCCCTTAATCTGTTCATATATTGTTTTCCTATACAAGCAACAGTTTCCAAGTTAAAAATGAATATATAAAGGAAAAAACTTATTTTTTGCCTAAAGATTTAATTTTTTTTTTTTTAAATCCATAAAAAATCCAAAATGAAAAAAAATGTCAAATCTTATTACTTTTACGTAAAGTCACATAACCTATGAGCAAAATGAGACAAAGATCATGAAAATCGATGCACGCGTTTCGCTTTTATTCGCAATTGAGTAAAGGTATGAATTTCAAAAAATTGCTCGACATATGCACAACTTTGTCTATGGTAAGGTTTTTTCTTTTTTATTACAAAAAAAATTAAAATTTGTTGGGTGACAAAAATATATGACTTTAAATTAAAAAACAATTCGATATATGTACAAGAAATTATCCTAAGGATATCAACATTAATTAATTATAAAAAAGTTTAAAAAAAAATATCTAAACACAAAAATAAAAACCTTCAAATTAAAAATAATTATGTGCTTTTGTCTTTCTTTTATATTGTTGTGGGTCTGTTTCTCTTATCAGGAACCAGATATAGTCCCCCATCATAGCTTCGTTCCAAAATCCTTGGTATCGGTGCTCAATTTCTTTCATTTGCTGATGAAAACGCTCACCATGCTCGTCACTCACATAGCCCAGGTTGTCCGGAAAGAAGTGCGAGTGTAGAAAATGTATCTTAAGCGACATATTTGCTCTAATTTTTTTATAATTTTGGAGTAGTTGTTCGACGATCTCTCTGTAATTTGAGCTTTTGTTGTTTCCAAGAAATCCGGAAACAATTTGCCGAAATGAGTTCCAAGCTGCAGCTTCATTTGGTGATAAAATGTGCTCAAACTGTTGGTCTTGCAACAATTTTTAATTTGCGGACCGTCGAAAACGCCTTCCTTAATCTTTGCCGATGAAAGGTGAGGAAAAATGGTTTTTAAATAGGCGAACGCTTCGCCATCTTTGTTGATAGCTTTCACGAAGTTTTTATGAGTCCGAGCTTTATGTGAAGAGGTGGGAGAAAAACATTTTCCTTTTTTATGAGTGGTGTATATTTCACGTTGTCGCTGCCGGGGATGAAGTTAACTCTTTCTGTCCAACTTCTCCTGGTGTAATGATGTTGACGATCGCGGCTGTCCCAAAGGCAGAGAAAACAACAGTACTTTGTGAATCCACCTTGTAATCCACAAAGGATACCGATAACCTTAAGGTCGGCACAAACTTTCCAATCGTGCCTCTCATAGTTAAGGCACTTTAGTAGATTGTCCATGACTTCGTATGTTTCCTTGGTGTCAACGGCATGAGCAATTGGAATCGAAGGTTTCTCGTTGCCGTTGTGCAGTAAAATTGCTTTAAGGCTCTGCTTGTTGCTGTCGATGAAAAGACGCCACTCTCCTGGATCGTAAGAGTACCCGAGTTCACCAAATAATCCGGGAATGTCCTTACAAAAACAGATGTTGTCTTTTTTTGTGTAGTACCTTGCGTATGGTTCATGACGCTTCCTGTAGATTGTTGTCACCACACCAGGAGCCAAGAAACCGAACTGTTGCATGCGCGATGCATGCAACTCTGCATCTTCCTTGGAGAGTTTCAATTCTCTAACCCAATCGTTCAGTTCTGCTTGGGAACATAAGCGTTGACCTCCATGCAATGTATATGTTGACTCGCATTCTGATGTGGTTTCTACTGTCTCCGGATCTGATGTTGGATGTATCGCCTCATTATTAGATGCCCATCTTGAAACGGACGGTTGCGGGTCCACTGGTTCTTCGGAAAATGGCACTGGAAAATTCACTGTTGAAACAGCAGCGTAAGTCCATCGTATATTTTTTCCCACGCCTGTTTTTTTGCTAAGACAGAAGTAGCAATCTGTTACATGGCAAAGCGGAGCTCTCCAAAGCATTGGCATGATGATTCTCGGCTGTCGTCTGAAAGAATTTCAATAATAAGTTATATATGTTCTTGAATTTCGTAATCTACACTTACCTTGAGTCAGCTAGCTGTACGTAGCACCTTGGACATAGAGCACTTGGTGTCCACCGCTCATCTATGTTTGAGACCTTTAAATTGAAGCTCTCTTAAAAATGAATCTCTCAATTTAGGTGAAAAACAACGCTTGTTTTTTTTTCAGAAACGTATTCTCCGCACATGTAACAAAAATTACTTGGATTGGTATTGCATTCAAATCCTCGCGAACGTTTGCTCATTTTAACTATCGCGTTCGTCGACACTTGTTGAATGAGTAAAATCGATCAATGAAGACCTATTTATACTGTGTATTGTTTAGTATTTTACTGACAGGTACTTATAAATGGATGTATATTTTTTTACGGTGGCTACATACCTGTTTCACCATGTGTGAGTCTTAAATTTTCCGAATAATGACCACCCTTAAATGTGGGTTGCATTTCTGTAAAAAAATCATACAGGTAGCCAACGGAAAACCCAAATAATTAAAAAAGTCCCCTTTCCTTTTTTCCTTTTAATTGTTCACGCACATTTATTAGCGTTTATTACTTTGCTTACGCAATCATAAAAATTAAATAACCCTTTGTTTATTCCGTTTTGTTAATTCTGAGAATCAAAAAAAAAGAAAAAACCTTACCATAGACAAAGTTGTGCATATGTCGAGCAAATTTTTGAAATTCATACCTTTACTCAATTGCGAATAAAAGCGAAACGCGTGCATCGATTTTCATGATCTTTGTCTCATTTTGCTCATAGGTTATGTGACTTTACGTAAAAGTAATAAGATTTGACATTTTTTTTCATTTTGGATTTTTTATGGATTTTTAAAAAAAAAAAATTTAAATCTTTAGGCAAAAAATAAGTTTTTTCCTTTATATATTCATTTTTAACTTGGAAACTGTTGCTTGTATAGGAAAACAATATATGAACAGATTAAGGGAATTGTAATTTTAAATTTTTTAAAATTTAATTCAATTAAATCGGGCTAGTGGTTCCCGAGTTATGCCGGACGAAACAAATTAACCAAAAAAAATTTTTTAAAATTAAAAAAAAAATAATAAAAAAAAAACCAAACGAAAAAAAAAATTTTTATTGCGTTTTTCGAGCTCATGTCAAGGTTATCTACACAGAAAAAATTATCGCATCCGGAGTACATGACATTTTTTTCAATTTGTTGAGTAGTGTTATTATTATTGTTAATATTATTTTTTTGATTACTATTATTATTTTGTCAACTTTATTGTGGAGTAGTATAGTGGAATTTAATATAATTGTCCTTGGAACTTAGAATTACATGTACTGATGTTTGTAATATTTTATTGTGACGTATTTATTTCAATTGAGAATTTAACAATGAAAACCATTTATTTAATAATACGGATTTATCGAATTATTGCTCATTTCACTATTATGGCTGTTTTTCTTTAAGCCAGGATAACAAGCAGCGATAACAAAAATGTTAATAAGAAATTAATTGTTTGCTCAAAATAAAAAAATATTTTTTCACATTGTCGCCAACTACAATATAAATATACACTTAAAGAAAAAAGCCAGTTATTAACAGCACCGATTGTCTGCTGCCTATCAGCAGGCAATTTTCTGCTATTACAGCAGTTTTCTGCCATAACAGCAGTTTTTCTGCAATCTTGCATCTGCATTCACACTGCTAAAGTGTTTGCAGTCTGCTAAAAATGGCTGCTGATAATTAAATTGTAAAAATAGATAAAAAATAAGCGTTTTTAATTTAAAAGCCTTTCAGATTGACGGCGAAAACGAATTTATTTTGAATTTCGTTTTATATCAGCGTGGGATAATATGCGCATCATTAAATAGACAATCACAATATCATTCAGTGGTAATAAATTCCCTAATAATAACATTTATTCTAAAAAGTATTGTTAATAAAATTGTTAACTGGCTTGTTCTGTACATGTGCTTAAAGTTTCAAGAAAACGTTTTTTTTCTTGAAAAAACAGCTAAAAACAGCAAACAGCTGTTTGCTATTTCAGCAGATACAAATCTGCTATCTCTTTTTCAGCAGAAAATCTGCAATTACAGCAGACTTTTTGCTTTCTTTTACAGACAAATTCCTTTGAGTGTATGTATGAAAAGAAATTTTCAAAAAAATGTTTTGTGTTTACTTTATTGGACTTAGCCTCGATAACCATAATTTTGACTTACACTGGATATTATCCAGGCAAAGTTAAAATTTTTTAACACAAAATTATTTTGATTTGAACTGGGATATTGTCCTGGCTCAAGACCATTTTGCATCTATATTTAATAGAATGCAAATTTATTTACAAATGGCATGGTGACATTTATTACTTGGCTGCAGACTACCACGATCATGATTTCGGCCATGTCAAAAGTCTTTTCAAGTGGCTTCGCAGCGACTTTTCAACATCAAACCCAGCCTCTATAAGGAGATAATTCATGCAAACGAATGAGAATCACAACTCACTTGCCGAATTTGCGTTTAAAAAATGGCACCAAGTAATAAAGTACACATGCCATCTTACAAACATCTCATTGAGTTGCATATGTAAGTGTGTGTATATGCAGGTATAGTTACCCAGCAATACTTCTGCCGTGCCAACGCTCATTTGTTTTAGTTTTCGTTTGTATTTTTTTGGTCTTTAATCAATATCCCAGTTCAAATCAAATATTGATTAAGACCAAAAAAATACAAACAAAAACTAAAACAAATGAGCGTTGCCATGGTCGAAATCATGATCGTGGTAGTCTGCAGCCAAGTAATAAATGTCGCCATGCCAGTTGTAAATAAATTTGCATTCTATTAAATATAGATGCAAAATGGTCTTGAGCCAGGACAATATCCCAGTTCAAATCAAATATTGATTAAAGACCAAAAAATACAAACGAAAACTAAAACAAAATTATTTTTTCAAAATTTGTTTTCACACACACATTGATATTGCTTTTGGCGACAATTTTAAAAAAGAATTTTTTATTTTGAGTGAAATTTTAACAATTTATTTAGATTTTTGTTATCGCAGCTTAGTTATCTAGTCTTAAAAATAAAACAGCCATATTGTTAAAAACACCGAGAATGTGGGAACAATCATAACAATATAGTTGATGCAGACAATGTCTAGTTCGGGGTTGTTTTGAAGTTCTATACACATTTAGAAGATGTTATAACACATCTCAATAAATGTAAAAAGGAATAAATTGTCCCCTAATCACGAGTGAAAATGCCTCTATATTTTTCTAGCATTTTAAAATCACTAACAAAAACAAGTAAGTGGCGTCAGACGGGTAAACCGACTTATATAGATATACCCTCACTCTCAGATACCATATGCATGAAATTTATTAGGACTTAAATTTGACTTCGGGTCGGATAATTTATGTGAAAGGTACGGGAAGGTTCGTGGCATATGGTCCCAGCTTCCACATTTATAAAACAGCAGTAATAACATGACCAAATAACAAGTCATGGTGGATTCCACGCTCCGGTATATAGAATTAAAAAATTATAAAGAATTTAAATTTAGCTAGGATAGGGACACTTGAGTGTGAGATACTAAAGGGTGATTTTGTAGCTATTATCTTTTTGGCAACACTGGTTTAAACAGCTGACACACGTTTCATGTTTTGTTTCACTGTCAAACATCTTCAGTTTAGTCTATAATTTAACCATGAATCGTCTTCAGGCCCGTGCGCAGGATTTTCCCCTGGGGGGGGGGGGGGGTTTCATCTACACTCATAAAAAAGTTAACTATAATGAGTTAAAATTAACTAAAATTTAGGAAACCAAGTACATTTTTACTAAATATAAGTAGAATTTTGCTGAAATTTTCCTAAATCCAAGTAAATTTTTCCTAAAACCAAGTAATTTTTTACTAAATTTAAGTAAAATTTTCCTAAAATTAAGTAAATTTTTTTAAATCTTAGTGGGTTCATAAAGTATTTAAGAAATAAATCTCTGAAACGAACGAGAATTGCTGCTTAGATTAATATTCAAGAATTTTCTTAACAATTTCAAATGTTTTTTATAAGTTCATTACTTAAATGTATGAAGAACTCGGCATAAATTTCAGTAAACATTTTAACTTCATTTAAGGAAAAAACACATTTTTAAGGAAAAATTTCCTAAATGGAATTTTTCCATACAAAAAATTTTTTATTAGATCCAAAGAGATGTATTTAAGTAAGTCTACTACCCTTTTTCTAGTAAATGAACTATTTACTATGGCTTTGAAAGAAGGAAACTTTACTCATACTTAGTTAGTAAAAGCGCGAAAAAACTGATTTTCTCCTTTATTTGAAGAGAAATTATTAATCATTCTTCTACAGTTTAATCTAAAAAGGATTAATAATTGCTACGATTAAAAAGTTTTCGAAATTTCCTATTATTCGCGGTTTCATGGTTCATAGCCACTTTTGTATGTTTAAAATTGAGCACTATGAATGTTGAAATAACAATACGATTTATTTTAAACACTATAACTTTTTTCATCAAATCTTGGCAATGTTGTAAAGAAAACACGTTTTCTGTGGTGTACACAGCGAATTTAAAGATTCCTGCTTCATCCGTCAGTCGCGAAAATCGCTGCAATTGATGAAAAATCCAAAATTCGCCATTGCAATTCCTTATATTTAACTTTCTTCATTCATAATTCTGAAACTTTTCATGCACAAATATTCCCCATGAAGTCAGCAACCACATGCCAAAGAAATATTTTGGCATTCTCAATATAATAAAAAGTTACGCCGGTTTTTCTAAATATACTTTTCACAATTTTTGACTTTACAGCCACCATTTTTCCTAGTTTAGCCTGATAACTGGGGAATCAAAATGCTATTAACGCGAAATGATGGAATTTGATAGTACGATATGCACTAAATCCAGAAAAATGTTTTAAACAAAATCGTTGTAGCGAATTACAACCTTCGGTTATATGCTGCTCCATTTTTGAACTATATTATTTATATTATTTGTATGTTCATATCCACTTATGCAGTCACAAACTATAGTGTGAGTGGATCAGAAACATTTGGAAAAATGGCTTTAGAAATAAAATTATTTTCCAAATTTATATGACAGATGACATACAAATCTGAGAATAGTTTGTCATCAAAAACTCATTTTCGAGAAAATTGTTCATAGCATCTTTTGAATATAAGCCCTCGATATATATTTTGAAGAAATATTACACAAAAAACGATCAAATTCCTCGGCGATAAACACTTCAGTCCCGCAATTTTTTATGATAAATTCAGAAAATTGGATATGATTTTTGACAAAGTATGGGTATAAATAGGATGTCTAAAGAGTTTTGGGATTTTTAATTTATATAGGACATGAGTAACAGGATGTTTACTTAAAATCTTTATAACTATATTCCGATTAAATAAAAAATGTTTGGAAATGTTTCTTAATTTTTATAATCTTAAATATGTATAAATTCGAATAACAAATACAGGTTTTTTTTGTTTTCGATGAAATGCAAGAAGAAACAACTTCATCATTTTCAAATGTAATTCAAAAGACACCATTTGCAATTCAAAAATTCCATTTGAAATTCAAAAAATATCATTTATAATTCAAAACTCGCCATTTGAAATTCTTCTTTTGTGGGAAAAAATAGTTTGTTTGCGGTAAACATGTCATCAGTTTTTGTAAATGTAAACAGTGTTCTTCGTTTGTCGAAATGAATTTGTATTATAATTGCAAACTCCCATAACATTGGAAGTAACAGAAACAGTCGTTGTTTCATCTGTGATGAAAATAGGACACATCGGTTCAGATTTAGATACAGTTCCATAAAAATGTTCAATCGCAAATGTTACATCTTAGCGCTCTACAAGCATCAAGCTAATTACTTTCTTTTATTAAGAATATTTTAGATTTCATTATGATATCATAGTGATTCTTATCTACACTTTTTTAAAATTACTAAACGATTTGTTATTAAATTTCCAAACTTTTATTGCAGTACACAATTAAAAGTCCATAAGATATAGCTCTAGTCGAATGTCAAGAAGTGGTATCGGTTAATAAAAATGAAAATTTTCCGAACAATTTGGTGTCCATTAGCGAAATTAGCACTACACAATCTTGAAATTGGCACAATTCGTTTAGTTTGTTTGTATTTTTCATAAACTTTGCCCGAAATTCAAGAAAGTATTTACGATTTTTTATGTAATTTTCGTGTTTTCATGATTTTACTGCAAAATTACCATTTCAGACGAGTTATTTTAAAAAGATCTTAAAAATTCTATATTTTATTGCTTCAGAAAGTCTAGAAGGTTTTAAAAAGTATATGTTCGAAACCTCTCTGGGGGGGTTTGAACACCCAAAACCACCCCCTGCGCACGGCCCTGATCGTCTTACAAACGAACAACGCTTTCAAATTATTGAATTTTATTATCAAAATGCGTGCTCTGTTAAGAAAGTTCATCGCGCGCTTCCATTTTATGGTCAGTTTAATCGACCCACTGAAGCGGCTATTCGGGCTATTGTGACTAAATTTCGCACTAAATTTACATTGTTGGACATTAAACCACCAAGACGCTTACGTAGAGTACGAACTGAAGAAAATATCGCAGCTGTATCGGCCAGAGTTAATGATGACCATCAATTATCGATTCGTCGCCGTTCGCAGCAATTGGACCTCTGTTACTCAAAAACGTGGAAATGCCATAATTGGACTAAGCGGATGGACAATTTGAGGCGCAGTAAAGGTCAACATTTGCATGAAATAATCTTCAAACATTAAATTATATGGACCGTACTATCGATTCAAATAAAGATTTCATGCATTTTTCTGAAATTTAAGTGTTTTTTTTTTGAAAAACTTTCCTATAGCTTTTAAAAAATCAATCAATTAGAATGAACAATGATGGTGATAGTAGGCACCCCTGACATACGCCTGTGACGATATTGGACGGTTTGCTCTCTCTTCCATTAAAGCGTACTTTGTACTGTGCATTATGCTAAAGAGTTTGCAGTCTGCTAAAAAATGGCTAAGCGTTTATAATTTAAATGCCTTTCACATTGCAGCCTGTACATATGCTTAAAGTTTCAAGAAAGCGTTTTTCTTTATTGCTAAAAGCAGCAAACAGCTGTTTGCTACAGATACAAGTCTGCTATCTCTTTTTCAGCCGAAAATCTGCTCTTACAGCAGTCTTTCTGCTTTCTTTTACTGACAAATTCCTTTGCGTGTAGGTGTGAGTCGTATTCTTGCGATTGCTCGACAATTATTCGTAGTGTATTGATATGTTCAAGACATGGTCTACTCTCTGAAGTCTGAAATTCCCTTGTTCGTTGCGAAGTGAATGTTCTATTGTTGGCTGGATTCTCTGCAGGATTAAAGAAGACATTACTTTACGGATTGAGTTAGTAGAGTTATTCACTTCCAGTTTTTGCAGAATGTGAGGTTGCCTTTTTTTGGAAATTGTAACGATGGTACCTTCTTTCCATCCCGATGGTATGTGGTTCTTGAGCCATACATTTTGTGTAAGTAGCGTTATGAATGTTGCTAATGCTGTCGAACCATAGTTCAGCGGAGATATTGTCAGATCCAACAGATTTACAGTTTTGTTAGTTATTGTTCATTTTGCTAAAAATTTCCACCAATAATGTACTTTCTTCAGCTCAATCCGTGATATATATGGATGATTTTTTGTTGTATCATGAACTTTTATTACCTTGCACAGATTTTCTTCAGCTATTAGAAAAATTTTAGTGGTTTTTCGTGTCAGTAACAACATCATTTAAGAAAATAAGAAAAAAAAAAGATTTTTTTTAATTTCGACAAACATCGTTAGTCATCTTCAGGGGATCTAACTAATTTGTATCTATACCATAACAAATGTTTTAATATGTAATGTAACTGATTATTTCAAACAAACATAAAACTTATGGGTTTCCACTGCAGAGTAATATTTAGTCCGAAGGTTTGATCTGAATACTCCGGATTAGCATATGTCCAGATTAGAGAGGTTATAATGTATCATGAAACGTTTGAGAATTATTTCATGTTGTTATTTTATATGAGTTTTGTACACTCTGAGAATCAAAAACGTTTATTTATTGGGGAACATGGCCTCAGTTTTAGTTCAACTGAATCTATATCGCTTTTTCCTTTCTCTTATATCGTTGTTAATGCTAAGCTAATACAGATAGAAGTATGAAATGTGTATTTTCAACAAATATTCCCCTATCCTTTGCAATTTAGTAGTCCCGTGAAAGGTGAGGAACTGAAAAACTAAAATAAACACAATTCTATATCTCTAATTCTCTCTCTCAATTCTAATCTATAGTTTCAGACGTATATCATCCGGTTCAAATGTGTGACGACTTCTTTTAATAATTGTCATACGATGGTGTAGAACAATTTTCAATTATAATTCAAAAGACATCACTTGAAATTCAATAATTCCATTTGAAATTCAAAATTCGTCATTTGAAATTCAAAAACGTCAATTGTAATTCAAAACTCATTGAATTTTAATGGAATAATTTTTGAATTTGAATTGACGAGTTTTGAATTTCAAATGACGTTTTTTGAATTTCAAATGACGAGTTTTGAAATTCAAATGATGTCTTTTGAAGTTCAATTGACGAGTTTTGAATATCAAATGATGTCTTTTGAATTTCAAATGGTGTCTTTTGAATTACAAATGGCGATTTTTGAATTTCAAAAAAGAATTTTTGAAATACAAATGGTGTCTTTTGAATTACAATTGAAAATAGTGCAGTTCGAATGCCTAGGACTACAATCTTTGGACTTAAATGGTTCTTTGGATTGGTGGTAGCTAAGTTTAAGTTATTCTACTAGGTTTGGATACAAAAATCGTAGTCGAACTAACTAAATGAAATTATCTACGAAATTTGTACTCTTTTCAAAACTTACCTTTTTTGTGTCTAAACTGGTAAATATCCACTTTCCGGAAACACTTTTTTCTCGTTGTTACAGCTTGTCGCGGCGGCAGTGAAGATAGCGGCTGTGATGTCTAAACCACACAACCAGCTAACCACACTGCCAAAGCGCTTAGCCGATCAAAAAATTAAATTATTATTTTTTTTGGTTTTGAACATAACACTTTACTTATTTGCAATCATACTAAAAAATAAATTCAAAATGTTTCCGCAACAAAAAATATGTCAAAAAAAGCTTTTTTGCTGTCTGGCGGCGATTATGCTACTTACATGCTGATGATGACAGGGGGCGCCATCTAACGTTGAATTTGTTGCGTAGCAGCGCTGTATCGACGAGTCAAGCGTCACTCTTGCTGCCGCCAGAAGTTTATGCTATACATAAGTGGGTAAGAAAGCTTTGCTTCTCCATGCTTATGCTAAAAAATATGCTACAAAAAGAGGATTGTGAAAAAAAATTCAGTGAAACTTTAATTTCGTTGATACAGTAATTCTAGATGGCGTAGGTGTATCTCGAGCATCGAGATAATTTATGAAATCGTAAATTTATCATATTATTTCGTTTTTCATTTCGTATTTTGCTTCGAAAAAAGATATTTTGTTCCCTACGCTAAAACTAACTGGAACATTTGTAATATTTCTCTCAATTGAATCCATTTATTGTAAACGTTGTTTCTATTGCTGTGAATGATGTTTCATTTCTACTCTAAAATTGTTAGAAATTAATTTTATGAGGAAACCCTGTAAACGTTTAAGAAATAGTGAATTCAAACCTAAATAGTGAATTCATTTCAGCTGCTGTTATTACCAACAAGCAACAAGGGCCAAGGTTATCCTATATTTCCTTGAGGCACGAGAGAGAATTCTTAATTTATTTAGTTCAAGGTCATCTTAGGTTGAGGGTTATATTTGACTTTGTTTGTGCAGAGAAATTGTTGTAATTCTCGTGAGTGTGGAAACCAGATACATATGTATGTATGTACTTTTGGCAGAGTTTCTCTCTTCCCAACTTACAACTTGTTTCTAGGACATGGACAATGCAAGCATGACCTAGTTTAGGAAAGTAACTATTTTAAGGTTACATAGAGCGAATCATGGAGTGGATGTAGTTGTGTTTCCTTTGCCAGAAATTCATCTGGTTTGTGCTGAGTTTTAAAAGCGAATTCAATTCAAGGCCAACGAGAAAGATATTTTGTGGGGGTGGATTTCAAATGAGTCGTAATGGTTCATGAAAGACATTTTCTACATATTTATCGCTTCAGATTTCCAAAGTCATAAATCAAAGAAGCCAAATTTCTATATATCAGATTCAAATAATGAATATCACTCGAAAATATCCATTTAATTAATAAACCTCTGCCCTAGGCTATCCAAGATTTGTTATTGGGAAATTATTAAATTTTTGGCAAAAAATCTAGTAATTTTACCATATTTTTACTAAAAATATATTTGAAGATTTTGCAAGAAGTTCTTCGAAAGTTTTTGTGGAATGTGAGAGCATCTCTCTGAATTTGGTTCGGTTATCTAAGGATTGACAATTTGAATGTAATTCAATTTTCATTTTCAAAAAAGATCAAGTAATTTTTACTATATTTTTACTAAACATTTCCTTTAAAACTCTGATCAAAATTCTTCTTCGAAATCTTTTTTGAAATATGAGAACATCTCTCTGGTTTCTGGTTTATACCTCAGTTTCATTGAAAGCTCTCTAAAATATATAATAAATTAGACGTTTTCATAAAACCTGTTCTAGGTTTTATGATTATCTTTGTTGTTGGAAGATCGTCCAGGGGATTATGTTTAATTTATTCCAAAAGACTTGACATTAATAAATTTAAAGATATTTAATTGCAAAATTTTAAGTAATTTATCAAAGGTCTTTGCCCAGAGTTTAGTCAATGCCATGATTACATGGTGTAGTGTTTAAGATATTTGAAACTGGCACATGGTCATTCCTAGTGGTAGCCTAGCTTCTCTTTCAATAAATATGAATTTTTGTATCCCCTTCTGTGAAGAGTTAGAGAATATAGAGAAAACTCCTCTATTCAAAAGATCAAAAATATTTTCCATAGACTATTTTTATCTTATGATAATTTTTTGAATGGAAGAAAATTAGAAATTATTTTAGATTGAATTGGATTTGTTTATATTTATTTTTATGAAAATCGAACAATCTTTATGGAATTCAATTGAGGTATATTTAGCGAAATATACCATATTGGTGTTGACATAAAATATAAGTCAACGTTAAGGATAGTCGTGAAATTTGGATATCTATGATGGGCCTTAAACAAACGTTGGTCAATTCGCAAAATATTTAAAATTATTATAACTAATTAATAATTATAAATAATTATGTTGTCTTGGACTGGACGACAAATTTAGGCAGCCGTTTTTACTGGCAGAACTTGCAACTATTTTTTATGTATTTCGAGCAGCCATATTTTTGAATTTTTAATATGTATTTTTACTTTGTTTCTCTATTTTATTTTTTTTACTTTTTAATCTACATTGGGATATTTATATAAACAACATCGTTTGAACGCTATTATTCATTTTTTTTTTTTCAAAAAAAAAAAAAAAAATAATTTGTTTTGCAAACGGACAAACATTTTTGTTATAAAAATTTTTTTGCCAAAATTAAAATTTGAAAATTTCCGAAAAATTATTATTTTTCAATTATAAAAAATATTTTCTATATATTTCGAGCAACCATATTTTTCTATATATTTTTTGACTTTGTTTTTCTATTTTTTAATTTTCAATGCCGCTTTTGTAATTAAAAATATTTCTTTCCAAAAAATATTTTTTTTTTCAAAAAAAAAAAATAATAATTTGTTTTTGGTCGACCACTTTTATTATAAGAATTTTTTTGCCAAAATTAAAATTTGAAAATTTCCGAAAAATTATTTTTCAATTATAAAAAATATGTTCTATATATTTCGAGCAACCATATTTTTTGACTTTGTTTTACTATTTTCAATGCCGCTTTTGTAATTAAAAATATTTCTTTCCAAATTTGAAAATTCTTGAAAAATTACGAAAAATACATTTTCCCGCTTTTATTATAAAAAATATTGTATGCAAATTAAAAATTTAGTGATTTCTTTGCTTTTTAAAAAAAATGCCTCTTTTGCAAAAATAAAATAGAAACTTGAATTTTTTTTTTCAAAAATTTCAAAAAAAATTCTTAGAATGCGTTTATTCTCAAAAATATTTCTTTTGGCCAATTAGAAACTGAAAATTTTTGAAAAGTTCGGAAAAAAATGGAATTTTTTGAAAAGTTCAGAAAAATTTGGAAATTTTTGAAAAGTTCGGAAAAAATGGAAATTTTTGAAAAGTTCAAAAATTTTTGGAAATTTTTTAAAAGTTCAAAAAAATTTTGAAAAGTTCGGAAATAATTGGAAATTTTTAAATAATTTCAAAAATAAATTGACCAAAATAGACTTTGTTTTATAATCATTATTTTTTTTTTAGAAAGTAAAATTTTAAAAATTTCAAAGAAAATTAAATTTTCCAGTTTTCAAATCTGTTGACAGTTTTAAAAAATTTTGTTTTTACAAATTAAAATTGTAAAAATTTAAAAGAAAATTAAATTTTCCCGTTTTGAAAATATTTTTTGGCAAATAAAAATTTTTTGCTAAAAGAAATTTAAAATTTTTGAAAAATTCGGAAAACAATTTAAGATAGGCATTTATCTGATTTTATTATAAAGATATATTTTTGCAAAAAAAGAAAATTTTTGAATAATTTCAAAAATAAATTGACCAAAATAGACTTTGTTTTATAATCATTATTAAAAAAATATTTTTTACAAATTAAAATTTTAAAAATTTCAAAGAAAATTAAATTTTCCAGTTTTCAAATCTGTTGACAGTTTTGAAAAAAATATTTTTTACAAATTAAAATTTTAAAAATTTCAAAAAAAATTAAATTATCCAGTTTTCAATTCCGTTGGCCGTTTTGAAAATATTTTTTTTTTTGCAAATAAAAATTGTTTGCTAAAAAAAAATTTAAATTTGTGAAAATTTCGGAAAACAATTTAAGATAGGCATTTGTCTGATTTTATTATAAAAATATATTTTTGCAAAAAAAAAGAAAATTTTTGAATATTTTCAAAATTAAGTTAACCAAAAAAAGACATCGCTTTAAAAACGCTTTACCGTTCTTTTTTAAATATTTTTTGGATAAAAAAATATTTTTGATAAATTCCACAAAAATAAATTTACCAAAATAGACATTGTTGTTTTACAATCGGTTGATAACTTTTATAAAAAATATTTTTTGACAAATTAACTTTTTTGAAAAATTCCAAGAAAATTATTTTTTTAAATAGACATTGTTTCCAAAAAATTTTTTTTTTTTTGCAAAAAAAAGTTAAATTTTTGAAAAATGCAACAAGAAAATTTCCGAAATAGCTATTTTTTTACAATCGTTTTTTTTTTGAAAAATTAATATCTGATTTCTCGAAAAAAATCTAAAATAAACAAACAAAAATAATTTTTTTTGAAAAATTTAAATTAGAAAATTTTTAAAAAAATGTAAATTAATAATTTCTCGAAAAAAATCTGAAATAAACAACCAAAAATATTTTTTTTTGAAAAATTTAAATTAGAAAATTTTTGAAAAATGTAAATTGATAATTTGTAAGGTGGCCCAGGAAAAACAGGATTTTCTTTATATTTCAAAACATATAGTCAAATTTTCATATATTTTTATGGAATAATTTAGGATTTTCTTTAGTTTTTGGCAAAACATATTGTCAAATTTTCATATATTTTTATGGAATAATTTAGTTTTTTTTTTCTGGTTATTGGATGGAACGATGTTTTATTTTTTGTCGAAATTTTGGTCAACATTTTTTTCTACAAATGTTATTTGAATATTTAATTTTTTAAATTAATTCATTTTTTAATTTACTTTTTCTGCATGGTGCCCGAAATACATTTTCAAAAATAGTTAATTGCCTAGTTTAGTCGACGATTGAGGTTTTCTAAATCTTTTTCTATTGGTACCATTTTATTTTTGAAGTTTTTATTTTGACCAGTCGTTTTCTTTATTATTAATATAATAATAATATGTTATTGTATATTTTAATAGCTTTCAATCCTAACGAAAACAAGACCTATTTGAAGGCCCAATCTATGAATAAATGTAGAAGTTATGCCCTTCTTGTAAAATTTGTAAATTTGTATAATAATTTACTAAAGAGTCCTTCTTCGTTTGTATTTCCAAGTCATCTTTAGGAGATCTGCTAAGGTTGTGTGTCCATCGAGACATGGGATTTTTTATTACTTAAATCAAGCCGCACCTTATTTTGAATTCTGATAAACATCAATGTTGTTCACATGAAATCGTGACTCGTGAAGTCCACTATATGTTTTGTGGTTTTGGTCCCTCACTATTTCAGAGGGTTCTCTTTGTGTTTGTGTATTTGAGTGTGTGGTTACGCCTTGAATTCCATGGACTTTTCTAAAGTTCAACACCAACAATTTAAGCATGATAAAAAACATTACTTATGTATATGTACATATAGAATATAAAAATCTATTAATAAAACACCATGAAAAAAAGTTTGTTTTTTTTTAAATATATAAATTCTTTATTAAATTGTTTTCGATCTTAAAATAATTAGTTAAAAAGAAATAGAAATAAATAAATAATAAATATATATGTAAGTAAAAAATTCAGTAAAACAATCAACATACCTTAACAACAATATGTATGTATGTACTTAAAACTTAAAATCAACATCGTCATCATCAACATCAACATCTTGATTATCATTATTATTATTATTATTATTAGTTTAAACATCAACACTAACTCTTCGAACACTTGTATTTGTAGTTGTTGTTGAAAAATTGCATATTTTGTAGGTAGTATTACTTGAAGAGCCCTGCTTTCGTTTTTATATGTAAATCATCAAACCAGAAGATTGATCGTAATGGCGTGTCGTACCAGATAGTGCATTTACAAACTACTTAAAAACCCAGTGCAAATGTCACCCCTGATACGAACTCCAAAACAAAGGATAATCGAACAAAACCAAACCAAATTAAATGAAAACTCAACTCAACCAAAACTCAAAAAAAAAAAAAAAAAACTCAACAAATGTAAACGGTGGCATCGAACAACGTGGTTTTGTTGGCGTGGGTGGATGGATGGGTTGGTAGGTGGTGGGTTGTTCGTTGTTCAATCAATCAATGCAACATGGTTTGCCTGCCCCCACATCCAACCAAACCTGAACTGAAGAACGAACGAGCGAATCGAGTGGGCGGGCGGGCGCTTGGTCGGTTGAACGGTTTTGCGACGGATCGATCGGTCGCGGTTGCGAATTGGGCCGTGTGTGTGAGTGCGTTTTTGTAACGGAAACTGAACTGAAACGGCTTTTCGATCCAAATCCAAACCAAAAATAAAATATTAACCAAATTATAAATTTCGAAATTTCATTCTTTTCATCTAAAATCTCTTCTGACGCAGAAAGTGACGCATTGCTTTTTTGTCCAAATCAAGTTAACAAAACGAAACAGAAACTGAACAGTTTTCTTTTCATTACAACAAAACCAAAGAAAAACATATCATGCTTTAGTTTTTAGGGTCTTTTGGGGCGTGTGGAATGGGGTGGATTGTGAATGATGTTGGATGGTCGTGGTATTCGGAACAGTCCAAAGATTATTTCGAAAATAGAACACGAAACTAAAATCTAAACTGCCCATAACTGATAACCAAAAAAAAAAACAAGCTAAAACTGTTGCCGTTGTTAAAACTATAACGAACAACAACAGCGACAACACAACACAACAAATTAAACAACGTGGTTCCGCTCAGGTGGGAAAGTGTAGATGACTGACTGATTGACTATCTGGCTGGTCATCTGGCCATACACAAATATGTAGGTAGGTAGCGCCTTGGGTGTTTTTAATATACAGTCTCTAATCGATGATGATTGTTTCAAGGGTTGCCATAATTTCTTGTTTTTATACCCACATTTTTGTAGATATCATAAAACCCTAAAATGTTTAGATTTGTGAGCAATTCAAGACAATATCCTGTCAAAAAATGGGGAACTATATCATTGCAAAATGAGGGAAATTTCATATATCTTGATTTTAATTTTTGTATCCGCGATACATCAATACAGAGTCACTACTTAGTGACTTCTAGAAGTGGAAAAGATGATTGTGAGGAGATTGTATCCATGATATAAATTATAAAATTTCATATATATTAATTTACATTTTTGTAACCGGGATACATTAATACGGAAGCACTATTTAGTGACTTCTAGAGGTGGAAAAGACGATTGTGTGGATATCGTATAAATTATAAAATTTCATAATTTTTTGTATCCGGGATACACCAATAGTGACTACTAAGTGACTTCTGGAAGTGGAAAAGACGATTGTGTGGAGATTGCATTCGTGATATAAATTATAAAATTTAATTTTAATTTTTGCATCTGGGATATAACAATAGTCACTACTCAGTGACTTCTGGAAGTGGAAAAGACTTGGGTGTTTTTAATATACAGTCTCTAATCGATGATGATTGTTTCAAGGGTTGCCATAATTTCTTGTTTTTATACCCACATTTTTGTAGATATCATAAACCCCTAAAATGTTTAGATTTGTGAGCAATTCAAGACAAGATCCTAGACCACTGCCAAAAAATGGGAAATATATCCTTCCAAAATGTGGGAAATTTCATATATCTTCATTTTCATTTTTGTATCCGCGATACATCAATACAGAGTCACTACTTAGTGACTTCTAGAAGTGGAAAGACGATTGTGCGGAGATTGTATCCATGATATAAATTATAAAATTTCATATATATTCATTTAAATTTTTGTAAACGGGATACATTAATACGGAAGCACTATTTAGTGACTTCTAGAAGTGAAAAAGACGATTGTGTGGATATCGTAACCGTTATATAAATTAAAAAATTGCATAATTTTTGTATCCGGGATACACCAATAGTGACTACTTAGTAGCTTCTAGAAGTGGAAGAGACTTGTGTGAGATTGTGTGGAGATTGTACACGTATATAAATTAATAAAAATAATGTATCTTCATTTTAATTTTTGCATCCGGGATATAACAATAGTCACTACTCAGTGACTTCTGGAAGTGGAAAAGACGATTTTGAGGAGATTGTATCCGTGAAATAAATTATAAAATTTCATATATCTTCATTTTAATTTTTTGTATTCGGGATACATCAATGGAGTCACTACTCAATGACTTCTAGAAGTGGAAAAGACGATTGTCAGGAGATTGTAATATAATATAAATATAAATTTCAAAAATCAATCAATCATCAACACAGAGTCACTGTTTAGAGAATTCTAGAAGTGGAAAATACTGTGTGGATATTGTATCCGTGATATAAATTAAAAAAACGAATATGTCTTAATATTAATTTCTTGCATCCGGGATAACAATAGAGTCACTACTCAGTGACTTCTGGGAGTGGAAAATACGATTGTGAGGAGATTATATCTGTGATATAAATTTCATATTTTCATTTTAATTTTTATATCTGGGATATATCAATACATAGTCACTATTTAGAGACTTCTAGAAGTGGAAAAGACTTGGAGATATAAATCCCGATATAAATTATAATAAATTCATATATCTTCATTGTAATGTTTGTATCCGGGATACATCAGAGTCACTATTTAGTGACTTCTAGAAGTGAAAAAGACGATTGTGAGAAGATTGTATCCGTGATATAAATTAAAAAAATTCATATATCTTCATTTTAATTTTTTTGTATCCGAGATGCATCAATAGAGTCACTACTTAATGACTTCTAGAAGTGGAAAAGACGATTGTGTGGATATTGTATCCGTAATATTAATTTTAAAATTTCATATATCTTCATTTTAATTTTTGTATCCGCGATACATCAATACAGTCACTATTTAGAGACTTCTAGAAGTGGAAAAGACGATTGTGTGCAGATTGTATGCGTGATATAAATTATAATATTTCATATACTTAATTTTAATTTTTGTATCTGGGATACATCAAAACAGAGTCACTACTCGATGACTTCTAGAAGTGGAAAAGACGATTGTGTGTATTTTCAACGCTAGAGAAATGACAGTACAATATTTTTGAGAATATTTCTTATCTTATTTTGGCAATTTTTTTAAATATTTTTAATTTTCTCTGATTTAAGGTATTTAAGGCACACTTTCCGATTGGAAATCTTCTCTGAAATCATCTGTGAATTGCTAATCTCTTCAAAAGACATTGTAAACCCCAACAAATCTCAGCGATCGTCCAGGGAAATTTTAAAGGAATAAGATCTCCCGATCGTCGCCAGGAATTTTAAACCCGGGTTGTAGTACAAAAAATCCCTCAAAAGTGGCAACACCGACTGTACCCATTGGAAATGATTCGATAAGACTTTGTATCGATTTTGAAATCTTATCTGAATTGATTTTCAACCCAATTCTGCAATTCCCAACAAATACCTCCGATCATCCCAGAAAAAGGTTAAAACCAAATTTTGGGACAGACTTTGTTCTGCTATATGATATCATGGTTTAATTTATCAAACAACTAATAAAACAAATAAAAAAGTTGTTAAACAATTCATTGGAATCGTTTATAATTTATTTGTTGACACAACTTATTACAACAGCCCTCATAAATGTCATAATGTTAAATGCACGATTTGAATTTTTTTTGGTGGGTCCGGTTGGTAACTAAAACGTGGAATATTGAAACCGATATCAACCCCCCCCCCCACCACTTTCAAAAAATGACCACTGCAAGTGGTTGGTGGTTCCCTACATTGTTTCTTCTTAACCATAATTCTTAATCATTTCTTTAAGACAAATACGATATGTCTTATCAGCATATAGACAGGCATACTCGTATATATACGTACGTATGGGGCTTGTATTGATAATAATTTATGGCTTTTTTTTTCGGTATTCCATGTTTCACATGTGTTTGAGAAGGTGTTTAATGGTTTCTTAGTTCGTTAAATAGTTTCTATTGTTTTTCTTTTTGGGCTCTAATTGCTAAAGAGAAAAGTTGCTTTTCTTGGCTGTGTGGCTGGCAGTTTGGTTGTGTGTGTGTCTGACAGTCGCCATATGGTTGAGTGATTTTTGTGTGTGCAGGTTTTTAGGTTAGTCTCCCAAGTTATGAGCATTAAAGCGTTTTGGTTTTCTTTCTTCTTTCGAATATTTCATTTCAAAAATTTTCCTCTTGAAGATATTTCAGCCAATCACGCTATTTTTGTGTACTCCAAATAGCCAGGGCGGCGGCGGCGGAGTATGAAGGAGTAGTTAGTTAGTGGCAGTAGGTAAACATTTTGCAAAGGAAATTTCCATTTGAATTAATTTCGCAAATTAGTAATTAACGCAAATCACAAGAAAATTGGGTCAACTGCTGCTGCTGCCGCTGTTGCAGCTAGAGGGAGGCAAATATGCGTGACCGTTGAACTAGCATAGCGGAGATTTAATAATTGAGCCGTTTTGATTTTTGAAGTGGTTTGAGGAAACCAGTAGTTGTTAATGGCAAATTTTAGTAAGACGACATATTTAACATGATAAAAATTACTAATATTTTTGAAAAAAAAAAAACGTAAAAAATAAAAATTCTTCCACCAACTATCGTGGTAATCATTCTGAATTAGTCTTTTTGTCTAATTGGACAATTTAAAGGAGATTTCAGGGAGTTTTAGCTTGCTGTTGATATAAACAGATGTTGAAAATTGTTTATGAAAATAAGTTTGTTTTTCGGAACTTAGATTTTGCATTAAAACCTTAACAAATCTGTCAAATACAGAAGTAGAACTTATTAAGATATCGGAAAATATAATAAAAACAATTCACGATGGACAAAATTTTTTTGCAAAATGTTTCCCGCTATCACGGCTTTCCTATCCAAGAAGAAGTGACTCCCTTGTGCAACTTCCGGGATACATCAATACAGAGTCACTACTTAGTGACTTCTAGAAGTTGAAAGGAGGATTGTGTGATATAAATTTAAATAAATAAATATAAATTTTAAAATTTCATATATCTTCATTTTAATTTTTGTATCCGCAATACATCAATACAGAGTCACTTTTTAGTGTCTTCTAGAAGAGGAAAAGAGGATTGTGTGATATAAATTATAAAATTGCTATATCTTCATTTTAATTTTTGTATCCACGATACATCAATACTGAGTCACTACTTAGTGACTTCTAGAAGTGGAAACTTCTTCTGTGTGACTTCTAGAAGTGGAAACTTCTTCTATGTGGATAATGTATTCGTGATATAAATTTTAAAATTTCATATATCTTCATTTTATTTTCCTACCACAATCACAACAATACAGAGTCACTATTCAGTGGCTTCTAGAAGTGAAAAAGACGTTTGTGTGGAGATTGTTTTCGTGATATAAATTATAAAATTTCATATAAATCTTCATTTTAATTTTTGTACCCGGGATACTTCACTACAGACTCACTATTTTGTGACTTCTTCATATTGAGGATGGGCAGAATTCTTCAACAAATTATAATTTTTATATATTAACGCCTTTAATGATAACATGTTATCTACAAGATAGAAATATTTTTATACCATTATAATCTTCCAGTAGTTGCCAAAAAACCAAAATTATATTTTTGTAATCATACGAAAAGTGCTGGACTTATGGTTCAATTTATGCAAAAAAATATATTTCGAAAAATGTTATACGAATATTTCGAAAACTACACAATTTTCAGTTGAAATTTAGAAAATACAAGTTGAAATTGAGAAAATCAAATTGAAATTCAGAAATGCAAATTGAAGTTGAGATATGTAAATTGAAATTCAGAAAATACAATTTGAAATTGAGAAATGAAATTTGAAATTGAGAAATGAAATTGAGATATGTAAATTGAAATTCAGAAAATACAAATTGAAAATGAGAACTTGAAAAAATAAGTTGAGATTGAAAACTGAAATTTAGAAAATCCAAATGGAAATTGAGAAATGCAAATTGAAGTGGAGAGAGTACACATTAATTTTTATTTTCTCATTTTCAATTGTTTTTTTTTCAATATCAAATTGTATATTCTAAATTTCAATTTACATTTCTGAATTTAAATTTGTATTTTCTTAAATTCAATCTATATTTCTGATTTTCAATTTGCTTTTTCTCAATTTAAAACTACATTTTGGATTTTCAATTTGTATTCTCTTCTCTTCAATTTACATTTCTGAATTTAATTTTTTTACAAATTGAAAATGAGAATTTGAAAAAATAAGTTGAGATTGAAAATTGAAATTTAGAAAATTCAGGTTGAAATTGAGAAATGCAAATTGAAGTGGAGAAAAAACAAATTGAAATTCAGAAATCCAAATTGAAAAAAATTCTGAAATTTTCTCAATTTGAAAACGAGAAATGTGAATTAAAATTCAGAAAATGCAAATTGGAATTGAGAAAATGCAAATTGGAATTGAGATAAAGAAAAATGAAATTGAGAATACACATTAAGAATAAACATTAACTTGTATTTTCTCATTTTCAATTGTTTTTTTTTCTCAATATCAAATTGTATATTGTAAATTTCAATTTACAGTTCTGAATTTAAATTTGTATTTTCTCAAATTCAATCTATATTTCTGATTTTCAATTAGCTTTTTCTCAATTTCAAACTACATTTCGGATTTTCAATTTGTATTCTCTTCTCTTCAATTTACATTTCTGAATTTAATTTTTTTACAAATTGAAAATGAGAAATTAAAAAAATAAATTGAGATTGAAAATTGAAATTTAAAAAATCCAAGTTGAAATTGAGAAATGCAAATTGAAGTGGAGAAAAAACAAATTGAAATTCAGAAATCCAAATTGAAAAAAAAATCTGAAATTTTCTCAATTTGAAAATGAGAAATGTGAATTAAAATTCAGAAAATGCAATTTGAAATTGAGAAAATGCAAATTGGAATTGAGAAATGAAATTGAGATAAAGAAAATTGAAATTGAGAATACACATTAATAATAAACATTAATTTGTATTTTCTCATTTTCAATTGTTGTTTTTTTTCTCAATATCAAATTGTATATTCTAAATTTCAATTTACATTTCTGAATTTAAATTTGTATTTTCTCAAATTCAATATACACTTCTGATTTTCAATTTGCTTTTTCTCAATTTCAATGAAAAAAAATTCTGAAAATTTCTCAATTTGAAAATGAGAAATGCCAACTAAAATTCAGAAAATGCAAATTGGAATTGAGAAATGAAATTGAGATAATGAAAATTGAAATTGAGAATACACATTAATAATAAACATTAGTTTGTATTTTCTCATTTTCAATTGTTTTTTTCTCAATATCAAATTGTATATTCTAAAATTCAATTTACATTTCTGAATTTAAATTTGTATTTTCTCAAATTCAATCTACATTTCTGATTTTCAATTTGCTTTATCTCAATTTCAAACTAAATTTCTTATTTTCAATTTGTATTCTCTAAATACAAATTTACATTTCTCAATTTCAATTTCCATTTATATTTCTGAATTTCAATTTTTATTTTCTCAATTTCAATCTACATTTCTGATGTTCAATTTACATTTCCGAATTTAAATTTGTATTTTCTCAATTTCAATTTACATTTCTGAATTTCAATTTTTTTCAATTTCAATTTACATTTCTGAATTTCAATTTTTTTCAATTTCAATTTACATTTCTGAAGTTCAATTTTTATTTTCTCAATTTCAGTCTACATCTCTGATTTTCAATTTCAGTCTACATTTTTTGTTTTCCAATTTTTTTTTCTCAATTTCAATTTACATTTCTGAATTTCAATTTGTATTTACCAATTAATTTAATTGTATTGTCTCAATATGACGTTGTACTTTCTTAATTTCAATTGGAAATGGTGTAGAGCGAATGTGAAAACTTGATGATTTTTGGGGACAATTTGCTTAATGGCTTGAATGGCCAGGCATGAAATACTTTCCAAATCATCGTCAAATCACAAAACATTTTAGTGCCTGAATTTTATGATCGTTACCCAGCCTAATGTCTGTACATAAATGACTATTTTTCTACATTAAGATTGCCTATATAATGAAATAAATAATGTCCACACACACACAAAAAACAACGTTTGTAATTTAGCGATTTAATTGCACGTTTAAATTATTTCATTCGAAACAATGAAATCGATTAAAAACCTACATCATGTGGAGTGAGCGCACACACACAAACACATAAGCAAAGTAATGCTTAAAAATATGTAGTGCAAATTATATTAAAAACACACATGACACCACCAATGTCAATGATGCTCTGGTGATGTGGAGGAGGTGGAGTGTGTGTGTGCCTGTGCCTGTGCAATAAAGACAGAGAGTCAGAGTGGGCGAGAGATATACACACACGCAGAGAGTGAGTGCGAGAGACAGAGCAGCATATGCAAGTGTTACTCATACGCCCCGGTGAATATGTAGATTTAACAAGGACGACGGACGTTACACCAACACAAACAGCCGAAAAAATACCGCACATTGTTCGTGGTGGTATGACGATAACGATAACAACAACGATGCTATGATGTTTGTTGAATGTACAACAACAATAACTGTTATTGACATTTACAAATGCAATATTTTTTGGCCTGGGTCGTGTTGTGTAGTTGTGAAAAAAGAAACGAAAATCAATTAATCTTTGTTGCATACAACGCGTATTAAAATATGAGTTATAATTAATTGCATTGCATATTGTGTTCAACAAAAAAAATTAAAATCATTTTTTGAGAGAGAGATTTTCGTTTGTGATTGGATTTCTGCTAACTACTCGTTTTATCATTTATGTGTGTTCTAGTTAGTTTTCATGAAATTACTCATTTTACTCACAATAGCTGCATTGATATAACATTAAAAAACAATACAATTAAGTTAATTATCACGTGTGGTAGTATGGGTGTTCTCACACACATATGCACATGCATGTATGAGTCAAATGACATTCGGATTGTGGTTGCCGATATATGTACGTACAGTCTTGATTGTTACGATAGAGGCAGCGCTCAAAATATTCTTTGAATTAAAGAATCTTGTAATAAATATAAGAAAATTAATAGTCTCTGCGGTAATTAGTTAGCTTTTAATTGCAATCATTTTATCTAATAAATACTTTTAAGTGGGAAATCCGCTAGTTTGTGAATAAAACACAACAATTATTTGATTCTGTTGGTTTTAAGTACATTTTTATACATTTTATTATGCTATTCATAACACTGATATGCCTTTGTTTTAGATCAATATTTCGGTGTGTAATGCTTTGAAAATTTGCCCATGTTTTGCATTTTTGAAGAGAATTCATGGGAGAATAGTTTAAATATGACAAAAAGCTATCGATCGAAAATCCATTTGTATTGATTTTTGGCTGGTATAAACACCCCAACTGCTTATAAGAGATATTAAAATAATGATACTTCTGATTTCATTCTAAACTTATGAGTTATTATTGAGAAATTGATATCTATTGATAGTGGGGAAGCATAAATAATAAATATTCAAATTTTTTCTGTTCAGACAAAATAATGAAAATAGAAGAATAGTTTTTACTATTCTCAAAAAAAAAAGAGCTTTTTTCGCCCTATATCTAAAAAATATTTATTGTGAAGGGTACTGTGTCCTTTTCGAAATTTTAAAATTATAATTGAAGAAACAAACTGCATAACTTGGTAAAGAATGAGTTGAACTCACACAGGATTTTGCAGCAAAAATCTACTGGAAAATGTATATGAAGCATAGACCATTTTTTCCATTTAAAATCCTGTTTTCGAAAATTATGCAAAATTAAAAAAAATTTTGTTTTTTTTTTTGGAAAATTAATAATATATAATTAAATTAAAATTAATATAATAAATAAATCAATTCTAAACTAATTCCAGTACTAACAACCGTTTTTTCTAGTTCGAAAATGATAAGAAATTCAATAATTGGTATTAAACTATTTAAACAGCCATGACTCAGTGACGTCATTTCCCGTTCGATATTCATAATTGAGACATTAAGCGAAAGGAATTTAAAAATTTTTTATTTTTTAATATTCCAACGAAATATTTATAATGAATAACTTTGAAAATGTGGACAAAAATTTAGACCTGAGTAACACGATTTTTAGGGATATTTTCAAAAGCTTACATATGGCTTGAATTATGTTTTTCTTTTTCCTAGGAAACTGGGAAGAAGTGTTTTTATGGGGTTTCTTATTCTGACCTAATGTCAGTACTAACAGCCGAAAATTATGCTAAAAATCGAATTTTCTCATTTTTCGTTCACTCACTGCCATAAAGGTGTAAGTTCTTTAAGTTCGTTAGTTATACAAAAAATAAAATTTATATGTTTTGATATCAGCGGAAAAATGTCGATGTTATATATATATATATATATATATATATATATATATATATATATATATATATATATATGTATATGTATATATATATATATATATATATATATATATATATATATATATATATATATATATATATATATATATATATATATATATATATAAAATCAGTGTGTGTCTGTATGTTACGTATAGGACGCCAAATCGGTGGACCTGAAAATTTTACTGTATCTAACTTCTGGACGGAGGATGGTATATATGTAGGTCATGATAGGACAAAAGGGGGTGGTACCTCCCAGTGTTTTCATTTTTTGTTCAATTTTCAAATGTGTATCATTGAATATCGGTTGAATAGTTTCAAATTTCTTGGGAAAGTTTCTATAAATAGTGCAAGTCTTTTATAAACATATCGGTGGCGTATACGTTATGTTTACTAAACACAATATTACTCATACGCCAAGTTATTAAGATACATAGTTGGGAAATGGAAACGCAATAAGCATGGCCGCATGGCCAAGAATTATTACCTGCAGAATTATATTTTTTTAAAACTAAAAAGGCAAATGCGTTGCGTTGTATTTGAGTATCCATAAAATTAGAACAGTCCTAGCCAATTCAATAAAAAACTCGTGATCAGAGACTCGGAATTATGAGGAAATTTATAAAATCATTGAAATAGAGTTCGAATAATTCCAAAACTAAAACTAATCCGGCAAATCCAGTGAAAAATTCGTTACTTTCAATTTTGTTCCTCAGCGTCGATGAATATCGACTGAATAAACACTTATAGGTGATAAGACAGTCGTTTCATTCGTTTCAAATTTCACGAAGAAGTGCTATAAATAGTGCAATTCTGTGGCGAATGCGTTATGTTTATTGGTGGCGTATACGTTATGTTTATTAAACATAATATTACTAATACGCTCAGTTATTAGCTTTAAAATTGTTTCTTTATCAAATTTTGAATTATTCAAAACTCAGCCTAATCGTTTTAACTTTCATTCATATAGTTATTATTTAATGTTCCACATCAACATTCAGGGATTTAAGTGAAATACATGAAAGAATACTGAGAAAATTGGCGATTTTAAAACCATAATTTTAAATCCTTATCATGAAAACAAGAACACGAATTATGTTAATCCATAAATGGGTTTTTATTGTACAGGTTTGTCTGTATCGTACAAACATCGTATAAATGAACAAAACCTTGCGTCAAATTGACCAACCTCCTACTTTATCGAACGACCATTTTATCATTTCAAAAAGAGAAAATAAAATTTTATTTTTTTTTTTATTTTTAATTTATCAAATGTAGCTCGCTAAGATGGGTTTAATGTTGCACAATCTATTTCTATAAATTGTAGCCAATAATGGCTACATCAGCTGCCTATTGATTTATCCCTTGTTGTTGTTTATTTACGGACATTTTGTTAAATAAAAAATCCTCAAAAAGTGTGGTGTGTAAATAACAACCAATTTTTTTATCGAGTTTTTCAAAGAGACAATAAATCTTCATGTGTAAACACCTCCATAGAGAGAAATATTCGATTCGAGAACTGGGTTGTCATTTGCAATTTGAAGGGTCAATTTGAAGCATTATCTTAAAAACTATATAAATTTAGGAGAACTGAACGGATTTCAATTTCAATTTTAGAATTTGATTTGTTTGATATGTTCTCGTATTTTATTGTTCAATGTTGTTCCTAATTGCATGGACTTCACTGTATTTCACTTCGATTTTTTGTTTGTTTCAAAGGCGGTTTGTAATCGCTTTTTCTGCCATGTATGTGCATATATATGTATGCTATACAAACTGCGGTTTTCTAATTCTAATATCACAACTGAACTTTAAGCCTTTGTGTTTTTTTCGTTTTCAATTAAAACAACAAAAACATTCAATAATAATTTTTTGTAAATATTGTTTTTTAGCATTCGCTCTAAAATGACGGCGGGGATTACATTGGCTAAATGGGTCATAGTGAGGCCGTTGTTTTCGAGCGAATAAAAAACCTGCTAATGTTAACAAATTAATTAAACACAATACATCGTACTACTCGTATGTCTGTCCGTATGTAAGTACATATGTACTTCATACACCACTCATGTTTGTTGTGCATGTGAACAGTATTTATCTTGTTGGGCCGTCGTTGTTGTTGTTTTTGGATAATGTTCATTTTTTATTTTATTTCAAATAAAACTTTTGCTCTACATATGTACATATGTACATACATGGGATTTGTATGTGGTGTGCTTTGTATGACATGCGTTTCTTGTACGATTTGTCATTTTTTTGGATGGTCGGCGACGACCGTAAATGCCATTTATTTATTGTCTGTCTGTCTGTCTTGGTTGGATGGCTGGCTGGTTGTTTGCTTTGGCATTTTCGGGTTAGTCCACCATGCGACCGACCATACGTCGTTATATTTTTATGGCATTTCTCTCTTTTCGTAGTACAAGAGTGTGTTATAATTTCATTAACTATATGGATCATCTACATTTTACATTTGATGGTGGTGAGTCGATTTAGTACATGGCCGAAATGGTCGAACAGTGTCATTGGAATGGTGTTGACATTGTTACCCTCCCCACAATTGGCCCTTTGCTTTGCTGAAAGACTTGTAAGTTCTTCGTTTTCCTTTCCCTCCGACCTCACTTTCTTCTCTTCGACTTGGAATTTTTTTTGAAGAACTTTCATATATTTGGGTCACATTCGTTAAGTCTTTGGATTATTGTGATGAGCGGAAGTTTTTAGCTGAATTTCTTATAGTTACTGTGACTATAATAGGTTTGTAAACATTAAAAAATGTGTTCTGCGTACCATTATTTTATGGCTGAAGAGAAATGGTCTCGCAGACAAAAGTTTAAGGTCAAGTTCACATTTTAGAGTCAAACCAATGTAGGTCATGTACACTTTTCCAAGAAATACGAGTTTTTCTATTACTAACAGCCATAATTTATCTGCACCATTTTCACATGAAATTGAGAACAATAAATAAGTTATAAATGAAAATTGAAATTCAGAAATGAAAATTGAGAAAATGAAAATTGAAATTGAAATTCAGAAATACAAATTGAAATTGAAAAAATACAAATTGAAAATGAGAAATCTAAATTCAAATTTAGAAAATACAATTTGAAATTGAGAAATGAAATTTAAAATAGAGAAAATGAATATTGAAATTGAGAAAATATAAATTAAAATTGAAATTGAGTATAAAAAAATGTTATTCAGAAATTTAAATCGAAATTAATTTGTATTTTTTAATTTTTCAATATCAAATTGTATGATCTCAATTTCAATTTATTTTTCTGAATTTCATTTTTTTAATTTCAATTTGCATTTCTCAATTTCAATTTGCATTTCTCAATTTCAATTTGTATTTTCTCAATATGATTTTTTTTATTTATTTATTTATTATTTTTTATTTATTTATTACAATTTAAAATTATAATAAACTAGAAAAAAGCACTAGAAATTAAAGCTATCGGCTTATGATTTTGTATTTTCTCAATTTCAATTGAAAATGCCAAAGTTCAGATACTGTTTATTAAAATTATACAAAAAAGCATATTTTCTCATTTATAATTCACATGACGATATAATGACTTATACATCATTATAGGCGTCCGTAAGTTATATAACAATTAAAATTGTATTTTTTGAAATCAAAAGATAAAAATATCGAAAATATAAAATATCTCGAATTCATGATCGGGGACTGGAATTACTAAGAAATAATTCTTCAATAATGTCTTTATTTCTCAATGTAATTAGAGGGCTGAAGCTATTCTTCCAAAAACGCCAGTTTTCTAATTTGTCGTTTTCATAACAAATTTTACAAAATGTTTTAGTTGTCTCTTTGAAAATCCACAAAATCACTCCAAACTCTAAATTTATATTTAAAGTGCTTTCAAGGGTCAACTAATTGAAAAAAAATTTGGACTGAAATGCAACAAAGAACTACACAGGAAAAACATGACTGTTCGAAGTGCTTTCATCCTTGACCAATCGAATACAATCTTCATTTGAGGGAGTGACCTCTTTTCCACTTTTTCGTAAAATAACTGATACCAAGTCATTTGTCAAAAAAATTCCCTGGAAAATATCCGTGTTTAACTTATTTAGCAAGATATTTTGCAGATGAGATAATTTATCATAAAAAATATCACGATATCCTAAAATTCCAGAAAGATTTGAACTTAGCGCCATCAGTAAAGTCTAGCTATTGGAAAATACGGTGACATTTAAGGTTTCATAAAATGCGAGGAGTCTTTTGAAAGTAATATATTTATATCCTCATTTTCCTTTTATAGCTTTGCCAAACGTCAAAATTGTAGCAATTGGGGTTTAGAAAATCCACAAGTGATTGCTCTGAAATAAATGCGGGATCCAGTTTTTGGATAATTAAATTTTAGGATGTGTCTTTTCATGAAGTCACTCTCAATGACTGTTTGAGTCATTACCTGGTCGTGAAATTTCCCGTTTTGCTGATTGACCATTAAATGTAACAATACTTAACTTAACTGTTCAGTCTTACTTAGAATTGCATTTAGAAGCTATGAAAGTAAAACTATTTTTTGCTTGAATTTTTCCAATTCCACTTTTTAAATAAATTGCGGGAAAAAATTCTTTGAAGAAAATACAAATACTCATTTATTTTAATTCTACGATACCTTATCTCGTTTGGTTCGGAAACGATATCCTTGAAGTTGGAACGTTGCTATATTTTAATAATTGCAAAAATTACATTGCCTTGCTCACAATGTCGTAAATACTACTAAGAACACATTTCACAAACACACAAAATACTCTACTCTTTCCATGCGAATCTCCTCGAAATGCATACACTCACGTCACTAGAGCGCACGACTCTATCAGACATTAGGGCTTAACATAAACAAATGAAGTTACACCAATAATAAATGTTCTCCGACAAAGTTCCACTCTCTCTCTCTCTCTATCACACACTCCCTCTCTTCAACTACTCAACTATTTGGCGGGAAAAATTGAATTTTTGTGCAAAAGTATGCGAGAGGAGACTACGAACGAAAAAAATGACGTTAATTTTGTACGCTTCCGCTATGACGTACACGTACAGACATATTTGGTGCGGTACACGAATTGTACGCGCCTTTTGTGCGCGCAATTTTAACCCGTTTTGCTCTATTCCAACGAATATTATCACATGATCTACATGTACATATGTATATATGTATGTACCTACAAATAAACAACCGCAATAGCAGCAGCAGCAGAAATATTGACAGAAAGAAAGAAAGAACGAAACGTACATGAGCACATGAGTGTACGTACGTACGTACACATTATTTGTGCAGTATGTACGTATGTGAGTACCCACTCGTATAATGTTAAAAAATCATTAGTATATTTCGAGGTATGTGCAGACGTCCGTTCCGTTCATGTCTGGATTTCTTATGAATGAGTATTGCCTTTATATTTTGTTGGAAGTCATGTGTGTGCGTGCCTGAGTGCCTTGCTCGGCAACAAGATCGCCCAACAAATTCCATTAGTTATTCATTAATTTACGAAACTTGAGATCACTTCTTAGGGTATCTTCTAATTTTATACTTTGCTCCCCTCCCCCCTCCGCCGCTAATTGTTAGAGGCATATAATTAGTTTACTTATTATTGATTAGTGTTTGGTATAGTATTACATGGTATCATGTCTGCTGTCAGATTTTCAAAGGGGTGCCACTTTGAATGAGTTTAGCTCATTTGAAAAATTTGAAAATCCCTTGGGCTTTTGGGTAGGGTCAGAAGAGTGAAGAAGTGTATGAAAGAACGAAAATGACAACACATATTTGAGTTGATATATTAGGGGCATCACGAATGTCTTTGTGATAGTAATGGAGGCAGGTGCATGCATTCATTACGAAAACATATTCGAAAAAAAGTGAACAAATCGTCACTACGCAACTTTTCCTTTTAGAACTTTATAATTTTTGTAACTGCCTCGAATTAGTATCTTGGATCCTATTTTTAACACATATTCATTTTTACACCCTAATAAAAAACATCAACAAGTCAACTACATTTCCTCCCGACTGAATAATGGTTCTCATTTTTTTTTTCTAAAAAAAAATCATTTCATATTTATGATAATATGTTTTGCTTTAAATAATAATATTTTTTCTTTCTTTTCTTTGCAGGTACTTCAAAAATAATATACATGCCAAAAAGTAATCAATTTTTGTGCTCAATAAATTTTCCAATAAACGTCATTACATTTCGTCCAATTCAATTCGATCAGAAAATGGAATATTTCATCGGAAAGGACATACACAACAAAAATTAATCAATTTTTGTTCTCAATAAATTTTCAAATAAACGCCATTATATTTATCCCATACAATTCGAGCATAAAATCAAATATTTTAGAATGACCCTTGGGGATATCATTGTTCGAGGTAAGACATACATGGTGGGAAAATACCCCGAGGTCACTATTGCATTATGAAGGGAAACATTCCTTCCCCGCTGAAATTGTATTCCCATATGATTGAATATGCATTTAAATATAAACTTTAAGAATCGCTTGGTATGATTGATAGGGTTAGAACACACATTTTTTATTCGATTTGTATGACATGGATGTGTGTCACGGAAATTTTACGAAATGTTTTTCAAAGTCGTAATGATTTGCTTTGTCAGCTTTGAACGTTTTTTTAGAAAGCTAGAGTCATGAACGTTTTATAAAGTTTGGTTAAAACAATACCCTCTGTGGCTTCAGCTTATTTTTGTTAAAATTAACAATTTCAAGTTCGTTATGCTTTTTAGCAGCGAATTTTTTACGTTTTCCGCTTTGTAGATAAACTAAATTCGTTTTTATTTTCGTACGATTGCCTAATATTTCTACTTTCTATAAATGTTGCACCTTCTTATGGCTTCTGAAGAGCCATGATCATTAAAACGAACACAATTTCCAGAAATATATTTTAGTAGTTATCAAATCCAACCACGTTTATGGCGTAAAATTTGTTGACTAAATCATTGATATTTTTAATTTCACTTTCCTACACTGCAAATTTTGAAGCAGATTATTTCAAATTGAAATTAGACTTTGAGAGATTGTGATCTCAAATTTTTTTCTGGAATTTGAAAGTCACTTGAAGAGCTACAGAGTGCAGTAAAATAAAGATTGTATGACCGAAAATTCATATGGAATCGAATCAAAAGAGTATTTATACCCCCCACACTAGTGATTTTATGTATTTTGGGAAAATCAACCTTTAAGAACATTTAGCAGAAATAATATATTTAACCTTGTTTTGAACAAGATTTCGATTTGACAAAAAAGTCAATTTTCGAGATTAACTTAAAATAAGGGTGTTTATAGTCCGTTTGTATAGGGTTTTATTCTAGAAAGGCGTTGAAAGATATACGTTTTGCCCTCTATAACCACATCACTATATTATTATAGAATTTATACATGAATTTATTGTACTGCTTGAATGAAAAATTATGACGAAAACTTATAAATGTAATAATTTTCTGATGAAAAAAAGTTCTTTCAGTTGCTTAACACATGTATTTACTAAATGAAGAAATATTTTTCCAAGTTGTACAATAAATTTTCATGTGTAAACCCTCCTATAGGATTTTAGTCGGGTATTACATAGGGGAATAAAATTTCAGAAAATTCTGTACCCAGCAAGGATAAGTTTAAGTTGTATTTAAATTAAACGGATCAAAAGAGTTCCATCTTCAAATCCCCGCTGATGCACTTTTTTCAAACTAGACATGTCATTATTGCACCTGAGAATTGCTCTATATCGAGATATTCCCAGTGCTTATTCTGTACCTTTGCAACTACTAACTTTGATACTACTACTAATCTGCTGAAAATGAAGCAGGGATAAGTCGACTAATCTCACCTCTAATATCGTAGAGTTAGGCCCCAGTTAAGGCATATGATTGTGAATTGCCAAAGCCAAAATGGTACACAGTTTCAATGCAATTTTGATACGATACAAATTGTAATGACTTGTGAACATAAATAAAATTCCCTTTAAAAATTCAAAGGAAGTGTAAGTGATCCACTGTACATACTACTAATATTTGTTTGTCGTTTCAAGCTGGTCATCATTTGTCACTGCCTTAAAGTCATGGATACCAAAGGAAAAGAGATCTGTCATGGACTTGAAGGTGGTTTCAGTCCATTTTTAATTTGTAGTTGGATTAACACGCTCACCTTATTTGTAATATTTTCACAAACACTTGCTGTGTTATAACACTATAATGTCGAAATTGAAATTTGCCACATCCTTAAAAGGATTAACACTTTTCTCCATTAGCCATTGGCCAATAATTTCAATGATTTTGTTTGAAAATAGTTCCTGCTTTCAATGCCACTGCTGTACTGTGTGCCACTGCTTGTTTGTTGTATTCAAACAATTAATTTCCTCTTAACAACTGATTTGAGAATGATGGGGCTCACCTTAAAATTGTTGTTTTGCGATGGGACATTTTGTTTGTTTGTGTGTGTGTATGTGCAGGGAAAAAACAAACAAACAACAAATGTTTATTTTAACTAGAAAACAATTACAAACACATACAAAACTTGTCAACCAAGGTCGTTTGATTCTATGCATTGTCTTTCGATGTTCTAATGAAAGAACGGAGGAAGAAGAACAAGAAGTAAAATAAATCGAAAGAATGAAAGAGAAATCATTGAAAACAAAGACTTACCCCCGCCCCTTTCACCCCAAACCAACCAACCAACATAATTGAAAGTGAAATGCTGATATTAAAAATTACTCATACCACATGTAGCACCATGTCACCCACACACCTACACCTACACATATATGGACTCATGGACGTATGGTTGTGCATTATGTTGATGTTGTGTATACGTACACGTGTCGGCTAGAGTGTTATGGTAACGATTGCATGGGGGTGGCCTGAGCGGCAACCATGGTGTGTGAATGCAAAGTTTCCCATTGATTTTTATGGCCTTTTACTGTTATAGTCGTTTGCATGTGTATGTGTTTCTTATATGACACAAGTGACATTTTTATACCGCACACATCGAAAACCTACATCCACGTGTACGTAAGTACGTATGTACTGTACGTGTAAGTAGTTGTTAGTTACATGTGCCTCTCAATACACGGGCAGCTCTTTCTTTCAATTTCGTTTATGTTCTAAAATAATAGAGAAAATATTTCGGAAAATGTTGAATTTCTTTCTATTCCTTGCAGTCACCGTTTGCCAGTGTTCGCACGTTACATATGTATATGTGTTTAGTTATATATGCATGTGTATATGTGGTTGGTGGCGATGGTGGTGTGCAATAGTTGTGTTTTTAACACGTTCTTGTTGCGATGGCTTTTAGTGCCAAGTTTGCTGGCAATCTGCGTTGTTATATACATACTTTTTGCCTTGTACACACACGTACATACGAGTGTATACAAGGAGGTGTGAGTGTGTTTGGCTTGGTTGCGCAATATCTGTGGACATGGGGCTGTCTGTATGCATTTCACACATGCACTTGCAACACTTGTGTGTTGCTGCTGCTGCATTTGGCAATTGTCGTACTACATGTACGAGTGATATTCGTGCTATGTCCTTATTTTCACTTTTCATAGTGTTTTTCTTTTTTTTTGTGTCTTATTTCGTTTATTCCGCACATGAAATCATTTATTGATAAATTATACTATAGTATATATCACATCACAAATCACATCATACTTGTGAATTTTGGCATTTGCATTTAGGGAACTATCAACCTTTAAGAATATTAAGCAGAAAAAATATATATTAAACACTGTTCTGCAGGATTTCAATTGGACAAAAATTTCTTTTTTTTTTCGTTAATCTCAGTCAAAGCGTGTTTATAGTCTGTTTCTAGAGGGGTTTGGCGTAGAAAATTTTAGTTTTTGCCCTCTCCAACCTCATTACTACACTATTCTTATAGGTGTGTTTACACATGAAGATTGTTTGTACTACTTGAAAGAAAGATTATGACGAACACTTACAAATGTAAACATTTTCCTTATGAAAAATAAGTAACTTTCTTTAACGTTTTTGTAACACGGAGTACACACATGACCACATTGGCAGAAGTGAGAGTTTGAGTTACGAAAATCCAAAATCACTGAACTTTCTTTCTAATAATTCTGTTGTATAATAATTGTTAATTTTAATTTGTTTCTTATTTTTGTATTGACAAGTCAGTTTTTAAAATTTCAAAATTCAGCTGGTCATAATTGCTACATGTGTGTACTCAAATAATAATTTTTATTTTGATTTTTTCTTATTTTTGTATTGACAAGTCAGTTTTTACACGGATTTCTACTAAATGAAGTAATATTTTTGTGGCAAAAATCTTCACCGAAGCAGATTCACATTCCAAGTTGTACAATAAGTCTTCATGTGTAAACACTCCAATAGGATTTTAATCGTGGCTTACTTAGGGGATTAACATTTCAGAACTTTTTTGCACCCAAGAAGGATGGTGATAAGTTTAAGCTATATTTAAGTTGGTTTTTGTCCAGCAGGCAGCCATAAAACATAAAAAGATTTGCTCCATGTTCTTAAGTTACGTCTTCGCTGTGTCCACATTAAATGTGAATTGTCCTAGCCTAGACTTGTGTAACAACGACAGCCAAACAATGTTTTCAATTTAGATTTAAGGTAAATCTCATATGATATTTTTTTTATTGATTCTTCAGTACAAATATAATTCTCCAGAAAATATGAATAGGTGTCAAGAGTAGACAAATATTAGCAAAAATTTAACATAAGATCTATAATGTTAGGAAAAAGTCAAAAGCTAGCGGCTTTAATCGATCAATGTAGCGTTTACACATAAAATCGTTCCAAATGTGTTTTTGTCGATCCTGTCCCAGGATTTTTGCACAACAGTGTAATCAATAAATTTTTATTTGCTATAAATAGTTATAGCACGATGATTGGATGGTTGTTGTCGTTGTTGTTCTCGTGCCATCCAAGTATAATGTTGAAAACATTTGCAGTTTTGCAAAAATCTTTACTTTCACACCCTCTCGCTCTACCCCCACCACAACACAAATGCATTTTTGTTGTCGTTGTTGTTGCAGAAAATGCATTGTTTGTTTTTCATCAACGTTGTGAGGATGTTTTGCACGGAATGTTGTAGGTACGAGTACATACATACATACATATAATTTGGCTTTTGGCCAAATTGTGTTTGTGCTCTTATTTTTGACATTATTTTGTTATTGCCCGTTTGTCTTGTCTATTTTCGTTTATATATATGTATGTACATGGTATATATACCAGCGAGTATATATGTTTATACGAGTATATAGTGTGATATTTTCGTAAAGTGCTCGAAATTGTTTTTGCAAAAGCAGACATGCATTTGGCACCATTTCATTCTTTCATTCCTTTTTGTTTATGCCATGCCATGCAATGCATTTATGTCGTCTTATACTGCGAAATGTGTAGTTTCTTCTAGTTTTGTAGTTTTTTAATTTTTGTCTTATACTCCTCCTACAAATCTGAAAGCTTTAGCCTTCTAGTGCTAGGCCTAAAAATCAATAATTATCTATAATGCAGGCGTCAGTCATTATGACCACAGTCAATGAGCCGTTCAACGCAGAGAAATTGAAGGAGTGTGACTGTGTGAATTTTGTGGGTCATGTTTGACAGGTTGGACGGCCGGCTCGTTTGGTCGATTGACCTGCTGCATAAGCAATGCAAGATTGTGCAATAAATTCACTATATTAACTTGCATTGTTACATGGAAATAGGGGTGTCTTTCTTGCCATAAATGCAACTCGTTGACACATTTTGTGATTTGGAAAGTTTGATAATGCGGGTAGAAGTACATCATGCTGCAGTCTTTCATAAAACTAAAATGTCAGCTTTTATTACCACCATGTCCTCCTTGAGATTGCAAAAAAAACAGCTAAATAAACTATACCCCCAAGAGTGTGAATTGTCCTTTACTATATGTCTCTATCTATATATGTGTGTCTACTATACAACTATTGTACACTTTTCCTTTTCCTCTCCATTTCTATTTTAGTTTTAAATTTTATGGCATCATTTTCATTTATAACATTTTGTTTGTTAGATTGAAATTTGTGTTCGTTCTCTTCTCTCTTCCATGGCTATTTCGTATGAGGCCACGACATTTAAATGCATTTTATTTTTATTCTCAATGAATGTAAGACGGTCAATACAAGTGGGGGTGTGGGTGGGGATAAGAAAGGTTTCAAATATAAATCGTGTCGTAAGGAAGAATGAAAATTCCATTTGCATTTAAGTCGCTGATAAAAATTTTGAGGAAAAAATCGGCAACATTTACTTTCATTTGAGTAAAATTGGGCAACATTTTCTTTAATTTGAGTAAATATTTAGTTAGTTTGGTGGAAATTTTCTTTAATTTGAGTAAAATCGGGCAACATTTTCTTTAATTTCTTTTAATTTGAGTAACTATTTAGTTAGTTTGATGGAAAAAAATTACGTAAATTTTCTTATTATTTGTCAGATTTGACGAAAGAAGGAAAATCTTGAATATTATATTTTCAACTTTAAATCAATCCAAGTTCCAAATGACATCTTTCCGAGACAACCAATTTTACCTTTAGACAATTTTACATTTTTTATTGGACTTAAACAAAACCATGTACATAAGAAACTAGAAATAGTATGCGAAAAAAACTGTGTACTCAGTTTTTTGGTAATATTTTCTTCTTTTACATGATTTTCATAATTTCCAAAGAATATAGATTTTTTAATAATTTATTTTCATACTTTTTCGACGATTTGGGTATCGAGTGAAAGAGAAGAGTATCTTTTAAAAATATTTAAATTTCCATGCATATATTTTTACTAGTTTAGAATTTAAAAATAAAAAGTTTATCTATTTTAAGGGGGAAATTTATAATGGTGGCTAATTCTAAACTGATAGAGCTAGAAGCATGATATTTGAAGTATTTTTAACAGTTATTCTTATTTTTCCTTTGATATCCATATTACCTTTGTATGTGTGGCTAAATTATGAAAATAAATTATAAGAACATAAACATAATAAATAATAAATTTCTTTAATTTCTAAATTATTTAGATGTTTTTATTTTAATTTATTTTCACTCTTGCTGGACATGCAAAGACGTTATGGGTAGCAAATGATAGAGAAGATTATCTCCTAAAACTACTTTTAAGTTATGTATTAGTTTAGTATTAACAACTATTTAAAGTTTCCCCCTTAAAAAGTAAAACATGAATAAACTAAAAAAAAAACTTCAACGGACGGAAACTTGAAATGGTTGTTAATGCTAAACTTGTACAGACAGAATCATGATATTTGAAGTATTTTTAACAGTTAAATTTTCTCTTTCATTTGATACCCATGTATAGCCGCCTTTGTATGTTTTGGAAAAATAAGAATATAAACTATTTAAACATATATATGCGTTGGAAATGAAAAGTCTTGCAAATAGGAGAAAATATCACCAAATGGGAAAACTGAGTACACAGTTCTACTATATACGAAATCTATTTCAAATGTATATGGTCTAACTCAGCTCCATTGGAGATAGCCAACAGCAATATTTGTAAAAATCCATAGGAAGTGATAGCTATAATTATTGGTTAGCCTTTTTAAAAATGGGGGTTAAGGTATAAGGTTTAAGTCAGATTTTAAAATAATGTTAATAATGTTTATAACACTTTGAGATATGGATTCTGGATTATTTTTATATTTTTAAGAATAAAATCGGACAATTTTTTTTTCTTAAAAATCGTTAATTTTACTCAAAAACTAAACCATTGAATTTATATTTTGAGTGTTTGTATTTTTCGAAAAGAAAAACTAATTTAATTGGTTGTTTCAACAAATGACATAGTATTGGAAGACTTGCTCACTGATCATTTAACTGAGTAGGCATTTTTGTTTGAGTTCATGAAAAGAACTGCTTAACTTTTAATGTCATCAGCTTTCTACCGACACCTGATAGTGACCATTATATATGTCACTAAGAAAATTTGGTACGGCCACCTTTTTGTTTGCTACCCAAACACAGTTAAATGTAGGTCTTAACACTGACCCACTTTCCGCAAGGCACACAATACACACGCAAATATCTTCGCCACACACTAGTGACGCCAAATACATAGGCCATTCTTTGACAGGAGTTCTAACTAAACTTCCATGTTTTTTTGCTTGCCAACTCAGAACAAACCAAAATTTTGAACACAGCATGTGGTGTGATGGCTCACCTTTACTTTTTCCCCTCAAGGTCATTATAGAAAAATCTACGATTTAACACCAAGGTATTATACCTGGCCACAAAGACCAACGAGCGAACAATGACAACAACATAATTAATTGGCAACAAATCAAAATGAATGATAGCCATTTAGTGTTTGGTTGTGGTTGCTTTGTGTTGTTGTTCGTTTTCGGCCAAACTTATGAGATGAGATGTTTTAATTGAATCAACAATGAAAAAGGCCATCTGTCTGTTGTTTATCTAATGATGTTGTTGATTCATAAACGAGTTTTACAGTTTTTTTCATAACAGAAGAAAGTGCGATTTAAAAATACAGAAGTCCACATAGGCCAGCAATTTCCACTGGCACTTTGCATTTGAATGGCCAAAATTCCGGGACATTCTGAAGAAACTAGCTACCACCTCTGCTACCTACAATTTAATGTGTTTGCATATTAAATTTCGAATTTATTATAGATACTGAAAAGTCGACTATAAAAAAGAATTCAGAATATATATGGGTCAAAGACAAAACAAGCAAATATTTTTTGTGCAGACATAAAAAAACTTTGTGTGTTTGTGTTATCAGTAGGGTATTATATGCGATAAGTATTATTTCTGTCTGTTGGGGTATATATTTACGACTTGTTTTTCTCTAAACAACTTTAAATGTTTTGTATTGTTTGTTTCTACAAACAGAAACCGAAAATGATCGCTCATACAAAGTCCAGAGCAGCGCCAAAAAGAACCTGATGGACTGTGAATTCCGAAAAAAGCATCGATAAAATATTCTACAATACAATGATGATGATGATTGTTCAAATGAAACCTGGTCGTTGGTCGTCGTCGTATAAAATACAGTCATTGAACTTGCTCAGACGTTTTTTTTTTTTGTATATGTGAAATTAATTTGTTTGAACAATTATTGGGTTTTGTGTTTCTTCAAGTAATTTGTTTTAAAAATATGCATACAATATGCATGTTAATGTATACAGGAGAATATAAATTTAGACCAGTGGCGAGGCACGAGTTTTGTATTCAATTTGTTCCATATCAGTTTTCTATCAATTGTTCTGGCAGAATCTATTTTTGGCCAGTCAAAAATGTTAAGACTATATGGATTTACTATTGTCACATTTGAAATCAAAGTTGAAATATATTCAAATTCATATAATACAGAGGCAAAGTGAGATAATTTAGTACAAAATATGTACTAAATAACAATACACTCTGTTATGTGAAATTTTGATCTTTGAAATGTTTGAAACTACCCAGCAAAAAAGTGGAGATTTTGAAAAAGCAGTAGAGCTACTGAGAATGCAATAAAGTAAAGCAATCTATTAAATAGCTTCGAAAAGATAACACCAACGACTAGTAACTCTTTGAAGAGAACTATTACACTTTGTAGATTAAACACTCCCTGGATAAGAATTCGGTAGGCAAAGAAAAACGAAATAATTATTAAATACTTCGAAATTAAATACACATTTAGTTAAATTAAATATAAACAATTCGACAAAATCACAAATAGTAAAGATATTCTTAAATATTATCTGTATTGTCTGCGGAAGCTAGACATTTGCATTTAGTGGAATTTAAGGAATTTAAATACAGGAATCCAATAAATCGCTCACATAATATTAGGTATTGTTAGGATTTGTAGTAAGTAATGCATTTTTAAATTCAATATGAATATGATATTGATTCTATCCCAGCTAAACATATTTAGTTTTTGGAAGTAGTGCGCCTGTTGTAGAGCTGAGGTTGCAATTAATTAAACATTGCTGAAAATTGCGGCAAGAGCTGAAACTATGCATGATTTGGTTGCAATAAAAGAAACAAAATGAAAACAAGTACGGAAAGGCTAAAGTCGGGCGGGGCCGACTATATGATACACTCGACTTTCTATCGGAATACAATACAATTCAGCAAAAAAGTGAAAACGTAAAAATTTTTTGTATCTTTCCTAATCACAGGCTAATATTACCTGGTTCAATTTGTCAAATCGAGAATAATATTTGTATCGGTGCTATATCCAAACATGGAATGAAGTGAATAACTTTCACAATAAGTTCTTCCAGTTGAAGTATAACGTGTTATGCTCAATTTTAAGAAATTCTGAATATTCTGAAAATACGCGGTTTCTGTGGGAACGAAATTTGTATGAGAGCTATACGTAAATCTGAACCGATGTGACCCATTTTTACCACAGCTGTTTCCAGTTGAAATATAAGGTGTTTTGCGAATTTTGAAGAAAATCTGTTAAAATATGTGGATTCTAGAGCGGAAAAATTCAAATTGGGAACGGAATTTGTATGGGAGCTATATATAAATCTGAACCGATCTGACCCATTTTTACCACAGGTGTTTCTAGTTGAACTATAAGATGTTTTGCCAATTTTGAAGAAAATCTTTTGAAATATGTGGCATCTAGAGTGAAAAGAGTCAAATCGGGAGTGAAATTCGTATGGGGGCTATATCTAAAACTGAACCGATTTTCTTCAAATTAAATAGCGTTCGTCCGTGTCCCGAAAAACTTCGTTGTGCAAAGTTTCGTTCAGTTCTAGCTACAATTGCGACCTGTTTCGTGATTACAACATTGCTAAATCGACTCAGAAAGTGATTCTAAGCCGATCGGTATAATTAACAATGGGTCTATCTCGCTTCCTTTTGGGTGTTACAAACAAATGCACAAAGACATAATACTCTCGTGGAGTGTATAAAAACTCCTGTACAGACACGCCATGCTTTTGACAAAGAAATGACGAACATCTTGCATCACTTGCTGTGAATTATGGGGTAGAGCACGCGGCTATCGTGAAAAAGAGTTCATTGTTCAAGTCTGATGGAGATACATTTCATTATAAAAGTTGTAAATGGAGACATCGTCACAAAATATATAAAATGTATCTAAAAGTATTTAGTCCACAGGACTAAATCTTTGAAAATGGCGCCCAACATGCTTTTAACCTAATTTTCATAAACCCAAAAAGAATAGGAGACGCAAATGAAGTCTAACAAACTTTCCCGATTTGAAGGGCAGACATTTATAATAGCGGATAGAACGAACAATTCGTTCACAATGAATTATCGACAAAAGTTGGTGTGAGGAAAACGTCAAATTTTACAATATAATTGCACCATAATGCATAAATCGTTGTGTGTAAACGGGCCAGCTGAAACTAAGCAGCAGTTTTTGCAGGTTATTTGTGGAGACCGTTTGTCCTATAATGTATCATTAAGTATTTAGTCCACAGATATACAGGACTACTCATCATGATAAATCTTTGAAAATGGCGCCCAACATGAATTTAACCTAATTTTCATAATCCCAAAAAGACCAATGAGTCGCAAATGAAGTCTAACAAACTTTCCCGATTTGAAGGGCAGACATTTATAATAGCGGATAGAAGGAACAATTCGTTCACAATAAATTATCGACAAAAGTTGGTGTGAGGAAAACGTCAAATGTTACAATATAATTGCACCATAATGCACCATAAATCGTTGTGTGTAAACGGGCTAGCTGAAACTAAGCAGCAGTTTTTGCAGGTTATTTGTGCAGACCGTTTGTCCTATAATGTATCATTAAGTATTTAGTCCACAGATATACAGGACTACTCATCATGATAAATCTTTGAAAATGGCGCCCAACATGCATTTAACCAAATTTTCATAATCCCAAAAACTAGGAGTCGCAAATGAAGTCTAACAAAATTTCCCGATTTGAAGGGCAGACATTTATAATAGCGGATAGAACGAACAATTCGTTCACAATGCATTATCGACAAAAGTTGGTGTGAGGAAAATGTCAAATTTTACAAGATAATTGCACCATAAATCGTTGTGTGTAAACGGGTCAGCTGAAACTAAGCAGCAGTTTTTGCAGGTTATTTGTGGAGACCGTTTGTCCTATAATGTATCATTAAGTATTTAGTCCATTGATATACATGACTGTTCAGGGCAATATTTTGAAAATGGCGCCCAACATGCGTTAAACGTAATTCTCATAATCCTAACAAGACTAGGAGTCGCAAATTTTTTGATTTGAAGGACAGACATTTATGATGGTGGGGATGGTGAACAAACAATTAGTATATTTACACACAAAGAGTTTTCGACAATCGTTGGTCAAATGGAAATCGTAGTGTGACGAAATCGTCAAATTTACAATACAATTTCAGCTCAAAGCATAAATCGTTATGTGTAAACGGGCCTAATCAGAAATCACTTTCGTTTATTGGCAATCTTGAGTAGAATAAATATTTTAGATCAAAATATTTTTTTCTGAAACGATTAAAGTCACATTTACAGTATTACATGTTTTAATTTTTTGATTTGAAGGACATTTATGATGGTGGGGATGGTGAACAAACAATAAGTTTTTCGAGTTTTCGACAATCGTCCATCAAATGGAAATCGTAGTGTTGACGAAATCGTCAAATTTACAATACAATTTCAGCTCAAAGCATAAATCGTTATGTGTAAACGGGCCTAATCGGAAATCACTTTCGTTTATTGGCAATGTAGAGTAGAATAAATATTTTAGATCAAAATATTGTTTTCTGAAACGATTAAATCCACATTTACAGTATTACATGTTTTAAAATTAATTTCTTTTTAAATTTAAAAAATTCCTCTAATCCTATTTAAATATAGATCTTTCAGTTTAAAGTGTAAAAATTCTGTATTTTACACCAGATGAGTTTTAATTGAATTTCATTTCGTTTCGTTGGGCACGGTACACCTTGAACTCTACGACTGACAGACGCCTCGCCCCTGCCATTAAAATACGCCATACGCGTACATACATACATACATACACTTATCTGTGCGAACGAACGAACATTCTCATATCGTGTGTTTGTTAAACCTGTATTTACGCGGCGGCGGCGTCAATGTATAAATACGGATAATGATGCAATTTCATAGAAAATATAATAATCTTTTTCAAGTTTAATAACAATTTAAAAAATTGTTAAATAATTACACTCTTTTCTGCAAAAGTTGTGTATATATGGCTACTGGCAATGAATGATTCTCTACATTTTACATTTTTTTTTGCATTTACACACTTTTGGAAGGCCACTCACTAGTTTCAGGTGTAAGTGTGTGTGTGGGGTGTTTCTTTAAAGTGTGTGGAGGAGGAGGTGTGTTTGCATTTTGGCGTTTTTTCCATCCATCCACGATTACTTTGCACACTCCACACTTCACAACCAACAACATCCATACATCCATTAGAAGAGAACTCATTTCTGAGCGAACGGAACAGAACACCCGCCCATGTTTTGCGTTTATTACTCATGTAAGATGATGATGATGGTTGGTTGTTGCTGTTATTGTTGTTTTATTCTATGGCAATTTTCTTGTCAGTTTCATTACGTTTCCTTCGTTTGTTCGTTCCTACTGTTTTGCACTGTACAAGGTCAAGTCATTAGTTTAACTTTATTTCAAGCGTTTTTGTCATAGCTCTTTAAGTTTTGCGCTTATTTTTGTCTGCCTGTCCGTTCGTTCTGTTTTTCGTATGTGTTCACATAATGCCGACCAATTGTTTTTGTTGTGGTTGTCTTGACTTGACTTTAGAATTGCATATGTTCCATTCGTGTACAAATGTGACTGTCTCCTCTTCCCCAAGCGACAATAGCGTTTCGTTTTTGACAGATTATATGTACGTACGTACAGCAGATGTATGTGTTCACCCAGTGAGTGAGCTCAGATTTTGTCACATGCCTCTTTTAACTGTGACGTTTTTCGCTATTTATTAAAGTCATTCTTAGTAATGGTAGGAGAAGGGGGGTGAATAATTTAATAGTTTTGTGCAAGGTTTTTGTGCGGATTATAATTATTATTATTAATGCGGCTCTTTTGTTTTTTTTCTATTTTCTTTGATGCAACCGCTCCTTTAAATGTGTTATGAAATATTATTGTATTTTGCTATCATTTTTAAATTCTAAATCAATAAAAATTCCTTTTCTTTGCAGGTAAAATTTTTTCCTTCGATGGATGTCATTTCTCAAATTAATCAATTTTTGTTCTCAATAAATTTTATTTCATATTATTTCAAAATTCATCGTGGGATTCTTACGCCAAACAGGTTAGTTAATTTTCCCTATTCTATATTATTAAAAGAGTTGAGCTTTGAACTCATGACTGTCGAAATGAAATACAGAAACTGTTTGTATATACTTTTGACCACGTGCCTTAACAATGAGGACTAATCGTTTAAAAGTTCACTTGTTTTAGTTCTTTGATTTGACGAGTTGTCGTAAGACTTTTTTCTCAGAAAAGTTTAGATCGCATTTACTTTTCAATTCTGTCCTCTAACCATTTCAACAATATTTGGCCAACAATTGACTCAATTTGTTATTGAAAATAATTTTTTAGAGGTTCTATCTTATCGACAGATTTTGCTCACTTTAAATCTTCGTCGATCTATAACCATTAGACATATCGTCAACTCGGAATAGCCATCTAGGGGAGAATTTATTTAAATATGCCTCCCATCACTTTTGGGATTCTTACGCCAAACAGGTTAGTTAATTTTACCTATTCTATATTATTTAAAACGATGAGCTCTAAACTCATGACTGTCGAAATGAACTACAGAAACTATTTGTATATACTTTTGACCACGTGCCTTAACAATGACGACTAAACGTTTAAAAGTTCACTTGTTTTAGTTCTTAAGTATATAGTCAGTTTTCACTGTTGCCGTAAGACTTGACGATTTGACGTAAGACTTTTTCTCAGAAAACTTTAGATCGCATTTACTTTTCAATTCTGTTCTCTAACCATTTCAGCAATATTTAGCCAAAAATTGGCTCAATTTGTTATTGAAAATAATTTTTTAGAGGTTCTATCTTATCGACAGATTTCTCAATTTAAATCTTCGTCGATCTATATCCATTAGACATATCGTCAACTCGGATAGTCATCTAGGGGAGAATTTATTTATGCCTCCCATCACTATTGTATTATTCTGAGGGGGGAACATTTATTTAAAAAAGTGTAAACATGCCACCTATCACTTTTGGATTATTATGAAAGGGGTATATAACTTGGGGAGAATATATATATATTATAATCTATAACCATTAGATATATCGTCAACTCAGGATAGCCATCTAGGCTATCCTATGAGGGGGAACATTTATTTAAAAAAGTGTAAACATGCCACCAATCACTTTTGGATTATTATGAAGGGGGTATATAACTTGGGGAGAATGGAGTTTTGATTTATGTAAACATGTCGACTGTCACTTTTGGATTATTCAGAAGCGAGTCTATAATCTTATTCTACTTAGAAATATTTGGCAGAATAAGATAAAAACGTTTTTTAACTATTTTTCTAACAAATGCTTAGAAGAAGTTTCCGGTTTCCTTTTACAATTGAATTTAAAGAAATTCCTATGGAAGTTTCGAGGTGGAATAAAACACTCTCTCCATGCTGTCCTCCCCCGGAATGGAGGATGCTTTATCTATTTGTTCATTGTACAAATCAAGAGAGAGAGTGGGAAAAAGGCCCACAATTGTGCTAAAACTATGCACAATTGCAATTATTTCAAAAGGCAATTAAATAATAGACAGACAGATTGATTGTTTTAAATCCAACCTCGCACTAATGCAACTGCAACGGCAATAGTGAGGGGGAAACATATACATACATGACCATGCACCACCACCACTGCAACAACACAGACTGGCTTGTGGTGCTGCTGTTGGTGATATAATAGGTTGCAGTAGCTGCACAGAAAAGTGCATCATCGTATGGTGCAAAAAAAAAAAAAACTAAATTAGCTAGCCTCTCTAAAGCGGATAAAATAATATGTTAAACAATCATAACAATCACAACAACAACAGGGAGAAACGAACAACAACAGCAATGAGAAATTCTGAACACTGAAGCGATGATGTGTCATTGGCAGTTTGGAAAAGTTATTTGCAATTTGGATGCAACTATATAATCAGAAATAAACGGATTCAGTTTGGCTGATCTGTATATCACACAAAAAGGGTATTCACTGAGGTAAATAATCATTTAAAACGAAAAGTTTGACAGAATCACAACTATAATAGGTTTAGGAAAACTATTCTTAAATATTGTCTGGATTGTCTGCGGAAGCTACACAATTTGAAATTAGTGTTCTGGAATTCAGGTAGAGGAATCCAATAGTAGAAGTTCTACTGTTAAGTAATGATTAGTAATCGTAATCATTAGTAATTAGATTACTTTTTTTAAAGTAGAAGTAATGATTACAATACGATTACATTCAGTTTTATACGATTAGTAATTGATTACGATTACAAGTAATCAAAAAATAATCAGGATTACTTGCGATTACTGAAAAATAATCAAAAGTAATCATAAATGAGTTCGACTACTTTAAAATATTACTTTTGATTACTTTTGACTATTTTAGATTACTTTTGATTTTTTGTGAATACTTTTGATTCTCGCGAAATCGGTATGAGATTCATAGTAGTCTGTTTGTCAAAACTTTTGACTTTTCAATATATGCCAGTTTTGATTTGATTACTATTTGATTATTTTTCAGTAATCGCAAGTAATCCTGATTATTTTGTGATTATTTGTAATCGTAATCAATTAGTAATCAGAAATTGTTGAATAGTGGATTATATAATCATTACGATTCTTTTTAAAAAGTAATGTAATTGATTAATAATCGTAATCGAAATTTAACAGCTCTGAGTAGAACACATAAATACCAGTGTTAGGATTTTCTAAAGTTTCGTCTCTAGGGTTTTATAAATTCAATATGACAGACTATTTAATTATATTAAGGGGATATTTGTTATGAGGTTTTTTTCTTATGCAATTAGGCAATGTTGAACATCCCTGGCCACTGTACAAGTGGAATTGGAATGAACTCATCGAGGCCCTATGGTATGGTATCGAGGTATGGTAGGAACTAAAGGAAAAGTAGAATTTATCCATTTAGATTAAAACACTTCGTATTTAGTTTATAGTGGATGTGCTATAACAAAATTTAAAAATATCCTAAGTCAGGAGGTTTTCCAACTTTGTTTGCCATTTTAAAAGAAGGGAATTTGATGCCATAGGTTTAGGTTTGCAATTTGGTTTAACATTTTTCTAATTCTAATATCTTTTTTTGTGTAAGAACAAATTAAAAAATTATATCCCTGCATTTGTTTGTCTTTCTTTGTTCCCAAATTTTCCACTTTCCTAGGTTGTATTTTTAATCAAGAAAATCAAAAGAAAAAACAGCTGATGTACATATGATTTCACACTTGGCATTGTTAGGTCGTTAGAGGAAGAATCATTTAAAGGTTCTACAGCGAATGGGCCACATTCGAGGTTTTCCAACTTCTTTAGAGTTTTCAAGTTAGTCTGCTTTAACATTTTTCCACTTCTCATGATTTGAAGTGGAAAAATCAATGAATTTATTTCCCTGCAGTTGGTATTGGTATTTCTGTAGTTCCAAAATTTTGCATATTCGTATGTAATCAAGAAAATCAAAAGAAAAACACCTGATTCTCATATGATTACGCATTGTTAAGCCGTTTGAGGAGTAAATATTTAAATGTTTTACAGCGTATATGTTATGGCTGATTCTCATATGATTACGCATTGTTAAGCCGTTTGAGGAGTAATCATTTAAATGTTCTACAGCGTATATGTTATGGGTCAAATTCGAGGTTATCCAACATTCCTCAGTTTGCCTTTTGAAAAACAGGGAATTTGATACCATACTTCTTTTGGGTTTCCAAATTAGTCTGGTTTAACATTTTTCTAATTCTAATGAAAAATTAATTAATTTATTTCCCTAATTTTCCACTTTCATATATTGTATTTGTTAACAAACATTTTTCTAATTCTAATATCTCTTATTGTGAGTGAGAGTAATGAACAATTTATTTCTCTGCATTTCTGTAGTTCCCAAATTTTCCACAAACATTTTTATATTTTGCATATTCGTATGTAATCAAGAAAATAAAAAAAACAGCTGATTCTCATATGATTACACATTGTTAGGCCGTTTGAGGAGTAATCCTTTAAATGTTCTACAGCGTATATATATTGTGGGTCAAATTCGAGGTTTTCCAACTTTCTTCAGTTTGCCTTTTTAAAAGCAGGGCATTTGATACCATACTTCTTTGGGTTTCCAAGTTAGTCTGGTTTAACATTTTTGTAATTCTAATGAAAAATTAATTTATTTCCCAAATTTTCCACTTTCGTAGGTTGTATTTGTTAACAAAAATTTTTACAACATTTTTCTAATTCTAATATCTCTTATTGTAAGTGAGAGAAATGAACATTTTATTTATCTGCATTTCTGTAGTTCCCAAATTTCCCCAAACATTTTTACAAAATTTTTCTAATTCTAATATCTCTTATTGTGAGTGAGAGAAATGAACAATTTATTTCTCTGCATTTCTGTAGTTCCCAAAATGTCCACTTTCGGAGATTGTATTTTTAATTTTTGCTGCAATCAGCATATATCTGTGCAACTAAAGGCAACATTTATTTTCCTTTCGTCCCATTTTGAATTTTTCTTATGGTGCATTTTTTTTGACGTGAAACCCCCCTTATCAAGAGTGTGTTTGCAATTAGCGCATATTTGTGCAACTAAAGGAGAAAAATGTTCGTCGTTTGGTAGATATTTTTACCACTTTTCAATATTTCTTAATTGCATTTTTTCAAGTGGCTACCACACATACACATGCATGTTTTCTTAATTTCATCGAAATTTTTGCATTTGTCCAACTACAACAATTTTTAAATATGGATAGGTGAGTGGTTATTGATACTACTCCTCTTCAAACTTGCATTTAGAAGTTGCCGACTTAAGCTTCTTCCTCTCTCTCTCCTCTCCCCTCCTGGGTCTGTTTGAAAGTCTGTTTTTTCTTCTGTGTGATTTTCATTGTGAAATGATAAGTTTTTCATGCTGCTTTTTCACAGCCTTATTTTGTTCGCATGTTGCAGCAGCGGCAACAAAAAATTTAATTTTAGCTTTTTTCATTTGGCTGCTAAAATAAGGTAATATGTGGTGGCATGTACATATGTAAATGCCAGAGTGTAAGTGTGCGAGTTACATACATTGTATGCATGTCTGTGTGTGTGGGTATGGGTAAACAAGTGCAACATTAGGTACGTACATATAGTACATGTTGTGTGTTCGTCTAATTGGCATAAGCAAGAAAATTAAAAAAAGACAGACGGAATGGCCGACACATACCCCAACACGAAAATAATCGCATTTAGAAATAAGGTGAATTATGCCATTGCATAATCGATGGAAAAATTACACAGAAGTTGTGAAAATTTTCAAATTATTAACACTACCAGCCAACAACACACCGCCACCATCACCACACACAATGTTCAATGTAGTATAGTGTGGAGGGGGCCTGCATGTACATATGTAATCAACTTACATTGTTAGTTAGCATGTGTAGCAAATGAAATGAAATGAAAAAAAACTAAAACAAAATCCTCAATGTATGAATGGGGGGGCAAGAAGGGTGTTAAAAGGTTCAGTTGAAGATAGAGGCTTCCGTGTAAAAGGTATTCTTCAATGACTTATAATATGCATGATGGTTGGTATGATGTATGAATGCCTTCCTGCACATTCATTTCAATATGAATTTATATAAGAAAAATTTTCAAAACTATTTTTCAGTTCAGTTCAGTTTCTGTTAAGCAATGCGTCACTTTTTTCGTTGTTATTTCAAAATTTTCAATCACTGGATTTTGTTTTTGAAAAAAAAAATTAAAAAAAATATATTTTCACACGTGTTCAATACGTTACGTTTGTTTTACACACACACACACGCTCACTTTGCTTATAGTCCTGCACGTAACGACGACCCGTGTGTTACTTAATCCTCAATAGGCTAGGCCAGGTCAGGCCAGACTAGACCAACAAGGCATGCATGGTTTGCCTTGTGTTCGCTTCTACTTCTTCTGTTTCATGTTATTCCGTTTTGAATTGAACAGCTGATTGTTGTGGTACGATAGTAGGTACTTCAGGTTTCGTGGCGTATCGATTTCATAGAAAAAAAATCAATTATAATCCAATGGTAATTAGCCGTTAAGCGCCGTTGTATCATAATAATTATTTTTATTCATGTTTGGTTTTAATACTTGTGTACTCGTATTATTTATTAATTGTAAATTAGTTGCGATTATGTTTGTTACGCGTGTGATGCCATTGCCACTGCCACTGCCTCTCCTCGCCCATTATTATTATTTATTTTTATTTGTCATATATTTTTTTTGTGCTTCAAATTTTATCTGAGTTTACTGCTGAGCTATTGGTTGCTTGTTGTATTGACGATTGTTGAGTAAATGCTGTTGCTGTCTCGGTGTATAACTTAACACTGATGGTCGAAATTTTTTCTAAAATTGCAACTGTCGTATGGCAGCAGCAGCAGCAGTAGTAGTAGTCATCATCATTGCCGATGTTTTAGACGAGGGGAGTCGGTCGTTGTTGCCTTCGTCGTATTCGTGTTTGTCGTGTGTTTCACATTTCAGTTGTTTTTGTTTTCGTCGTTCATATGCTCTTGTCGTTGCTGCTGCTGCTGCTGTCGTCAACAATGCAATCTTCTCTGTGTATGTGTGCGTTTTCTTCTGCTTCTTCTTCTTCTTCTGGTTCGTTAGTCATGTCTTCCTCTTATTATTTGAAAATAGTTTTTGTTGTTGTTGAAAAAAAAAAACAAAAACTTTTACTATAAAGTTTGTAACAAAAATGCACTCTCACGCTGCGTCCGCTCTCTCTCTCTCTCTCTCTCTCTCTCTCTCGTTCTACGGTTTCCCACACACAAAGCTCTCTCGTGCATTGTGCAGTCGGCCGCTTGGCCAACTTTCTTTACAACAACACCACACACTGTGTGCATTTTTCTCATTCGTTCGTTGTTGTTGTGCTGTTGTTAGTATTTCTTGTTGGTGTCTTCTCAAAGTTACACAAAGGTGAAATATACTCTACACATGATGGGGGTATATACACACACATGCCTTGGCCCTCTCTACTAGCTTTCTATTGGAAAATTCTGCTTTCTAGCCTTGCCGGAGAGAAGGAGAGAGCGGGAGAAGTAGTGCACTTTCTGTAATGCTCTTTAATGCACTTTGCTTTATACTTATTATTTACTTTAAAACTCAAACACCCACACACACGCGTATTTGAAGAGAAACCCCGACCTCTGCCATTCATTGCCGTAACAATACTACTAGAGTGAGGCTTGTTAAGAAAACAAACTAAAAAAATTGGTAAATTTAGATATGCACGCTCTGTGTAAGCTAAAAAGCTTACCTCCAGCAAAGAGCTTTGGACAACACGTGAAAAGCTGTCTATACTCTTGCGTGGAAATGCACTTTTACTCTTATGTACGTCAATAATTTCGCTCCTTCTCGTAATTACAACTAGAGCTTTCAGCTCTTTTTCTACTCTGGCCACTCTCTCTCTCTCTGGCACAAATATTTCGGAAGTAATTGTTGGTTTTCTCACTTAAATTCATCATCGTGCGATATGTACGACGACAAACACAACACACAGAGAAGCTTTAATAGTTTCCAATAATCTTCTTAAAGCTTTTCAAACATTCTGTACAAAGTTCTCCTCTCTCTCTCTCTCCGTATATCTCTTTATAATTACACATAGTTTGCGTAAATGTCTCCCACCTCCTGCTGCCTTGCCTGCCTGCCTGCCTTCCTGTGTTCTAGCTAGCTAGCCATTTTGCATTGGGCGTCGTTGATGTTCAAGGTGATTTGCAATAGCGTTGCTGTTCTTGTTGTTGTTTGTATTTTTTGTTTAAGCCAACGAGCCAAACTATAGAAAAAAAATGCAATAACTGTGTGTATATCGTTTTGTTTGCAGTTTGGCACAGTACTTGCTTGCATACGTTCGTATATATACATATGTGTATATGTTATATATACACATGCATACTATATGCATTTTAAATATATATATCTATATAGTGAGTGGCTGCAGTTAGTGGGGGTATGTGTGTCATTTTTTTTTATCTCACACAATTATGTGAAATTATCGATCAATTTTGAGGTTAAGGTTAACATTGCAGTTGTTTGATGAAGTTTAAATTTATATTTTAGCTTTTTTTCTAAACCGCTTCAATCTAAATTGAAGCGTATGGATTTAGGTTTTCACTCCCCACATTGAATACGTAATAAATATTGAATTGTTTTCAATTTCATTAAATTGCAATACAACTTGAGTCATCTTTCGATTGCACTTTGTCGTTTGAAGTTAGATAATTATCGGAAGTTGTGTCATTCGAGGAATTTGCATATTGAAAAGCTTTAAATTCAAAAAACAAGTAAAACTAATTATTTACCCTAGATTATCTGCTTATTACATCACAATTATATAGTATATGTAAAGGGTGGTGCATGTAGGGGTTGAAGGCCAAACAGCCCATGCCACAATCGATTTTCTTTGGCCCAAGTTCCTTTTCGACGATATTAAGTGGCCACCTAGGAGCTTAGATTTGGTATTGTGGCGAAAATGGGTCAGACCTGTTCAGATTTAATTATAGCTCCCATACAAATTTCAGTCTCGATTTGTCATTTTCCGTTCCGTATTGTTACCGATTTTCTTTAAATTTGACACATCACCTTGTATTTAAACTTGAAACATCTTTGGTGTTGTTAGACTTTTTGGGGGGTACCGTGAAGGACCTACAGTATTAACCATTGAAAATATTCTTCATATAATATTTTTCACGAAAACGACGATTGTATATTAAATTTGGTTATTGTTGATATAGAATGAACTTAGAAATGAAAAACTTTGTAAATAAAAAGTTAAACTAAACGGACGAAACTATAGCACCCCCTTACATAAAGTTCGATAATGTTAACAATTTACTGGAAACTTGCGGTATTACATAACGGTACTTTCCACGAATGTTAAATTTCAGCAGAAAAAAAATAATTAGAGGAAAGTTTAGTGTTTACAATTTCAATTTTCTATAGGCTATGGTGAGATGACAGGGAACATTTAAACTAAACACAATTAAACAACATTTAAAATTACAATTATCGTTGTAATGGGAGGCGGGATTGTCACTACATGTACTGAATACAAATTAATCAATCAGGAGATCATCAGTTTCTTGGCTGGTTTCGAAGTTTTTGCTGAGAAATCGCAAATCCCTATTACCTTCTGTTGGAAACGAGCGCAAGACTTCACGGTATGAAGATTCCTTGATCATCTTCTAATCAAGTAAGAAATCGTTAATACTTGTACTTTTGTGAAAGACCTGCAGAAGCCGTATTACCAGAAGCCGATGACCAGAAAAAACGTCAGCAAAGAATAGGAAAGCCAAAGGCTAAATAGACTGGAGTGATATTTTTTTTCACTGAACCAACATTCAGGGGCACATTCCCTGAATGTTGATTCAGTGAATTGCGTTGGCGAAAGAAAGATCTGGTATTGGAAGCAGGCAAGAGGGAGTAGTGTCTGTTGACATCTGTTTTGAATCTCTGAATATCGTAATTGGAGGTAAAGATATTTCGATTCCACATACGGATAGTACGGGCGAAGAACGAATTTATCCTGGAATGTGTAGTGCGACCGGTTGTCCAATCGACAACAAATGGTTGAGAGTTCCTGGAGAGTCGCGTATCTCTATCGAATGTTCTCACGGGCAGTATAAGATCACGAATTTTCAAAGAACAAACACCATCGAGAGAACAATGACACACAACCAACATTACGACGGTGTTCATGGGAGACAATAGAATTGGATATCCTACTATAAACACCATAGCCCTCTTCTGTACACGGTAAAGAAGCTCCAGGATCCAGGATTGTATTCCATCTTTGGTCTGATATAGGTAGTGCATTGAGAAAAATATTGCAAATCAACCGTAAAGCACAGAAGAGATGATCTGGGGTAGTTTTTTTTTTGCCACAATATTGATGTAATTTTGAATCGATTCAATTATCCTGACATGCTAAAGAAAGTGATATTGACATATGACGACGAAGAGATGCCACTTCAATGGACGTTCTAACAGGATAGCAATGGCTACTCGCCAATAGGATTGAAGTTCTTGGTTGGCCTGCTCAATCCTTCGCTCTCAAACGTATTACGAATCTGTGACAGGTTTTTAATAGGAAAATCAAACAAAAAAATCAAGATTAGTTTTCAACAGTAAAAATAGCATGGGTAGGTAGGTATTGTATAAAAAATAGCTTTTTGTATGCTTCGTATGCTTTTGTAGATAAAGCGAGTACTAACTGATAGTTTTAAAATAGAGCTTATGTGGGCGGCAACCACGCCCCTTTGTCCTATCGTGACCTAGTGTATCCAGGAATGGTTCCTGGTTCTATAAACCATTTTTTCTTTGATTTTTCATTGTTTTCATACCTTGTGTTTATGAACTAATGAAGAATTTATAATTTTGATGATTTTTCAATGTTATTCTGGTTGATGTTGTAAAAAATCGTACAAAATAGAAGCCATCATTTCACCACTTGCAAACTCACACAGTCGCTTAAAAATAGACCTAAGCACACTACTTTAAAATTTCAACAAAATGGATTAGTGTAATCATTTCGAAAATCAAAATAAAAGAATTAAAATTGGAAAATCGTTAAAAAAATCTTACCCTGCTATAACACACCACATCAATATTTTAAAAGTAATTGAAATTACCTCCAAAACAAGGTATAATAAAGGGTGTTTTTTATTGTGGTATAGAACTTTCAGTTGGCATCACTTTTTTAACTGGCGGCCATTTTGTCAGCTGTCAAGTGATTAATATTTAGTTTGGTTTGCCATTTCATCATGAACAGGTTGACAAATGAACAACGCTTGCAAATCGTGCAAATTTATTTCGAAAGTAATGGTTCAGTTCGCGAAGTTCACCGCAAGCTCCGTCCATTTTATGGTCGACATAATCGTCCATCAGAGCAATTAATTCGGTTAACCATGGATCGTTTTCGCACTACGTTTACTCTATGTGATAATACGCATCCGCAGAGACGTCGAACAGTGCGCACCGAAGAAACAATTGCCGCTGTAGAGCAAAGTGCTGAAGAGGACCCGAATGAATCGAATCGCCACCGTGCACAGCAATTGGAGCTTTGTCCATCAACTTTATGGAAGATTTTGCGCAAAGATCTTGGCTTGCGACCTTACAAGATCCAGCTTGTGCAAGAATTAAAGCCGCGAGACCATGCAATGCGTCGTGATTTTGGTGTATGGGCCGAAAATGAGATTCATCTCGATGCTGATTTTCATCACAAAATTTTGTTCAGTGATGAGGCTCACTTTTGGTTGAATGGCTACGCCAACAAGCAAAATTGCCGCATTTGGAGTGAAGAGAATCCACATGAGACCCTTGAGACGCCATTACATCCACAAAAACTGACTGTTTTGTGTGCTCTATGGGCTGGTGGAGTCATTGGGCCATACTTCTTCCGAAATAATGCTGGAGAGTCAGTTACCGTTAATGGAGACCGGTATAGAGCCATGATAACCGACTATTTTGTTCCCGAATTGGATGGCATGAATGTGGATGACTTGTGGTTCCAACAAGACGGCGCTACATGCCATACAGCGCACGTCACAATCGAATTATTGAAGGAAACATTCGATGAGCGCATAATTTCGCGGAATGGACCTGTCAATTGGCCACCAAGATCGTGTGATTTGACACCATTGGATTATTTTCTTTGGGGATATGTGAAGTCGCTCGTCTACGCCAACAAACCAGAAACGTTAGGGGACTTGGAAGCCAACATTCGTGGCGTTATTGCCAACATATGAGGCCGAAAAAGTGGTTGAAAATTGGACCTGTAGAATTGGCTATATTCGAGCCAGCCGCGGCGGCCACATGCCCGAAATCTTATTTAAACATTAATGGCATAAAATTATCCTTCCAATAAAGCCAAATTGATGGACATTAAAACGATTTTCTTGTGTTTTATTTCAATTCGAAGTTCTATACCTCAATAAAAAACACCCTTTAGAATGATTGATTCGCGGTACAATATCAATAATCAATGTTTGAAAATGGTAAATCGCGTGTTTGACCTTGGTGTCTTGTTTGATTCAAAGTTAGATTTCAATGCTCATATTAATTATGTATTGCCAAAAGCTTATGAGGTCCTTGCTTTCATTAAAAGAAATAGTAAAGAATTTAATAACCCATATACCCGCAAACTTCTGTATACTTCTTTTGTTAGATCAAAACTTGAATATGCTTCCATTGTATGGTGTAAATTGTGATCGTGTTGAAAGATTGCAAGGAAAATTTATTAAATTTGCCTTATTTTCTTTAAGTTTTTTCCAATCCTTTTCCCACATATGAGTCTCGATGTATGCTTATACATTTGGAAACCTTGGCCAATAGAAGAGCTAAGAGTTCTGTTCTATTTGTATACAAGTTGTTCTATTTGTATACAATTGGCTTCAACGTTCCTGCTAGGTGTCTGCGATTCTTTGAATTTTTTAATATTCCTGTGCATAGAAATAATTATTCTTGTCATGAACCTATTTTGAGATCATTGAAATAATTCAATTTATTTAATAAGAAATTTGCTTTAGATTTATCGCTTCCTATCAATAAATTTATTGAAATTTTAGATTTATATTACTTTTAGTTTTTTTAAGCAAGTCTGTAAGGATATGTTTCCATAGACTATTGAAATAAATAAAATATGTATTAGTTTTGCTCAATACTGTATGTTATACCTACTATCCATTAACGATTCTCATGTCCTTAAGGCGAATATCGAGCCATCTATTCGTGATATAGAGCCAGAAACTGTCACCAAGGTCATGGAAAATTTCGGTTGGTTGTATGCGCTACTGCGATTCAGTCACATGAATGATATTGTATTTCATGTTGAATAATGGGAATTTTTACTCTTTCGAATAAATCAATAATATGGCGAAAAAATATTTTTTTATTTTTTAAAAATAAACTTGATCTTTGACCACTCTTCCCGATAGATTTAGTTTGGTAGGGTCGAGAGTGAAACTATTTGCAATACAAGAAATCAAGCAACCTCCGTTAAACTTGATACCTTTTCGACTATTTTCGTATTATTATTGCATAATCTTATCACATTTAAAAACTGATTCATACTAAATTAAAATATATTTGACCTTTTGACTCTGCTAAAAATAATCTTTATGGATTTATCTGGTCAAGGTTCTAATGTATTTAATTAAGGCCAATGCTAAATATTTGTAAAAGTTTCAAAAAATTAAAGAAATTATTGAAAATTAGTAATTAAGTGCGTCTTCAAATAAATCCTATGCTATGTAACATTTGGACAATCTCGAAGCTCAAGATTTATTCCCTAAATTTCGAAACTATGATATTTTTTCTTTAGAAAAATACCCGGAAAATGTGAATGTGTTCCGTAATACTGCATAATCTTATCACATATTACATTAGGATATATTTGACCTTCAGTAACACTCTGTTACAGTAAAATGTTTATTTTTTATGGATTACATTTTTGTGTTAATCTGGTCAAGGTGCGAATGTATTTAATTAAGGTCAATGCTAAATATTTGTATACGTTTCAAATATATGAATATTATAAACTATGGAAAATTAACGATGAAGTGTATCTTCAAAAACTATATATACTCTTTAAAGTTTGGTGAATCTCCAAGGTCAAGATTTTTATTTTGTAAATTTCGAGACTATGCTAAGTTTTCAAGAAAAACACTCGCAAAATGTGTGCGCGTGTGTTCAGTACATTATGAAATACCGAAAAAAGGGAAAGCGCAGTCGAGAATCGTGTCACATTTAACATTGGCACAATTCTTATGTGTTGCTGCCACACACACACACATAAATAAAAACAACTAAAGGATAATTGACGGTCATACCAAAAATAAATCAAATGCCAAAATAAAAATAGTGGTCTCCCCCTCACCCCCGCCCCCACTCCTCCATTCAGCCGTTACCGCGCCATGAAAAATCGAAATCGAATGCAAGTATAAATTTTATGTACATATATACTTATATATGTACATACATACATATGTAAGTCTGTATACCAACGAGCCAACGAGACTGACAAATAATGTCACCACAAAGTCTTCGCAGCTAAATTGCATTCGGACAAAATGCACAATCGATCTATGGCCCGCTAATAGCTGTAGAGCCAAGTGCCACTGCCATCCATTTGTCTCTTTCTGACTGTAACAACAAAACAAAAAAGGTTTTTTTTTTGAGGAAAGTTTACATTAATCAATTTTAAACGAGAACAAGAAGAATATGTGCAAAATAATTTCAATTGTATCAACAATTCAATTATATGTTCCCCTACTACTACCAAGTGATGATGGCAAACTTGGTAGCATGTCAAGGGCATTTCACTATTATTGGGGCGTTAGTGTTAGTGCCAACACAGTGTGTTAGAAAGTAGTTTCACATAGGGTTTCATATAAAGTGTGATTTTTTTGAGGTTAGGATTTTCATGCATTAGTATTTGACAGATCACGTGGGATTTCAGACATGGTGTCAAAGAGAAAGATGCTCAGTATGCTTTGACATTTCATCATGAATCGTCTTACAAACGAACAACGCTTGCAAATTATTGAATTTTATTATCAAAATGCGTGCTCTGTTAAGAAAGTTCATTGCGCGCTTCCATTTTATGGTCAGTTTAATCGACCCACTGAAGCGGCTATTCGGGCTATTGTGACTAAATTTCGCACCAAATTTACATTGTTGGACATTAAACCACCAACACGCTTACGTAGAGTGCGAACTGAAGAAAATATCGCAGCTGTATCGGCCAGTGTTAATGATGACCACCAATTTTCGATTCGTCGCCGTTCGCACCAATTGGGTCTCTGTTACTCAAAAACGTGGAAATGCCAAAATTGGACTAAGCGGATGGACCACCTAAGACGCAGCCGCGGTCAACATTTAAATGAAATTATCTTCAAAAAGTAAATGTCATGGACCAATCTAACGTTTCAAATAAAGAACCGATGAGATTTTGCAAATTTTATGCGTTTTTTTTTTTAAAAAAGTTATCAAGCTCTTAAAAAATCACCCTTTACCTACCCCATCATCATCGCTTTGTTACAGCCTGTAATGTGAAAGGCACTAGTTTTTTCCTAGTATTTAGTTTGATATACATATACATCATCCACACTAACGTATGAGTGATATTGGCATTTATTTTCGTATTACTCATACGCACAGTGTTAACACTAATTGAAATGATGAAGGGAGTAAACACATAATAGAAATATTCATTGAATATCGGTATGGAAGTACAAATATGTTTGATAAGCGGAAATAGTGCTTTACTTTACTTCTGAAACATAGGACCTGTCTCTGAAACTTATTATCGTTCATCTGAGGCGAACGATCAAAAATCCCTCAATTACATGAATTCTATGAAACGTAGATAAAGTATTTTAGTCTTGGGTTCTTTTCTTCAGACACAACGAATTATATACTCCTGTGACTTATATATTTATAATTGAGTCCTTTTGGATCGTTCGCCTCAGACGTAGGATAATAAGTTACAGAAATAGGCCCACAGTCTGTCTTGTGAATACAATGAGGAGCATTTTCACATGAACTTTTCTAAAACAAGAACAAGGTGATAATGATAATAGAGATAAGGTCTAATTGAAGTGGAAGGCAACAAATTTTAAGAATTAGGATTAGATAGGATACAGAGAGGCTTAATTCGCTTAATCGATTTTATTCAAATATTTGTTCGAATAATGATATAATCATGATATTCAAACAATGAATAATTTTGCCAGTACCAGTTTTGCATAAAAGAATACTGAAATTACAAAAAATGGATACATTTTTGTTATTTAGTAAAATTTTCGATTTTTGAAAAGTCAATATCATCCAAAAATCCAAACGGAAAACCTGTCAATAACATCCTGTAAAAATTTTATGTTACCAAAATATCGAATAGCCCTGAAAATATTTACATTGTCAGCATACATAAGATGCCTAGAATTAAAAAAAAACAACTATCAATATCATTAACAAAAATATTGAACAACAACGAACCCAATACACTTCCTTGTGGGATACCAAAAGTTGGAATATAAGTATCTATCTAAAAATACCAAACCAATCAATAATTTCAGAACGAAAGCCAAGTTTCATTAATTTATATAATAATATATTACGAGGAAATCGGTCGAATGAATAGTGTCAACTTGAATAACGATCTCAAAATTTAGCATGCAATATTATGTAAAAACTGACCTTTCACGAAAGATATCATGTTGAGCAGGACTAATATAGCTTTTCAATTTAAAAGTCAACTTATCACAAATTATGTGTTCAACAAGTTTGACGGTTTTGAAATGGGCCTATAATTAATTACATTAATTTTTTCACTAGATTTAGATATTGGAACAACAAAATAATTTTTCCACTTTCATATAAAATAGTCACAGCATATAAAGACTTCGTGAATGTTATCTTAAGTGGCAAAATTTTTACGAAAAACATTTCGAAGAAAAAAAGACATAACTCTCGATATTATTATCCTCAGTTGAGGGAAAAGTACTGACTATCGTGGACTACACCGTCTTACCTATATAACGCTTATCAAATTTGCTTTATTGTGTGCACCAAGACCTCTTCTCGATTAGATGAACTTTTATTGATCAAAATTAAAATTACATATTAATATTTCCCATCATAGAGCAGCATCCATTGACCTGAAGCAGGGTCGTGAGTAGAGTTCGACCCTATAAAGTAAATATATATTCTTGATCGTCATAAAATTCTAAGACGATCTAGTCCATCCGTCTGTTGAAAGCACGCTAGCATCTAAACGAAAGGAACAAGAACGTTCAAATTTGCCATAAATGCGTCTTATAGTCGTAGATCGGTTGGGATTGAAATGGGGCAAAATCGGCCCAAAGGGAAACATTTTTCCCTCACAAGGACTAAAAATATCCATAATAATCCCTAGTATTTTAGCGTATTTAAGCATGTTTTTTGAATATGTCTGGTTATATTTGCTTGATATTTGGTATGCGCATTCGCCTTATAGCATAAAAGTGTACTATAAAGTGATTCATATTTGTAGGGGGTGAAATGGGACAAAAAAAGGGATAAAAATGGTACATATTAAACGACAACAGCTAGAAACACGAAATTCGGTGTGTACATTCCTCTAATTGAGTAGATACATAATATAAAAGTATTTTTTCCAAATTCATACTTTTAAGGGGTAAAATAGGAATAGAGGGATAAAAATTGTACCAACCAAACGGCTGTACCTAGAATAATGAAATTCGGTGTACACATTCCTCTGAATGCATAGATAAGGAAAAATACACGGATTTTTCAAAATTCGTACTTTTTGGGGTTAAAATGAAAAAAGGGGATAAAAATAGTACCAATCTAATGACCGCAGCTAGAGTCATGAAATTCGGAGTAGTCATTCCTCTGAGTGTGTAGACACGAATTTCGAAAACTGATTTTTCGAAATTCGTTCTTTTTGGGGTTAAAATGAAAAAAGGGGATAAAAATAGTACCAATCAAATAACCACAGCTAGAGTCATGAAATTCGGAGTATACATTCCTCTGACTGCGTAGACACGGAAAATAGACGAATTTTTCGAAATTAGTACTTTCAAGGGATACAATGGTACAGAGGGATAAAAATAGTACCAACTAAACGACTACAGCTAGAATGATAAAATTCTAATTGCGTAGAAACTTCGAGGGGGTAAAAATGGTACCAACCAAATGGAATCATGGAATTTGGTGTATACATTCCTCTGGCTGCATAGACACCCAAAATAAAAAGTTTTTTTTTTCCCAAATTTGTACTTTTTCTTTTACGGCAAATATTGGTTGAATCATGAAGTTAGGTTATTTTGCACTATGTAGGTCTAATAATGGATTTTCAAAATTTGTACTTTTGGAATTAAAATAGAATGGAAATACAACCAACTGTAGTATCCACTATCTACCAATATTTATTGCTTTGAAAATATAAATATAAGAATATTTATTTTTTGAACTGACGTATTGGTAGCATTACCTTATAAGCGTGGTTTGAAATAATTAAAATATTATATTTATTTATAAAATTAATTTTTCAATATTTGTATTTGTTTTCGTTTGGCTATATTAAAAAAATATATTTTCCTGTAATATTACTGCACTTCTACGAAAACCGACATCCTCTTTGGAATGCAATCCATGGTGGAGGGTATATAAAGTTCGGCCCGACCGAACTTAACGCCGTTTTTACTTGTTTTGTTTAAAACGCTTTTGCTGCAATCATTTGTCCTCCATTTCTAAGAATTATTTGTATACTATTACAAATTTGTCAATCTCACAATCTCTAAATTAATAACATTTATTTAATGATAAAATTAACTAAATGTTAAGTAAAAAATCTACTCAAGATTTCTTAACAGAATCCTACCAGTTTGATGGCAATTTATAAAAACACACAACCAATTAGTTTTATAATATTTTATTTTAGCAAGTGTTGCTGCTTTGTCCGAAGTACACAAAAACAACTTTGACATTCGGAAAAATGAACGATAGCGCCACCTGCACGTGTATGTTACCATATTAACATAAGCACATCAGTTGATTTCGATCATATGTTCGATCTTTAACCTGCCAGCATCAGCTGATATCGATCATATGGTCGATCTTCAATAATTTCACTTTATTGAGTTGGGTTAGTTTTGTTCGACTTGGTTTTCTAATCTAACCTAATTGGTTTAATCTTGATCTAATTTTGAAAATACGAACAATTTCCACAAAATATGGTCGAACCATATTTGGTGCAATTAACAAAAAAACCCGTCACTGCTGCCGCCACACGATGGAACATGATGATGATCATCATGATACATATTTCTCAATACCATCACACACATCTCGATAAATTGATGCGCTTTTCCTTAAACACAGCCATGAATGGGATGGCATGTTTGATGTTTCCGATACACTTTAATAACTTTATGAGGCGCATCACACATCAAATGCTGTGTTGCGTTCACTCATTGTGTCGTTGCTGTTGTTGTTTCGAAGATGCTTCATGCTTCTTATATTATCTAATTATTGTATCAAGAAGAAGAGGTCTATTTCATTTAACAATTGCATCTAGAAACAAAAGCAAATCCCGATCATGATTTTTACTTTACTTTTAGAGCGTTAAGTACATGAACACATGATTGCAACTGACTAACAGACTGACTGACTGTTTTCCTCTTCTTCTTTCTTTTCTCTATTTAACGTCATCGGTGTTAATACCTGTTTGTGTGGAGTTATTAAACCAACAATGAAAACAGAAATAAACTAATCATACCCGTCGCTTTTTTTTTGGGTCATAAAATTAAAAGCGGAAAATTAATACCAACAACGTTGTTAAATTGCATTGCAACGTCGTGCAAGTACATTCCCTTGCCTTTGTTTCTATTGCGATTTTTGCGATTCTCGGAAATAAGTTCAGCGTAAAAACGTCGTACGATTGTTTCAACGAAACGGATGTATTTTAAGCAATTTTCGTGTTAATTCTCTGTATTTCGTCTCTGGAGGAGGAATATTGGATATTTTCGAAATTAGAATGAAATATATTTATTTGCACTGAGATATGTATGAATGAACAACAGTAGTTCTCTTCAAACTACTAATTATTATTCATTGAAACTACTCAGTGAGTTGTTTGTGAAATACTGGGATACATTAAGAGCAAATGTAGATTGAGGGATTATCAACGCGTTTACCAACGCAAAGTTCCTCGATGAAGAAAAAACTTCACTTACATTTGACAAACTTAACATTCTAGCTGGTTTCGTTTACTTGTCATCGTGGTTTCCGAAGCAAACTCAAAAGTGAAGACCTGAGCCGAAGAACATATTACAATGAAAGAATTCTCTTGTGATCCTTTCCTTCCTGGAACCATAGGAATCAATCAGAATGACAGACATAATTAGAACGACAGGGAATATTGACAGCTTAGTATTTCTAGTGTCACGATATATATATATATCAAAGCGTTAGCAATGGAATGACAAATTAGATATATATTCATTTGAAACTTCAAATTTGAACTACCGATTACTTTGACTTTGAAAGGTAAAATAATATTTATTTTTATGTTTTGATATTGGATATTGTCCTGGCTCAAGCCCATTTTGCTTCTATATTTAATAGAATGCAAATTTATTTACAAATGACATGGTGACATTTATTACTTGGCTGCAGACTACCACGATCATGATTCTCAGGTTTATGTTAAACATTTGTTGGGACGCTATACGCTCGCACAAAATTGGGAAATATTAAAAACTTACTTCCAAAGTAGTGAGTCTTTAACGGAAACTAAGAAATTTACTTGGAAAATAGTTTGGACAATAGATCGGCTTTCAGTACAGCCTTCGTCAATCTATTGAGCTATTGAGAAGCCAATGCATCCACAACGTGACGTTTACTGAAAAATTGGATTGATCGATTGACTACCGTGTCCGCACAGTGTATTATCAGCGGCAAAAAAAAACTCATGCTTCCCAACTTTAATGATTGAAATTTGCAAAGAACATTCCAATAAGGCATATTCTAAAAAATGTTGTCAATATCGCGGTTAATTTTAGCTATGGATGCATTTAAAGTTCATAAATGCTAAAATAGTTGCAAATTTCATTATGAGAGAGGTTATTTTATGGCGATGTATCTCGAAAACCATGTATCGTATTTAAATTTCGTTTAGTTCGTAGAAAAAAGGAGCTCTTGCGGTGTGCTTTTGCATTTAAAAAATGTAATTAAGTTTATGCTTATGCCTTTCAGGCAGAGGTTTACCTGAAGGTAGAATTTATTCGGTATTGGCAATTTTCTACTATATTCGCGACCGATGCCTCGGCATTTACAAATATTGTTAAACTATTGTCTTATCTATTAATTTTAAAAAGAATATTCTGCTTATCGCTGCCAACATCGATTTTATTACTGAAATGGTAAAACCTTCTAAACCAAAAATGGAGCAATACTTTCTACGTTGTTCTTCGTTGTTAATGTATTTAGGGAAATTTATTTAAAGCATACTTTAGGGATGTACGGTTTTATGGCAGGCGAGCACATGTAAATATTGGCTCGATATTAATCTTAAATTATGTATAAAGCTATAATAGACGTGCATCATCGATTAAAAAATAAAATAATTACAACCACAACATTTCCACTGTTTAAATGTATTGCCGAAGGAGAGGATTGTATACAGACGATTGCAAGTAGGGAAGAGCAAGAGATCTCAAGAGCAAAGCTAGTCTTACTAATCGACGACCACTTATACAAATGCAAACTAAGCCAAAGAGATAAAGCAATACTGGACACAGTGGGAGAAACGAGAAAATATTTGAAGGACAATGATGACATACTAATATTAAGTGCGGACAAAGGCGGAAAAACTGTAGCTATGGACAAAGAAGATTACAAACAGAAAATGGGCATAATTCTACGGGACATGAACACATATAAACGAATAAAAAGAGACCCAACGTCAAGTCTACAAATTAAAAACAACCGTTTAGTTGAAAAATTATTTAACAAAAATCTTATTGACTTAATAGAAAAGAATAAATTGATAAATAAAATCGCCACAGTCTCTAGAATCTACGGATTACCCAAAATCCACAAGGAGGGAACGCCATTACGGCCCATCTGCTCATCAATAAATGCACCTGCGTATGGACTCTGCAAATATCTATTTGACATTTTGAAAAACTTGACGACCAGATCAAAGTACAATGTCAAAGACGCTAGAGACTTCAAAGTCAGGATAAGCAACATGACGATAAATAATGACGAAATATTGATTTCATTTGACGTGGTTTCTTTGTTCCCAAGTATTCCCATAAACTTAGCCATAATGACAATAGAAAAGAAATGGAATCAAATTGAACAACATACAGAAAAATACCTCGGGACCTCTTCATAGAATTATTGACCTTCTGCATTAAAGAGACACGCTATTTCAAGTACGAAGACAAGGTGTATGAACAGAAAAAGGCGATGCCAATGGGGTCACCAGCCTCACCTGTAATTGCTGACATCATTATGGAAGAACTGCTGGACGCCACGATGGAAAAGATAAAAGAAAAACCAAGAGTACTGACCAAATATGTAGACGACTTATTCGCAATTGTAAAGCGTAGTGAAGTAGAAGCCATACTTAACGCATTAAACTCTTTCAACCGACAAATACAATTTACGATGACAAGGGAATCTGCTGAAAGTTGACTGGTACCAAAAGCAAACGGCTTCCCAACGTCTAATTAATTTTTATTCTAAGCACCCAAGACGAACAATCATAAACACCGCGAAGAATTTTATAAACAGGGTCCTACAAACCAGTGATAAGGAATTTCACGAAACAAACAAGTCCAAAATTGGAAATATACTGCGTATGAACGACTTTCCCGAAAAATGAATAAATAATCTAATCAAGCGAACGACGAAAAAAAAAAGAAAAACTTAACAAAAATGACGAAAGACCAAGCAAAATTTATAAATCCACAACATACATTCCAGAACTATCCGAAAGACTAAAACATTCTAATATTTACGACAAGGAAAAATTTGAGTTGGCATATAAAACACACAGGACCGTCAACCAACTATTTAGTAGGACAAAATCAAAAATCAAGAAAGAGGAGAAACCTAAGATAAAATGCAATGGTGGCAAGTCCGACATATGCCAGAAGGTATATGTATGTCGGCACTACGAAAAATAAAGTGGAAACCAAACTTTCATCACATAAAACCGAACACAAATCTCTTGACAAACCCATTGAGAAAAAATCTGCCATTGCAGCCCACTGTAGCTTGACGGGACATAAACCAAACTTTAATGACGTCGAAATATTAGCGGAAGAGAATAATTATACAAGGAGATACACATTGGAAATGCTAAATATAATTGACGTCTCCCCTGAAAAAAGGCTTAATTATATGAGAGACACAGACGGTTGTGCTCAAATATATAGGAACACGGTGGAAAAACATAGACGACAAATTAGACAGTAGTTGACAAGAGCTTACAGAGAGTGGCAGGAGAATTTCCTATTGTGAAAAACTTTGTTTTTTTTTTTGTAAAAATGTATATATAAATATTGTGATATTTTTTGATTGTTAATGCTTGTAACTTGTAATTGAATAATTTGTGTTTTTTTTGTACTAGACCCCTGGTCGAAATATTGGGAAATAAAAAACAAGAAAATAATAAAATAGTCATTTTTCTTTTATTATTTGAAAAAAAAACTGACCTAAAGCCGAACAAAATACAAAACGCAACACATCAAAAGGTCAACCATACATATCACTAAAATAAAATAATTTTTATAAAAAATTTCGAAAATCGTAAAAAACCACAAATTTTATTTGGTCGTTAGTCGTGGCAATGACAATTTTCATTTAACTGTGGACTCAAATGAAATCACTGGTAATGATTTGTATTCACATAAATATTAAAATAAGAAATTTAAGAAATTTACATGACAGGTAGGCATGGTTGTGGGCGGATTTAAACAAAAAATTGTTTTTAATCTAATTTGGCGATATAAGGAATGTTTGCGAAAATTCCAAGGTCCTAGGTCTAGTCCTTCTAATTTTTGCCGCAGCTTGTATGCAAATATTCCACTGTGGGCCGTCGTTGTAGTCATATGAAATATATTGTGCTCCATTACTCAAAATGACAAAGTTCAACCTTTTCAATAAAACCAGAAATTTAAAAAAAATAATCATTACTTTTTATAGGCGATTCTAATTTAGAATGTTACATATATTTCAAAAATCAACACCATTTTAACCTTCTAGCTGTTTTCGTTTAAATTTACTTGGCTAAGTCATCTCAGCACACTATTGTTTGGAATATATTCTTTTCACTAAGAAATACGACTATCGAATCGCAAGCAATTAGCTGGCTTTTCCCAAGTATGAAAGATCCGGTTAAACGATCAAAGGTTAATATTCCATCGTAATAAAATGTTCAATAAATGGACAGAAAAAACACACCATAACAAACAGTAATTAAATAATTCGCCATAGATTTTGTCGAATACACCAATTGATATAATATAAAAATTAAATGTTTTCTCAAAGCTTTAATAATACTAATGTGTGGTGCTTTACCTACTATTGTAAGTGGGAGGTAGGTGGGTGTCGGTGTAATTGGTGAATGTGTACGAGTATATGTGTGTGTTTGTGGGTAATGGACCAATTGCTTTGATGATATTATTTTTTTGGTATTTGATTTTGCCACATACGATCAATCAATTTGATTCGATGTATATATATATTTTTTAAAATTCATCTTGAAATGAAAACACATATTTTTTTGAATAACGAAATCAAGAAATGCTACAAATATGCAATTTTTCTTAAGAGTTTGCGCATTGGAAAATAAATAGTAAATTAATCATATAAATATACAATATATTTTTGTTGTTTTTTCGATAAAACTATTTGAATATTTTGAGACTAATAACGAAATGTACTTAAAATTAATGAATCCAATATTGATATTTTATAAAATAAATAAAATAAAACATAAAATAAATTTTAAAAAGAAACTTAAAAGCTTATGCTATTTTAAAAAATAAAATAACAACAAAAAGTAATTAGACGATTTTAACGTAAAAAAGACAAAAAATGAATAAATAAATAGCAAAGAGTGTGCATAAAACGGATCAGTTTTTAATATTTTCAAAAAAGTTTTGGAAGTGTTTCGACCAAAAATTATGATTTACATATAATATTTTTTTTTATTTTTTATTTATTATGAATTACAATACAAAGTAAATTTATATTATAATTTTGGGTCCAGGGATTGAGCCGGGGTGACTAAGACCATTGTAGCTAGTTATTGCAGCGACAGGCCAGAGCCTCTGGTGGGAATCGAACCCACAACCCCCACGCTGATAGCCGAGCACGCTACCAACTCGACTACCGGGCCGCTCTTACATATAATAAATAGATTCCGAGATAGGTTATAAGTCGATCGAATACATTTTTAGTTTTGACGTTCTACTCGAAAATGATTTTGGATGGCGGTCAGTAACTACAGGGTTTTCCAACAAGAGGTTTTATTTTGAATCACCCGGTATTTCGGTAGTTGTCACTTTTGAAGCTTTTATTCTTTGACATTTGACCAGTAGAAACTACGCCATTACTAAAAATGGAACGATACACGCTTCAACAACGCACTGAAATTATTAATGATGAAAATGATGCGGAATTCCATCGAAAAATCATCTCGACTGATGAGGCCCATTTCCACCTCGGTGGCTACGTCAACAAGCAAAATTGTCCCATCTGTTGCTCGAAAAACCCAAGAGTTATTGTTGAGAAGCCTCTCCATCCTCATCGTGTGACTGTTTGGTGCGGTTTATGGTCCGGCGGGGTCATTGGACCTTACTTTTTCGAAAATGAGGTTGGATCAAACTACGCCATTACTAAAAATGGAACGATACTAGCTTCAACAACGCATTGAAAGTATTAAAATTCACGAATGAAAATGATGCGGAATTCCATTGAAAAATCATCTAGACTGATGAGGCCCATTTCCACCTCGGTGGCTACTTCAACAAGCAAAATTGTCGCATCTGCTGCTGGGAAAACTCAAGAGTTATTGTTGAGAAGCCTCTCCATCCTCATCGTGTAACTGTTTGGTGCGGTTTATGGTCTGGCGGGGTCATTGGACCTTACTTTTTCGAAAATGAGGTTGGATCAACAGTTACGGATTGCGCACTCGAGAGATGATTAATGCTTTTTTATGGTCAGAGTTAGATGGTATTGATCTGGACAACGTTTACTTTCAACAAGACGGCGTTACGTGCCACACAAGCAACGAAACCATTGTTCTTTTACGGGAAAAGATTCCGGACCGTGTTATCTCTCGAAGAGGTGATCACAATTGGCCACCGGGATCTTGTGATTTAACACCTTGCGACTTCTTTCTCTTGGGGCCACCTGAAAGATAAGGTCTACGCCAACAGCCCAGCGTCGATTCAAGACCTCAAAGACAGAATTCGTGAGGCTATCCAGGACATAGGGCAGCCACTTTGCGATTTGGTTATGGACAAATTCATGAAAAGGATATGGTCGTGTAAGCGTGGTCGTGGTGGCCATTTGGCTGATGTTGTTTTTCATTATAAACGGCATACCTACCTCTTTATTATGAAATAAACATCCGATCATTTATCTCGAAAAATGGCATTTTTCTTTGAATACCAAAATAACACCTCTTGTTGGAAAACCCTGTATATAAATTGTGGAAGTGACCTTCCAGGTTTCAAGAATTTCGGAATTTGAAAACAGGAAGCAATGCATCCTTTTTTTTTCAAATTATCTAGTAACTTGCTTTCAGGATTATGACTTTTGCTAAATGGGACGCTAAACGCCCGAACAAAATTGGGAAATATTAAAAATTTACTTCCAAAGTAGAGAGTCTTCAATGCAAATTGTAAGAAATTTACGTGGAAATTTTTCGAGAAGAGCCTTCACGAAGCTCATTTTCATCTCGGTGGCTATGTCAATAAGCAAAATTGCTGCATAAGGGGTTCAGAGAACCCACACGTGACTATTGAGAAGCCAATTCATCCACAACGAGTCACTGTTTGGTGTGGATCTAGGGCTGTACTGAAAAATTGCCTTCATGAAGCTCATTTTCATCTCGGTGGCTATGTCAATAAGCAAAATTGCCGCATAAGGGGTTCAGAGAACCCACACGTGACTATTGAGAAGCCAATGCATCCACAACGAGTCACTGTTTGGTGTGGATCTAGGGCTGTAATGAAAAATTGCCTTCATGAAGCTCATTTTCATCTCGGTGGCTATGTCAATAAGCAAAATTGCCGCATATGGGGTTCAGAGAACCCACACGTGACTTTTGAGAAGCCAATGCATTCACAACGAGTCACTGTTTGGTGTGGATTTTGGGTTGTACTGAAAAATTGGTTTAATTGGGTGAGGTACAGTCGTTGTAATATACGTGGAAATTTTTCGAGAAGAGCCTTCATTTTCATCTCGGTGGCTATGTCAATAAGCAAAATTGCTGCATAAGGGGTTCAGAGAACCCACACGTGACTTTTGAGAAGCCAATGCATCCACATCGAGTCACTCTTTGGTGTGGATCTAGGGCTGTACCGAAAAATTGGTTTAATTCGGTGAGGTACAGTCGTTGTAATTTACGTTGAAAATTTTCGATAAGAGCCTTCATGGAGCTCGTTTTCATCTCGGTGGCTATGTCAATAAGCAAAATTGCCGCATAAGGGGTTCAGAGAACCCACACGTGACTATTGAGAAGCCAATACATCCACAACGAGTCACTGTTTGGTGTGGATCTAGGGCTGTACTGAAAAATTGGTTTAATTGGGTGAGGGAGGTAAAGTCGTTGTAATCATATGATAATATTTCCAATAAAACCAGAAATTTGAAAAAATAATAATTACTTTTTATAGTCGATTCTAATTTAAAATTGTTAATGGCCCACCCTACACTTCATTCATAGGACAATCTTAAGTCTGAGGTATTCGGGCCGAAAGCCTAAGTGCTAGTGCCCTGTATTGTATAAGTTTATTATAATTTTAATTATAATAAATAATGAAAACAATAAATAAAATAAAGTATGACCATTTATGACCCAGTTACCCCATTTTCAAACCCCCTAGGCTTGGTTAGAGTTTTATCCGGGGAGTTGTCATCACAAAGACGATATCATCAACGATATTTCACACGTTATGATCGGGCTTTACACCAGAAAGGGGTGATAAAAATCCCTTTGAGTTGCAATACCATCTTTCCAATCTAGGCCAATGTAGGCAGGTCGAGAATTTAATATTTTTTACTCACATTTTTAAGCTATGAAACCATGTCCCTTGTTTTATACACACTCTTTGCAAAAGAAAAATCTTAAAATGTTCCAAATAAAACTTACCTTAGTTATATAGACGTCGATGTGGTGGTTGGCGGTATGTTGGTATGGTGGATGCAATGATGATGCAGACGTACTCAGCCACCCATATATTGTGACGCCAACAAAAGCTTCTTCTTCTTCTTGGTGGCGTGAGAAATTTGAAGAAGAAATTGATTTTAATGCAAAGGGACTGGGGGACAAAAATCAATATTCGAATATGCGAATTACAGACGCTCCAGCAAATGTTGTAATGAATGCCATCTACCACTGAGATACCACCAGCTGTGTTCACTGATATCATATTGTTAGCTTAAACTTCAAAGCGAGCACAGGGTGTATCCCGGCAGTAAATACATTGGGTTCTTTCTCTGTTCGCTGTTCTCGTTTCGCGTTGTATGCGTGCGTGTGTTCTTAACAAAACAAAATCAAAGCTTTTAGTCGGCTGCAGTGTTGCCAGGGTTTTTGCCTGAGCTATCCCCGAAATATATATTTATATAAAAATAAATCTCCTCAAAATAACATAAATCAAATTAATATATGAAAAAACATACCCTTCACTACAACAATTCGAAAAGAAGGCCTCGGACTATAGCCGTTTAAACTTTAATGTTAGCCAGGATAACAAAAACATAATAAAGACCTAATTTTTTACTCAAAATAAAAACAATATTTTTTCACATTGTTGCCAACTACAATATAAATATTTGTATTCACAAATAGATATTGTTGTTGGCGACGATTTTGAAAAATATTTTTTTATTTTGTTTTCAATTTTAGCTTTTTATTTAGGGTTTTGCCAAAAAATAGAAAAACATCTCTATTATAGTTGTCCCGCAGATTGTTGGATATTCAAAAAATGGTTTGGTTTGCAAACAAGATCTAAATAATAACATCAGAAAAAAATATTTTTGGAATTTCCAAAATATTAAAAATAATTATTCCTTTAAAAAAGCTAAAGCTGTTTTAGTGGAATAATATCCTGGACTGTAGATGTATATTTGAATTAGATTGACATTTTGATGTATTTGAATTTGCTATTTAAAAGGCAACTTCAATTTGGGAGAACCTGTTTGTGAATTTAAAATTTCTCTGAATCTAAATTTTTATTTCGAGTTCAATTTTAACTTTTTAGGTTTTTGCCAAAAAAATAGAAAAACAAGCCTGTTATAGTTGTCCCGCAGATTGTTGGATATTTAAAAAATTGTTTGGTTTGCAAACAAGATCTAAATAATTACATCAGAAAAAAATATTTTTGGAATTTCCAAAATATTAAAAATTATTATTCCTTTAAAAAAGCTAAAGTTGTTTTAGTGGAAAAATATCCTCTGGTGTAAATAGACTATAATCAGGTTTCTATTTAATGTTTCATTCATTAACCCAGTTATGCCTACAGACAATACTACGAGTTAGTCCTAAAAAATCTTTTAAATCAAATATTTTCCAGAGTTATTTTTTATCCAGAGTTTTATTTTATTACATATTTAAAGATTAAAAAATGAAGAAACATTTAAAAATATAATTTTTACTTAACGTCATCGGCAGGATAATGATTTAAAAAAAATCCTGTTGCTCATGTACTAAAAAAAATTATACATTTCATAGACCAATGTCATATGAACTTTATTTTATATTTATCAGAAAAAATGGCTTAAGAGGCTTATGTGAAATAGGTACTCGAATTGTCAGATAACACTTGAGTTTAGTATAAATTAATGGAAATGGGCATTGTCAGATTAATCAGTATTCAACTATAGAAATTTCCAAATATTTAATAATAATTATTTTTTATATTAATTCATAATAATTATTAATTATATTAATACTCAATAATATATAGGAAATCTTCTTGGTTACTCAGGATACAATGTCTGTAGAATATATTCATTTCATTTTCCCGAAAAAATGGAAAAAAATATGATGTTGACATTGGAAAATATGTACAATATGATGATATATTGTGCAGTTTGAAAACATAGTCGCACCTAGATAAGTGGGAACTCGGTGGACTGGACGTTTATTACCACTTATAGAGGTTTCCACTTACCTAGTTTCCCATTTATCCAGGCAATTTTTATTGTACCCCACTTAAAGAGGTTAAGCTACGTTTTGAGAGATGCCTAAAGATGAAACAATCTGTAGATGGGAACATTTTTACTTTGACAAAATTTTATCCATGTCACCAAACGATCTTTCACTTCTGGAAAGTCGATTTTTTATATTTTAAATTTACCTCATGCTTCAAATGAAGCATCATATGTCGGTTCACTGTCACAGTGATATGGATGTGTATCTTGGAACAGCGAAGGCTTTTTGAAGTTCTGTCTTCCTTCTTCGAAATTCTAGAACAATTTTCAACTTATCGCTGATATTCATCGTTTTAGGCTTTAGTTTCGACATTCGTATAAGGATAAAGGATTCTCACTTGTCCATTGTACAACTTGAAAGTAGTTTATCCAGGCAATTTGTATTGTATCCCACTTAAAGACGTTAAGCTACGTTTTGAGAGATGCCTAGAGATGAAACAATCTGTACATGGGAACATTTTTACTTTGACAACATTTTATCCATTTCACCAAACGATCTTTCACTTCTGAAAAGCCGATTTTTTATATTTTAAATTTACCTCATGCTTCAAATGATGCATCATATGTTGGTTTACTCTTGAATACTAGTGATATGGATGTGGATCTTGGAACGTCGAAGGCTTTTTGAAATTCTGCCTTCCCTTTTCGAAATTCCAGAAGAACTTTCAACTTATCGCTGATATTCATCGTTTTAGGCTTTAGTTTCGACATTCGTATAAGGATAAAGGATTCTCACTTATTGTACATTATACAACTTGAAAGTATTTTATGACGAATACACAAAAATTTAAGCATTTTCTGGTGTAAAAAAGTTTTTCACTTCTTTAATACCTGTATCTACTAAAGGCCACAAAATTGTTCTCCGAAAAGTCTTCACAGAAGTATATGGTCCGCCATCTAACGTTTTTTGTTCAACTATTCAACCGTTGGACTATTATTTGTGGGGTGCACTCAGCAGCCATTTGAATGAAATTATTTTCCATTATTAACCGGAAGGATTGTACTTTCAAATAAAAAAAGAAATTTGAGAAAATATTCAGTAGTTCTTTTTTATAGCATTTTCAGAAAAAAGTTATTTGGCGGACCCTATAGATTCCAAGTTGTACAATAAATCTTCATGTGTAAACACCCCTTAAAGAATTTATTTATTTATATGAATTTATGCGACCGAAATCCCTATGACGAGCTGGATTTCTGTAAATACTGCCGTAATTTAAAAATCCCATTTATTGATAAAATTTTCCAAAATTTGATTTGAACTGGGATATTGTCCTGGCTCAAGACCATTTTGCTTCTATATTTAATAGAATGCAAATTTATTTATAAATGGCATGGTGACATTTATTACTTGGCTGCAGACTACCATGATCATGATTTCGACCATGTCAAAAGTCTTTTCAAGTGGCTTCGCAGCGACTTTTCAACATCAAACCCGGCCTCTATTTTCCAAAATTAATAAAAAAATGTTTTACTAAAAATATCTATCGTAAAAGCTTTTATTTCCCAGATTGTTCCCTTAATTCTATTTTCAATAGCTGGCAACACTGTTCAGCTGTTTTCAGTAGTGGTGGTGCTGCTGCCGCTGTGTCTTTTCAATTAGTTCAGACAATCACCATGAGGCATTTCCACACACTGTGTTTTGCTTTTGGATAGAGCTTTTAGTTTTAGCTTTTTGTATCACAAAGAAGCTTTTTCTGCTATGAAATTGTCTTCGAAATGTTTCTTCGTTACCATTAATATGTGTTCCACAAATGCGAATTGTATGATTTTCTTAGGGTATGATTGCAGTTTTTCTTTACAACACTTTAAGTGGAAAACATAGTATATTTTATATAAATAAATACACAACCATAAACTATTTTTTTTAAAATAATGAAAGCGTTTTGTTTTATTCTTTATTGTCCTATAACAGAGTTTTTAGATTTTAAACTTTAAAATTGCAATTGAATACAGTTAAGTTGCAAAAAATAGGCAGATTTCGAGCAAATGTCCGTCTTCTGAGACATGATAGAAACATGTGAAATGTTCATTGTAAATAGCGAGAAAATTAGATAAATTCTATATTTTTTTAGAAAAGAATGGGGAAAATTCTTCTATCGATGAAAATATAGGTGTTTTTTTGGTAGTTGTCTAACATGTGATATTTTTGCGCTAAATACAAAATAGAATAAATTAAGAGGACTATAGGATTGTTTTGTATTAGATTACTATGGGGATGTGGGTGTAAATGGACAACATCGTTTAAGGAGAACCGGTTTCAAATTTCTCTGAAACGAAATCGAATCACTTATCAAATTAACAACAATGTTGAGCTAAAATTTTAGTATTTTCTTAGATATGAATTTGGCAGGTCTTTTCGGCATAAACGTAAAAAGACATTTTATCGTTGCCTACGTGTCTCAGAAAAAAAAACAATGTAATTCAAGTTTTCTATTTCAAATAAGTCCAAAATGAAATGGATTTTTATACAAAAATTAAAAAAAGGAAATGCAATTTATTCACTATCATAATTTCTATTATTTTCGTATTAGTGATATTTTTGCAAATTAGAATAAATTAGAAGGACTGTAGATGTAAAGTGCGATTTTTTAAAAGCTATGGGAAAGTTAAAAAAATACATAAAATTCAGAAAAGTGCATGAAATCTTTATTTGAATCGATAGTACGGTCCATATAATTTAATGTTTGAAGATTATTTCATGCAAATGTTGACCTTGACTGCGCCTCAAATGGTCCATCCGATTAGTCCAATTTTGGCATTTCCACGTTTTTGAGTACGGCGACAAATCGACAATTGATGGTCATCATTAACACTGGCCGATACAGCTGCGATATTTTCTTCAGTTCGCACTCTACGTAAGCGTGTTGGTGGTTTAATGTCCAACAGTGTAAATTTGGTGCGAAATTTATTCACAATAGCCCGAATAGCCGCTTCAGTGGGTCGATTAAACTGACCATAAAATGGAAGAAGCGCGCGATGAACTTTCTTAACAGAGCACGCGTTTTGGTAATAAAATTCAATTATTTGCAAGCGTTGTTCGTTTGTAAGACGATTCATGGTTAAATTATAGACCAAACTGAAGATGTTTGACAGTGAAACAAAACACAAAACGTGCGTCAGCTGTTTAAACCAGTGTTGCCAAAAAGATATTAGCTAAAAAATCAGCCTTTATGAGAGCTATATCAAAACTGATGGGACCAGCTTTCATTTTAAATGTTTCTCGGTTGAAATGTGTGGTTTCAACAGCAGAATAATAAAATCGGTAGTGATATTTGTATGATGACTGTATCTAACTCTGAATTAATTTTCCCCAAATTCAATAGCTTCAGTTCTCAACCTACACATATCGTTTGAGGCAAGTTTCGTTGTCAACGGGCCAACATTACAGCCAGTATTTTGCCCAACAAGAATAGTTGGGCAGACGGACAAGGCAAATCGATTCAATACGTGCCACGTAAAATTGGGGAAAATTAATTCAGAGTTAGATACAGTCATCATACAAATATCACTACCGATTTTATTATTCTGCTGTTGAAACCACACATTTCAACCGAGAAACATTTAAAATGAAAGCTGGTCCCATCAGTTTTGATATAGCTCTCATAAAGGCTGATTTTTTAGCTAATATCTTTTTGGCAACACTGGTTTAAACAGCTGACGCACGTTTTGTGTTTTGTTTCACTGTCAAACATCTTCAGTTTGGTCTATAATTTAACCATGAAACGAACAACGCTTGCAAATTATTGAATTTGTTTAACAAAATGCGTGCTCTGTTAAGAAAGTTCATCGCGCGCTTCCATTTTATGGTCAGTTTAATCGACCCACTGAAGCGGCTATTCGGGCTATTGTGACTAAATTTCGCACCAAATTTACATTGTTGGACATTAAACCACCAACACGCTTACGTAGAGTGCGAACTGAAGAAAATGTCGCAGCTGTATCGGCCAGTGTTGTGATGATGACCATCAATTATCGATTCGTCGCCGTTCGCAGCAATTGGACCTCTGTTACTCAAAAACGTGGAAATGCCAAAATTGGACTAAGCGGATGGACCATTTGAGGCGCTGTCAAGGTCAACATTTGCATGAAATAATCTTCAAACATTAAATTATATGGAGCGTACTATCGATTCAAATAAAGATGTCATGCATTATAGCTTTTAAAAATTTACAAATGTTATTGTTCTGCTGTAGAAACCACACATTTGAAAGCAGAAACATTTACAAATGAAAGTTGGTCCCATCAGTTTTGATAAAGCTCTCATATAAATGTAACTCCCGATTTCACTTCTAACCGCTATTAATACCGATTTTGGTGGTATTCTTCACATACCATTAGATTTAATCTAAGAACATCTATAGTAAGAGTGGTTCACATTGGCCAATATTCCGATAAAACTCCCAATAAAAATGGTCCACATATTCCATATTTTTTCTGTCAGATTTTTGCTAAGAACTAAATTTGGCTGACTGCCTTTTCGATTTTGAATTTAAAATTATACTACGACTTCTTCTATTTCGTAACACTGTGTTCATACATACCTAAGGTAAGCTCTACAACACCGCAATTTACATGATTTCACTCACTAAAGAAACGTCCTTTGTGTTGTATCCTCTGATGCCATATAAAACACACACGCACACGTAACGTTACACTGAACCAATAGCCAAGAAGAAGGGGCAACAAGTGGGCTGCTCATAATGGCAAAAATAGAAAGTAAACGAACCGAACCGACAATGAAAAACAAAAAAAAAAAAAAACAAAACGCTTAACAAAATTTCCCTGCTGCTTGTGTTTCACTTCAGATTTTGCAATCGCCACTGTTTTTGGGTAAAATGTTAATGTAATTCTTGGGGACCACCACACAGCCATGTCTTCAGTTTGCACTTGACCTTCAAAAGTTATTAATGATAGATTTATATATATATATACATATACCTATATATAGTATAGGTCGGGTTTTTATTTTTTTTCTTTGCAATATATTTGTCGTTGTTGTTTTTGCTATTTTCCCAACCTCATACAGATTGAAGATGATGAAATTCCGCTGAATTTTGGGAGATATTTGCAATATTGTACATTTTCACTTGAACTTTGGACACAACAATATTTTTTTTGTTTTTTTTTGTCTTATAAAAATAGGCTGGATTTATTTTTAACACTTTTATTTTTGCAAAATAGAAACTTTTTCACTTGACCAAAGCCAAAAACAAACAAGAAAATTGAAATCTCTTCTAATTCACGGCCTCAACACATACAGGTGTTGATGCCACAGAGGCTTTGTTCATCTGGATACGTTGTGGAGTTGATGAGCCAGCCAAAGATAGGCAGGCAACGAAAAACATCAGTTTTTTTGTTGTTGTTGTTGCTGGTTGGCCAAGAAGAAGGATGGCTGGCAGGATACACAGATATCAAAAACTTTCAACACATACACAGAGAGAATATGTGTGAGTGTGTATGTGTGCGTAACAATGTTTGTGTGTAGGTTAGGGTCTTGTTGTGAAAACCACCTACATACACACACACACTCAACTCAAGATTGGAACGGGAAAATTGATTTCCACAAATATTGAAATACTTTCGAAAGCTTTTAGAACATGAAATCAGAGAAAAGAGAGCCTTAGAGGCAGAGCGAGAGAGAGTTGCAAAACTCTCTTTGATTTTGAAGGAAAACAAAATCTGGAGAAATTTGAAAATTTTGCTTAAATTTTGATATCTGTGGTTGCTTTCTTAGCCTTGTTGTGAATTTGCCAAAAAAAAAACACACTTTAAATCCCTCTAAGGACTCTGCTGTACTCACTTGTTATCCTGTTACAGCTTTTGCTCCAGCAAACTCTCCTTTGCTTTCTTCTTCTCAGCTTGCCAAAGTTTTCCTCACTCAGATTGTTTGTTTGCTCGTCTGGTGGCATTCCCTCCTCTCGGCCTTTGGAACACTTGCACTTTCAGGCCAGCAATTTCACTTTCACTTCACACAACGCCACCCAATCAGCCAACCACCCATGCTGCCCGACCCGGCCAGGCCAGTCAGTCCTTGTTGTGGTTTTGGTTGGGGCCCCAAAATTTCAGGTTCAAGTGCAGTTGCGCAGTTGCCAATACAACCAAGAGTCCTCCTTTTCATCCCAGCGTAGACGTTTGACATTAAATTGCATCCCTGGTAGGGGGTGGGAGGAGGCGTTTTTGGATGGATGTGGCTGGTGGTGCACCACCACTTCTCCTGCAAATTAACCTATATTGGCTATACGATAGATGGATGGTTGGGGGCGGCCGGACGGACGCACAACACAAATGATTGCTTCGTTTCACATTTTCTGGCTTTTTGCATAGAGCCATTATTTTAACAGGCCATAATGAGTTGCTGTCGTCATTTAGGACGGGTTCTTGTTGTTGCTGCTGTTGTTGTTTTGTATAGTACTCTATATGTATGGCATGTCACTATATTACATCGTTTATATACTAGCTTGTGCCTGTATATGTGTTGTAAGTTATTAAGTTAGCAGCCATGTTTTTCCATATCCGCCGCTGTGTGTGTTCTGGCGTAATCAAATTTTCATTTCTCTGCAGCTGCTGTTGCTGTTATTGCTGACGTTTTTCTTTGGAAAGAGAATGAACAACTACAAAAAGAAAAAAAAAGAAAGGAACACATGAATAACGATTAATTTTATATTGAAATTATGTTTACTTAATTTAGAGTATAGACTTTTAATAAATTTCGTAAATCAAAATGGCAAAATAAATTGAATACATAATGAACAGTGATTGAACCTAAATTGCAGTAGTTTACTAAGATTACACTGTGCTACAAAAAATAATGAAGTAGAAATGAAGTAGACAACTCTGGGAAGTAATATTATTTTTCTTGTGGCTATTGTCGAGTAGAATAAGAATCTGTGTTTGAAATTTCCCAGACACCCCCAAAATCACTTCCTAAGTCTGTAACTAAGTGGATTATCAACCGATTTTCACTATATCATCACCTTTTTTCCACTTTGACAGTAGTTTTGCTCATTATTTCGTTTGGTAACCTACCGGATTTAAATTTATTTATTGTAAAACGAAGCTTTGTTTTTAAAAATCCATTAGTAATTGACTGAGTTATTGCAGTTTTAAAATTAAAATTAAATTTTAATTAAATAAATGTTTTGCAAAAATACAAGTTTTGGTCTTTCCAATTCACATCTCTCAATATTTTACGAAATTATTTTCAATAAAAATATTTAAAATTCCTCCAATGTTGCTCAAAAATTGATTAAAAACCTAAAAAATCTGTTTTTGCTGGCAGGAAAACCCCAAATAAAAATAGGAAAAACTTTATTTGGTAGTAGATGTCTATTTGTAAAATATGTATGGATAGTTGTAGAAGTTATAACTATCTCTTAATTATTATTATCAGAATATTTGCCATCTTAAAGAATCTGTGCATAATTGTAGATTATGAAGATTAGAATTATGAATTCTATTCAGCTTAAACAAAAATTTAACAAACAAATTATATATTTTTATATGTTATATATTGTTATTATTATATTATATTTTTTTTATATTCTGACGACTATGATATTTGTCGTCCAAAGTTTTAGATGATGTTTGCATCTCAAAATCAGTTCCTAAAAATCAATTGAGAAATAACCCTAAATCTTTCTATAAGTTTGTAAATTCCAAACGCCACGATCACGTAGTTTCCCTAACTTTTTAAAATTTGGTTCCATTTTAACAGATGATGATTTATCTATTAGCAACTTATTTGCAGACTATTTCTCATCGACCTGCTCAAATAAAATTTTTTATCGGTCTATTCCTTATCCTTATAATATTGTGGAAGCTTCACCTATAAATGTTTCAATTATAAGCAGATTTACGGTTTTGGAAAATTGGAAGGCATTAAATATCACATATAATCCTGGTCCAGACGGGATCCCCAATAACATACTTAACTACTGTGCTGATACTTTATCATACCCTCTTTCAATAATCTTTAATAAATCAAGAAGTTTTGGTTATTTACCACCTTTATGGTAGGAATCATATATAATCCCCCTTTTTAAATCTGATAGCAAGATTGAAGTATCAAATTACAGAGGCATTGCAAAATTAAGTGCCTTCCTGTAGTTCTTCATTCTAATATTATATTGTATGCTGATGATGTAAAAATATGTCCATCCTTTAATGATCCCACTGAACAACGTTTTCTACAGTCTGATCTCGATAGTTTTCATGAATGGTGTAAAATTAATTTAATGGAACTAAATATGTTGAAATGCAAACATATGTCATTATCTAGAGCTAGAAATTTAGAAACTAATTATTTTTTTGGTGATCATAAACTCGAGTCTGTAGTTTCCTTTTTGGATCTTGGATCAACGTTTGAACTTCAGGTCTCACATTTCTATGATAGTAAACAAAGCTTATGGTGCTCTTGGTTTTATGAAACGTTGGAGTAAGGAGTTTTCCGATCCTTCTGTCACTAAACAAGAATGCACCTAATCGAACAGGTATATGTTCGATTAGGTGCATTCTTGAATATGGTTCAGTAATACGGGACCCATCCTATACTATGCATAGTAATCTTATGGAATCTGTCCAGAAACAATTCCTTTTATTTTGTCTGCGTGGGCGAGGATGGAAATTCCGTACACTGTCTTCATATGAATTTAGACTTGGTCTTATCAAGTTGCCTTCTTTGAAGAGTCGCCGTACTATGTTGAACATTACTTTCCTTATGAATGTTATCCATGGCAACATCTATTCCGAGCTTATTCTGAGTAGAATGATGATAAATATTCCGACAAGACCAACTAGATATTTTCATTTGATCCATTATAATTATTTCCGTTCAAACTATGCCAATAATGATCCTTTGCGCCGCCTGTTTGTTCACTTTAATAAATTCTATCACATTATTGAATTATCAGAAAACAAAAACTCTATTAAAAGAAAAATTATCCTGTATTTAAATACTTAATTTGTAGTATCTAAGTGTATGTATGTATATGTTTCCAGTCTGTAAGGATATTTGGATAATACTGTTTCCATGTGAAAATCGGAACAGTTCATCAGCAGGTTGGTAAGGGAGAAATGCAGTATTTCTCCCTTAGAGCAATTACTGGGATGCGATAACTGGACATGTCCAGTTTAAAAAGAAATACCGCGGTCGGGATTTGAGCATGGGACTGACTCGTCATTTGCAATTCAAAAGTCGTCATAAGTAATTCAAAAGACACCATTTGAAATTCAAAAATTATTCCATTTGTAATTCAAAAAGGGTAAACAAAATAATTTAAGCAAAATATACATTATTATTATTACATTATTTCTGTAAATTTTAATATTCTGTTGTTTAGAAAACAGATTTACGTACCTCCCACGCAAATCACTCTAACCAATTAAATTTAAAGATTTTTTAACTTCTATACGGACGATCGAAATACTCTGAACTTTGGTCATTGGTAATGTTTTCATAGACGTTATATACACCTGCACTATGAGCGATATTGCAAGACCTCTCACACAAATTGGCGTAAGCATTGGTTAAAATAAAACTGATCAACAATTTAATATTGAAAATGGTTTTACAATCACTTTATACCTGTAAAATAGTTATGATTTGTTGTACCTCCCACACAAATAATCCGACCCTAAGTAAAATGCTAGTCCTTATAAATTATAGGCAGATGCTCTCTGAGCTGGTGAAGGTTATAAACTATATATGAAATTACCGACATTTACATCATTATCATTTTATTAAATCTGTTTCCAAAACTGCAGAATATCCAAATTTGCAAAAAAAAAATAAATGGTACCCCACATAATGTATATTTTTCTTAAAGAAGTTTGTTTACATTTTTGAATTTCAAATGGAATCTTTTGAATTTCAAATGGAATAACTTTTGAATTTCAAATGAAAACTTTTGAATTTCAAATGGTGTATTTTGAATTACAAATGACGAGTTTTGAATTTCAAATGACGAGTTGTGAATTTCAAATGGTGTCTTTTGAATTACAAATGAAGAGTTTTGAATTTCAAATGATGTCTTTTGAATTTAATATGACGACATTTGAATTTCAAATGGTGTCTTTTGAATTACAAATGACGAGTTGTGAATTTCAAATGGTGTCTTTTGAATTACAAATGAAGAGTTTTGAATTTCAATTGATATTTTTTGAATTTCAAATGGAATTTTTGAATTTCAATTGATATTTTTTGAATTTCAAAAGAAATTTTTGAATTTCAAATGGTGTCTTTTGAATAACACTTGAAAATGGTGTAGAATTTAAATTATATGTTAGACGATATCGAATTTAAAATTACAAAATGAGAGTACAAATATTAGGACGCAAATTGAAATTGTTGTAAATAAATAAAGAAAATATCCATACAAATTTGTTTTGTTGTTACACCCCATGTGGTCATTTTATAAAAACTAATTGTTAAACTTAATCGTGATCCAAATTAAATGGCTTGTCTCTCACTGGGTTTAGTGTAAAGTGGCCTAACATAGTGTTAAACATGTTTGGCTAACAAAAGCCAAAAGGAGTGTTTATTTTCATATTTTTGTGGGGCATAGAAAGGTGATATGGATATCAAATATCAAGAGAATAATATTTCTAAAAAATACTCTAAATTCTATATTAGTTTAGCATTAGCAATCATTTCACCTTAAACACTAAATATATGAATATACATTGGAGAAATTTGAAACTAATACAGATAGAAACATGAAATTTAAAGCATTTTTAACTGATATTCTTCTCTTTCAATTGATATCAACATCGCCTTTATATGTCCCGCAAAAGTATGCAAATAAATTACACTATGCAACAAAAAAATTGCGTCCAACCAGACAAAAAAATATTTTTTGTTTGATTATGATTTTTTTAAAAAAATATTTTGCGTCTACAAAGAGTATCATGACTTCTACGTTTATTCATAGATTTTTAATATACAAACATTGTTTTTTTTTTGCGTTTGTATGTCAGCTATTTAAAAATAAAAGTCTCCAAATTTTTGGAGACTGTTCCTAAACCACTGTTTCTATGTGAACATGTAATTCACAATATTTTTAGCCACCATGAGTACCTTTAATTTAACATATAACTGGGTATTATCGGACTTATATTTCTAAAATGAAAGTGCAAGGTATTTAGGTACCTTCGGCGAAAATTGGAATTTTGGAAAGATGGGAAAAATTTAATGAAAATACCATAAAAATATTTTTAATATCGTTTTGGAGTTTAGAAGCCAAAATACATAAGAAATTACCCATCGACAAAATTTTGGTTGCATACGATGAAACATTAGCCTTTCGCAGAATATTGCCGTAATGCTATGCTATGTGTAATGGCAATTATGCAAATAATGACTATCAGCTGTTTCGCCATTAATATGTTTGATATAAATGTACACCAATACATATATATAAATGTGTGTATGTACAATCAACATTCATTGCAATCCAATTGCATTGCTAATTCAATAAATATTCAAACAATGGCACAACTATTTAATTAGTTATGATCGAACGAACGTGTTTTTTGTAATTTATTCGATCGCATTTTTTCTCTCTCTGTGAACTTTCTATAATTCATTTTACATAAAGTATTTAGAATTTATATTTTATTTATACTATGCATTTAGAGGTCAATGACATTTTTGGAATTTCACAGAGGATTCTATTTTCATGCCATTCATTCATTCAAATACTTAGCAAAATTCCAGTTTATTTGAACGAATGCATTGTGAATTAAATTTGATTTTGTTGTACATAGCATAGTATTGGCCTAAATACGTGTCAATAAAATTTGAATTTCATGAAATTTTGATGATCGTGCAAAAAAAAAAATCCTCGTGAATCAAGTTTACTATTTATTTGCCGAAACACGTGCCGATTTGGCTGAAAGTTGGCACATATTTTATTGTGGCTGCACATAGCCAATGCCAAAATGTAGCTACAATAGCAATAACAACAAGAACAAGCAACACAGTGTGAGATTGCCAAAGTTGAGAAGAAAATATAAAAAATATTTAAACCTTTCGATCGAACCGATTTTCCTAAGTTTTGATTGAAATTTTGAAGATAAATTCTGCTGGCAAAAATTACTCAGTCTAATCATAATCATTTTCTAGGTATTTGTGTTAAAAATGAATAATTTAAAATGCATCGTGATCCAATTTAAAAGGATGGTCTCGATGGGTTTAGTGTAAAGCGGCCTATCCTAGTGTATAACATGTTTGACTAACAAAAGCCAAAAGGAGAGTTTACACCGTAAACCGTGTATTATAAACGAACGTCTTTCTGCGACAATTGTTCGTCGAACGTGTTCTCTGATACTGAGGTTTATGTAAAAAGAAAACGAATATGTCATTGTTTGTGATGATAGTTTGGACGTTACCACCACCAATTTATAGAGATGATTTTTATACACGGCTAAAATAAGAATGAAATAGAATAAATACTGGCTGTGTTAAGTCAAAAATTGTGAAAATCTACGTAACTTTCTTTCGATCATATATAGAGAATACCAAAATATTTTTTGGGTTATGATTACTGACTAAACAGGGAATACTTGTGACAGGATAGTATCAGAAAACCAGATAGAAAAAGTTGAAACAAATGCAATTGCAAGCGCGAATTGTGGATTTTTGCAACAATTTCTGTTTTTTTAGCGAATGACTACATATACGTTACAAGCGAACTTACGCCTTTACGCATTGGACTTCTTCTCATTAAATTTCAATTCATGCCAGTTTATAGATATACAAAACAATCTTTATTTCTACCTATTTCCTTTATTATTCCGAAAAAATGCTGATGGGAATTGCTAGCCCTACGTAGACTGAAAAATTGTATTTCTTTAATTTTTCAAAATAAATTGTATAAATATATTTGGGCATAAATTCGCTCTTTTATCTGAAACGATGTCCTCCAATATATATATATGGTTGTGGTCGAAATCCCACTGTGCATGTACCATTATAGTGATTTTTTGTGCTGTCTTTCACTGAATATTTTATTTAATAATAATATTTAAAGGGTGATTTTTTAGCTATTATCTTTTTGGCAACACTGGTTTACGCTGACGCACGTTTCGTGTTTCACTGTCAAACATCTTTAGTTTGGTCTATAATTTAACCATGAATCGTCTTACAAACGAACAACGCTTGCAAATTATTGAATTTTATTACCAAAACGCGTGCTCTGTTAAGAAAGTTCATCGCGCGCTTCTTCCAATTTAGCGTCAGTTTAATCGACCCACTGAAGCGGCTATTCGGGCTAAATTTCGCATCAAATTTACATTGTTGGACATTAAACCACCAACACGCTTACGTAGAGTGCGAACTGAAGAAAATATCGCAGCTGTATCGGCCAGTGTTAATGATGACCATCAATTATCGATTCGTCGCCCTTCGCAGCAATTGGGCCTCTGTTACTCAAAAACGTAGAAATGCCAAAATTGGACTAAGCGGATGGACCATTTGAGGCGCAGTCAAGGTCAACATTTGCATGAAATAATCTTCAAACATTAAATTATATGGACCGTGCTATCGATTCAAATAAAGATTTCATGCATTTTTCTGAATTTTATGTGTTTTTTTTTTAACTTTCCTGTAGCTTTTAAAAATAAATAGTTTTTTTACTTTTACTGGAAATAAACTTTTATATAAATTTGGGAACTGGTTTTTATTTTTTGTAGAACATTTTAATCCTTCCATGTCCTTTATAAAAGAACATGACCAGCGTTGCCCTTGGTGATACTAAAGTACCAAAATTACACCTTTTTGGGGTTTTGCCACTTTTTTTTTGATACTAAATTTGATACCTTTTGCAATTTTCAAAGCTATCCTTAGTGAAAAATAAACTGACCAATAGGCTCAAAGTTTAGAGCTGTGTTGAGAGGCTGTCATCTCTTAATTCGATAGATACAGACCTAGAATAATGTAGGTACCCATTCTCAGAACTAATTGACAAATACAGACAAAACTCATTAAAAAATAAGTACTTCATACAAACATTTTCTTTTACTGTTGTTTTGTAGTTTTAATAGGGTTGTTTACACAAGAACATTTATTGTACAACTTTAAAGTCGATTATTACGAAAATTTAAAAATCTAAGAATTTTCGTGTAGAAAACCTTTTCAGTTAGTCAACTTTTATACCAACTAAATGAAGCAATATTTTTCTCTAAGAAGTCTTCGCAGAAGTAGAATAAGATTCTATGTTGTACAATAAATCTTCATGTGTAAATAAACCTAATATTTTACTAATTATTCTACTGAATTTCTTATAGATTATTTATTTTGTTTTGGGTTACTTTACATTGAATATGATTTTTTTAATTTGTTTTAATGTTAAACAAACAATTTTTGAATCAAAAAACGTTTGATACTTTTTACAAAAAATATAACTTGATTTGAACTGGCATATTACATCTATATTTACCATTTTGCATCTATATTTAATAGAATGCAAATTTATTTACAAATGGCATGGTGACATTTATTACTTGGCTGCAGACTACCACGATCATGATTTCGACCATGACAAAAGTCTTTTCAAGTGGCTTCGCAGCGACTTTTCAACATCAAACCCGGCCTCTATAAGGAGATGATTCTCACAAACGAACGAGAAGCACAACTCACTTGCCGAATTTTCGTTTAAAAAATCTTCAATCTTACAAGCATCTCATCGAGTTGCATATGTAAGTATGTGTATATGCAGGTATAGTTACCCAGCAATACTACTGCCGTGCCCACGCTCATTTGTTTTAGATTTTTCGTTTGCATTTTTTTTGGTCTGAATCAATATTTGATTCGAACTGGGATATTGTCCTGGCTCAAGTAATAAATGTTACCATGCCATTTGTAAATAAATTTGCATTCTATTAAATATAGATGCAAAATGGTCTTGAGCCAGGACAATATCCCAGTTCAAACGAAAAATCTAAAAAATATAACTTGTGCCACTATTTGAAAATTCCCAACGGCAACGCTGGTTCTGACAATATGAATCAACGCTGACTCAGACATTAACTGAGACTTAGAGCCCAAACACAATGCTACACGCTGACGGCGGCGAAACCAAACAAGAGAGAGGGGCTAGATTTGACACATTTTCTATTTTCATGAATTTTTGTATATTAATTTAAAGATATTAATCATTTGAAATGTGCGTGGGAACAAAAAAATACTAGAGATATTATAAAGGGTGATTTTTTAGCTGTTATCTTTTTGGCAACACTGGTTTAAACAGTTGACACACGTTTCGTGTTTTGTTTCACTGTCAAACATCTTCAGTTTGGTCTATAATTTAACCATGAATCGTCTTACAAACGAACAACGCTTGCAAATTATTGAATTTTATTATTTTGATAATAAAATTCAATGTTAAGAAAGTTCATCGCGCGCTTCCATTTTATGGTCAGTTTAATCGACCCACTGAAGCGGCTATTCGGGCTATTGTGACTAAATTTCGCACCAAATTTACATTGTGGGACATTAAACAAACCACCAACACGCTTAAGCAGAGTGCGAACTGAAGAAAATATCGCAACTGTATCGGCCAGTGTTAATGATGACCATCAATTATCGATTCGTCGCCGTTCGCACCAATTGGGCCTCTGTTACTCAAAAACGTGGAAATGCTAAAATTGGACTAAGCGGATGGACCATTTGAGGCGCAGTCAAGGTCAAAATTTGTCTGAAATAATCTTCAAACATTAAATTATATGGACCGTACTATCGATTCAAATAAAGATTTCATGCATTTTTCTGAATTTTATGTGGTTTTTTGAAAAACTATCCTATAGCCTTTAAAAAATCATAATCATAGCGTGTCGTACATACTATTTGAATAATAACAATTTATACAAAATATAACATTCATTTCATTAAATGTGACCTCCATCATAATTTAATACTATAATTTACTATCAGAAAAGTAAGAAAGACCTAATTGGACTTTAAATTAATCATTTATGTTGAATAAAATTAAAACTATTTAATTTTTTGGTATTCTTCTTCTTCTTCTGGGTGCTGGCATTCAGTGGAAAAGGGTTACTTTGCGAAAATTACGAGATAATGAGAGAGCGCTGCCATGAAAATAGAATAAAATCTATTCTGGCGTCGAGACGCTAGCCGCAGCGGCTGGCGATTTTTCATCACACATAAGAAATACATGTGTGAGCGGCCGTCGCCGCCGCCAGCGTGTAGCATTGTGTTCGGACTCTAATGCTCCCCCCGCCCAAAATATGACAATTTTGAACCACTGTAAAAAGAAACTCACGTCAGCTGGGCTATAAGTTTATTCTGCACTGAACATGCCCTTTCAGAATTATTCTATTCAGTTCCAACGAGAAAGTCTTAAGTCAATTTTATTTCTTCTTTGAATCACTGATAATTGAAAATCGTCAAACTGAGATCATCTGTTTTTGGCATCAAGATCTTGCAAAATAATGATACATCGTCCCTTTCTGGCAACACTGTTTCGATCTATAGCTGCAGACCGAAAGAACAAACACGCTATTTCAATAATAGCACGCACACACATCCATACACATTTAGATACTTTAATATCTCGTAGATACTGGCACTGGTACTTCGTATTGCGCCCGTGTGTGTGTATATGCGTGTGTGCTTTCGGTACATTCGTTTTGCACTTCAAGGCACAGCACAGAACCTCAAACACTCTCGACTAACCGCAAATTACAGAGAGAGAGAGAGCGCGAGTGCAGCTTTTCTCCTATTTCCCACACACACAGCCATCTACGCAACAATTGTCGTCATGTATGTGTACAGAGTGAAAGAAGAGAGCCTCTCGTAATGCACTCCCGAACTCACTCACATTCACCCGGGTGCACAGTGCACGAGATAAAATGTGAGTACCTACATACATACTGAGGAGAAGCTCCCTGTTTGGGTTGTTTTCTGTTGCTCTTGCTGCTCTGACTGGCTACTCGTTGCTTTTTGTATGCTGGCTGGAAGCAACAACAAAAACAGCAGTTGGCAATAAAACTACACAGGCACAAAAAAGCGAGTTTGTATCTACAACTAGTATCTTAACCTTGAACTTGAAATACATTCTGGTTGAATGTTTCGCGTGGTTGTTGTTCGTCGTCGTCGCCGCCGCCGTCGTCGTCGTCTCTGTTGTGTATATGCATGCACGGGTATACACGACGTGTGCCTGTGTGTGTTTGTGAGACAGATTGTGTGCTCGTTAATACCGCCGCACACACTTCATACACAATTCAATTGTTTGTATTTGCTTTTCGCTTTATTTTTCTTGTTGTATGCATTATTATTTTTGTTGTTGTTGTTTTTCATTATAGTTGCTGTTGTTGTTGTTGCGTTTTCCCCCTTTACACCTTTACTCTCACTGTTGTTTTGTCTGTTGTTTGTTCTTTAATTTACTTTACTCTCAAGAAAGTTGAACAGCAACAACAACGACCACAACCTCAACTCATTGTTGTTCAAAAGGGGTGAATATGCGGGGGGTTTGCGAGAATGTTAATGTACCAGAAAATTGATTCACTGGGTACATTTCCATATGAAATGGAGTTATACTTTGTTGGCGAAAAAAAAACTGGAAAATTCTTTAAAGCGAGACGCGATGTCTGGAAACAGAAAGCGAAATATCGCGAAGGTGTCAAAGTCACATTTTGTCTGGGCAGTTTTCTCAGGCTTTTGAAAGAGAAACAGCCGATTTTCCGATAAGTTTTAAATTATTTTCCTTTGACGGGGCCACATTTTTTCCAGAAATAAAAATTACATTAGATATATAGGGTGGGCCATTTTTATTCACATGTCTTTTGACAGTGACAGCTCTTTGTCGCCCGAAATATACTGTAAACATATATCCGCGCCTGTTGTTTGTGCAAAAACTCCGTGAGACTGACATGATAGTGGAAAACACTCACGACTCATCCCGGTTCCTAGTATAGGGTGGAACATGTGACATTTAAAATTCGAACTACCGATTACTTTGACTTTAAAAGGTATTCTACCTTCCTTCTACATCCCTTTCTATTTTCAGGTTTATGTTTGACATTTGCCAAATGGGACGCGATACGCTCGAACAAAATTGGAAATTTAAAAAACTTACTTCCAAAGTAGTGAGTCATTGACGCAAACTGCTAGAAATTTACGTGGAAATTTCGGCCTTCAGTTCAGTCTTCATGAAGCTCGTTTTCATCTCGGCGGCTATGTCAATAAGCAAAACTGCCGCATATGGGGCTCAGATAACCCACACGTGACTATTGAGAAGCCAATGCATCCACAACGAGTCACTTCTTGTGAGTATTTTGGGCTATACTGCAAAATTGTCTTGATCGAGTGAGGTACTGAAATAAAACAAACGAATAAAATAAAAAAATAAAATAAAATAAGAAATGTCAAAGTGGAACTACAAAATATATATTTTATACATAAACTATATTCAAAAAATAATCTAAAAAAAATCATAAAATTCGTCGAAAAGCAGCACATATATCCCATACACTCTTACAATAAACTTTGTGATCAGATTTGAGGAAATTTGAAAATAAATTTAAATCATGCCAAAAATGTATTTTTTAATTTAATTTTAAAGATTCAACAATCAAGTTCGAGATAGCAATTATTTTTTTAATTATTTATTTTTCCAATATTTTCGACCCATTCGCAATATATATATTAGATACCCAGAAGGTCGCGGGTTCGAATCGTGGCTCGGGAAAAAACTTTTTTTTTTATTACTTTATAAATAAACGATGTTTAATTTTGTATAATTTCAACAATTTAAAATTTTTGGCTTAACAAAATACAAATTTATTGCTTTGTTAATGTATTTTAAATATAGGGTCCGCCATCTAACGTTTTGTTTTCAACTATTCAACCGTTGGACTATTATTATTTGTGGGGTGCCCGAGGCAGCCATTTGAATGAAATTATTTTCCATTATTAATCGGAAGGATTGTACTTTCAAATAAAAAAAGAAATTTTGAGAAAATATTCAGTAGTTTTTTTATAGCATTTTCAAAAAAAGTTATTTGTTGAAATATGTGGTTTCTAGAGCGGAAAAAGTAAATCATAGGAGACATTGGTATGGGGTCCGCCATCTAACGTTTTTTTTTTCAACTATTCAACTGTTGGACTATTATTTGTGGGGTGCCCGAGGCAGCCATTTGAATGAAATTATTTTCCATTATTAATCGGAAGGATTGTACTTTCAAATAAAAAAAATTGAGAAAATATTCAGTAGTTTTTTATAGCATTTTCAAAAAAAAAAAGTTATTTGGCGGACCCTATATTTAATTTTTATTAATACTACATAATAATAGTGTTAATTTTTTCAATGCTAATGCTAATTTAATTTAATATTAATTTGCCTTATATATTTTGTTAAGTTTCCTGTTGTCAGTTCTAACGAACAAAATGGTTTGCTTTAATTATTCAGCACTCAAAACAGAGGATAGCTAAGATGGGTAGAGTGCCGTAGTAGCAACCAGAAGGTCCGCTGTTCTACCCTCGTTAGCGGCGGATTTTTTAAAACAGAAAAATTGGTTTCTTTGCAATACTTTAAAAAACTTTTTTTAAGTCTTTCAAAATAAAGAACATCCCCTCCTATGACAACTCCGTGTTAAATTCATTGGATTCAATTCAAATTCAATTTTCTTTTCTTTTTTCAATTTCCGAAGCACTTCTTTGGGTGCTCTCTTTTTGTTGGGTATTAAAATAGATTCGTAACTTTCAAAATTTAGTTTAGTACGATTATTCTGAAAAAGAATATTTTGTCAGAAAATGTGAAAATAAAAATATGAATTAAACTGAATGGTGGCCACGCACAAAAGACGTTCACCAAAGCTGTTTCTGGTGTGGACCACTGATAACATGAAAGTTTTATCTCAAAATTCGAAAAAACAAACAACAACAATACACACGAGGTCCAGTGAAGACGGGACATAGCGTACAACAACAACCTTTGCATTGTTGCGAGCGAGGCGAGCACATGCATAAAATTGAATTGGCAAAGTGAGATTTTTAGTGTGTCGACTTAGTTCGGTGGAATATTTTGTTTATCAGCGCTTCTCATTTGTCATATGTGACCGCTGGTACTAATATGAACCCTGATTTAAGTCAAACACATACATTCGTTGCGAAAGTTCTGACGAGATGGGGTAGCGCCCATCGAAACTGCGCAGTCAACTTTTAGCTGCAACAATAAAGGTCTCACTTTGTCTTTTTGCTAATTTTGGGTTCTGCTGAAGACTTCAGCACAACCTTTGGTCTTAAACCAAAATAAATAACAACACATTCGAAAAAAATTACAGCACCATTCGGCTTAAATTGAAATTGGTATTATTGGATTTATCTTTGTGGGACTGATTTTTTTAATTAATTTGAATCTTAACTCGCACAATAAGCTGAACATTCTAAATAAATTCATAAATGCATTTTTGACGATTTTCAGCAAATATTTTGACGATGTTTTTTAATTCAATATTTATTTCAGTTTTACAAAAATTATTGTGCCCGCGCCAATAATGGCTTTTTGGAGCAAGTTGTTAATTTATATACGTATTTTTAAATTATATATAACAATATATGCTAAAATTAAACTATATTAATTCATTTTATATTCAATATTTTTCATTTGAGTTAATAATACTATAGAAGCATTTCAATATTTACAAGGAAGAAATCTTTTATTCTTTTTTTTTTTAAATAGACAAGGTATTACTTTACCTTATCAGCAAGGTTAAGTTATTAAACTCAACACTGCCGGCGTAGTCAATTCTCTGTCTTGTTGTGTCAAGCCTACATCTCGCTATTCTGAGATCCGAGGAGTTTCTCGTATTGAATACATTTGTGTTTAAATTAAAAGAAATGGATCTGTGCCCAATTTGATAGATGGATTTGTAAACGTGCATTAGTAATTGCTTTTTATATAAACCACGTATTGGCAAGATATTTTTCGCATAGTCTCGGTACAATGATACTGTGCCATGACGAAGATGCAAATTATAAACACATTTGAGAGGCTTATTTTGAGCAGCTTAAAGTGATTTCAACTCACTGCTCATTCTGTGGCCATATACTACCACCAAATACTCAAGACCAACGCTTGATAAATCAAAAGTATTGTCTTAATATCCAATTTATTCCTTAATTTGAATATTATTCCAATTGCAGAAGAAATTTTTGATTTTACGTATTTTATATGTTCATCCCATTTTAAGTTACTTTTTAGTTTTATTCCCAATTATTTAAATTCATGGTCTTCCCTAATAAAATTCCCATCTACAAAAATGCCAAAGTCATTATTCATAGTTAAGGACGGTCGAAATCTTAATAATTTCGTCTTGCTAGAGTTCAAAACAAGTCTGTCCAGCCTCTCAAATTCGCACATCAGAGCAGCATCTTTTTCCATTTGAACTCTCAGCACTTTTTCATATTTATAAGGGTAGAATATTGCTATATCATCTGCAAACATAACAACAGATCCAAATAAACCGAGATAATTTATGTCATTTATATATATCATAAACAGAAGCGGGCCATGGATACTACCTTGAGATACTCCGCAACTCACAGGCTGTGCTGAACTTCTTCCCTCTCCAACTTAGACAAATTGTCTCCTATTTGACCAATAACTTCTGATAAGTTGCAGATTATTATCTAGAATGCCATAAAATATAAGTTTTTGTAACAAAATCTCGTGATCAACCAAGTCAAAAGCTTTGCTAAAATCATAAAATATTCCAGCTACTCCTGAAGATCCCTCGTCTAAACCTCGACACCTTTAAAATTGCTTCATCAGTCCCTCCACCTTTAATATATCCAAATTGCGTCCTACATATCAACGATTGTTCTTCAAAGTATTTTACAAGTTGGGTGTGCATAATCCTCTCAAATATTTTGTCGATATTTTTTTAGACCCCAATTTGGGCACGCCCATGTTGTTAGGTACCAACTCATTTTCAGTTATTTATTTTTAATTACACTGTGCAACAAATTAAGACTGTTTTATTGCAACAGAATATGGACACTACAATCCTGAAAGGTCATGTTGAGTAGACCATTTTTGTAGAATAAACTTTTTTAGCCCAACTGGTTTGAGTTTCTTTTTACAGTGGATCAAAGTTTTCATATTTTGGTCGAAGGGAGCATTATAGTAAGTGAAAGATATGTTGTAAGTTAATATCTGAGAGCAGGCCCGTGCGCAGGATTTTTCCCTGGGGGGGGGTTTCAACTACACTCATAAAAAAGTTAACCCTACAATGAGTTAAAATTAACTAAAATTTAGGAAACCAAGTACATTTTTACTAAATATAAGTAGAATTTTGCTGAATTTAAAGTAAGTACATTTTTCCTAAAACCAAGTATTTTTTTACTAAATTTTAGCAAAATTTTCCTAAAACTAAGAAAATTTTGCTGAAAATTTCCTAAAACTAAAATGGAATTTTTTCCATACAAAAAATTTCAGATTTTTTTCTCACTTAAAACCTTGGAAATATTCATTCACATAAGTTTCACTTTACTCAATTGTAAGAATTTTTTATTAGATCCAAAGAAAGGGTTTTAAGTATATCTACTATCCTTGTTCTAGCAAATGAGATATGAACAAAAACATACTTTTCAGGAGAGCGAAAAAACTGATTTTCTCCTTAATTTGAAGAGAAATTATTAATCATTATTCTACAGTTTAATCTAAAAAGGATTACTAATTGCTACGATTAAAAAGTGTTCAAAATTTCCTATTATTCGCGGTTTGATGGTTCATAGCCACTTTTGTATGTTTAAAATTGAGCACTATGAATATTGAAATAAGCACATAGCCATTTATGCCCAAATATATAAATAAGATTTATTGTAAACTCCATAACTTTTTTCATGAAATCTTGGCAATGTTGTATAGAAAACGCATTTTCTGTGATGTACACAGCGAATTTAAAGATTCCAGCTTCATCCGTCAGATTGGTCGCTTGTAACATATATGTAGCCAGTCGCGAAAATCGCTGCAATTGATGAAAAATCCAAAATTTCTTTCATTCATAATTCTGAAACTTTTCATACAAAAATATTCCCCATGAAGTCAACAATCACATGCCAAAGAAATATTTTGGTATTCTCAATATAATAAAAAGTTACGCCGGTTTTTCTAAATATACTCTTCACAATTTTTGACTTTACAGCCACCATTTTTCCTATTTTAGCCTGATAATTGGGGAATCAAAATGCTATTAACGCGAAATGATGGAATTTGATAGTACGACATGCCCTAAATCTCGAAAAATGAAAAATGTTTACTCAAAATCTTTATACGCATATTACAATTAAATAAAAAATATGTTTCTTCATTTTTATAATCTTAAATATGTATAAATTCGAATAACAAATACAGTTTTTTGTATTCGATGAAATGCAAGAAGAAACAACTAAAAATTTTAATTCCAAAAACCAAATAATTGTATTTTATAGTTTCGTTTTCCTACGCAGATCCAAGTTAATGAATTTGTTGTTTCTCTTTTGAATAATACTTGTTACATATGTACAAAAAATACTAACTCTGAAAATATTTGACATAAGTGATAAATATAACAAAAATTTTAGTAAGTTAAAATTCATTTCTTATTTTTTCTCAACTTTAAAGTAGATTTTAAAATAGAGACCTACACGCAGAAAAAAAAAATAATTTCTTTTGTTGGAAAAATTAGTTTGTTTGCGGTAAACATGTCATCAGTTGATGTAAATGAACAAAGAGAAATAAGTTTATGTAAATCAAACAATTTTCTTCGTTTGTCGAAATGAATTTCTGTTATAATTGCAAACTTCCAATACATTGGAAGTAACAGAAACCGTTGTTGTTGCATCTGTGATGAAAATAGGACACATCGGTTCAGATTTAGATACAGCTTCATAAAAATGTCCAATCGCAAATGTTACATCTTAACGTTCTATATCTATATAAGATATAGCTCTAGTCCAATGTCAAGAAGTGGTATCGGTTAATAAAAATGAAAATTTTCCGAACAGTTTGGTGTTCATTAGCGAAATTAGCATTACACAATCTTGAAATTGGCACAATTCGTTTAGTTTGTTTGTATTTTTCATAACATTTGTCCGAAATTCAAGAAAGCGTTCACGATTTGTTTATGTAGTTTTCGTGTTTTCATGATTTTACTGCAAAACTAACGAGTTATTTTAAAAAGACCTTAAAAATTCTATATTTTATTGCTTCACAAAGTCTAGAAGGTTTTAAAAATTATATGTTCGAAACCTCTCTGGGGGGGGGTTTGAACCCCCAAAACCCCCCCTGCGCACGGCCCTGTCTGAGAGAATTCTTATTGTCAAAACTATAATGTGATATTTTATAAGGATCATATTTGTGGAAGACCTTTACCCTCCAGCTCATCTCTTTATGGTTCAAGTTGACCCTTTTTTCGAGAAAATCAGAAAGTTCTTTCAAAAGGAACATTTAAGGATTAAAATTTTCTTCGAAAATGTAAATAAAGCTTTTCACGCTTAAATAGCAAATAATACACTCCAACTTTTACAAAAAACTTACTAGTGTTCAAATTCGTCCATGATGTCATTGGAAGATCACACTTTTTCGACAAAAAATTTAGGTATTTTGGTAAATCGCGGTAAATCACAAATATACAAATTGGATATTGTTGCAAAATTTTCATTTTCGCGGGAGATATGGCTTGGTATTTGTAGGCAGGAAATATTGGATTTGTAATTTTCTTACGATAAATCCAACGGATCCGGCTGATTTTTGCATGTGTATTGAGAAGTAATGTTGATTTTAACACATATGTAGTCAGTCGCAAAAAAAATCTGTAATTGTTGCAAAAATCCAAAATTCGCAGATGCAATCGAATTTATTTTAACTTTCTCTTTCCGAAACTATTCTGTCGCAAATATTACCTATTGAGTAAGCAATCATATGCCAAAAAAATTTGGTATTCTCTATATCATAGTTTACGCGGGATTTTCTAAAGGCATTTTTCACACTTTTTAATTTTACAGGCAACATCCTATCATATTTCAATATTTACTTTTCTTAGTTTTTTTCTTTTTTGTATTTTTTTTGGTCTGTAATCAATATTTGATTAGAACTGGCATATTGTCCTGGCTTTTCTTTAAACTCCAAATTTGAAAAGTGTATTTTAACTTTAGCCTCTGACTGTAGATTGTATATATTGCACTCATGCAAGATGCATATGAAAAGGCTATCAGTAAGATAGGTGCTGCGTTTGCTGACAACCGATCAAAAGTACATCTCTGACATCTCATGAAAAACTCAACAAAATTGCATGAATATCACCTCCTCGAATTGTACTTCCCTTCTCTTCCTGACAATGCAAACAGATACACGCCACATGATGGAATCGAAATCGTCTTTTGAATTTCTTTGAATGATTTCTTTTTTTTATTCGACAAAATCTGAAATTCTAATTGAAATTTGCTGTATTCTTTAGAGCTTTTCGTAAATATTTACACTTTATTTTCGCAGTCGACGACGACACCATCATCCTCCACCTCCACCTCCTCCTCATCGTCATCGCCATCATCAGTTGTGGGTGACGACGATAAGTCTTGGCTGGCAAGACAAAAAATGCTCAAATGAATGAAAATAAAATCGATAAGAAAACACAGACAGACAGATTATTTAGCAAAAAAAAAAGACAACAAAAAACAGGAAAGACAAAAACAGAAGAAAGATACGTTGTTGTTTATGCGAATGACTGAATGTCTGGCAGACCGGCTCACTGGCTGTCTGACTGGTAATATGCCATAATAATAATTTATTTCTTACCGAATTACTATTTTATCGATTATTGTGCTGTTGTTGTTGTTTCATTAAAAAATACTCGCACAAATATATACATACATATGTATAGATAAGATCGGGCAATGCAAAATTCGGTCGAAGTTGCCTGCTAAAAACGCCAGTTTCTCTACTGAGTTCAAAATTGTTATTTGAAAAAAAATCGAAGCGACGAAAATTGTGTACAAATATAAATTACCCAAAAAAAATCACATAAAAATAGGGCTGAAATTGCATCATAATTTGTGGGCGACATTTCATATTTGGTTTCAGGCGTATATTATATGGTCCAAGTGTAACGTCGTACGCAGTTTTCACAGAAAAAAAGGAAGATAAAATCACAGTCGCTTATTTTCCGATACTCACTCTAATATACATCGATACTTATTTCTATATATCTACTATATAAATATATATGTACACATCCTTTATTTAGATTTTGTTCTCTACACTTTTAATAGTAAACAAGGAAAATATATGTGACACGATTTGAATGTAATATGTATATATGTATGTACATACACGTGGAAGGAATGATTTTGTCAGACTTGATGTTGTCAATAAATATTTGTAGTCATCGTTATCATTATCATTATCGTAATTGTTATTGTTTTCACAGCGTTCTTAACAAATTTCACACACACTCATTGGTCGGTTGGGACACACACACACACAATAATTATCACGTAAACAAAATATTAGGTGGTATCCTGAAGTTGTGGCCATGAGTATATAGCAACCTTAGGTACAACATTTGGCAATAATTTCTATATCATGCCAGATTGTCCTTCTGCATTAACAGAAAAGTTGAAAAGTGGAGGATTTCTTCAACATATCACCACTTCAGTCCGACATTAAGGTTTCCATAGGAAACGATCTCTGAGGGATCTGTCAGAACGATGGATTCGAGCCATCCACAAGTTTAGTGAGGTCGCATTTAGTGTTGTAAAATATGGCTACTTTTGACTACTCAATACTACTCGATTCTTTTCAATTGAGTACTCGATACTTTCATCTATTTACAAAAAACGTTTAAGCCTGTTAAAATTCATTTTTTTATTATAGTTGTAAATTATTTGTAATTCTTTAATATATTTGTTTTTCATAAAATAACAAACAATTGAAAAAGAAATAAATATAAATAGTTTTGGGAGTAATGTAGCATTTACCATACACTCAGAAAAAAGTATGTCACGGATTAAGTAAATATGTACATACTAAAACTTAGGAAAAATTAACTTCGTATAGCGCTAAGGCAATAATTTCTCACATCAAGTACAAACATTTCCTTAAAAATATGACATGGTTTGAACTTGACTCCAGTTCAACTTTTCCTCAAAGCAAGTAAAATTTACTCGAACTGAGGAAAATTTTTCTTCAAACCAAGTAAATCTTTACTTAATCTGAGGAAAATTTTTAAGAAATGTTACTCAAATCAAGTAAATTTATACTCAAACTGAGGAAAATATTCCGATTTGTTTCCTCAATCCAAGTAAGTTGTTACTCAAACTAAGTAAATTTGTAGTCATACCAAGTAAATTTATACTCAAGAGGAAAATTTTCCTTAAACCAAGTAAATTTGTATTCAGTCTGACTACGACTTTACTTGATAATTGAAATAAATTATTTCGCTTCAGAGTATGCAACACTCATATGAAAAAAGACAACATGGAATAGTTCTCAAACGTTTCATGATACTTCTACCATAAAGAGTTGAGTTATTTCAGCATTACTGCTGCGGAGGCTAGATATTTGAAGTACTTATGAAGAAAGTCTTGACTAACAAACGAGAATTGCTTCTTAGACTACTATTCATGTATTTTTGAAGTATTTTTTATAAGTTCATTTATGCTTGAATGTATGAGGAACATGGCATACATTTAAGTACATACTTTATTTGAAGTAATAAACATATTTTTTGAAGTAAAAACTTCTTAAATGGAATTTTTACACTCAAAAAATTTCTTCATTATTTTCTTTCTTAAAAAGCTAGTAAATTTTCTTCCGCACAAGTTTTTACTAGATCCAAAAAAATGTTTTTAAGTAAATTTACTACCCTATTTTGAGTATATGTATTTCTGGCTTTGAAATAAGGAAAGTGGCCTCATATCTATTTAATTTTCCTTCTTGTAAGGAAATTTTACCTAAACTGGAGTAAAATTGTTAAACTAAAGTGGAGTATGGATTTTACTCAAATTTAGGAATGGTATTTTTCTGAGTGTAGCTGAAAGTAGTACGTGGTTTGAGTTTTACAGTGGTCCAATATCTTTTGGATGCTTCTTTAGATTTTAATGTTATCGGTCTCGCCTGCAAGGTTTTCATTTCATATTTGCGAATCTAAGAGGTTAGCAGTATGTCCTTACAGTTCAATGACTCCAAAAATTAAACACGTTGTAAAGGGTGATTTTATTTAAAAAAAACATTCTTCTAAAGTAATAATACTAAACTACACATCGTTTGATGAATGTAAATACGTCGAAAGTATTGAGTAGTTGCTTTTAAGTATTAAGTTCCGACAAAAAGAGTACTCGGTACTCAAATACTCGATACTTTCCTAACACTAATCGCAATATAATTTTTTGGATAGATGGGTTCTCCCGCTACGACGGCTTTCTTTTTCTTATTTTCATTGACCATATTTCAGGTCCAATCTACTCATTCGCGGTTCATTCCTATTCATTTGATCGCAGACCAATTCTTCAAGATATTGAGGACAAAAGATGATTTATGGATGAGACATTTTATTGGCCATTTTCGAATCGGGTCGAGTGAGAAGAGTAGATTTTAATGCATGTAAGACTCAATGTTCCTTGTTGCTCCCAATGTTATAGACGATTTCTATGAACGATGTAAATATTGAGCAGTCGGACTTCTTCTTGATATTCGTTGGATAAAACATGTATTTGATGTGTCGAGAGGATAATTGAAGTGTCTAGGTTTTCTAAATCGGTGCAAGAAATACTTAACACCTTCTGATCTTGTCAATATCTATACCACATACTTCAGGCCAAATATGGAATAGAACTCTCACATATGGCTAGGTGCTGCAAGATCAAACCTCAATTGTTCAATTGAGAACGATGGCGTAATGTGCGATGTGCTCGGAAGAGATACACGACTTTCCAGGAACTCTTACCGGTGTTAAGAAACAAACATTAAAACCAGAAATTAAAATATACTTTTTATACCCTCCACTCGAGATAAACCCATAGTTTATTATACAGATCGGCTTAGAATCACTTTCAAAGTACAGGTCGCAATTATCGATCCTAACAAAAATCGGCACAAGTAAGTTTTGTGGGCCAAGGACAAGCACTATTTAATTTAAAGGAAATCGGTTCCGATTTAGTTAAAGCGCCATGAAAATGTCGCTCCCGATTTGACTTTTTCTGCTCTCGAAACGACATATTTAACTAGATTTGCTTCAAGTTTGGCACAGTACGTTATAATTCAACGAAAAATATCTATGGCGAAAGTGGGTCAGATCGGTTCTGATTACTTATAGCTCCCATACAAATTTGGTCTCGATTTGACTTTTCCGCTCTAGAAATCATTTATTTTAATCGATGTTCATCAAAATTGGCTTATACTTCGACTAGAAACATCACTTCAGGTTTTAATATAACCCTCATACACATTTCCTTCACGATTTAACTGTTTATCAGACACATAATTTTACAGATTTTGATATAATCATGTTATATTTCAGCTGTGGAACATACATTAGTTCATGATATAGTACCCATACAAAAATCCTTCCCGATTTCACTTTTTCACCGAATTGAACTGTAATGGAGTAGAAAATGAAGGAAGGGTATAATATAGTCGACGCGTCCAACTTTAGCCTTTCCTTACTTGTTTACTTAACTATAAACTATATGTTTTACTGGCGGAAAAAATCTTATTGTAGAAGTAAGAGAAATTCAAAAAATCACGTTCCCTATTTTTCTGTTTCAAATGAATTTCACCTAATACGTTTCTTCTTCTTTAGAATGACTGCTATTATAGAATAAAATATATATTTTAATTTCCGGTTTTAATTGATTTTTATCGTGTCAGAAAGATGTATTAAAAATTTAAAACACTTGTTATTTAATTCTCTTATAAAAAGGGTCATTTTACATTTATCGATAGATATTTTTCAAATAAGCATTGTTTTCTTCTTAAGATTAGCTACTAAAAATGGAACAAAATAATATTTTGCTATTTTCTCTATATTTTATGGGGTTGTCGCGCCAACAAAAATATATATATTTTCTCAATTTTTTGTCGACTGTTCATAAACCAATGCTTGAAGATAATATCAGGAAGATTTGTAACCCTATTATACTATTAAAATTATAGAATAATTACCATCAACGAAAATTTAAATTTTATTAACCCTTTCATGTCCACTGTTGCCTATAGGCAACATTGCGAGTTAGTCCTATTTGAGAATTAATAATTTTAATTTTTGTTTACATATGTAACAAGGAATATTTAAAAGAGAACCAAAAATTCGACAAATTGGAAACTAAAGTGAAGTCTCATATTTCAATTGATTGAGTTTCTTGTAATTCGAAATTGTTAAGAAATTCTTATAATTTTTTATTGGATTTCTTCGAGTACAAGAAAAACTTTCTTTAGTATTCGAAGTGATATATAACAAAGATTTTTAAAATGAAGAAATATTTAAAAATATTTTTTTGTTTAACTGATGTCTGCAGTATAATAATTTTAAGAAACACCCTGTTACACATGTCCTGTATGAATTAGAACCCCTAGACTCTATAGAAATAATATTTACACATTATATATTTATTAAAAAGAAAATTTGGGCATGAGAGGGTTAAAAAATATAAAATATATCCATAAATATTTTTTTATTGATTTTTTAAATCAATGTTGATTGAGGCAACATAACACAATAAATTTTTATATTTCGGACTAAATCTTGCAAAGTGTTAGAAGAGTACATGGAAAGATATCCATTTAACAAGTGAATCGTGGTAAGATCAATTCGTCGTCCGAGGTAATAGATATCGGAAAATGATACGGAAGTTGTAAGAGTCGAAGACATATCAATAATTTATTGGATCCATGTAATTTTCACTGGTCTTTGTTATATTTCATATTCCTAAAATCTGCATTTCATTACAAATCAATAACATAAGTTGTATTCTTTCAAATTAGAAATGCGTCTTTTATAAATATATCAAATCGAATCGATTTTGAAAATCGAAATGAAAAAAGTTAGTTTTGAGTCGAAAATCGATTCTCAGCACTAGTGGAGACCTAGTAATAACTCCTTCTTCGAATTAAATCATATGTTGGGAATGCCAAAGAGGACTGACTATATACTTCCATACAAACGTTGGTATTCGAATTAAAATAAAAGTTCCCAAAGTTTCAAATCTGGGGCTCCAAATATTTCGAAATTGTGAAGTGGGCGACCGGCCAATAGATGTTACGCAAGAGGAACCACCGCGAATGTTTGTTTAATGGGACCACCCACAAATCACATTAAGACAGTGCTTCCTTGTATAGATGCTTATGGCGGTGTAGCCAATGACCACACCTAATATATTACACATCCCATCCATCTGTTTGACAAATGACTACACGTACATACTGATACTGATATTGATATTGATGGTGATGGCGATGATGATGGTGTTGTTGTTGTTGCTTTTCTTCTTCCCATTATTGTTATTAGTAGATTTCTAATGATGTTTTGTTCGAATTGTTGTTGCTGCTGTTGTTATTGCTTTTTGGATGTCAATTAAATTTATTATATCGTTTGCTTGGTCGAATGCACTTTGTGCTCACGTAACTTACATTCGAGTGCCGCCTCGTTCGTTTCTCTTGGCCAACACCCCCTCTCCCCTCTCCCCACTCCACCATCTCCCATCGTAATCATAACCGAACCGAGCACTGTCACCATCGTCATCAGCCAGCTACTCCTCCTTCTCCTTGTTGCCGTGTTTTTTTTTTTTTGTTCATTCTTTCTTTCTGAGTTTGCTAAACGTTTTCAGCTTTCAGTGTATATTTGTTTTCATTTACGTAATTTCATGTGAATGTGAATAATCGTACAAACAACGTATGTACTATATATATACAGTACTACTTATAAACACAAAACAAATTCACATATAGTACATATAGTGAATATACGGCGATACAGTGGAAAATGGCTATGACGAACCCTAAAGTGCAGCGGGCATTTTAGTTGGCTTAACACGTAGTTGGCCATCACTCATTGTGACTTTAGGTCATTCAAAGGGCGCTCCACTGTTTGTATATGCAAACCTTATATTTCATACTTACATACATATATTTTGAAAAAAAAACAAATAAAACTATATAGAAAATAACGTCATCGCGAATTAACAAAGCATTCATTCTATACTATCGAGATTAAATATCATCATCATCATCGTCGTCAGGCGTTTCGTTTGTATCGCAATATATGTACGTATGTAGTTTCCTCCACAAGCAACACTAACAACAACAACAATAGATAAGTGTTACAGGAATACAATAGATACAGATATTGTCCATATTAAGTGTTATATATATATGGATGTATGTACATTATATAATGATATATGTTTGTGAGGAACAGCTTGTATTTACATATAGATACTATATTGTTTGCGGTTGATCGAAACAAACGCTGCCTGCACAGTGGTTCAAAAAAAAAGCGAACCTTGGCCTTGAAATTCAAAAGAAAATGATAGTTTTAAATGCCTAGATTTTGGCTTTGACAAGACAAATGTACTTCTCCTATTCTTCCCAGGCCGATTAGACATTAAACAAGCTAGAAAGTTCAGTCGACTTAACGGATTTGTATACACCCTCTCCCACAGTATCCCAATTCCTAGCATCCGCATGGGACTTTTTCAAAAGATAATGTAATTTGTGTGGGACATATACGAAAGGGCCAACATCCCTATTTATAAAATAATTGTTAATTTTTTTTTAGATTTTTCCTTTGTATTTTTTGGTCTGTAATCAATATTTGATTTGAAGTGGGTGCGATTTTTTAAACGCAAATTCGGCAAGTGAGTTGTGCTTCTCGTTCGTTTGTGAGAATCATCTCCTTATAGAGGCCGGGTTGGATGTTGAAAAGTCGCTGTGAAGCCACTTGAAAAGACTTTTGACATGGTCGAAATCATGATCGTGGTAGTCTGCAGCCAAGTAATAAATGTCACCATGCCATTTGTAAATAAATTTGCATTCTATTAAATGTAGATGCAAAATGGTCTTGAGCCAGGACAGTATCCCAGTTCAAATCAAAAATTGTTAAAAAATGTCAAATATCAAATCAGACAATCCGAGAATTAAAGCTCCGATATATGTATAGGGCGGCAGATGAACACCGCAACATTAAATTTTGCGGAATATACCCACTGCAGTACGGATTTTCGAGGCCCTTCATGGTATAACCGCAGAGAGACGAAATGCTCTTTTCAACATCTTTAGGAAGCTATTTGATAGCAACATTTATGCTCTCCCATATTTCGTGCGACTGCAGCTACTCCCCAGCAAAAAGAGAACACATGAAGAAGTGAAAATGATCATATTGTGATTCGGATGTAGAGAAAATTGGGATATTCACCCAAGAATTTAACATGGAGTTGTCATAGGAGAGATGTCCGTTATTTTGAAAGACTTAAAAGTTATTTTAAAATGTTGCAAAGGAACCAATTTTTCACTAGTTTCGATTTCAGTTTAAAAAAAATCCGATGCTAACGGGTGTAGAACAGCGGACCTTGTGGTTGCAACTACGGCTCTCTAACCATCTCAGCTACACTTTTGTTGTGAGTGGTAAATAAAGGAAACCATTTTGTTCGCTAGAACTGATAATATGAAACTTATCAAAATATTTATTTAATACTAGTATTTTGTACCCGGCGTTGCACGGGTTCAGTTTTCTCTAATCCCCTACTTCGTATGCTTTGGAAGATAAAATGGGTAATTTTTGATAGTTTTTTTTTGTGGGCGGTACCACGCCCCTTTGTCCCAACATGATCATCTAGTATATTGACGAACCATCCTCTGTCCAGAATTTAGATATTTTCAAGCAAATCGGTCCACCGATTTGGCGTCCTATACGTAACATACAGACACATATGATATATATATATATCTATATAAATATATATACGAGTTGCGTTACTGACTGACTGACGAAAGGGTTTTACGAAATACGTACTTTTAGGGGGTAAAATGGGACAAAAAGGGATAAACATAGAACCTTCGTCCTGACTAAACGGCAGTAGCTAGAAACATGAAATTCGGTGTGTTCCTTGCACTGACCTCTTCTGCATACAAATAGGGATTTTTCGAAATTTGTACTTTTAAGGGAGGAAAGAGACAAAAAAAGGGATAAAAATGGTACCAATTTAAGAATTGCAGCTAGAATCGTGAAAATCAGTATTTACATTCCTCTGACAACGTAGACTTGCAATATAAATTGATTTTTCGAAATTTGTGCTTATAAGGGATGAGCGGGACAAAAAGGGATACAAATGGTACCAACTAAAGTATTGCAGCTAGAATATTGAAATTTGATATGTAAGTTCTTCTGACCATGTATAAACGCATTAAAATTTGATTTTTCAAATTTTGTACTTTTAAGGGTTACAAGGGATAAAAAGGAATAACAATGGTACTAATTTAAGTATTGCAGCTATAGTCGTGAAATTTAGTATGTAAATTCCTCTGACAACGTAGAAGCGCAAATGGATTTTTTTTTTAATTTATTCCTATAGGGTGTGAGCGGGACAAAAAGGGATAAAAATAGTACCAACTAAAATATTGCTGCTATAGTCGTGAAATTTGGTGCGTAAATTCCTCTGACAACGTAGACTTGCAACATTAGAGGATTTCTCGAAATTTGTACTTTTAAGGGGAGAGCGGGACCAAAAGGGATAAAAATTGTACCAACTTTAAGATTACAGCTAGAATCATGAAATTTAGTATGTAAATTCCTCAGACCATGTAGAAGCGCCATCAAATAATTTTTTCGTACAAATGGCTCTGCGGTTGTAATTTTTTGTTAAAAACTGAGTAGAAAATGATAAAAAATACATATACGAAGGGAGTTCAGCTAAAACAGTGCACATCGACAAGCACATTCCTTTGACTGTATATGAGCGCTATGTTTCCAATTTACTATTTTAGAAAAGAAAATCAAATTAATTAGGACGGATAATAACAAATATCTGGCTTTTTCGCGTGCGATATATATAATGCAAATAAATACTAAATTAGCTAATTAAATTAGTATTAAATAAATTAATACTACTTAATTTTACTGATATTATGTAATATTAATAATTAATAAAATATGAAATATTTATATTTAATAATTTATAACGGGTGTCCCAAGAAGAACGCAATTTTTAAATCTGGCAGCATTCGAAGTGTCATTGTTTGACATTTGAACAATTGTTATTGTTTGTTAGTAGAAGGTACGAAGTTAGTAAAAATGGAGCGCTACACGAATGAACAACGCCTTCTCATTGTGAAATTGTTTTACCAAAATGGTGAAAGTTTTGCGGCTACAGTTCGCAAATTGCGATCAATTTGGGGTCACAATAATGCTCCAAAAGAGTCAACTGTAAAGAGATTAATGGATAAATTTGCCGAAACTGGGTCTTTTAGTGATGTAAAGACAACAACGCTCCATCGACCAGGTCGATCGACCGAAAATGTCGCAGCTGTACGTGATGATGTCGCTCAAACTCCATCCACCTCAATTCGACACCGAGCTCAGCAAATTGGTGTCTCCAAATCCACTTTGCAGCGAATTTTGACGAAAGATTTGCATCTTCATGCATACAAAGTTCAATTGACTCAGGAACTGAAGCCAACTGACCATGGACAGCGAAGGGAGTTCGTTAATTGGGTATTGGAGAGACAACATGAAAATGCTGATTTTGCCGATAAAATCATCTTCAGTGACGAGGCCCATTTTCATCTTGATGGCTTCGTCAATAGGCAGAATTGTCGCATTTGGGGTGCGGAAAATCCTCGAGTGATTCACGAGAAGCAAATGCATCCTCAACGTGTCGTGGTGTGGTTTTTGGGCTGGAGGAATCATTGGACCTTTTTTTATGAAAATGAGGCAGGTCAAGCGCAAACAGTCGATGGTGTTCGGTATCGTGAAATGATAACCAGTTTTTTCTTGCCTAGAATTGAAGAAATGAATGTGGAGGGCATGTGGTTCCAACAAGACGGCGCCACATGTCATACAGCCAGAGAAACAATTCAATTGCTGCATCAGTCATTTCCCGGTCGTGTTATTTCGCGTTTTGGAGATCAGAGTTGGCCGCCTAGATCGTGCGATTTAACACCATTAGATTTTTTTCTTTGGGGTTTTTCGAAGTCGATGGTTTACGCGAATAAGCCGACGACGACTCAAGCCTTAAAAGACGAAATTGGACGCTGCATTATTGAAATACCGCAGCATTCATGCAAAACGGTCATTGAAAATTTCATTAAAAGATCGCGTGCATGCCAGCAAAGCCGCGGCGGCCATCTGCACGATATATTGTTCCATACATAACCTCATTCTGTCTACTTTACGATATAATAAAGTTTCACGATTTTTTCTTAAATATCTGTGTTTTATTTAAAATTAAAAAATTGCGCTCTTCTTGGGACAGCCTTTACATTAATAAACTTCTATTTTTAATCAAAGATGTTTTAATTGTTAAAATTATGCAAAATTAAACATTGTATATTTATAAAAGTAATGAACCTCTGTGACCCCATACTAAAAATGTGTTCCCATTCACTTGTGAAAATGCAGGATATTAACATATTATTGACTTTTATAGAAGTTATTTAAAGGAACTTCCTCAAAAGCGGGAAAATGAACATTTGGATTTTAAGATGCGATTAAAATGTGCTTCCTACGAAAGTACTTCCAATTATTATAGGGTATTTAAGCCCCATCGTGTCAAAAAAAAAAATTGTATTTGTTTATGGATTCTTCGTTCAAACGTGCGATAGTACTTTTAGGAGCTGAACAAGACCATATACTAGTGAAACTAGACGTCGTATATAGGAGAACTGTGAACTCAGTTTTCCGTTTGGTGATCTTTCCCCCGTTTTACAGGACTTTTAACTTTCCAAGGATATAATAATAACTTATTTATTTATTTTCGTACTTTTTCGAGTTATACTTTTTCGAGTTAAAAATACTTCATGAAAAAGTTTAGCTTTAAGAACCATTTCAAATGTCCCCTTTAAAAAAGTAAAAAAATAACTTTTTACAGGGGAAACTAAGAAATATTTGTTTATGCTAAATTAATACATGATTCATTTGATACCCATACCACATTTGTTGGTCTTGCAAAAGTATGGAAAAAATTATTAAATCCTATATATCCTTTGGAAGTTAAAATAAGAAAACATCTCCAATTGGAAAACTGTGTAGACAGTTCAGCTCCAATGAAAAAAGTGTAAAATTTTCGCACGTTGTTATAAACCACTATTTCTCAATTAGCGTAAATTTAAAGAGTACAAATATTAAAGGAACATTCGACGAAAATTGTAACCAAAAATATTTTTTTGTATCTCGGATACAATTTTTTATCCAAATATGAAAATGTAAATAATTCCACATATCCATATGGAAGTTATGTTAATTTTGTTTGTATACAAAGTATTTGTCATTTGGCGGGAGGTGCCAAAAGATGCATGTTAATATCACATATTCCTTTAAAGGGACGCTAACACATATCTTTAGCACGGATGGAAAACTTAATGCTCTGGCGGTAGGTTTGAGACATATAATACCGTATATGTGCAAAGTTCCTTAACTCATTTTGAAAGTTATTGTCCTACACAAGCCAGCCAGGCGGACGAACTTACGCTTAAAACAGTCGTGCAACGGATTTGGTCCAAAAATTCTTAGGGCCTTAAATCACTCCATCGTAGCTCTGTCTGTCTGTCCCAAATGTAATATACTCTTCCGCCGTTTTAGGGTCTGAGTATAAAAAGGGGCTACAAAGGAGTTAAATGGGAATGAAAGGGAACAACATGGAAATTGGACGAAATACATTAAATTTAATATAATTTTTTTGTCACTCCATTCAATCCTTGATGCTTGAGACTTTCTGTATGAAATGAAAATATACCCTCTTATCCTGTAGATTGAGGGCATAACGTTTTAAATTTAACCTTCGCCCTACAAATACCCACCCGGTGACTATTTCGGTCACCGAACTTTAAAAATAATCATATCTATTCTGGCCTTTTGGCCAGATTTTATGTATATTTCATCGATTTTTTTAAGTATTTCTCGAACATTGATTAAAAAATTATCGGTGGCAGTAGTTTTAAGGCAATCCAATGACTTTCGCAGGTCAAAGGTAAAGATTACTCTTGTTTTCCATTTACTTATGATTTAAAAAATTTCGGTTCATTAATCGAAATTGAATCATGAATATTCTATAAATGACAATTATATTACTGTGGCGTATACGTTATGTGCACAATAGGCATAATATTAGTCATACTCATTACACATAAGCTCTTCTATCGGAATTATTGCCAGATCCTAACGAAACAAGACACTTTCGCGCTTCAAGAGTGTTCAGATTTTGAGACAGTCTCCATAGAAATGCCTCATGCGATTGGCCGATTTTCCGCACATACTTAAAACCGATTTAGTTCAAATACGTCAGAACACATATTTTACCCACTAACATCTGTGGTCAAATTGGTTCACAGAGATCCATGTTTTGAAATAGCCCCCATACAAATGGGCATATACCAATTTGACTTTTTCTGCTCCCCAAACCAAATAGTTTTAACATTTCGATTCACATGATGTAGATAAAGCCTGCATAAAAATCTCACTTCCGATTGTAAACTCCTTGTCTGACTGAAACCACTGTGCGCTGTTTGTTTGCGCGCTGCAAAATCAAACAAACACCGCCAACCATGTAACAGCAAATTTTCAAATAATAAACCTTTTTACGAAATCAAACAAACATGACGATGGTGTCATATGTCTATCTGATCCAGTATCCCTATAAGACTTGGGAAACTGATATCATTATTGACACTTTGCGAGACGCACACACTCACACACAAATGCACAACCAAAGCGCTGTCTCAGCTTTCATTTCGCGTAACAGTAGCAACATTAATTTGTTGCTTTGATTATGCCCGTGGAAATTTTGTCGTGACTATTTTTTAATTCTTAAGACCTTGGTTTTCTCGGCGCAATCAGATCATCATCAGCATTATTTTGTAATCCCAACACCTCCACTAACACCACCACCACCACCCCTATGTAATGCTAACTAAGATGCTTTGTTAACTTGACACGAAAAAAGGAAAACATGTCATGCAACGTTGGACGTCGTAAGTCAATTAATTTTTGCAAATGACACCTAAACATTTTTGTTAATGCAAAGGGTTGGTTGCTGGGTGGGTGGTCTCTTACGTCATATGCAACTGATATGCACACTGGAGTGATTCGAGGGGAAAAGTTTTAATGGTTATCTATTCCAAATACATTAGTGATCTGTAAAACGTGTCGAGGGTAAAATAGAAAGTGATATTAACTTAAATAAGTGATAAAAGTATACATATGTACATTTGGGCAACATCGATAATAACAAATGCCACCATGTCGTACAGTGGGATTTTTTGTGCAATAAGTCATTTTTTCGACACATAAAATTGAAAAATGTAATTTGTAATTTGTAGAAAATTGATTCAGTGTGAAGAATCCATAAATTGTATATTAAAAAAAACGTTTATTTGTTTTTGAAATAATGAAGTAAAAACCACCTGTAAATTTTGGTTCAAAATATTGAAAAATGCTTACGCACTTCTATAGTGTTTGTTCGTAAGATAATTTTATTGATCTGAATTAAATAATGATTTTTTTTTTTCAAATATAGCCTTTTCTGTGTATTTTAAAAAATATATATAAAGTTCCCTCATATGGTTTAAAAGATATGATAGAATAAAATTTGTTCTATAATATGCCGTGATTGCAAACTTCCTTGGAAGAGAAAAAGGTTGTTCGGTCGTGCTAGGTGCTCCAGCTATAATAAAATGAAACTATCAATTAAATTTAAAAAAGTTTAAATAATTATTATTCTTTCTTTTTTTTATTTGGTCTGTAATCAATATTTGATTTGAACTGGGATATTGTCCTGGCTCAAGACCATTTTGCATCTATATGTAATAGAATGCAAATTTATTTACAAATGGCAATGGTGACATTTATTACTTGGCTGCAGACTACCACGATCATGATTTCGACCATGTCAAAAGTCTTTAATCTTTTATAAAATCATAAAATTTGTGTCCAAATTCATGAAATTTTTAATTTTAAAAAATTACAAAAATATATAGAAAAGGTTAAAAAAGATTAAAGTTCCCCAGAAAGTGTGATAGAGTTGCGACAAATACAGATGTTTTTCATCGACTTCTAGTATCGTCAGATCCTTTTATAAGTAGCATTAGATGTCAGGTTCTAGAACTTGATGATATAGTTACATAAATGATAGATGATGAAATTTATTTACAAAATAATTAGTTTTGCTAAAGAAACAAAAAGTTTTGGGAAAAAATATAATATGGGATATGTGGGTGGTGAGCGGTGGGCGTTAATTGAGGTAATAAAAGGTTCTGTGCCAAATTTTAAAAAGTTTGGACCAAAAATAAATGTTGGTTCTATGGGCGGTGGTAGGTGGGCTAGTGAATGGTAATCGAGGACAAGAATCGATTCTCGATTCCCGATCAACTATTTTTGAATCCGATTCTTAGAGTCGAAGAATCGGACCTGAGAATCGATTCTTAATCGGAATCGGTAGAAATGTTTAACCATAAAACTCGAGAGGTATAATTTTAACTAACTAGTACAGAAAATGCCCACAATAACAAAGTTAGGGTACTTAAGAACGATATACACTCTGTCCAAATGTTTTGATAGCCTCTCCCTACAAGCGAGAGTGGACTTTAAATTTATTTAAATTTCATAAAAATATCTCCAGTCCATGGTGGAGAGTATATAAGAATCGCCATGGCCGAACTTTACGCCTTTTTAATTGTTTTACACTAAGGTGCTCTTCCTTAATCGACTATTCTGAATAATCTATAATATATATGTATAGTTTTTGGAAAACGTTTTTCTTATAGATTTTTTCCGATCTATTGAATGATACCATCGCAAAAATATAAAATTTAATGTTCACCTTTACTTTTAGGAATTAAAAAAATTAACATTTCGAAATGTGCGGACACTATTTTATTTAATATTTTTAGAAGAAAGTTGTCTATAAGTTTATCAAATTTCAAACTATTGCTTTTCTTCGTTTTTGAGATATTGGATTTTAAAGTTAGTTTCTCATTTTTTTTCGCCTAGACTATGTTTTGACATTTGTCACTTATTATGAGGTCTTTTAAGTACTGATGAATTCGATCAAGTTTTGTGTAATATTTCATCAAAACTAACACTTTCTAATTAACACTAACATGAAAACAACTATAAAAAGTTGTTCTAATGATAGTTTCATTAGTCAAATGCGATTTTAGCGACTACCGATGTGGTATGAATATATCAGATTTTCTCGAAGATCGAAGATATTAAAATGTAAATGATATCCAAAAGTTCAGGAAATTGTATTGTTGGTAGTGAGCAATGATGTTAGATTTTTTATTGGTGTTACTAACAATTGGTGTTTATCTAACATATAATACTTTATTTCACGAAATATAAATAATATTATAATAGAAAACTATCCTAGTTTACGTGGCCGTTCTCAACTTTTTGAATAAAACTTTCTACATGGATCAATTCTGTATAAATAATATTTCCATAAGCACTTAAAAATCCTTTTCCATCGGCAGTTTTATTTATGCATATTTTGTATAATATGTTAAATCATTATCGTCTACTACTTTATCCGATATTTCCATTACAAGCGATCTATCTAGCATTGGGATGTATTTTTACGCAATAATTTAATTTTTCCAAATGCTTGGACTGTTTGGAGGTACGAAAACCCCAGTGTTTGGTACATATTAACCTTTATACCACTGGCAATTTTTTATATCAATTCCACACTTAGTGTCATTTCCTTTTGTTTAATTAATAAAATTGCAGCTTTTAAATTTCGCAACTTGTAACCACCAAAAGTACGTTAAAATTTAGTACATACTTTTTGGGTGTTTTTCATTAAATTAAATTTCGATTCCCGAGCATTCCAGTATAAAGTTGGACAGATGTAATCGATTCCAAAAGAATCGTTTTTGAGCCCTCAGAATCGATTCTCGATTAGAATCGGAATCGATTTACCATTCACTAAGGTGGGCGTGGCCAATTTTGATGAAACTCTATAATTTTCTTAACTGAGGTAATAAAAGGCTCAGAGCAAAATTTCATCATTCTAGGAGCACTCTCCCTGTGTCGTCACCTGGAATTCAAAATGACGCAACATCACAAATATACAAAATTTAATTTTTGATTCATCATAGTGCGTTACATCAAAATAGTCATTCTCGAGTTCAAGTTTACATTTTCTCCTCAAAAATTACGACTTTAAAATCAAAATGCAATTGAGCTAATTAGCACAGAAAGATGAAATAGAATATGTATGTATGCTCGTAAAATATATTTTCCCGAATATTTTTACCGTTTACCATGAAGGATTATACTTTGAAATGACCTTTTTCGAAATGAAGGATTATACTTTGAAATGACCTTTTTCGACTTTCCACTTCCTAAAACCACAAAATTTATTTCAAATGGCCAAAATATACTCTTTCATTTGGCACCAACGTCGCGTTTGTAGGACTAGTAAAATACATTGTTATATTCTTCCAAAATGAAAATCGGCATATACAGCTTTATTCGCTGTATAGAAAAGTACAACTTTGCAAATTTTCATTTAAATTACAGAATACAAACAAAAAAAGTGTTTCAATAGCATCCTCATATAGAATGGCGTAGGCAAATCAACTATGGGTGGCGTATACGTTATAAATATATAAAGAGTGATTTTTTTGAGGTTAGGATTTTCATGCATTAGTATTTGACAGATCACGTGGGATTTCAGACATGGTGTCAAAGAAAAAGATGCTCAGTATGCTTTGACATTTCATCATGAATCGTCTTACAAACGAACAACGCTTGCAAATTATTGAATTTTATTATCAAAATGCGTGCTCTGTTAAGAAAGTTCATTGCGCGCTTCCATTTTATGGTCAGTTTAATCGACCCACTGAAGCGGCTATTCGGGCTATTGTGACTAAATTTCGCACCAAATTTACATTGTTGGACATTAAACCACCAACACGCTTACGTAGAGTGCGAACTGAAGAAAATATCGCAGCTGTATCGGCCAGTGTTAATGATGACCACCAATTTTCGATTCGTCGCCGTTCGCACCAATTGGGTCTCTGTTACTCAAAAACGTGGAAATGCCAAAATTGGACTAAGCGGATGGACCACCTAAGACGCAGCCGCGGTCAACATTTAAATGAAATTATCTTCAAAAAGTAAATGTCATGGACCAATCTAACGTTTCAAATAAAGAACCGATGAGATTTTGCAAATTTTATGCGTTTTTTTTAAAAAAAAGTTATCAAGCTCTTAAAAAATCACCCTTTATATATTTATGGATTATATTACTCATACGCTCAGTTATCCACCTCTTATCTATGCGGTCTAAAGAAAACACTGCAAAAAAAGTAAAATATTGTGTTCAAGGCAAAAAAGTATTTCTTTGTGTACATTGAGGCACACTTTTTCCTAAAAATCAACACAAAAAATGTATGGATATATATTTTTTAATTTTTTACTAAACTTAAAATTTTCGCCGTAGATACCTTTAATATTTGTACTCTCATTTTAGATATATTGGTGCAATCGCACCCGCTTATATCTTCAATTAAAGGTAATTTTGCTGTCTACAAATATTGCGAATTACACTTTCAGGTAGAAACAGTGGTTTAGGAACAGCCTCCAAAAATTGGGGAAAAAATATTATCTCTTTCGAAAAAAAATCGGTTTTTGTTGGCACGAAAAAAGTCATAAAATGTAGAAAAGAGGTCAGAAAAAAATATTATTTTTTTTAATTTTTAATACTAATCCATAAATCAATGTTTATATGTAAAAATCTATGGATAAATGTAGAATGTTGTAAAAAATCATGATTTTTTAATTTTTGTGTAAATAGCGCGAAAAGTCACCTTTTCAAATTAACCTTCGTTAAGATGGCAGCTCTTATAAACTAAAATAACATATTCTGTTTTCTAATTTGTAAATAGATTTTCGCGCTATTTTCCGTCTACAAAGAGTATCATAACTTCTACATTAATTCATATGTTTAAATATAAACATTGTTTTTTTTGTGTTAGAATGTTTGCTATTATTTTGCTTTCTATTTTCTATTTTTTTTGTGCAAACAAAAAAAATATGTTTTTTTCCCAAATTTTTGAAGATTGATTTTGAACCACTGTTTCCATGTGAAAGCGTAATTCGCAATATGTGTAGCCATCATGAGTATCTTGAATTTAACTTATAACCTGGTGTTATCGGACTTATATTTTCACAATTAGACTGCCAATTTAGATTAAATTTGAATTTTAGTAAAAAATTAAAAAAAGAACCATAAAATTTTTTTAATATCGTTTTCGAGTTTAGAAAGCCAAAATACATCAGACAATTTTATACATAACGCTTCGACAACATTTTTGTTTTATAGTGTAATCCGACGAGGATTACTCCATACTGTGGGCAAAGTAAAAAGGTTATTTTTGAAAGCAAAAAAACGAGAAAATATAATTAAAAATTTTACACAAGAGTACACTCAAAGGAATTTGTCAGTAAAAGAAAGCAGAAAGTCTGCTGTAAGAGCTGATTTTCTGCTGAAAAAGAGATATCAGACTTGTATTTGCTGTTTGCTGTTAGCAATAAAGAAGAAAACGATTTCTTGAAGCTTTAAGCATATCTACAGAACAATATAACCAGTTAACCATTTTATTAACAACACTTTTTAGAATAAATGTTATTATTAGGAAATTTATTACCACTGAATGATATTGTGATTGTCTATTTAATAATGCGCATATTGCCCCAAGCTAAATTCGTTTTCGCCGTCAATCTGAAAGGCATTTAAAATAAACGCTTATTTTTTATTTATTTTTATAATTTAATCCATTTTTAGCAGACTGCAAACACTTTTGCAGTGTGAATGCTGATGCAAGATTGCAGAAAAACTGCTGTTATGGCAGAAAAACTGCTGTAATGGCAGAAAATTGCCTGCTGATAGGCAGCAGACAATCGCTGCTGTTAATAACAGACTTTTTTCTTTAACTGTAGGTATTCTAGGGAGAGAGAGACGCAATTTGGGCGGCTATCCGATTGTTATATAGCCTAGACCATGGAATGTATTCCATAGTACTACCAGAAGACAAAAGTGCATAGTGGAGCTGCACCAATTATTTAAATATTTCGTATTTAATTCTATTTAATTAGAAACACTAAGAATGTATTTAGATAATCTAAATTATGCGTATTTTCTGAAAATCTCTTTGTATCGACTTGAATTTCGTCCATTTGCAACTGCAGATGATTTACAACTAGCTTTGAAAGTTCGTTTTCGGTAGATGAAATGATCCATTTCTATTATTATTATTAGCACAATTATATTAAAGGGTGATTTTTTAAGAGCTTGATAACTTTTTTTTAAAAAAAAACGCATAAAATTTGCAAAATCTCATCGGTTCTTTATTTGAAACGTTAGATTGGTCCATGACATTTACTTTTTGAAGATAATTTCATTTAAATGTTGACCGCGGCTGCGTCTTAGGTGGTCCATCCGCTTAGTCCAATTTTGGCATTTCCACGTTTTTGAGTAACAGAGACCCAATTGGTGCGAACGGCGACGAATCGAAAATTGGTGGTCATCATTAACACTGGCCGATACAGCTGCGATATTTTCTTCAGTTCGCACTCTACGTAAGCGTGTTGGTGGTTTAATGTCCAACAATGTAAATTTGGTGCGAAATTTAGTCACAATAGCCCGAATAGCCGCTTCAGTGGGTCGATTAAACTGACCATAAAATGGAAGCGCGCAATGAACTTTCTTAACAGAGCACGCATTTTGATAATAAAATTCAATAATTTGCAAGCGTTGTTCGTTCGTAAGACGATTCATGATGAAATGTCAAAGCATACTGAGCATCTTTCTCTTTGACACCATTTCTGAAATCCCACGTGATCTGTCAAATACTAATGCATGAAAATCCTAACCTCAAAAAAATCACTCTTTATTTAGTACTAATAACACTATGCAACAAAAAATTTTGCCATCGGACTATGACAACGTTTTCTTATGTTTTTTGGCTTTTTTAGCTCGAAAATTATATTAATTTTATGGATACTTTTTTTAATTTTTATTTTTTTTTTTAACATTATAATTTTCGCCAAAGGTACGTTAAATATTTGTATTGTCAATTTGGAAATATAGGCCCGATCAACACGCTTGCATGTTCAATTAAACGTAATTATATTGCGAAATAAAATTAAAAAACATTATTTAGAAAAAAATATTTTGCTTCTACATCATAACTCCTACATTTATCCATTGATCTTTTACATATTGATATTGGTTTTTGCTTTAGAATGTTAGCTAATAAAATATGGAAGCAAACATTTTCCCCGATTTTTTTTGCTATTTTTTATGAATTTTTTTCGTTGTAGTAAAAAATATTTAAAAAATAAAACAAAAAATACACATAAAATTAAAAAAAATATATTTTTATTAAACAATATTAAAAAATATCAATATAATAACAATATAAAAATATCCATACTTTTTAAGAAAATTATATATAAAAATGTAATTTATAATTTTCTTTATTTTATTTTATTTAATTTTTTTTTTGGAAAAAAATTAAATCGGTAAATAGTTAACTCAATGGAGCCCAACCAATTTTTGGTTTCTTATTGTTTACTGTTCCATTTATCGAACACTGGATAAAAACGTGTTAATTAAATATTTTCTCTTGTTGATAAAACTTTTTTGGTTTTGTTGCTTAGGTCAGTCACTCTTACATTAAAAGGTTAGAAAGTCAGAAAGCTCACTTTGAGTAAAAGTGGTTCATTGTGAACTTCAAGGGGTTAGGCCTGAAGACCACGGAATCAAATCTAATGCATTAGATTTCGCTTCATTTTGTACAAGATTGCAAAACGATCTGCCCAGTCTAAGTTACTGTCACCCTCCATGAATTTATATTTGTATTTCAGATTCGTGATCTTCGACCTATAAACCCCCCAAATAGTGTGCTGTTGTAATAACGACGAAACACTTTGTATTGTTTGAAAGTGGAACGGAGAGACAGGTACACTGCCAATAGCTTAGAACTGACCATCATTAATGAATCAGTCGTAGTACATAAGGGTGCACGTCAAACATGTAACAAACATCAGTTCAAACATATCTGCATATATATGTATCTATTTAAAGAATATTTTGTTCAAACAAAGACATTGCAAAATATTGATAGATTAAATTCTTGGTTATGAAACGAAATTTCATTGGAAAATATGCAAAAATCTAAATAGACATTACATTGTTTAAGAAAATAAATAAACAGTGGCACGTTGAGTGCAAAGAAATTCTTCCTTTTTGTGCATCGCAATGACGATTATCGTCATCACACCCCACCACAATCAGGCAAAAAGGGGAGGGGGGCACACCAAACCGGATGTTCTTCTTCTATATAATTATATAAACATTTTGTTTATTAGGGTGTGTTGTTTGTTTCTTCGTCTTCTTCTTATTTTTTCTTTTCCTCCCATTTCTCCCATGCACGTTGTTAATCTTCTTTGCATTTTTCTTGCTTTTTGTTTTCTTTTTTCTTTTGATTAATTCAATTTTGTTTACGTTCATCGAATTGTTTATTTATTTTACAAAAGCAAAGAACAGAAAGAAAAAAAAACTGAAATTAAAATTTTGCATTAAAAACAAACACAAATGAAAATGGCAAAATATGTGCATAGCTGAACTTTTTGCACAACGAAATTCTAAAATGAAAATGTAATTTTCTTTTTTTAATTTGAAGACACATCATTTGCAATTAGTTGGCATTTTAGTGGCGAACAGCTATGCTGCAGTAAAAGAGCAGCAGTATCTTTTTGTAGGCAAAATCACCTACAATACGGTATGTCTACACAGAGAATTCGTAATTACTTTACATCTGAGAAACTATTTAATTTTTAATAAATACATGGAGAAGTATTAGAAAAGTGTTTTAGTTTAAACTAGTTTACAACAGGATAATGTGTGAATGTTAGATAAGCCACCAGCTTTGTGTGCCAATTTCTTTTCGTTCTTCTATGAAATTCCAAAGGTTTTTGGTTATTTTTTAAATTATCTTAATTATCTACAACACTCTATCAAAAATTTGTTAATTATTTGAATTAGTTTTTGAATTTTTAGTGTTCCCATTGGTACATGCATTTTGCTGCATCATCATCGACTATTTATCTATGTATCTCCATTGATTCTATTTTTGAAATTGAATTTAGTTGTTCCACGTACATTTGCTTTCGCATGACAAATTAGCAATAAATTATTTGTATTTGTCAAACAGAAAGATAACAATTGAAATATGATAAAAAATAACAAACGAACAATGTAGGTATTTGTATAATTTATTTGACCACATATCTATACAAATATTGTCCCACAACCGGCCGAATTTTATAAATAAATATATCGTCAAGCTCATTTTATTGCTTATATAGTGCACAGTGATTTTAAATCATCTGTCGTTAGGCTAAAATTAAATATCTTTGGATCAGTTCGGATTGAAAATGGGAAAAAAATTTCTCTTACAATAACCGAAAATAACGCCGGCAATAAAAAATTTTACGAAAGATCATTTTCTGATATATTGTGGCTTCATAAAGCCGAAATCCATATTAAAAAAAATATGTACAATATTTCTTACATTACTATGTCTTTAATATTCGTGCTCTCATTTTGGAAATATAAGTCCGACAACACCCGCTAATATGTTCAATTCGACCAAACTATTAAAACTTTGACCGGCGATAAAAAGAAACTCAGACCAGCTGGACCATAAGTTTATTCTACATAAATGATCTAATCATCAAGCCCTTTCAGATCGCTATAGGGTTGCTACTCTATTCCAAAAATGCTGTTGCACAGTGTTATTATTAACTTATTTTCTGGCACTTCATGGAATTGGCAAAATCGTAACGACATGCGCGTCATCGCATACCGAGCGTGGTGCGAAGGTGAAAAATACGCATTGACTGTGATTTTTACTAAATTGCCAATTGAAATGGGAATATTATTGCAAATATAAATATTTTTTAGTGTTTTAAATATTGGAGATATACAACAAACTAGAGCTTCACAGGTGTGACCTTAGCTTTGAAGAAAATCTTGAGGTTTTACTTATTTTCTGGAATTTTGAAATGTTACTCCATTGCATGACTTTATTCAATCTTTGCCAATCGAAAGAGTAGTTCATACATTTTCTTCTAAAGTATATGTTACCGACATCTCTTTATGAATATAAGAAATATAGGATATTTAAATAGTAACGGACGTGACATTTTGAGGGAAATTCTGTTACGACACCAGCCTATACCTGGAAAGGGAAATGGTTAGACCTATTGTCAGTACTTTTTTTAAATATATATATATATAATGAAATATATAAAATATATATAATATATAACCATTGCGAGCGTTTACTGGCGTTTTTTAATTATAAATTGATTTTTAAATTTTGTCGAAAAAGGGTCACTTTACGTGGAATAACTCAATTCTATCATCCCCGGTTCGATGCTTGCTTCGGCCAACATTTTATTTTTTTTTTTGTTTTCAATAAACGTTTTTTTATCAATATGTGAATTTCTTTATTGAGTGAATATGTAAATATTTTCAATAAACGTTTTACGAATTTCATTATCGATTCTTTGAATGTCTTTATCACACCATTTTTGAATAATATTTCATTTGAATTTGTGCATTTTTTAATTGAATCTAAATTTTATTTTTTTCTGTTTGTGGAAAGCAAAAAGGTTGTCGCAATGTAAATCCAAAATTAAGTGCTTCAGATACGTTCAATGTCCTCAACAAATCCCCAAAATACCCCCTTTTTTCCTTTGAATCCTATCCTAAACTAACAGCATATGAAAAAATGAAATCACACCACACTAATAGCTTTTAATTTTATTTTTTCCTTATTTCGACAACTTTTTTATTATGAAACTTGAAGTTAACTTGTTCTCTTTTATTTGTATTAAAAGTTGAAGTGTTATAACGAAAGTTAATCATGTCGATTATGCACGCCGACGGATTTGCTGCGGATCGGATTGACTCGATCCGCACTCGACTCACTTTGTGAGGAAAATTGTATTATGTAATCCGTCGGATGACTGCATTACCAACATAAAGTCGATATTACATTACAGCTGTCAAATTGACATTTATAAGCAAATGACAAACAAAAGTAACCAATAAAGTGCGCTGACATATTCTTAGATTTGAAATTAAATAAAATAATTGAAATTCTAACATTTTATAATGTATTCATCAATTGGTTTTTTTTTTATAAATTTGGAAGAAAAAAGTGGCAATAGAAGACAGGTACGGAACAGGGCCGTAAGTGTTTTCAAGTTAACCGATGTAATGTAAGTAGAAAAATTCCTTAAGTGAAAAGTGAATAAATTTTATATATTTCCACAGGTTTGTGAAGCAATTTCGGTTAAAACAAATAAAAAAACAACCAAAAAGTACTTTATCCGCATCAAATCAGCGATGATTTTCTGTCGGATATTTTTGTATGTGAAGTGAGTCGCATGAGGAATATATAATACGAATTTTTCCGCAACGGCATTACCATCGGCTTATATAATACCAAAATACTCAACTGCGGAAAAAATCCGATCCGCAGCCATCCGTCGGCGTGCATAATCTTTATCTTATCTTTTTTACTACGAATGGAAATATTTGTAGCGTCCGTTTTGTTGCGCCCGTATTTCTGCTGTAACTAAGTAAAAAAATCTAAGAAATAATTCTCATAAATCTACTAACAAAATATATTCTCTGACCTTCATTTACAAGTATATATGGAAAAACAAAGTTCTCAAAAAATCGCTGAACATTGTATATTTCTATAAGTACTTCTGTACTTATAGAAAAGTACTTTTGTTTTTTGTCGCGTCCGTTTCGATGTAAAATTGTTTATAATTGTGTACTAAATCCTGACGATATATTTTCAAAATGTAGTACTCTTTAAACGCTTTAGAACACTAAAAAGACCGATCGAATTTTTCAGTTTCTTTTTTGCTTTTGGCGTAGTTTAAGGCGTGTGAATGTCCCGTCCGGACCACTGGGAGATGCCCACATGACAATGCACAGTGAGAATTTTGTTTTTCATTCCTTTGCTGCACTGTAAATTTACTGGTTTATTTTTCTCTAAGAATGGACTGAATAGAGCAAACAAATTAAACTTGATTTGCAGTGGAAATTTGTTGATGTACTGTAAGAATTCTATTTAAAATTACTGTGCTGCTATACCAATGGTCACCACTGTATACGTAATGGTTGAGTTTTTCCTAAGGATGCAATGATTTGAACAAACAAATTAAGCTTGATTTGCAGTGGGAATTTGTTGTTGAATTTAAGAATTTATTGCTATACCAATGGCCACCACTCTATAATCAATGGTTGAGTTTTTCCTAAGGAAGAAGCTCCACTCCATAAATCACTAGTGGCATTAAAATGGAATGTGCTATACGCTTGCGAATCTTTAAAGGGAATTTAGAACCAATACAGTAAAGCCTTTTTAACATAAATGATACTCTGGATATAACAAAATTAATGTGATTCTCAAAGGTTAAATGTTTGTCAATGTAAAATCCAAGATGTATATGAAATATTTTCACCATGAATACTAAAATCGGATTCTCTGACTCCAGATCCACTAGATAGCATTATTTTTGTCTTTGAAGAGTGATAAAATTTGCAGTACACCATTCTTTTATGTTGTCAATGTTATTCCTTAAAATATTAATATTTTAAATTTTATTATTCCAAAAAAAAATAACCGAGCCAAATAGGCCGTATGTGGTTATAAGATACTTCCATCTTATATTATGAATAATAAAATTAACTTAGAAACAGTATTAAAATTTATAAAAACAACTAATAATACCCTACACATCCCAAGAAGCAATAAACAAAATGACATAAATATTAAGTCTCTACTCAAGATAAGACTACTACTACTCTTATAAGTGAATTGCACAGTCTATATAAAATGATCAAACATTACGAACAAAATACCAGCTTAATCTGGATATTGTGAAATGATAGCACGAATAACTACTCAACAGATTGTCATAACTATCTACGTCTGACGAAGCAACCAGTTGTAAGTCATCCGCATATAAATATCCAATTAGGACATCAAAATAGTCGTTCATATATATATATATATATTAAATAATAGGGCGGCCTAAAATTGAACCTTGTGGAACACCTCTAAATATGTTTTTCATTGCCGATACATTAACACCCAGTTTAACAAATTGTTGTCGACCTTGAAGAAATGATTATAATAAAGTACAAGATTGGCTTGATAATGAATATAATGAAAACAACTTATTTAGAAGGACTTTGTGGCATACATAATCGAAGGCTCTACTGAAATCAATCAGTCATCAATATTGTGGGATTCTTATGCTCCATTTTATTCCTAATTTCATCAATCAGTTTAATCATTAGTGTTGTAGTGTTGTGTGCCCTTTAATGAAACCAGACTGAAATTCAGAAATTTTGTTGCGTGAGTTCAGGTAAAGGGTCTGATTTGGTCTCTGATTATTCTTTCGAATATCTTTGAAAATATTGGCAGTACACTAATAGGTCGAAAATCTGATAGGCGAGGACTGCCTATCTGTGTTAATGACACTTGCTAAATAAATTTGCATTCTATTAAATGTAGATGCAAAATGGTCTTGAGCCAGGACAATATCCCAGTTCAAATCAAATTAAAGTGGAAATTGTTAAATGTGTATATATTTTCTTAATGGCAACACTCCAAGCTATCAAGAAAGTGTATTGGAAAAAACTAGGTGGCAACAGTGCAAGCCTGAGAGGCATTTAAAGTTTGCCGTTGAAAAATGTGGAATTAATTAGGTTATAAAGCAGTTAAACAAAATACTTAAAATTAGGGCGTAAAAAGAAAATAATGAAGTGACTATATTATTTAAATTGAAGGGCGGCGTAAGTAGTTGAAAAATTATATTTAACATTTTGTGATTACTGTAGTCTTGTCAGTTTTCTTAAGTGTTGTAATTTTGCGATTCGTAGTAAGCATAACCTATAAATGTCGTGGACCAAAAGTTATATGTAGGACTCAACTTGACTCAAAGTTTAAATGAGTGTATAGTTTATGGTAGAATTAATATATCTTCAGCATTTTTCGGCAAACTCCTGCAATTGCCACTTTATTTCAGCACAAATTCGATTATTAATAGTATCTCTGAATCAGATTTGAGTATGAGACCCATCTACATATCATTTTAAAGATTCACTTTTCTGTACACAAGTAGACATTTTATATTATTTCCTGAAATAATTATTTAACACTGCAATGTCAAGTAGAATGCGTACTTTTAAGGGATACAATCGAAAAAGAGGGATACAAATTGTACCAACCAAACCGCTGAAGTTGAAATCTTGAAATTCGGTGTATACATTCTTCGGACTGTAAAAACGCGAAACATAAAGGAATTTTTCGAAATTTGTAATTTTAGGCGTAAAATGGGCCAAATGGGGATAACAATTGTATGGTCGGATTAAATTCGGCCCAATCAAGCGGCTGTAGCGGAAAGTAAGAGGACATTTTCCAAATTCGTACTTTTAGGGTCAAAATAAAAAAAGCAAAAGGCTGTAGCTAAAATAGTGAAAATAAAATCGTGTACATTCTACATATTAGTTCCTCAATATTAGTACTTTTTCTATGAATATTGTACGGACATTTGTGCTGTAGCTGGAATCCCTGCTAATTAGGGCATCCTTTTGAAGATTGCTGCCTCATGTTCACTTTTTGAATACTCTTGAAGTTTTGTAATATAACATAAATATGTAGAAGTGGACTATTAATATTATAATAATGAACAAATATTGTGATGTGCATAAATGCACTCCGTGGTGGAGGGTATATACGATTCGGCCCGGCCGAACTTAACGTCTTTTTACTTGTTTATATTAAGACTACTTTGAAAATAAATTCACCCTAATAAACACTCAGTAGGACATGGGTAGAACATCTTTGAATTTCATGACAGTTTGGTTTCATTCAAAATTCTTACTTGACGGCAATGATGTCAACTTAACGCAATTTTTATTAAATAGAAATTTTTGTATTATATCCTTTTGAAAAATTAATAATTAATTTATATTATAAATATAAATATTTAAACTTTCACTAACTATGTACACACAATTTTCTTTTCTTTTTTCAGGTAAGATTGATGGGAAAAACTTGACTTACTTACTAATCTTGAAGGTAGCTATACTATAAACTAACTATTAATGAAATGACGAATTCCAACAACTCTTGAATAGATTATTGACAAAATTCTACTATATTAAGATTGTGTGTTGATATTTTCCTTACTGTGGGCTTTCGAAAAAGTAAAAATATTTGAAACAAAAAAATATGATATATCAATTATCTTATATTGTTGAAAATTGAAATATTTTATTGGACGAAATGTAAATAATTTTTTCTGATATAACAAATACATAAACACAAAAAAAACAGCTAAAAATTTCCAAATATATTGCACACTTAGAACATTGTTCTCAAACTTTCCTCAAAAAAAAAAAGAAAATACAGAACTTTTAATTTCCAAAGGATACATTTGTCTTAATAATCTATTTTCATACTTTCGAGAGGAATTCACTACACTATGGTCCCAAATCCATTTTTTGGCAGAAATTCAAAAAAATTAAAATTGGACCAAAAGTTATATGTATGACTCAACTTGACTCACAGTGTAAATGTGAAAGTGTTAGTCTGAGGTTATAGTTTATGGTGGAACTAATATCTCGTCAGCATTTTTCGGCAAACTCCAAAAATTTTCATTTTATTTTAGCACAGCTTTTGATTAGCCATAGAAATATATATGATTATATCTCTGAATTAGTTTTGTGTACGAGACCCATCAATATTTTATTTAAGAGGTATTGAAAGTACCTTTAAAATGGTATACAACATCATTCACCTTTTTGTACACATGTATACATTTTACTTTATTTCTTGAAATAATTATTTAAATTGCAGTTTAAAGTATACTATTTTTATGTTATATTTTGCTTTTGTAATAATGTTTAGAAAAACACATTTCGTCAAAATAAACAACTCTTCATTCTTTTAAGCTTTCATAAAATTTAGTTTTTGGTCACCCGGTACCAATACAGGGTGATAATTATGTTGGTCATATATTGAGTTTATGTAGGAGGTGGTAGTGGGTGTGGTCCGATCGGCCCAATTTTATTTTTATTTTTACGTATGATATGTCTAGCAAATGTGCAAAATTACAAGGCTGTATGTTTATTTTTCGACTTTATGCCATAAAAAATTGATTTGGGACCAGTGTGCACTGGCGATATGGGTATCAACTGAAAGAGAAGAATGTCTATTCTTCTCTTTAATTTGATGTCCATATCACCTTTGAACAACACGTTTAAGTATGAAAATAAATTATTTAAACATCTATGTACATCTTATGAACATTAAAAGTCCTGTAAAAAGGAAAAAGGATTGCCAAATGAAAAATTGAGTACAAGAAGATGGAAAAGATGATGTCATCAAAATGTTGTTGAAAATGTAAACGATTTGCTTAGATACGGCCGGATAAACTAGTTTCAGAAATACCCCTTTTTTCATTTGAATATCCTAAACTCCCAGCATAGGGCAAGAAGAAGTTTAATTTAAATTTCTGTGCTGCTATACCTATGACCATCACTGTAAAACCAATGGTTTAGTTTTTTTTCTAAGGACTTGATTTGCTGGACTGGAAATTTGTTGTTGATGCGCTGTAAGAATTTTTTATTTTAAATTCATGTGCTGCTATACCAATGGTCATCACTGTAAAATCTATAGTTGTTTGAAAATGGGCCAACAAATTAAGCTTGATTTACAATGAAAAATTTGTTGTTGAATTTAAAAATTTGTTTGCTATACCAATGGCCACCACTGTATAGCCAATCTCTGAGTTTTTCCTAAGGACTGACTGACTGACGGACTAGAACCAACAAATTAAGCTTGATTTGCACTGGAAGTTGTCGTTGTTGTTTTCGGTTTTCGTCGCAATACAGCTGCAACATTGTTGCGGGGTCTTTAGACAAATCGAATGCGATAGAACACAGCAATTTTCTTTTTTTTTTCTTCTCCAGTTTGTTTGTTTGTTTGCTTGCATTTCAGTCAGTTTTCTGCGTCTTCTTCGTGTAATTTGCAAATGAAATTAGAATGAATTTCACCACCACTGTGTGAGTTCGTTCGGCCCGCTGCTGCTGCTGTGCACTGGCGGCTGCGACGACAACAACGACGACACATTGTAATGAAAAATGTGACCAAACAGAAAAAAATTGTTCTATGGCGATTTTTTTATAAGTCTTTCGATTACGACGCAATTCGGGTTTGCTTTTTTTCATTTTCATACTCACTTGGCTGGCTGGCAGGCAAAAGGACGGGCGGCCGGGAGACTTTATTTTCATTATTTTTGTTGATTTATTTTTTCACAGTATCTTGAATATTTGTTTAAATGTTTTCACTTTTGTTTTTTTTTTTGAAAAAAAAAAAAAAATATTTTTTATTTTTTTTTTCAAAAATCACTTGATTTTATTTTTGAAATTTTCAGCGTTTTTTTAACTATCTTTCTTTTGGAAGCAGCTTGTTTTTTTATTTATTTTTATTTTTTCTTGGCAAAGTGTGTGCTTTTGTTTGTGTGTGTGTGTTTGGTTTATTGGTGGTTCTGTGCCGAGCCGCTATATCCGTTTCGTACGATCACACAAAGGTTTCAATTCTCAATGCCACAGTCATCCATAGCAGACCATATGGAAAGTTTAGTTTAGTTCTCTACCTTCGTTTTCAATAATAACAGCGACGTTGATTCGTTTAGAATCGTCGTCGTCGTTTTCTACTGTCTCTAGAACTCATTCCTCCTTTCCTACGTTCATTTCATTATGACTGCCTGCTGCCGTTGCTGTTTGCGGCCGCCGCCGTTCGCTGCTGCTGCTGCTACTACGGCTGTTGTTGTTGCTGTTGCCATTGTAGTAGTTGTTGCTGCCGTCGTTGTTGTTGTTCTTTCTACCACAAACAGGGAATAAATATCGAGGGCTTTTGATGTGTTCTGTACAAAATTTATGAAAATTTTTCCAAAGAATCTCCCCGCCCCACAACTAAAATATTTGTCCATATTTGCAAAAATTTTCTCATTTTCCTCAGAAAGAAAACAACAACAAAATGTTGTTATTAAAACAAAGCAAAACATCAGCCAGCGACAACACATCTATCTGTACTTGTATTTTCGCTTAAAAATTTTGGTGTATTGGTTGGCTAGTTGTTGGCATTTTCCCTGGCCTTAGCATTTAAACGTTTTTTTTTTTTTGGTTTTGTAGTGTTTGGCTGGTGGTTCAATTCTTTCTCTATAGATATAATAGACGTACATATTTGTTATTATTATTCTTTCTTTCATTCAATTCGGGTGAAAAAAGTAAAAAAAAAATAAATAAAAAAGATCCCAGAAGGGGTTGTGGCAGCATCGGGGCCCTTGCTGCCGACCCTCTGACCCAAACTTTTTCTTTCATTCTTCGGTGCGCTCTCAGTCGTCCAACAAACACACAAATCCCATCCATCAGTATCGGTGTGACAACGGCAACGACAACACATCCTAACCTAACACACTGTACTTTGCATGTGTCCGCTGGACGTCGCTCTCTCTCTCTGTCTCTTTATCTGTGAATAGTGGGCTTTCGTGCAGTGTTCTCTTGCTCTTTGGCAGCAAACTTTAGTATCTGTGTGTGTGGGTACTCGATTTGATTTTATTTGCATTCACTCGTTAGTTTTCTTTCACTCTCTCTCTCTCTCAGTCTCAGTTGTTCGGTGTTGGTGATGGTGTTGTTGCTGTCTCAGTGCAAGTATGAGGTGAACTTTATTGTGTTGGTATTTGTGTTACTTTTGCTTTCCTGTCCTCCCTTTGACGTACTAACTTGTATACACACACACATTCCCACAGATCCACTGCCATTCGCGCTGTTACTTTTTTGTCAGCTTTCTGTGTTGTGTTCTCCTAACCCAGACTCAAACCCTTTGATGTTTATGGCACAACACAACACAACAACACAGCACATCGATGAGATTGTTGTTGGTGTAGTAAAAATAAAAGCGAAACAAAAAAAAATAAAAAATGAAATGCAAAAGAAGAGACATAAATATACCTACATATGAACGCACATACATCAGCGAAAATAGAAATTCACTTGACGCAAGCACAGTGGGCAAATGTAATAAAATTTCACAGTAAAGGAAAAACTAAGGAGAGGCGAAAATGGTGACGATACCGTCTAACATCTTACCCAAGCGGCACATATTCAGTAATACAGTCGAACCTGGATAAGTGGGAAATCTTTATAAGTGAAACATTTTGATAGACCCTGTTCGCTTCACACAAAACAACTCTTAACCCAATAAAGCCCAGCCAAATTGTTTTTTCGCTGTTTCTTACAGCTTATTGTTTGATTAATCGAACCATGGGTCACAATGGGTTAAGCGATATTATTTTTTCAGGATTTACCTCTTTCATTACACTGTACAACAATTTCAAACTTTATCCAAAATTACGGGGTTCTGACAATAAATTCTGAAAGAGGAGACTAAAAAAATCGATCACATCGGAATTTCATTTTATAGACGATTAAAGTTTCCCAACTCTGGCCTCTTCTTGCAGCAAAGCGGTGTATAAAACTATGTTTTCTTTACATCTGAGGCATAGGGTATGTTCAGCAATTTTGTAGATAATGATATGGCGAATATTTTTGCAAAACATATTAACCCTCTAACTACCCCTCATAACGGCTTTTTTGGTTTTATTTTAATAAATTGTAAAAACACCCTGAAAAGGGGGAAGGGCGGGGATGAAATGTTCTACAAAAATGTTGGCCATAAAATTTTACTATATATGTCAGAACTGACCAAAACCCAAAACTTAACACAAACGCCAAAAATCAATCAAATTCAAGATTGCCCATTAAGGGTTAATTTAGTTATTGTTCCGTAGAGGTGGGGTAGTGCACGACTTTTGGATTTTGATATGCTAGAACCCCCTAATTTGTGAGGTTCAGAAATAAAATTCATGAGCCAAAAAATGGGAGTGGTGGGGTGAGTGTAAGTGGGCGCTCATCGGGGTCAAAGGTAAGTGGTAAAAATACAGGAAAAGTCTAAAAAGTGCCTCGGAGTCGCCCCCAGAGGAGTTAAATGTAAGACCGATTCCCATTAATGTTCCCTCCCCAACATTTATTTCGAACACACATACCCTCTATCCCCACTCGTTAAGAGGAGGTTCCCATACAAAAAATATTTTTTTTTTTTATAAAATTTGTCCCCACCGCTTTTACTGGTCCCAGGAGACCGCTAGTGGGGTCAAATGTAAGACCCACCCCCTATATTTTTTCAGTCCCAATATTTTTTCAGAACACACGTACCCTCCATCTGCAACCCTTAAGGCGGCCCCATACATTTGCCTATTTTTTATATATTTTTTTATGAAAGAAAGGCCCAAAACTGCCCCGCAGTAGACCCTAGAGGGGAGAAGTGAAGGTATGTTTAGGGACAATGTTGAGGAGGCAAAATTAATTGCAGTCAGTCTTACACTTCTCCCCTCTAGGGTCTACTGCGGGGCAGTATGGCAGTATGGGGCCATTAAGGGTTAATTTAGTTATTGTTCAGTAGGGGTGGGATAGATTGCTGGTCCCTAGAGCTTCCGCTTATTCAAGTTCGACTATATTAAATATTGTGGCATTGAGAAAAACTGCATATTAAACAAAAGGCAAGATCATTACATTCGAGGCGCCGCTATCTGAACCAAATTTTTGGATAATTTTTTTTTTGAAAAATCAAAATGAAAGAAAGAAATGGAAAAGTAAAATCAAGGCGTGTAAATACAGGTGATAGCAGCAGAGCAAAAACAAATTCGGCAACAACAAAATACAAGTAATTTTTTGAATAGTGAGCCATACTGTCAAAGCTAAATACATGGGATTTGACAGTTTCGGTTACTTTTGAATGAAAAAAAACTGGGCTCCTGCTATCACCTATATAAGTATGCCTTGAGTAAAATGAAATTTGTTGATGACTATCTTACATGACACAATAACAAAGGTAGTGTCGCACGAACATTTCAATATTTTGATTGTAAAATTTAAAGTTGCAGGTTCATATGAAGGGGGGGGGGGGTGTTGTGGATTCCACCCCCCCACAGAGAGGTTTCGACTAAATATTTTTTACAATATTTCTAGACTTTTATAGCTATAAAATTAGGAATTTGTAAATACTTTTCAAATAATTTGTCTGAAATGTACTTTTAAACCTTTACTTTTTGTAAGATTAGTTGAAAACCATCCCCCGGTCAAAATCCTACGCACGGCCCTGATTATATGAATGTGAATTGACAATCAAAATGCTAAAATACACAGGGTTGTATCTGAATTTTAGTTGTTGTTGGGCAATTGCTTCTGCCTCTATTATTGTGCCATGACTATCTTATATATATAAATATCGGGTAGATAACCTTAAAAATAAGGATAAAAATCTGTGGACATGATATCGATATCAATCATAGTTATCGAGTTATTGAAAAATAAAGTTGAAAAAAATGAAAAATATTGATAGAGGTCAATTTAAAAAAAAATATTTTTTTATTATTTATAGCTCAATTGAATGAAATGGCGAAAGAATAAAAATAAAAAATATTCTTTATTTTATATAGTTATGATTATATTTTTATTATATGCCATTTGTAAATAAATTTGCATTCTATTGAATATAGATGCAAAATGGTCCTGAGCCAGGACAATATCCCAGTTCAATTTTTTTAATTATTTTTAGCTCATTTGAATGAAATGGCGATAGAATAAAAATGAAAAACTTTAAAAAACTATTTTTGGATAGATGACCTCGACAAAGAAAGACCAATTGCTGGGCATGCCATCGATATCTCGCTAAGTTATGGAATTATTTGACGTTAAACCTAAAAATATATTGTTTAATATATTGTTGTTGTTGGGCAATTGCTTCTACCTCTATTATTGTGCCATGACTATCTACATATATAAATATCGGGTAGATGACCTAACAAATAAGGATAAAAATGTGTGGACATGATATCGATATCAATCATAGTTATCGAGTTATTGAAAAATAAAGTTGAAAAAAATGAAAAATATTGATAGAGGTCAATTTAAAAAAAAAATATTTTTTTATTATTTATAGCTCATTTGAATGAAATAGCAAAAGAATAAAATTAAAAAATATTTTTTTATTTTTTTTTTTTAATTATTTTTAGCTCATTTGAATGAAATGGCAAAAGAATAAAAAAAAACCTAAACTTGACTATATTTTTGGATAGATGTCCTCAACAAAGAAAGACAAATTGCTGGGAATGTTATCGATATCTCGCTAAGTTATCGAATTATTTGACGTTAAACCTAAAAATATAGGTTTTTAATATTAAGTCAATTAAAAAAAATATATTTTTTAACTTTATCGTAGTTTGAAAATTTAAAAATCGATTTTTTTATTTTTTAATTATTTCTAGCTCATTTGAATGAAATAGAGAAAGAAAAAGAATAGAAAACTTGGATATATTATTGGACTGATGTCTTCAGCAAAGGAAGACAAATAGATTGTTTTCCAATTGCCATAAGTTGGTTTTGCTGCATTTTCACTTTTTATATAGGGTCCGCCAAATATTTTTTTTTTTGAAAATGCTATAAAAAAACTACAGAATATTTTCTCAAATTTCTTTTTTTATTTGAAAGTACAATCCTTCCGGTTAATAATGGAAAATAATTTCATTCAAATGGCAGCTGAGGGCACCCCACAAATAATAGTCCAACGGTTAAATAGTTGAAAAAAAAACGTTAGATGGCGGAAAAAACGTTATGGGCTAATTTTTTTAAACAAATATTGAGAAAGTGAGCGAATCAAAGACTTAAAATCGGCTACACCAACTTTCTTGTAAGACTAATTAATATTTTCCTTTTTAGTTCATTGTTCATATAATAATAAAAATAAAAACACACATTTTTTATCGAATTTCCACAATCGATAACACAAAGAACAAAAATTGTGAAAAAATATTTTTTATGTGCATTGAGGATTTTGATTCATAAAATTAAAGATTATTTTATGGATATTTTTCTTTAATTTACTAAAATTAAATTATTTCGTTAATATTTGTACTCTCATTTTGGATACATTGGTCCGTAATTATGATGTAGGCAAATGTTGCGAATTACACTTTCACTTAGAAACAATAGTTTAGGAACAGCCTCCAAAAATTTGGGAAAAATAATTTAAAAAAAAAACAATTTTTGCTGCCAAAAAAAATGGGGAAATTTTCTTATTTTGGTTTTTAATAGCTAACATTCTAACGCAAAAGGAAAAAAACAATGTTTATATGTAAAAATTAATGGATAAATGTAGAAGTTATGATATTCTTTGTAGACGCAAAAGATTAAAAAAGAATTTATAATTCTTTACGATCAATTAGATTGCGTTGTCCTAGAAATATGTCATGATCTCTGGAACAAATCCAACGACGGCTTGTACGTATGTTTTTGTGTGTTTTCACTTTGTGTGGAAATGTCAAGAACATGGATTTTTATTGCACACTTCTACCTACATCAAAATCTACCCTAATATTCATTGCTGTAAAGATAAAGCTACTAAGTCGAGGGTACATTTGTGGGGTCTATTAATTATATTATTTGATTTCTGCTTATCTCTGCCGTCATAGTTCATAGTGTCGATTTGTTTTATAACCGGAAATTGGCATATACAGTAGTTTCTCGATTTCACGAACTGTAATATTTTCGGTTTAAATTCCAAGTTGTTTCCTTTACTTTAGACCAAGATTATAAAAGGTAAAGGTATTTTTGCCTTAGTAAAGGTTTAAATGTACATCTTTTACTCATAAAGAAATCAAACCGAAATGGTCACGTGGGTGCAGGTTAAGATGTCCCTAGGTTGAGTGACCGCTTCCTTCTGTACTGCATACCCTCTGTTTATTTGTTAAATAAATGTCAATTATTATTGGCTTTCCTAAACTGATGTTAGGAATTTTGGAAACCAAAACCTAAAAACCTAAATTTAAACCTAACCTAAAACAAGTAATGAAGGTTAAAGTCGAGCGTGGCCGACTATATGTTACCCTACACCTAGTCAATATACCCTGTGGTGTAGGGTATAATTAAAACAAAATTTCTTCTTTACTTATTTATTTTGCAACGTGTTCAAATGCCACAACGTTTGAGCAATAAATAAATTTAAATGCGATTACAATTCTAACTACCATTTTTTTATTTTTTATTATTACTTTATTTATTTGAGAACCTTTTTTTTAATATAAATATTTATATATTGAACAATAACAATCAACATATAAATAATCTGAGCCGGTGTTGATGTCACTCTTTGTCCAATTTTGGATAATCGACTTCGACGAATGGAAATGTGTTTTTAAAATAATGAGAATGGTTTGAGAATGAATGACTTGACAACATTTTTGGATCCACTCTATATAACATTTTGACAATTACAATTTGATTTTTCTTAATTTGTTAAAGTATGCAACCCTTTTTTTAATGGGTGATGACCATGTTTTTGCCATTGCATTATTTTGCATGAAGAAGTCCATTGAGAAGGAAATGTTTAGAATTTTAACCGCATTAAAGGCATATCAACAAAATGATTATTTATACCGCATCACTTTTACATCCTTTAAATATATATCGGATACATCCAACATTATGTTATCCTCCACAACTCTCCATAGGGGAGTTTACACTTAAATTTTTTATTTTTAATACATTTTGAAAGTTGAACATTTTTCAATGAAAATTAGTTTTTTAGCACTTCGACCTATTAAATGTTACACATAATCTTTCTGAGAAGTCTCCCTAGAACCCTTATCAAATACAATAAATCTTAACGTGGTTTTCAATATCATTGCAAATGTCAAAGGCAGCAGACTATGAATATAAACATACACATGTCGTGCAAAATCCCCTATTAACGTCTATAGGAGAGTTTACACTTAAATTTTTATCGTAAAGTAGATTAAGACGACAAGTAAACAATTGAATATTTTTCATGAAAACTGATAGCAATTTAGATCTTCTCAGCATCAAGCCTCTGCCGTTCGAGAGGGCTGTGTAAGGACAGCGTACACAACACTAAATTAAATTTAATTTCAAATGAAAACTTTTGAATTTCAAATGTTGTCTTTTGAATTACTTATGACGAGTTTTGAATTACTTATGACGAGATTTGAATTGCAAATGATGTCTTTTGAATTACAATTGAAAAAGGTGTAGAATACCAAGATCTACAAAAGAATCAAACTAATTCTAACACAGTCTCACTAAGATATAACATCTATCTAACCTTAGATTCTATCTGAAGAAATGCATGTGCCTACATTTCCGTAGATTAAGTTGTATGCAAACCTGGAATACATTTAATTTAATATTAATATTGGAATTTAATTAATATTGATTCTCCATTCGAAAGTTTTCGTGTACACCAGCCAGCCAGACGGACGGTCGGACATGGCTCAAACAACTTAAAAAAATGGTGAAACGGATATGGTCACTCCTTCAATGCGTTACATTTTTTTCTGTCCCAAATGATATATAACCTCCTGCTCTGTAGAGTGAGGGTATAATAATGTGCCAAATTTGACTAGAATTGCTGCCTGTATGTGCCTTGCAGAGTGCTAAGAAGACATCGGGAATGATATTTACATTTGGACTACATCTAAATGCTAACAGAAATAAATCATTTGCTTTGTTTTCTAGTATATATGTAGAGATGGGAGAGCAGACTGACGGACAGAGCTAGATTGACTAACAAAGTGTTTCCAGATCGATCGGTAATGAATAATGAATATTCTCGATTTCAATTGGATTTTTTGCAGTCTAAAATGAAAATTCACAATTTTAATTGGAAATGGAAAATCTCAATGTGAATTCGAATTTTTTAAGATTCATAAGGAAAATACAAATTTTTATTGGATTTGTACGTTATTGTACGATAAATACACATTTCAGTGTAAACTCCCCTATGGAGAGTTTTCATTGAAAAATGTTCAACTTTCAAATTTCCATTCGAATTTAAGAAAATTCTATTTCTATTCTATTTTCCATTTGAATTTGAAAAAAAGTCAAATTATAATTGTGATTTCGCATTTGAATTTGGCAAAAGTCAACTTGAAATCGGTGTAGTATTAGGCACAGTCAACTTTCTATTATCCTCAACAACTCACCATAGGGGAGTTTACACTTAAATGTGTATTTATCGAACATTTTGAAAGTTGAGAATTTTCCAACGAAAATTAGTCACCTGGATCTGTTAAATGATAGACATAATTTTTCTGAAAAGTTTCCATAGAACGTGTATCGACCACAACAATAAATCTTAACGCGTTTTTGAATGTCAGAGTAAATGTCTTTAGAGGACTCAGACCAAAACCAAACACACGAACAGAGCTTGATGGACTAACAAAGTGTTTCCACATCTGTCGATATAATTAATATTCTCGATTTCAGTTGGAATTTTCTCAATACGAAATAGAAAATCTCAATCTCAATTCGAATTTCCTAAAATTCATATGGAAAATCAAAATTTTTATTGGATTTGTACTATAAATATACATTTAAGTGTAAACTTCCCTATGGAGAGTTTTCATTGAAAAATATTCAGCTTTCAAAATATGTATACGATAATTTCCATTCGAATTTCTATTCTATTTTCCATTTGAATTTGAAAAAAGTCAAAGTAATATTGTGATTTCCCGTTGGAATTTTAGAAAAGTCAACTTGAAATCGGTGTAAGCACAGCCATGTTTTTGTTATCCTCAACAATTCACCATAGGCGAGTTTACACTTAAATGTATATTTATTGTACATTTTGAAAGTTGAACATTTTTCAATGAAAATTAAGTCACCTGGATTAGTTATATGATAATTTTTCTGAAAAGTTTCCATAGAATCATGTGTCGATTACAATAAATATTAACACGGTTTTGAATGTGAGTGAGACAGTGGGCTAGTTTTATCCATATACCTAACAAACCTAACCTTTTCAAACTCAGACCAAAACCAAACAGACGAACAGAGCTAGATCGAATGTTCTCAATATGAAATGGAAAATCTCAATTTTAATTGGAATTTTCTGAAATTCATATGGAAACACATTCAATTTTAACCACCCCAATGGATAGTTTCCATTCAAATTTGAGAAAATTCTATTGAAATTAAGATTTTCCATTTGAATTTGAAAAAAGTCAAATTATTATTGTGATTTCCCGTTTGAATTTTAGAAAAGTCAACTTGAAATCGGTGTAAGCACAGCTAACTTTTTGCTATCCTCAACAACTCACCATAGGGGAGTTTACACTTAAATTTGTATTTATCGTACATTTTGAAAGTTGAGCATTTTTCTATGAAAATTAATCACCTGGATCTGTTAAATGATAGACATAATTTTTCTGAAAAGTTTCCATAGAATGTGCATAGACCACAACAATAAATCATAACGCGTTTTTGAATGTCAGTGAGACTGTGGGCTAATTTTAACCATATACCCAACAAACCTAATCTTTTCAAAGCCAAACCAAACAGACGGACAGAGCTAGATCGACTACCAAAGTGCTTCCAAGTCGAGATTACGAAATTTGAAATTCTCAATTTCAATTGGAATTTTGTGAAAATCTAAATTTTAATTGGACATTTCTCCATTTCAATTTTACTTTTTACTCAAATTTAAGTGGAAAATCTCAATTTCAATTGGAATTTTCTGAAATTAAAATGGAATTTCTCAATTTCAATTGGATTTTTCTAAAATCAAAATTTAAATCTACTAACAAAGTGCTGCCAAGTAGAGATTTCAAATGGAATTTTTGCAATCTAAAATTAAATTTCGCAATTTCAATTGGTATTTTCTTAATACGAAATTGAAAATTCTCAATTTCAATTGGAATTTTGCGAAAATCTCAATTTTAATTGGACATTTCTCCATTTCAATTTAACTTTTTACTCAAATTCAAGTGGAAAATCTCAATTTTAATTGGAATTTTCTCAAATTAAAATGGAAAATTATAATTTCAATAGGAATCTTCTCAAATTCAAATGGAGAATCACAATTTGAATTGGAATTTCCCCAAATTAAAATGGAAAATCAAAATTTTAATTGGAATTTTCTGAAATTAAAATGGAAAATCTCAATTTTAATTGGAATTTCCTCAAATTAAAAGTGGAAAATCAAAATTTTATTTGGAATCTTCTCAAATTCAAATGGAAAATCATAATTTCAATTGGAATTTTTTGAAATTAAAATGGAATTTCTCAATTTCAATTGGATTTTTCTAAAATCACAATTGAAATTCAAGTGGAAATCAATTTTAATTGGAATTTACTCAAATTAAAAGTGGAAAATCATAATTTTAATTGGAATTTTCTGAAATTAAAATGGAAAATCTCAATTTTAATTGGAATTTACTCAAATTAAAATGCAAAGACATAATTTCAATAGGAATCTTCTCAAATTCAAATGGAAAATCACAATTTTAGTTGGAATTTTCTCAAATTCAAATTGAAAATCTCAATTTTAGTTGGAATTTTCTCAAATTCAAATTGAAAATCTCAATTTTAGTTGGAATTTCCTCAAATTAAAAGTGGAAAAACATAATTTCAATAGGAATTTTCTAAAATCACAATTTAAATAGACTAACAAAGTGCTGCCAAGTAGAGATTTCAAATGGAATTTTTGCAATCTAAATTGAAATTTCGCAAATCCAATTGGAAATTTCTTTGAAATTCTCAATTTCAATTGGAATTTTGTGAAAATCTCAATTTTAATTGGACATTTCTCCATTTCAATTTAACTTTTTACTCAAATTCAAGTGGAAAATCTCAATTTAAATTGGAATTTTCTCAAATTAAAAGTGGAAAATCATAATTTCAATTGGAATTTTCTGAAATTAAAATGAAATTTCTCAATTTCAATTGGATTTTCCCTAAATTAAAATGGAAAATCATAACTTTAATGGGAATTTCCTCAAATTAAAAGTGGAAAATCATAACTTCAATTGGAATTTTCTGAAATTAAAATGGAATTTCTCAATTTCAATTGGATTTTTCTAAAATCACAATTTAAATTGAAATTTTCTCAAATTCAAATGGAAAGTCATAATTTTAAAAGGAAATTTCTGAAAATCAAATGCAATTTCTCAATATCAATTAGAATTTTCTCGGTGTAGTGTTAGGAAAACATATTGTAAACCCCGATTTTTCCTCTACCTCGAGTGTTTCCAAATGTTTATTTTTGATTGTCATCATAAATATCGCCCGGGAAATTTCGTATACTTTCTTTGGAATATTCTCCAAATTCAACATCCTGATGAATGATTTGAAATCACATCACATGTCCACATTGCAAAATTGAACATCTTCTTAGAATTGTACTTTTGTTTGTATTCATTTCAAATTAATCAGCTTAACTAATGGTCCATGGTTTGTATTTAATTAAAATCAAATTAATAATATATTTACCTTGAGTCATTGACGACGTCGCGTAGATAAGATAGCGTTTTAGAAACAAAAACCTGATGATGCCATTATTAAGTAATAACGACTTGACTGATGAATAATTAAATATAGTTTTTATGATTTGTATTATTTGTCATTTGGTTTTTGTGTTTTTTGGGTGGAGGGTATTTGTATTATTTTCTGGGATGTTGTATTTTTTCAAATTTTCAAACAATGGCATATACTTTGTTGTTTCTATTTTTTTTCGTTTGCATTTGCGATATTTCACGATTCATGTTAGCTCTGTTTCAATTTGTTTAAACATTGTTGTCACAATTTGTGTGATTGACATCTGGTGATTTTTTTTTTTTCAATCACATTTCACTTTTTCTTGTTTTCAAACAACTGTACTTTTCTCAATTATTATGGGTTGATTTGTAGCAAAACTTTTCGATTTTTTTGTTTTTGAAAATCCAATTCTGGAGACTTTTTGTTTCTAAGTTTTTTTTCATTCTTCACAATCTTTTCTTGTTAGCCGGGAGAAAGCTGGAATATTGGAGTGGTCAGTTAAACTTGAGATTGAGATTTTGAGGTTCTTGGTCTGTGACAGCGACCAATAGCGTTTTCGGTGCTTACACTTTGCTCGTTGAGCTTTCAATGGCAACTAGGAATAAGGCTGATATTAAGCAAACCCAAAATGCCAAACGACTGCGACTCATACGACGTATGGTACACACATTATTGTAGACATACATACATACATACATACATATGTATGGATTGTATACTTCTCTGTATGTCGTAGTTCATAATACGCTGCTATATATGTATCTATACTTATTGCAGCGCTACCAACTAACCAGCAAACCATCCATCCATCCAACCAACCAACCAACCAGCCAGCGACAAACATCATCAGCTCAGGCGAGGAGGCTAAAGCGGCGCAAGAGCAAGTAAGTCATCCATCCATACGGATAGACCGGACGTCAGTTGTGCCACCAAGAACCGGGACGAGCCGGGCTGAGACGATGGCCCGGCCGCCGCCGCCGCCTCTAGTTATTGGGATACACGTCGCACCTCACTCTCCGAGTAGTTGGGAAAGGTGCAAGGTGGTGAGGTGGTGGCGTGAGCAGACGATCGGTTAAGAATTGACAGACTGACTGACTAACTGACTGAGTGAGTGACTTGTTGGATGAGTGGATGGATGGTTGGTTGGCTGGATGACTGGATAGTCATCTATGGATAGATAGCTGGATGGATGTATGGATGTTTGCAATAATGGTTGACTGCTATTAACGTATGTATTTAGGTACGGCACGGCACGGCACAGAACGGAACGTAAAGGCTGCTAATGTGGTTGGCTGAATGCGATATTGTTTCGATGTATTTTGTTCTTGTTTTACAAAACCGCTCACACACACGCATACATATTTGCACTCACAGGCATACATTTGCCTTTGACGTTTGTCAAAGTAGCAGAGGCGCAATGCAAGCGCAGCACGGGTAAAACAGGCATAGGAATGCTTTCTTTTGGGGGGCCTTTATTTGAGCTCACAGTGGGGAATTTTAATGTTGGCCTAAAATATATTTTGTTCGATTAAGATTATAAAAATTTTTAAGCGGAATGAAACATAGAATATTTTATTAGTTTTGTTATTTATTTTTATTATACCCTCCACCTCCAGGATGGAGGTATATTCACTTTGTCATTCCGCTGGTAACACCTTAAAATATTCATCGGAGACACCATACAGTATATATATTCTGGGTCGTGGTAAAATTCTAAGATGATATAGCCATGTCCGTCTGTCTGTTGAAAGCACGCTAGCTTCCGAACGAAATGAGCAAGGAGGTGCAAATTTTCCCTAAATGTGTCTTATGGTTGCAGATCGGTTGGGATTGAAAGTGGGCGAAATCGGCCCAGAGCGAAAATTTTTTTCCTCACAAGGACTGAAAATACCCCTAATATTTAGAGTATTTCAGCCTCCTTTGAGTATACGTCTGCTTGTATTCACTTGATATTTGGAATGATTATTCCCCTTATATCATAAAAGCGCACCATAAAGAGATTCTTATTCGTAGGGGACGAAATGGTACATATTAAACAATAACAGCTAGAAATTTGGTGTGTACATTCATCTAATTCGTACTTTTAAGGGGTAAAATGGGAATAGAGCGATAAAAATAGTACCAACCAAACGGCTGCATCTAGAATAATGAAATTCGGTGTATACATTTGTCTGATTGCGTAGACACGTAAAATAAACGGATTTTGTAAATTCGTATTTTTTTGGGTTAAAATGAAAAATGGGGATACAAATAGTACCAACCAAATGACAACAGCTAGAGTCGTGAAATTCAGAGTATATATTCCTCTGACTGCATAGACACGAAAAATAAAAGTTTTTTTCCCATTCGTACTTTCAAGTGATATAATGGGTACAGAGGGATAAAAATAGTACCAAATAAACGGCTACAGCTAGAATGGTGAAATTCGGCGTGTACATTCCTTCAATTGCGTAGACACGTTAAAGAAAGAGATTTTAAAAAGTAGTACTCATAAGGGGGTAAAATTGGAAAAAGGGGATAAAAACGGTACCAACCAAATGACTGCAGCTAGAATCATGGAATTTGGTGTATACATTCTTCTGACTGCATATACACGCGTAATAAAAAGATTTTTCCAAATTCGTAAAAATGGTTAAATCAAGTTACGTTATTTTGCACTATGTACGTGAGAAAATGGATTTTCGAAATTTGTACTTTTGTAATTAAAATAGAATCCAAAATCAACCAACTGTAGCACCCACCCAACTGTAGCATATACCAATATTTGTGGTATTTAAGATTTTTTGAAAATATAAATATTTGTAAGAATATTTACTTTTTGAATTGACTTGAAGTATTATTTCGATATGTAAACGTATTGGTAGCCTTGCCTTATAAGCGTGGTTTGAAATAATTAAAATATTATATTTATTTATAAAATTATTTTTTCCATATTTGTATTTGTTCTGGTTTGGTTATATTAAAAAATATATATTTTCCTGTAATATTACTGCACTTCTACGAAACTCGACAGCCTCTGTGGAATGCAATCCATGGTGGAGGGTATATAAAGTTCGGCCCGGCCAAACTTAACGCCGTTTTTACTTTCCCTGAAATTTTTTTCCCTGAAACTGCATTTGAATTTTCGCTTCCAAAAAAGTGAAACCATTGAAAAGGATTCTACATTATTTTCTAAATCGAATCGCACAGTGGTTCAGAATCAAAATCCATCGGTCAAAATTAAATAACTTTTGTTCTAATAAACATTTTTTAGTTCAGAAAAAAATTGAAATTATTGACAAGAACAGTCGGTGAATTGGATATATTTTAGAAATTAGTCCAAAGTAGACTATTTTCCGATTTTAAAGAAAAGTAAAAAAATATTTTTTTTTATTTTACGTTTCCTTAATTATTTTACGCATTTTTTCATAATGATTACAGATTTTTAGATTAAAAAAAAAAATAAATGTCACCATGTCATTTGTAAATAACTTTGAATTTTATTAAATATAGATGCAAAATGGTCTTGAGCCAGGACAATATCCCAGTTCAAATCAAATTTTGAAAAAATCTTAATTTCTTTCATTTTATTTTTTTTTTTTTTAAATTGTATGACTTTGGACCAACATAAGTTTTTTCCTTTGAAAGCTTTTGAAGAAATAAAGGTTGAGGTGTTCCCCCCTTTATAGCAGGTCCAGTTTTGCATGTCCAGTTTTAGAGGCATACAAGAATTGGAGGCAGCTACGCTTATCAAAGTCGTCTATAAACATTTTGCGTTGCCACGTCCACTTACAGTGGGATGGTAGTCGATTTTTTGAGGCATAATACCTTAGGAAACCTCTTAAATTTCGTAAATATTCTTATGCTGCTTACGAGAGTTTCTTAGAAAAAAAATAGTTTCTCAACCTACTGCTACGCCCACTACTACATCCCACTGTATGATATTTGTTTTTTTTTAAGGAAAATGCATTAGGAAGCAGACAGGCTTATAAATTGCGTACATGTCCCTATGGCGCTTATAGAAGTTTTCTAGCAAAATTTTAAGTTGATCAACCTACTACCACGCCCACTTACAGGATTACCTTTGAAATGTATTGTAGTTACCATAATGGTTGCTAATCCTTTCAAACATCGAGTTGCCACCTGGTTCCAATTTTCCATTTTTGGTGATTTTAAATTGTTGGCAACACGCTGCCATTATTACTTTTTGTCTTTTGCCTCAAAATTGGTGTTTGGCTCCATCGTGGCACATGTAGGAGTTTCAAAACATATATTCATAAAATTTTACATATTACGTTAAATTTGGATAAATATGAATTTATAATACACTGGATAATTTGTATGGACTGTATAAACTAAAGGGTGATTTTTTAAAAGCTATAGGAAAGTTTTTCAAAAAAAACACATAAAATTTAGAAAAATGCATGAAATCTTTATTTGAATCGATAGTACGTACGGTCCATATAATTTAATGTTTGAAGATTATTTCATGCAAATGTTGACCTTGACTGCGCCTCAAATGGTCCATCCGCTTAGTCCAATTTTGGCATACTCTTTCCAACATTTCGGCCGGTATCTCACGAATAAATGCTTCAATGTTGTCTTCCAATGCGTCAATTGAAGCGGGCCCACAAAAAATAGTCTAAAGGCGTTAAATCGCACGATCTAGGCGGCCAATTGACCGGTCCCGAACGTGAAATAAAATGTTCACCGAACTCGCCTCTCAATAAGTCCATTGTTGCGCGTGATGTGTGGCATGTGGCACCGTCTTGTCGAAGCCACATGTCATGCAAGTCAAGCTCTTGCATTTTGGGCAAAAAAAGTTGGATATCATCTCACGGTAGCGCTCACCATTCACAGTTACGTTACGATTAGCATCATCTTTGAAGAAGTACGGTCCAATGATGCCACCAGCCCATAAACCGCACCAAACTGTGACTTTTTCTGGCTGATATTCACTCCAAAATCGACAATTCTGCCTATTTACGTACCCATTGAGCCAAAAATGAGCTTCGTCGCTGAACACAATGAACACGCGATGAACTTTCTTAACAGATCACGCATTTTGATAATAAAATTCAATAATTTGCAAGCGTTGTTCGTTTGTAAGACGATTCATGGTTAAATTATAGACCAAACTGAACATGTTTGACAATGAAACAAAACACGAAACGTGCGTCAGCTGTTTAAACCAGTGTTGCCAAAAAGATAATAGCTAAAAATCACCTTTTACATCCTCTGCTATTAAAACATTCCTCTTTATTAAAACCTGATATATGCGCAAGGAGTGATGTAGGGTATCACATAGTCGGCCACAACCAACTTTAGCCTTTTCTTATTGGTTAGTTGATGCCAGAAATTAATCATAAACACTTCTGTGAAATTTCGCGGAGATCAATAGTATTTCGACCATTTTCTAACCAAATTTTTACAATATCTGAATGTTTAACTTTAATACAATTTTAAATCGGAAAATTTCATAATTTATGCCATTTTGCTGCAGCCCATTTTACCGGCATATTAAAGTGCACCTTTTATCCTTTCTTTTCATATATAAGGTTCGGCGGATACGTCCGAAAAACACAACACACTTTACCTCATTGCATACTCATTGAATTTTTTTTATTTTTGTTTAATTCACATATCTGTGTTAGTGTTTTCTAAATAAAAAATAGTAGCTTGTGCCTTTTCTTTTTACAACAGATATGTTTTCGTTATTACTTTAGGTTGAAATATCAAAAATGAAACAAGAGAAAAAGTAGTAACTTTGGCAGCATGGTTTGGAAAAACGAGTTGCTACCTGGTTCCAAATTTTTATATTTTGCCATTTTAAAGTGTTGGCTACCACTGTGTTGGCCACTATTACCTTTTGAAAATACGTTACTTTAAAATTGACTTTTTGCCTTTCAAATTGGTGTTTTGTTTAGTGCGAAAAGTCTGATTTTTCGTTCCAAAACGCGAATTATTCATTTTTTTCTCATTAACTTTTAAAAAGTAACGGTTCGACAAAGTCGAAGAACGAATTAAATTTTTTCAATTTTCCAAATATGAAAATCTGTACTATGAAAAAAAAAATAAATAAAATTAAAACAAAAACGTAAAATCAAAAAATATATACTTTTCTTTAACATCGAAAAATGCGAAAAGTAGTCAATATACAATTGATTAATATCTCAAAAATAAATCTTGGGAACTCGAAACTGTTTTCTAGAATAAAAGTTATTGAATTTTGGGAATGAATATTTCCACCCTTTATGAATCGGAATAGGAAACCTTGTGATCCTTAGATTTTAAGTATAGGATGTGTTCAGCAATATTACTTAAACTAGTACGAAGAACATTTTCGTGGATAATTTTAACCTTCTACCTTCTCAATATAAGAGCAAGAGGGTTAACAAAACAGCGGTTTTACAGGTCCAATTTGTTGCCATAAAATTCTACCATGAGTCTGCTAATACACCTAAAATTCAAAACTCATTTTTAATGTCAAAACTTAAAATCCCTGTCGTGAAGTCGACAACCGGTAATATGCCGCTAATACTGTGGAGGGTATATAAGATACCGAACGCTTAACGCTTTTTTACTTGTTTTTGCCAAAACCGACATTATTTGGAAATATGATCGATATTGAGGTATTTTATGTTATTCATTTAATTATAGTTGAGATTTTTACCCAAATGGTAACAGTGAATAATTCATATACTTTTTTAAATTATCGTATTTATTTTTTACATTGGAGTCTTAAGATGGTGTGTATCCCAATGTCAATGTACACCTTTTGAACGTCATTTGATCGCTATCAAATTTACTTCAGTGTAACAATAATAAGATATTCTTGATAATAATTTTAATAAGTAGTAAACTAGTTTGATAAGTATATAAAATCAAAAACATACATTATTTACCTCTTAAGAATCGATTTAAAACTAAAATTAGGGATTTTGATCATTGATTTGAACTGGGATATTGTCCTGGCTCAAAACCATTTTGCATACATATTTAATAGAGTGCAAAATTTATTTACAAATGGCATGGTGACATTTATTGCTTGGCTGCAGACTACCACGATCATGATTTCGACCATGTCAAAAGTCTTTTCAAGTGGCTTCGCAGCTACTTTTCAACATCAATCCCGGCCTCTATAAGGAGATGATTCTCACAAACGAACGAGAAGCACAACTCACTTGCCGAATTTGCACCAAGTAATAAAGCACACATGCCATCTTACAAGCATCTCATTGAGTTGCATATGTATGTATGTGTATATGCAGGTATAGTTACCCAGCAACACTTCTGCCGTGCCAACGCTCATTTTTTTTGTGTTTTCGTTTGTATTTTTTTGGTCTGTAATCAATATTTGATTTGAACTGGGATATTGTCCTGGCTCAAGACCATTTTGCATCTATATTTAATAGAGTACAACATTTATTTACAAATGGCATGGTGACATTTGGGTTTTGATTGTTTTGTTCCTCTTGAATTTTCTGAAATAAAATGTCCTGGGAATTAATAGATGGATATTACAAACTTACAACTACAAACCTTTTCTTAGGATACACCAGACCCCACATTTTGTAAAACGGAACGCGAAAACTAGCTTTAGTTTCTGTACATTTTGTTGTCGTTACAATATCAATGTACATAGAAAATAACGCAACGCGAATGCTCCCGTTTTACAAAATTAGGTTATAGATTTTTATGATTTGTTTCAATAAATTTTTACAAAATGTTGGTCTCTCGGTACCTGGTATTTTTGGCAATCACTTAAATTTTTTTTGTCAACACAATTTAGGCTACCCTCCAAAGTTGGTCACCTCGGTAACTGGCGCTTTTAGCAATCACTTCAAAATTGTACATGACCGAGGTTGCCAACTATGGAGGGTCACACAGTAGCCCCCTAACCAGTAGGGATCCTTAATTTAGTAAAACTGATATTTGTACACAAAGTGGGGCAAAAAATGGAGATTTGAACCAAATTTTGGTTCAATTTTAATTTATTTGCAGTTCTCTGAGCTGTTTAATATGTTCACCATTGATTGGCGATTATTAATTTTTTTCTTCGGTCCACCTCCCGAAATAGGGAACCCGTAAGTTCGGATATGTTATTAGAACTATAATAGTCAGTTCTGATCGATGTATACCTCACTTTTTGAAAGTACATAAGTGTGTATTTTTATTCGCTTTTTGGTAAAACCGTCATTTTTCTTTCTTTAATATGTTGAAGTTCATTAACCCTTTTTTAGAACCGCAGATATTTAACTTCCTTTAGCTTTTATGACCTTATGACTTAATATTCCATTCATTACGAATGCAGTTTTAAGCAATTCTTCTGAATTAACTTCGAAAATTGGAAACTGTTTTCAGAAAAATCGATCAATGGTCCCTATTCTCAAGTTTCGTCTTCGTTTTCTGTTTATGGTGCCATTGTTTTATTTTTGATAGCTGTGGGGATTCACCTTCTAATTAGAAGTTGCTTAAGAGGCATTTGAGATAGAACAAAAAATCTTTTTTCCGGGGTTGCATTAACGTAGGCTGATTTCTAAACTGTATAATAATAAAATAATAACACTGTCCAACATGATGTTTAGAACAGCGTGAGGAGCTTGTATTCGGTGAACCCCACTGAAATTTTTCGACAATTTTTTTCGTAGAATATTTTAATTCTTAAATATACCTTTTGAATGGACTTTTTTGATTTTCTCGAAAAAAAGGTAAAATTGACCCATAAAGAGAGGAGCATGAGGGTTAAGATCATCCACAAATCTGATCCTCATAAAATTCCACAATATAGTTCTGGCAATAAGAATTCTCACAGACATTAACTTACAACAACTTTTTTTGGGTCGCTAGTAGGGTATCTAATTATTCGAACTTTTAAATTATTCGATTAATAGTTTATTCGAAAAAAAAAATCATTTCCTATAAATTGAATAACCGATTAATCGAACAATTGTCCAGCTCAGAAAAACATATAGACAAGAAAAAGTCATTACTTTTCCATATGAATTATTCTATATCAATTTATAATCTTAATTTCAGTATATTATGCAAAACATATAATATCGATTATTTGGGTCAAATTATTCGAATTATTCGTTATTCGAAAATTATGATTTTTTGATTATTCGAACAAATATTTGAAGAAAGCTATTCGATTAATCGAATAGAATTTAATCGGTCGGATACCCTAGTCGCTAGTCTGGTCCATTCAAAAAGTCATAATTTGTTAGTCTAATTTGTAATTAATCTTGTGGCATTTGTACCTCATCAAACCAAATCTTCAGTCAGATAATTTTGCATATTGTCTGGGGTCTTCCGCCATATCCTGCAGATTTCGTTCCTAATCCTTTCATATCATTTAATATGCCGCTATTAGCAGTACAAATTTCGGAAAGATATTTCTGCATAATTATCAGATTTTCACATGATTTTAGTCAAAATTTCGATCAGACATCTGTACGATATGTCTTCAAAAGTATCAGAATTTCTCAGATTCGGTTCGATGTGTTGTCAATATTCGCAGAATGTCCCCACGGATTTGACTTCCTAATACGGTCAGATATCTGATAGATAAACAGAAGAAGAATTTCTTTACGATTTCGGGACATTTGGTTTGCAGTGGCGTTACTGCAATCAGAAGTTGAAGACAAACTGCTCCTTTAAAATCACTCTACCTACAATTTAAAGAAGAAAAATTTTTTTTAACTAAATTTTGATGCGTAAAAATTTTTAAAGTTATAAAAGTTCAAAGTTCAGCGATTCGGAAGTGATATTCACGTCCAATCGAAATAAATACCGACTCCCTCAAAAGGCCTGCATTAAGGGCTCTTTGTTATCTGAGGAATGCATTGCAAATGCCGCTGCTGGAAATTTATATCGCTTCGCTATTCAGTTATATGGCAGAGCTATAGTTGTATGTGTCTGTGTTGTGTGGCTGTGTGAGTGTGTGTGTATGTGTAGAGAAGAAGACCTACCAACCGAGAGACCGACCGACCCAAAACGCAGCTCAAGTTCAAGGATGTTATGTAACATTAGTTGTTGTAGTTGTTGCCGGTGGTCGTGGTGTTTGTTGCCTTCTACGCTACAACGCTGCACTGGCCATTGTATCAGCAAACCAAACACCACCACCACTACCACTACTCTCGTCGTCCCCGTCATCATCACTCATTACGCTGTGTATTGCTTGTTTGTTGTCCACCTCCCCGATCACCCCCCTTCCACAAAGCCTCCATCCCTACCAATTTCTCTCTTCTTCTTCCCCGTCCCATCCCATTCGAAAACCATTTCCAACTGCACAACTATCAGCAGCGCAACCTTACTCAACCAGTTCCACAAATGCCCCCCCCCCTTGCTCCCCCTTTCCATCTCCAACGGGAGGCTAACGTATGATGTGGCTGGCTGGCTGGCTGGATGGCTCTTCCATGCCAACCAATGAATGATTCCTTTGCTTCCCTGGGAAATTGCATCGCTTGAGCGCATCTTGTTTTATTTCGGCTTTGTTCTTCCATTCGCTTTCGACTTGTTCTTCTCAGTGTATGTATGGCTGTGAGTATGTACTCCCTAAGTTCCATATGTTCTCTTTACACAGGGAAAAAACAACTGAAACGTGTATATAGAGGTGTAGAGAGGTACTATAAAACTTAGAATATATATATATATATATATGATATGTACATACAAGTATACATATATACTCGAGTAGCTCGCCGTATCTTTGGTAAATGGTTTAGTTTAGATTTGTTTGTTTCTATGAGCGATATTCGTGTACACATACATACATATTAGTAGTGCATATGTGTAAGTAGTGTCAATGTATGCGTGTGCATGTGTAATGCATGCCACTTTTCACTTGACGATAATGATGCGTTCTTGCGCCATATATTCACGATATACTCGTTCGTTGTAACCCAATGGACCCGACTACTCCATCCATACCCACCTGATGCATATGTCCTCTTAATACGCATTCAAGGGATGTCGTCTGCAAAAACACAAAAATGTCGACTACCAGCTACCAGATACCAGCTACGACGCATTTCTTCAACCATTACACTCGTTTACATCGGTGCAGATAAATGTTAACATTTCTATTTCAAACAGGTTTTCGTATTACGACAAAATACGTACAGTGGGTCAATCTAATAAGACTAGGTGGCAAATGAGTAAATATGCCAAAAGTCTAACAAATCAAAGCGAAAATATAGGAATGGGTGTGTGAATGGGTTTAAACAAAAGTATCTGAAACAAATGAATTGTTTAATAAAATGGTTTCATTATTTTGACTAATCATGCTCGTTGACTTGGTCTTTCTTGGGTTAATTTTTAAACCTGCTCCCGTCGCTTCTTCTAGTAAACATAGCTTGATTTTCAGTAAAACTAACTCTAAATTACTATTTATGGAGACGTCTGAGAAGTCACTTCACCTGCACCTAAAGTGAAACTCATAAACATTCGGAATCAAAATCCATCGTCAAAAACAATAACTTTTGTTCCAGTAAACATTTTTGAGTTCTGCAAAAAACTGAAATTAGACAAGGACCCAAGGATTATTTTGAGATATTAACATTGTTAATCGTGCATTCGGATATATTTTTGAAATTAGCCCAAAGTTGACTACTTTTCATATCTTTCGAATTTAAAGAAAAGAAAAATATTAGTTTTTATACCCTCCACCTAAGGATGGGGGTATATTCACTATGTCATTCCGTTTGTAACACCTTGAAATATTCAACGGAGACCCCATAAAGTATATATATTCTTGATTGTCATAAAATTCTAAGACGATCTAGCCATGCCCGTCTGTCCGTCTGTTGAAAGCACGCTAGCTTCTAAACGAAAGGATCTAGGACGTCCAAATTTTCCATAAATACGTCTTATAGTCGTAGATCGGTTGGGATTGAAAGTGGGCGAAATCGGCCCATACGGAAAATTTTTTCCCTCACAAGGACTAAAAATACCCATAATAATCCCTAATATTTTAGCGTATTTAGGCATGTTTTTTGAATATGTCTGCTTATATTTGCTTGATATTTGGTATGCGCATTCCCCTTATAGCAAAAACGTGCACCATAAAGTGATTCTTATTTGTAGGGGGTGAAATGGGACAAAAAAAAAGGGGAAAAAATGGTACATATTAAACGACAACAGCTAGAAACACGAAAATTCGTTGTGTACATTCCTCTAATTGAGTAGATACATAATATAAAATTATTTTTCCCAAATTCGTACTTTTAAGGGGTAAAATGGGAATAGGGGGATAAAAATGGTACCAACCAAACGGCTACATCTGGAATAATAAAATTCGGTGTATACATTCCTCTGATCGCATAGACAAGTAAAATACACGTATTCGTACTTTTTGGGGTTAAAATGAAAAAGGGGATAAATATAGTACCAATCAAATGACCGCAGCTAGAGTCATGAAATTCGGAGTATACATTCCTCTGACTGTGTAGACACGGAAAATAAACTGATTTTTCGAAATTAGTACTTTTTGGGGTCAAAACCTTGGGATTTGGAACTATAAAGAAACTGGTGAACAGGGGGGAGTCTTATTCCCTCTTCCTTGGCTTCTTGCTGGTAACAAAGTAGTTGCATATGCAGATGACGTTGTCATAATGGTAGGTGCAAAATTTCTACCAACAATCAGCGGTCTGTTGCAAGTAGCACTGAGGAAATTATCTGATTGGGCTAGAGATAGTGGCCTGGGCATTAATCTTAGGAAAACTGAGCTGGTCCTATTCACAATGAGATATAACATAGAACCATTCCGGAAGCCAATTCTTGATGGAACGGAGCTCAACCTCTCTCATGAGGCCAAATACCTTGGCGTTATCCTAGATCGGAAGTTGAACTGGAATAGGAAACTCGAGGAACTCCATAGGGAAGAACTGGGGTCTGAAACCAAAAGTTGTAGACTGGATCTACCGATCGGTTGTCAGACTCATTACTACCTATGGATGTTTGGTATGGTGGGGTGCAATGAGAGTGGGTAGATTCCGGGCAAAGCTAATGAAGACGCAAAGGCTAGCAGGACTGAGCATTACGGGAGCCATTAAAAGCACTCCACAAGCAGCATTGGATGTAATTCTGCATCATCCATCTCTGGACTACTTTACAGAAATGATTGCTGCCAAGAGCGCTATAAGACTCAAAGAATAGTATATAGTTCATGGAAATAGATTGGGTGTCCACGAATCGGTCATCAATGGACTACATTGTATCGGTTTTGGACTTCTCATCCTTACCACAGATGATCATACCAAAGAGTTCAGATTGGGGCAATGGCGAGCCCTTCACGTGTTTGTCGGTCTACACTGATGGCTCAAAGATGGAACAAAGCACATGTGCGGGATTCTATATTGAATCACTACAGATACGCAGGTCCCTCCGACTCGACGACAGCTGTAGTGTTTTCCAGGCAGAATTACTAGCAATTGAATCAAGTTTCCTATCGAGTGAGAACATTCCGGTGAATACGGATATAAACTTCTACATATATAGTCAGGCAGCAATGAAATCAATCATATCACAAACTATCAAATCCAGGCTTGTGCTGATTTGTAAACGCTCACTAGATGACCTCAACAACCAAGTCGTCCGTATCTGCTGGGTTTCCGGATATAGCAATGTCAAAGGAAAAGAAATATCAGATGAATTGGCTAGACATGGCTAGTCCTTGTAAATCGATAGAGCTGACCACTTAGCAAAACCACCACCGATTGGAATGTTCTATAGACTGATTGAATTAAGGAAATGGTCACAGATGAATGTAGCATGGAATAGTTTGTCAACCTGCAGGATCGCCAGGGCCACATGGCCAAAGATCGATAGGAGCAAAACCAGAACTCTATTGGAGCTAAAAAAATTTAAACAGGGCACTGCTGTATTAGTAGTATGATCTCAAAATGGCAGTTAGACATCGAAGATTATTGTCGATTATGTGAAGATGAGGACGAGGTAGAATCTATCGAGCACATAATCTGCTGATGTCCTGCGCTATGTGCACGCAGAAATAAATACCTAGGAAGTTATTTTATTAGTAACATGAAAGATATGACAACCCGCACCATTTATGCCCTTTTGCTCTCAAAAGGTCTAAATTGGATTAGGGGTGATTTAGGGACAAGGATGTAACCACACAGACCGATGACGACTAATGAAGAAAGAGAGCCATAAAGGCATACCATCAACAGTATACCGGATGGCTCTCGACTTAATTTTTACCTAGTCATCAACTATTACAACACACCCACACATAGAAGAAAGAGCATCTTCCCAGCGGGAAAATTTGGAAGGCCTTCTAAAATACCTTCTCTTCGGATCCGAAACACATTCCTGTATGCCTTCTGAAAATAGACATTCCAGAAGGCCTTCTTCGCGCATGAAAAAAGATTCGGCACACATTCTCACCTCGCATCTCTAAGAAGGCCTACCATCATCAGCATTTAGAAATCCTATACTCATACTAGACGGCCTTCTTTGAGAAGGCATTTAGAAAGGCCTTCTCATTTCCTATTAGATAGATGCTATGGACATTCTTCATTGCCTTCTTTTAGAAGGCCTGCTAGCATGCTGGAAGAATGAAGGCAGTACGAATGGAGTCGATTTTATTATGTTTACGAGTTTTATGAAAGATATTTTTACAATTCTCCTGATTTGAACTCAATTAAAATACATTTATTTAAAATAATTGGAAATTATTACAATGAAAATTAGTTTTTAAATGTTTTGTTTGTTTAGTATTAAAAAATATTTGTTGTCGTTGTGTCTTTGTTTGTAACAACTAAAAGAGGCAATATAATACAGATCGATATAGATCCACTTTCTGAGTCGATTTAGCAATAGCTGTCTGTCTGTGCATCTATTCCTGTAAGCAAACTACAGGTCGCAATTCTTGGCCGTTTCAAATGAAACTTTATATGTGGATTTTGTCGTTGTAATACGAGCGCTATTTAATATTAAGCGAGCGGTTTAATGTTTATACTAATGTATTTATACATGTTTTCATATAGACCCATTTATCAGGGATGAAACAGAAAAATATTTAACTCCTCTTCAAGAACAAACAAAAAGTGTTCTTACTTTATTACGAAAATATTAATCATATACTTTATACTTTCTTCAGAAATATTATTACACGTCCGGCACCCATTCCTGAAAGCCTTCTACGAAAAGGCATTTTAGAAGGCCTTCCCATTAGATGCTACACGATCGATAACTCATGCTTGCTTGCCTTCTTCGGATAGGCATGCTAGAAGGCCTTGCGGGAGAAGGCAGCGCGGAAGGTGTTCGATTTATCGATGGGTATTTTCTACACACTTTTTGTTGTAAACGCATAACAAAATTCTGTGGCTCATTCCTACTTCGCTTCTTTTGCCAGGCATGCTAAAAGGCCTGCCAAAAGAAGGCAGCCCTTGATTAAGGGTCGTGTGTTTCTATAAACTTTTTGATTCCGTCGCAATAAGTTGAAACGTTAAGTTCTGCGATATTAGTATTAAGCTCTACTGTGATTTTTACATTTAGTTATTATTATTTATTTTAATTATACTTAATTGTGAGTGATGTCCACTTCTTTATAATAATAAGTAATAATGGCAGCTGTAATGCAAACTAGTTGATTTTCAAATAAACAGACCCCTGAAGAAGCTGAAAACAAGCCAGAGAAACGTTGGGTAAAAAATGAAATAAATTAGTTTCATTTCAATAAGAAGTTGACCAAATTAGCCCGTACAAAATTGAAGTTAATAAAAGACAATAAAGTTCTGTAGTTTAGTAGGTAGCACTTCCGATTAACAATGCGAAGATCATGGGTTCAAACTCCAGCCGAGACAAATATAAATGTTTGATGAATTTAAATGAAAGATTTGACAAATATAATTGAAAGATTTAAATTGAAAAAATGTTGAAAGATTTAAATTGAAAATTAATATATAGATAGAAATATTGACAAAAATCTGGTCCATTGGTTCGTCATATTTTTTTATTTTGCGCCTTATTTTTGGACCTTTGTGTAGAGGTCTTCTAGAAGGCCTGCCAGTAGAAGCGAGAGGAGAAGGCCTTGCTCTCCAATCTTACCCTGTGTTAATTTTAAATGAGTATAGAATGCAGCTGGCATGCCTTGCGCCTCCCTAAGAAGGCCTGTGAGAAGGCCTTGCGTCGCTTTCCTTTTCCCGCTGGATTAATACACCCTCATTGCACCTTTCTTCCCGTATTTCACTCTTCATCTCTCACCTTATCCAACTCCATCCACAACTTGCTCCCTCCCCATTTCACCACTCCCTATCCCTCTACTCTAACCTTATACATTCAGGAACAAAGGATATGTACAATGGATCGAACTGGGTCTCCGAGTGTTCAGAATGCAGGAGCATTATGGTCCTTATAACCAAACCTCCTACTGTGTAGAGTAGGTTTTGCATCCCGGGATTTCCCGCGGGAAATTTCCCGGGAATTCGCACATTTTTCATTTCCCGTATCCCGGGAAATTCGTACGGGAATCCCGCGGGAATTCAGAAGAAAATTTTACATATTTCTTCGCATATTTTTTCCATCATTTCCACTATAAAATTAAAAATGTTGTATAACAATTTAGATTACCTCGCTTTTAATCAGGTATGTCAAATATTGCAGTTGGATGACAAAATATTTTTAAGCTGCGTTCGGACATAGACTCAAAATACACTTTTTCGGATTTTTCCTGTCAAAATTGATAATCCGGGAAAAGTAGATTTTAGGCGTGTATCCGAACGCCAAAAATAAAGAATTTAAAGTTTTCGAAGCGACAGGACAAATAACAATCAGTTCATTTAATGCTCTACTGACTATTAATGTGAAGATCGTTCTCCGTCGCGTCCACATTTTCCAATAAAATAAGAAATATCTGATCTTTAATTAATTTTGAAACTTGAAAAGATGTTTAAATTGATCTAATATTACATGAATTCTATAACAGGTTCGTTGTGAAGTATATATTTATTTTAGTTTAATAAAATGTGAATGTTTCATTGGAAAAAATAAGCTTAACTCATGGTAAACAGTATGTTGACGATTACCCGTGCTGTCCCGGGAAATTGAAAAAATAATTCCCGTTTCCCGGGAAATAAAATCTACGGGAAAAATTCAAACCCTAGTGTAGAGTGAAGGTATAAAGAGGGCATTGTCTTAAGGCCTCTTTACGGTTGGGCTTGAATTGATGGATATCATGTTCTGACCAAAATCGACATAAGAAATAGTATTAGTATGTCCAATAAAATATACTATTACTTCATTTACTTCTTGCACAATCACAAAACGAGCCAAAAGTGTACATATGTATGCTATGGTGTGTTAAGCCTTAAATTTCCATGGCATTGATAATTATTCGGAGGATCTGGGCGTTTTCTTGTGATTACGAAAAGAAAGCCCTTTCATCGGTGGCAAGCAGTGTAGACGCTAGTATATACCGGCTAACATACATGCATATGTATATACTAAGTATATATATATATATATTTATATACTAGAAATGTACATATGGACAATTCGCAAATTGTTTAAATGCGGCGCATACAATTGTGCATGTATCGTGTGATTTTGTTGTCGTTGTTCTTGTTGCTGCCTCAAAAGAAATGTGCTGATAATGTAATTTTGTACAAATATGTACTTGTTGTTGTTGTTGTTTCTAGGAGTGTGTGCGCGCTTTTACACCTCTGTTTCTTCTCCTCCTTCGTTTCTTGTTCGATTCAATGTTGGGGTGGGGTGTTGGTGGTGGCGATGGTGTTATTGCGTCGTTGTTGTTGCTGCTTGGCGGGCTTTGCGTTTTTCTTTTGTTTTTCTTTTTCTTCTTACATTCTCTTTGCAATATTGTTGTTATTTTAATTAAATTTTGTATTTTTAGCTTAACTCTTTAATTGTTTAATTGCATTAAAAGTTACGCATACAAATTACACGTTTACTATTTCGAATAGTTTTGTGCTCGTGCAGCGAGCGAGCGAGCCGAGTACCTACAAACAAACGCTTGGCAACTGGAAGGGAAAGCGGCAACATTCTTGGCCATAATCTAAGCTGATTCGTCGACGATGACGACGGCGAGCATTATGCCAATTTGAAAATATGGCCAGCGTCATCTTTCAAAGCGACGACGAGTGCAAGAACACCGAGTTTTGTGTCGTCCTTTCTTTCTAATTCCCAGGGAGTGCTGCAAGCAAGCGTGAGAGGGGATAGAGGAGAGAGAGACTTTCAAAGTGCGCTTCCTCTGATTGCAGTTGCTAGTTGAGTCGAGTAGTTGTTGTTGATGGTGTCGTTGCGTTTGTCTCCCATATGCTTCGATTATTGCATAAAAGAGCTGCCAAGGAAGACATCTGCTTTTTTATAATTTCAGCTCAGCTCACAGCATATTGAGTAAATAAACTTGAAAGTGTCATGCTTCATTTTGTTGATGTTGTCCTTCTGTTGCAGCGTTCTTCTGGGGTTTGTTCCGCAAACCATTCCATGTGTCATGGCAATGTGTTGTTTCTTTTCTGGGCAATGCCGGGTGTTGTTAATGGCTGGATTGACCTTTTTCCTTTTCCATATGAACGCAACGACATTAGGTCGGCTTTGTTACAATAATTTGCTCAGCCGGATCACGAGAATATGACCAATTCTCATAAACAGTAATTTATTTGGACAACTAATTCTCGAAGCCCAAAGCACCGATTTCAAAAGTAGATAAGTAAGTAAGCTTCAGTCGGCTAAACCGACTTATAAATACCCTCACTCTCAGAGAACATATATACGGAAGTTATGGGAATTAAATTTAACATATGGCAGGATAATTTGTGTGGGAGGTACCAGAAGAGTAAAAACGGGGTTAAGTTCGGCCGTTTTTACCCTCCACCATGGATTGTATTCCACAGAGGTTGTCGGTTTTCGTAGAAGTGCAGTAATATTACAGGAAAATATAAATTTTTTAATATAGCCAAACCAAAACAAATACATATATTGAAAAAATAATTTTATAAATAAATATAATATTTTAATTATTTCAAACCATTATTTATTTCAACTCAAAAAAATATACATTCTTGTATTTATATTTTCAAAAAGCTTAAATACCATAGTGGCTGCTACAGTCGTTTTAACCCCTAAAAGTACGAATTTTGAAAAATCCGTATATTTTACTTGTCTATGCAATCAGAGGAATGTATACACCGAATTTCATTATTCTAGGTACAGCCGTTTGGTTGGTACCATTTTTATCACTCCGTACCCATTGTATCCCTTGAAAGCACGAATTTGGAAAAAACATTTTATTGTTCATGTCTACGTAGTCAAAGGAATGTATACTCCGAATTTCATGAATCTAGCTGCGGTCATTTGGTTGGTACTATTTTTATCCCCCTTTTCTATTTTGACTCCAAAAAGTACGAATTTCGGAAAATCAGTTTATTTTCCATGTCTACATAGTCAGAGGAATGTATACTCCGAATTTCATGACTCTAGCTGCGGTCATTTGATTGGTACTATTTTTATCCCCTTTTTTCATTTTAACCCCAAAAAGTACGAATTTTGAAAAATCCGTGTATTTTACTTGTCTATGCAATCAGAGGAATGTATACACCGAATTTCATTATTCTAGGTACAGCTGTTTGGTTGGTACCATTTTTATCCCTCTATTCCCATTTTAGCCCCTAAAAAGTACGAATTTGGGAAAAATAATTTTATATTATGTATCTACTCAATTAAAGGAATGTACACACCGAATTTTCGTGTTTCTAGCTGTTGTCGTTTAATATGTACCATTTTTATCCCTTTTTTGCCCCATTTCACCCCCTACATATAAGAATCACTTTATGGTGCACGTTTTTGCTATAAGGGGAATGCGCATACCAAATATCAAACAAATATAATCAGACATATTCAAAGAACATGATTAAATACGCTAAAATATTAGGGATTATTTGGGTATTTTTAGTCCTTGTGAGGGCCGATTTCGCCCCGTTTCAATCCCAACCGATCTACGACAATAAGACGCGTTTATGGAAAATTTGAACGTTCTATCTCCTTTCGTTTAGATGCTAGCGTTCTTTCAATAGACGGACATGGCTAGATCGTCTTAGATTTTTATGACGATCAAGAATATATATACTTTATATGGTCTCAGGTCGATATTTCAAGGTGTTACAAACGGAATGACAAAGTTAGTATACCCCCATATAAAAAGTCGTGAAACGGATTTGGTCCAAACATACTTGGGTCTTAAGTCACTCCTTCAATGCGTTACACTTTTTTCTGTCCCAAATGATATATACCCTCCTACTCTGTAGATTGAGGGTATAAAAACTTAATTTTAACTAGGAAGGCAGCTGCTAAAAATATTTTTTTTATCTTCAGACCATCAATAGAAATAAACGAATCGATTTGAAATCACTGTGTGTCAGGGTAAATGTCGTTACAAGTACTCACATTTAATAACTGTAAATCCGATGAAGGTAGGCGATTTTATAGACCATATTTCAACACGTTTCACACCAGTATATCGTCATCATGATCCTAGTCGAGATTATTGTATCATTTGGTTCGATTTGGCCTTTATTTTCCGAAAGTTAGGATGGGTCACGAAACAAACTGATGCGGCCACCTCCCAAAAATTAACATTAGATTGTTTAATGATGATTTGCAAAATATTTCCGTACGTATGTAAGCTAAACGCTCCTGAAATCTCCTCTAAAAATCCAGTTTTTCCTGTATAATTTTTATACACTCCACGAGAGTATTATGTCTTTGTGCATTTGTTTGTAACACCCAAAAGGAAACGAGTTAGACCCATCGTTTTTATACAGATCGGCTTAGAATCACTTTCTGAGTCGATTTAGTAATGTCTGTCTGTCTATCCGTCTGTCCATCTTTTGTTGTAATCAAATTACAGGTCACAATTATAGTCCGATCTTAACAAAAATTGGCACAAGTAAGTTTTGTGGATCAAGGACGAACGCTATTTAATTTGAGGCAAATCGGTTCAGATTTAGATATAGCCCCCATACAAATGTCGCTTTCTATTTGACTTTTTCCGCTTTAGAAACCACATATTGTACCCGATTTTCTTTAAAATTGGCACAACATCTTATAATTCAACTAGAAACACCTATGATGAAAGTGGCTCAGATCGGTTCAGATTTAGATATAGCCCTCATACAAATGTCGCTCCCTATTTCACTTTTTCCGCTTTAGAAACCACATATTGTACCCGATTTTCTTTAAATTTGGCACAACATTTTATAATCGAACTAAAAAAACCTGTGGTGAAAGTGGTTAAGATCGGTTCTGATTTAGATATACATTTAAAGGGTGATTTTTTAAGAGCTTGATAACTTTTTTTTTAAAAAAAACGCATAAAATTTGCAAAATCTCATCGGTTCTTTATTTGAAACGTTAGATTGGTCCATGACATTTACTTTTTGAAGATAATTTCATTTAAATGTTGACCGCGGCTGCGCCTCAAGTGGTCCATCCGCTTAGTCCAATTTTGGCATTTCCACGTTTTTGAGTAACAGAGGCCCAATTGCTGCGAACGGCGACGAATCGATAATTGATGGTCATCATTAACATTGGCCGATACAGCTGCGATATTTTCTTCAGTTCGTACTCTACGTAAGCGTCTTGGTGGTTTAATGTCCAACAATGTAAATTTGGTGCGAAATTTAGTCACAATAGCCCGAATAGCCGCTTCAGTGGGTCGATTAAACTGACCATAAAATGGAAGCGTGCGATGAACTTTCTTAACAGAGCACGCATTTTGATAATAAAATTCAATGATTTGCAAGCGTTGCTCGTTAGTAAGTCTATTCATGATGAAATGTCAAAGCATACTGAGCATCTTTCTCTTTGACACCATGTCTGAAATCCCACGTGATCTGTCAAATACTAATGCATGAAAATCCTAACCTCAAAAAAATCACTCTTTATTTATATATATACAAATGTTGCTCCCAAATGTTTAACCGATTTTGGCCAAATTTTACATATTATATTTCAAGTGGATCACAGCGTTCCATGTTTCAATATACCCCCATACAGATGTTCTTTCCAATTTAACATTTTTTGTCAAACACATACATTTACAAGATACAAAAATCCTTCCCGATTTCACTTTTTCACCGAATTAAATTTTATTCGGATTGAAAGTGGAGTGTATCATATAGTCGGTTCCGCCCGACTTTAGCCTTTCCTTACTTCTTTTATGTTGCATTTTTGTCCAACATTTTTTCCTAAATTAATAGACCTTCTTCACTTGGAATAACTCATTGGTCGTATTATTGGAGGTTTAGATTGATTTTTTAAAAGTAACAGCTAAAAACTCATACATATTTCTTGGAAACATTTTTTAAAAGGTTTTATTACAAATAAATGATGATTATCGGACGAAAAATTACGTCTCTGACTTAAAAGAGACAAAATGTTCAAACTCTTTTTACAAAAAATGATTCAACTTCCTTTTGATGTTCATCATTTATGCACCATTTGAAAGGTCTTGACTGCGGCTATTTATTTTTTATGAAATACTAACATCAAATACGAAAAAGCTTTCAGTTGTCACTATGAAAAAAAAACACAAATGTACAATAATTCGACCAATAAGTTACTCTAAAACAAGAATCAAAATTTATATTTAAAGTGATTTCAGGGGTCCAGTATTTCAGAAAAAAAAATTGTCAAAAATGCAACATAAAACAAGTAAGGAAAGGTTAAAGTCGGGCGACGCCCTCCACCTTCTCCATTACAACTGAAATCGAGGAATAAAGTGATATCGGAAACGATTTTTGTAGGGTACTATATTATGAACCGATGTGACCTAGTTTCACAATGTATGTTTGCAACTGAAAAAGTTCGTGTCCTGCCAAATTTTATTAAAATCTGTAAAGCGTCTGAGAGCAAAAATTTAAATCGCGATGGACATTTGTATGAGGATTATATTAAAAGCTGAAACGATGTGGCCCACTTCCACCATAAATGTTTGTGTAGTTGAAGTATAAGGTGTTGTGCTAAATTTCGTAGAACATTTAAATCCTTAAATGTCCTTTTTGAAAGGATTCTTTTGATTTTCTCGAAAAAAGGTTCAAATTGACCCATAAAGAGAGGAGCTAGAGGATTAAGAACTTCTACGATAAGGATCGTCATAAAATTCCAGAATATAGTTCTGACAATAAAAATTCTCTCAGTCATTAACTTACTATTATTTTTTTTTATTTAGTAAAATGCTCCCTTCAACCAAAAAATGAAAACATGAAGACCAGCTGGACTATTTGTTCTACAAAAATGATCTACTCAACATGCCTTTTCAGAATTAGAGGGTCGCTATTCTGTTCCATTCAAAAAGTCTTAATTTGTTGGACAGTGTAATCGAAATTACCTTCAAAACTAAGTATATCCCATTAAAATCGTAGTTACATGCGATTGAATAAATACAAGTTTTTGAAAAAAATCTATTTTTTCCACTTTAAATTGAAAAAAAAAAAATTCGTGAAAAAAATCTATTTTTTTTTTTGCAAAAATACGTTACAATATTTTTGCGAGAAGAATGCATACACAATCGCAGCTATCGATCTCAAAATTAGTACCACTTGATATGAAATGACTGATATGCAAAACAGATCGAATGATGTCGACTATTGGCATGAACTAATGGATACGAATCGGATGGCATGGAATATACCTACACACCTATAACCTTCTAGGCTTAGTCAGTATTCCTCAATTATTAATTGCTCATTCTAGGATTGAGCGAAATTCGGTGTCCTGATCAGCTGATCAGACGATTTGTCTCTTGTCAGGATTACCAACAACTGAAAATACACTCTTTCTTCTACGATGAATTATTTAAAACAAGTAAGGAAAGGCTAAAGTCGGACGGGGCCGACTATATAATACCATACACCACTCCTTGCGTATATACCTTGCTAAACCCAGGGAGTAATTTTATGTAGTTCATATAAATTATACAGCTACTATAAATTCATCTTTAGTCAAATTTAATGAATATGGTAAATAATAAAGTAAATGATCCAATTATCCAGCAGATATTCCGAGTAAAGTAAATATAACATGAAAACATGATAAATATAAATTGATCAAGATCCAATGCTAAATACAGATTATACAGCGGTAATAGGATGAATCGGACGGACATTTGAAGGGGGCCTATAACAACACTTGAGGCCTGTGCCAAAACATGCGCCTATATATTTCTCATTCACGGTAGGTATTCCTAGTTGAAACATATAATGATCTGCAAAATTTGATGAAGATCCGATGTAAGATGTAGTTTATAGAGCTGGAATTGAGCAGAATGGGTCCCATTTGGGTTATACCAAAGTATGGACATATGATACGCCCCACTTTCTATCTCACTATAATTCAATTCGGTAAAAAAATGAAATCGGGAAGGATTTTTGAATCCTGTAAATGTACGTGTTTGACAAAAAATTTTAAATCGGAAATGGCATTTGTATGGGGGTATATTGAAACCTGTAACGATTTCACCAATAAACGTACATGGTGAAAGCGGGTCCATGTACGTTTATTGGTGAAATATAATATGTAAAGTTTGGCTAAAATCGGTTAAAGATTCGGGAGTAACATTTGTATTGGGGCAATATCTAAATCTGAACCGATCTTACCCACTTTCATTTATATTGGGGGCTATATCTAAATCTGAACCGATCTTACCCACTTTCACCACGGGTGTTTTTAGTTAGGTTATAAGATGTTGTGCCAATTTTAAAGAAAATCGGGTACAATATGTGGTTTCTAGAAAGAATCGGGAACGACATTTGTATGGGGGCTATATATAAATCTGAACCGATCTTACCCACTTTCAGCATAGGTGTTTCTAGTTCGATTATAAAATGTTCTGCCAATTTTAAAGAAAATCGGGAACAATATGCGGTTTCTAGAGCGGAAAAAGTCAAATCGGGAGCGACATTTGTATGTGGGCTATATCTAAATCTGAACCGATCTTACCCACTTCCACCATAGGTGTTTTTAGTTAGATTATAAGATGTTGTGCCAATTTTAAAGAAAATCGGGAACAATATGCGGTTTCTAGAGCGGAAAAAGTCAAATCGGGAGCGACATTTGTATGGAGGCTATATCTAAATCTGAACCGATTTCCTCCAAATTCAATACCGATCGTCCTTGGCCAAAAAAAGGAACTTCTGCTAAATTTCATGATAATCGGACAGCAATTGCGACCTGTAGAGTGCGAACAAGCTTAGATGGACAGCAGACGGACAGGAGGGCGGACAGAGAGACATCGGTAAATCGATTCAGCTGGTGATTCTAAGCCGATCCGTATACTTAAAGGTGGGTCTAGTTCGATTATTTATTGGTGTCACAAACATTTGGCGGAAAACTAACTTATAATACCCAAGTCCACGAAGTGGTGTAGGGTATAAAAATTAAAAAAAACGAAAGGGGGTATTTGTTCTTAAAAATTAAATATATAATTTTTTATTGTCAAAAAATATTTTTTTTTGAATTGCATTTATTTCTTAAAATCCATAAGAAAATACCTTATCTACGCGCTTCAAAATATCTTTACTATGTCAGAAGTTATGGAATTTAGAAAACAGTAGCCTCCATCGTTCATCCTAAACATCTCCCCTGCGTTGCGATAACAGTGCAAGAAAATTATTCAAAGGAGTCGTTTATATATTTTAGGATTCGTATTAAAATACTTTTTTATTTGTTGTGAGTAACGACATCAATTTGCTTTGTAAGTCGGTCTAATGTGCATTTGTATTTACGCTCTTTAAATGCCCACCCTGTGCCATATTGAGCATATTGGCAATTAGATAATAATTAGCATTTTAAAGACCAAAAGTCTGTTGCAAAATATAATTTATGTTCGTCCTTCGTATTTCAAGGATAACTTGATTTTATGATGAAAATAAATTTACGAATGTCATTTGGCTGTATTTTTGAAATTAGATACATTCATTTATTGCTGGTTATATCGGTTATGTGGTACTGGATTCATTTCCGATAACATGACTTTTTTCTTTAAGACTGGATAACTAAGCTGCGATAACAAAAATGTTAAAATTTCACTCAAAATATTTTTTTAAATGGTCGCCAAAAGCAATATCAATGTGTGTGTGAAAACAGATTTTGAAAAAATAATTTTGTGTTAAAAATTTTAGACTTAGCCTGCACAATTATCCAGTGTAAGTCAAAATTATGGTTAACGAGGCTAAGTCCATTAAAGTCAACACAAAATATTTTTGTGAAAATTCGTTTTGATAAATACACAGCAAAAGCTCTCATTACCAAGTAATGTGGGGAATAGGGCAAAACCAAAAACCATCACTACTTATTTTTCGGATCCGTTTCTAATTATTTTTATAAAGGGATTGTAAAAAAAAGAAGTACTTCCACGCACGCTTACGAAAAGTTAATAAATAAGTATTTCTAAACGAGTTGTGAAATACGTGACCTCAGGGAGATACAAAATAAGTCAAATAATGTAAATATTATTAATATTCGCCTTAATAAGTGATGAAAACAACGTTTTTATTAAATTATATATTTTGTATCGACTTGTTAACAATCTGAATACAGAATGTAGGGCTGTTTTCTTTAAGCATGGATAGCTAAGCTGCGATAACAACAGCACTGCTATTTTCTGACTCACCACAAAAATATAGAAAATTAATTTTTAAAATATGAAGTTGTATGAAATTTAACTTACCAATATCTACTTATTTAAACCATTATAAGGAAGTAATTATTTCATATTTCAAAATAATGCATGACGTAACGAGCTGTCATTACTAGGTAATGCTAAAAATAATGAGATGTCATTACTACGTTTTTGCTGGGTATATTCATATTGTAGTTGGCGACAATGTGAGCAAAAAATTAAATTTTTATTAACGTTTTTGTTATCGCAGCTTATTATCCCGGCTTAAAGAAAAACAACACTAACGTTTAAAGGTTCACTAATTGATCAGATTTGGCAACGCTATTATCATTTCATGAATAGACCGAATGCTCATTATTTCATTCAATGGGATCAAAATAAACTAGAAGTCAAGCCACTGTTTGGTCGCTATATTATATTCAATTTTGTTCAAAGGACATGTCAATAAGTAATATTGCCTCATATGGAGTAAAGAGAATCCAAGATAGATTCTCGTGGCACCACATACGAATTTTGGGCAAAAGTAGAAAATATCCGAAATCGATGGGTCGATTTTAATAACCCTATAGCTAAATATAGTCCTCTGTGATCTAGTTTACTTACGGTTAATCGTAAAAATAGGGTCCTTTGAATTATTTCTTCAAATTTTTTGCATAGAAAAGTCCTTCCTAGAGCATTTCTTATAAGGAAAGGGAAACGTCAGGAGAAACTTCATTCCAAATTGAAAATAAATAAATTTTATTCATTTTCACTCAATTCTAGGTTTCACTCGTACAACCACCACCCCTTTTCAAAACTACTCATTTTCGCTTATTGGTGATCTCACTGTGAAAGCCCAAACATTGTGTCTGGTTAACCATTCCATTCCATCGAATGTGTTTTTTTTTACTGTAGATATGTTTATGGATGACGAAGCAATTCAATTAAATTTCTCACGGCATGCCGTTGTTTTCCCATTAAAATATCATTTAAAATACGACGTCATTTCCAACGCGACGTAAATTTAGTTTAGTGGTAGAAGTCGATAAATCGAAATTCTACTTTTGTCAATGTTAGTCCGTTAAGACGGTTGCATCTTTGCGCCTCAAAATTGGGTTTTTATAATAATCTAATATTGGGTCATAATTGTTTTTACAAACCCACCGAAGGGCGACAACGCAGAAAACCTCCACTCTGCGTTGTCGGCTTTGCACGTACCCCAGAGGAAATATATTTTTGGGTGATTTTTCATATCAAAAATATTTTGGATACAACAAAATATTTTTGTAAGTTATGTATAGTAGGCTGGGTCACAGTCCATGCAAATGGAAAAACAATTTCCCCCCATTTGTCACCCCACGAAAATAAAGTTTGGATTGTTTAATTATGATTTGCAAAATATTTCGTTCCTAGATCAGAGCTAAACGCTCCTGCAGATACCCCTAAAAATCATGTTTTTCCCGTGTAAATTTGTATACCATACACCACGGGTTATATTGACTTTGCACAATGAAGTTTTATTGGATAAGGATGATCGCTATTTAATTTGAAGCAAATCGATTCAGATTTAGATATAGCTCCCATACAAATTTTACTCCCGATTTTACTCTTTCCGCTATAGAAAGCACATATTTCATAAGATTTTCTTGCAATTTGGCAAAACGTCATATATTTTAACTAGAAAACGGCTCTAGTAAAAATAGGCCAGATCGGTTCAGATTTATTTATAGCCCCCATACAAAAGTCTCCTTCGATTTGACTCTTTCCGCTCTATAAACCATATATTTGACCAGATTTTCTTCAAATTTAGCAAAACGACTTAAATTTCAACCAGAAACAGCTCTGTTAAAATGGGTCAGATCAATTCAGAATTATAAATATATAGCTCCAATACAAATGGCATCTACCATTTGACTCTTTGCATTCTAGAAACTACATATTTTATCAGATTTTCTTGAAATTTGTCAAAACAACTTATATTTCAACTAGAAATATCTCTGGTAAAAATGGGCCAGATCGGTTCAGATATATATAGCTCTAATACAAATTTCGCCAACGATCTGATTATTTCCGCTCTAGAAATAACATGTTTTAAAAGATTTTGTTCAAATTTGGCAAACCAGCTCATAACTCAGCTAAACACATTTATATATTTGATTGATTTGACTCTTTACGCCCGACTTTAACCTTCCTTACTTGTTTTTTTTGTGGATTTTCACACTGACAACTGAAAACGTTTTCCTATTTGACGGTAGCTGCAGTCAATGCCTTTCGAATGCTGCCTAAATGATGAACATCGGAAAGACATTGATGAAGCCGCTGCGCTCATTTTTGTAAGAAAAAGTTTGAACATTTTGGCTCTGAAAACCATCGCCTGCATTAAATTATTTAAAAACAAGTAACGAAAGGCTAAAGTCGGGCGGGCTGACTATATGATACACTCCACTTTTTATCCGAATACAATTCTATTCGGTAAAAAAGTGAAAACGGGAAGGATTTTTGTATCTTGTAAATGTATGTGTTTGACAAAAAATGTTAAATCGGAAAGGAAATTTGTATGGGGTTATATAGAAACCTGGAACGAAATAGGTGAATTATAATATGTAAAGTTTGGCCAAAAGAGGTTAAACATTTGGGATCAACATTTGTATTGGGGCTATACCTAAATCTGAACCGATCTTATCCACTTTCACCATATGTGTTTTTAGTTGGTGCTTTAGTGAGATTATAAGATGCTGTACCCAATTTAAATATATGGTACAATATGTGGTTTCAAAAGCGGCAAAAGTTAAATCAGGACCGAAATTTGTATGGAGGCTATATCTAAATCTGAACCGATTTTACCTACTTTCTGCACAGGTGTTTCTAGTTTGATTACACTAGTCAACAGTCAAAATGTACTCGGGATGCGATAATTTTTTCTGTGTAGATAACCTTGACATGAGCTCGAAAAACGCAATAAAAAATTTTTTTTTCGTTTGGTTTTTTTTTATTATTTTTTTTTTAAATTTTAAAAATTTTTTTTTGGTTAATTTGTTTCGTCCGGCATAACTCGGGAACCACTAGCCCGATTTAATTGAATTAAATTTTAAAAAATTTAAAATTACAATTCCCTTAATCTGTTCATATATTGTTTTCCTATACAAGCAACAGTTTCCAAGTTAAAAATGAATATATAAAGGAAAAAACTTATTTTTTGCCTAAATATTTAAATTTTTTTTTTTTAAAAATCCATAAAAAATCCAAAATGAAAAAAAATTTCAAATCTTATTACTTTTACGTAAAGTCACATAACCTATGAGCAAAATGAGACAAAGATCATGAAAATCGATGCACGCGTTTCGCTTTTATTCGCAATTGAGTAAAGGTATGAATTTCAAAAATTTAAAAAAATTTTTTTTGGTTAATTTGTTTCGTCCGGCATAACTCGGGAACCACTAGCCCGATTTAATTGAATTAAATTTTAAAAAATTTAAAATTACAATTCCCTTAATCTGTTCATATATTGTTTTCCTATACAAGCAACAGTTTCCAAGTTAAAAATGAATATATAAAGGAAAAAACTTATTTTTTGCCTAAAGATTTAAATTTTTTTTTTTTAAATCCATAAAAAATCCAAAATGAAAAAAAATGTCAAATCTTATTACTTTTACGTAAAGTCATATAACCTATGAGCAAAATGTGACAAAGATCATGAAAATCGATGCACGCGTTTCGCTTTTATTCGCAATTGAGTAAAGGTATGAATTTCAAAAATTTGCTCGACATATGCACAACTTTGTCTATGGTAAGGTTTTTTCTTTTTTATTACAAAAAAAATTAAAATTTGTTGGGTGACAAAAATATATGACTTTAAATTAAAAAACAATTCGATATATGTACAAGAAATTATCCTAAGGATATCAACATTAATTAATTATAAAAAAGTTTAAAAAAAAAATATCTAAACACAAAAATAAAAACCTTCAAATTAAAAATAATTATGTGCTTTTGTCTTTCTTTTATATTGTTGTGGGTCTGTTTCTCTTATCAGGAACCAGATATAGTCCCCCATCATAGCTTCGTTCCAAAATCCTTGGTATCGGTGCTCAATTTCTTTCATTTGCTGATGAAAACGCTCACCATGCTCGTCACTCACATAGCCCAGGTTGTCCGGAAAGAAGTCCAAGTGCGAGTGTAGAAAATGTATCTTAAGCGACATATTTGCTCTTCCTGTAGATTGTTGTCACCACACCAGGAGCCAAGAAACCGAACTGTTGCATGCGCGATGCATGCAACTCTGCATCTTCCTTGGAGAGTTTCAATTCTCTAACCCAATCGTTCAGTTCTGCTTGGGAACATAAGCGTTGACCTCCATGCAATGTATATGTTGACTCGCATTCTGATGTAGTTTCTACTGTCTCCGGATCTGATGTTGGATGTATCGCCTCATTATTAGATGCCCATCTTGAAACGGACGGTTGCGGGTCCACTGGTTCTTCGGAAAATGGCACTGGAAAATTCACTGTTGAAACAGCAGCGTAAGTCCATCGTATATTTTTTCCCACGCCTGTTTTTTTGCTAAGACAGAAGTAGCAATCTGTTACATGGCAAAGCGGAGCTCTCCAAAGCATTGGCATGATGATTCTCGGCTGTCGTCTGAAAGAATTTCAATAATAAGTTATATATGTTCTTGAATTTCGTAATCTACACTTACCTTGAGTCAGCTAGCTGTACGTAGCACCTTGGACATAGAGCACTTGGTGTCCACCGCTCATCTATGTTTGAGACCTTTAAATTGAAGCTCTCTTAAAAATGAATCTCTCAATTTAGGTGAAAAACAACGCTTGTTTTTTTTCAGAAACGTATTCTCCGCACATGTAACAAAAATTACTTGGATTGGTATTGCATTCAAATCCTCGCGAACGTTTGCTCATTTTAACTATCGCGTTCGTCGACACTTGTTGAATGAGTAAAATCGATCAATGAAGACCTATTTATACTGTGTATTGTTTAGTATTTTACTGACAGGTACTTATAAATGGGTGTATATTTTTTTACGGTGGCTACATACCTGTTTCACCATGTGTGAGTCTTAAATTTTCCGAATAATGACCACCCATAAATGTGGGTTGCATTTCTGTAAAAAAATCATACAGGTAGCCAACGGAAAATCCAAATAATTAAAAAAGTCCCCTTTCCTTTTTTCCTTTTAATTGTTCACGCACATTTATTACTTTGCTTACGCAATCATAAAAATTAAATAAGCCTTTGTTTATTCCGTTTTGTTAATTCTGAGAATCAAAAAAAAAGAAAAAACCTTACCATAGACAAAGTTGTGCATATGTCGAGCAAATTTTTGAAATTCATACCTTTACTCAATTGCGAATAAAAGCGAAACGCGTGCATCGATTTTCATGATCTTTGTCTCATTTTGCTCATAGGTTATGTGACTTTACGTAAAAGTAATAAGATTTGACATATTTTTTCATTTTGGATTTTTTATGGATTTTTAAAAAAAAAAATTAAATCTTTAGGCAAAAAATAAGTTTTTTCCTTTATATATTCATTTTAACTTGGAAACTGTTGCTTGTATAGGAAAACAATATATGAACAGATTAAGGGAATTGTAATTTTAAATTTTTTAAAATTTAATTCAATTAAATCGGGCTAGTGGTTCCCGAGTTATGCCGGACGAAACAAATTAACCAAAAAAAAAATTTTTAAATTAAAAAAAAAAATAATAAAAAAAAACCAAACGAAAAAAAAAAATTTTATTGCGTTTTTCGAGCTCATGTCAAGGTTATCTACACAGAAAAAATTATCGCATCCGGAGTACATGAAATTTTTTTCAATTTGTTGAGTAGTGTTATAAGACGTTGTGCCAAATTTAAAGAAAATCTGGTACAATATGTGGTTTCTAGAGCGGAAAATGTCAAATCGGGACCGAAATTTGTATAGGGGCTATATCTAAATCTGAACCGATTTGCCTCAAATTAAATAGCGTTCGTCCTTGATCAACAAAACTAGCTTGTGTCAAATTTTGTTAAGATCGGGCTATAATTGCGACCTGTAATTTGATTACAACAATAGATGGACAGACAGACAGACATTGTTAAATCGACTCAGAAAGTGATTCTAAGCCGATCTGTATAATAAACGATGGGTCTAACTGGATTCCTTTTGGGTGTTACAAACAAATGCACAAAGACATAATACTCTCGTGGAGTGTATAAAAATGGATTCAGTGAAGTCATTTTCCGTCTGATATTCATCATTTAGGCATCATTCGATAGGTATTGATTCCTTCTATTTATTTTTCATAAGACCTCTTACAAAATGTTTGCAAGAAATATGAGTTTTAAGCTGTCATCTTGAAAAACCACAAACAATTAATATAAACGTCCAATAATACGACCAATGAGTTATTCGAAGACAAGAATAAAAAATGTCATTTAAAGTGCTTCCAAAGATCTATCAATTCAGAAAAAAAAAATTGGACAAAAATGCAACATAAAAAAATTTACACGGGGAAATCATGATTTTTAGAGGTGTTTTCAGGGGCGTTTAGCTCACAGATGGCTTGACCCAGCGACGAAATATTCTGTAGATCATCAGTAAACAATTCAATCTTCAATCCTAATGTATAGGGTGTCCCATTTAAAATTTTAAATTAGAATCTGCTATAAATAAAATGTGCTGATTTTTTTGTCAAATTTCTAGTTTTATTGGAAAGTTTGAACTTTGTCATTTAATAATGGAACACAATATCATTCATATGACTACCACGACAGGATCGGCAGTACCTCATCCGATCAATCAAATTTTTCAGCCCAAAATCCACACCAAACAGTGACTCGTTCTGGATTTTTTTTTTTGTTCGAAATTGTAATGAAATCGAAAATTTTCAAAATTTTATGTATTGGAAAATTTGGATTCTCTGCAATACGGTTCAAAAATTAAAAAATTCTCCCGATTTTCTTTTGCACAATTTAGAAGTTTATGTTAGTACGAAATAGTGGGAGGAATTTTGGGGTGATCAATAGCGGATATTGTTTTCTAAATTCCATAACTTCTTCAGTTAAGACATTTTGACGTGTGAAGATGCGATTGAAAGGTGTTTTCTTAAGGATTTAAAAAATAAACCTAATTAAAATTTTTGTGTTGCAAATAATACGTTAAAAAATAATACATAACTTTTTATGATTTTAATATTTTTTTTCTCGAAGTAGTGTTTACTTTCTATTGAAACAAATCAGCAAAATCTTCAGCAGCTTGAGTAAAGCTTTATTTGCGTAGAGAAAAAAATATTTGCGGTAAATTTCAGCAAAATTTTCCTTAGGTTGGTTAGTCGCTTTGTCAAAAAATATCACATCTACCCACTGTAAAAATCATTATCATGTCTCCACCTTCGTAAAAAATCATTATGATCCTGTTCTATATTTTCAGATTATCGAGTCCATAGCGCAAGCGCCAAAATGCAAATTTGACAAAAGAAGGTAATTATTGATCATTTTCAAATATTTACATTAAATATGTTTGTAATTTCATCGTTCTTAACGAATTACAATTAATAACACTATGCAACAAAAAACAAGTAAGGAAAGGCTAAAGTCGGGCGGGTCCGACTCTATGATACACTCCACTTTCAATCCGAATACAATTTAATCGGTGAAAATGTGAAAACGGGAAGGATTTTTGTATCCAGTATGTATGTATTTTACAAAAATGTTAAATCGGAAAGGACATTTGTATGGGGGTATATTGAAATCTGGGAATAGGTTAAACATTTGGGAGCAACATTTGTATTTGTATATCTAAATCTGAACCGATCTTAGCCACTTACACCAAAGGTTTTTTACTTGGATGAAAATCGAGTAGTGGTTTCTAAAGCGGCAAAAGTCAAATCGCGAGCCACATTTGTTTGGGGGCTATATCTAAATCTGAACCGATCTTACTCACTTTCGGCATAGGTGTTTCTAGTTGGATTATAAGATGTTGTGCCAAATTTAAAGAAAATCGGGTATAATATGTCGTTTCTACAGCGGAAAATGTCAAATCGTGAGCGACATTTGTATGGGGGCTATATCTAAATCTGAACCGATCTTACTCACTTTCGGCATAGGTGTTTTTGGGTGGATTGTAAGATGTTGTGCCAAATTTAAAGAAAGTCGGGTACAATATGTCGTTTCTAGAGCGGAAAATGTCAAATCGGGAGCGACATTTGTATGGGAGCTATATCTAAATCTGAACCGATCTCACCGAATTTCGGCATAGGTGTTTCTAGTTGGATTGTAAGATGTTGTGTCAAATTTAAAGAAAATCGGGTACACTATGTCGCGTCTACAGCGGAAAATGTCAATTCAGGAGCGACATTTGTATGGGGGCTATATCTAAATCTGAACAGATCGTATCCAATTTTTGCATAGGTGTTTCTAGTTGGGTTATAAGATGTTGCGCTAAATTTAAAGAAAATTGGGTACAGTATGTGGTTTCTAGAGCGGAAAATGTCAAATCGGGAGCGACATTTGTATGGGGGCTATATCCAAATCTGAACCGATTTGCCTCAAATTAAATAGCGTTCGTCCTTGAGCCACAAAACTTACGTGTGCCAATTTTTGTTAAGATCGGACTATAATTGCGACCTGTAATTTGATTACAACAATAGATGGACAGACAGACGGACAGACAGACAGACGGACATTGCTAATCGATTCTAAGTCGATCTGTATACTTAACAATGGGTCTATCTCGCTTCCTTTTGGGTGTTACAAACAAATGCACAAAGTCATAATACTCTCGCGGAGTGTATAAAAAAAGAAAAAAATTGTACCCAAGTCGATTCATAAAATCAATGGATCATTTTATGGGTATTTATTTAAATTTTTACTAAAATTAAAGTTTTCGTCGTAGGTACCTTTAATATTTGTACTCCCATCTTGGATATATTGTTCCGATCGCATCCGATTACATATTCTATTAAAGGTACTTATGACGTCTACAAATTTCACTTTCACATAGAAACATTGGGTTAGGAACAGCCTCCAAAAATTTCGAAAATATATATATATTTTTGTTGGCACGAAAATATCATAAACAAGTAAAAAGCCGTTAAGTTCGGCCGAACTTTATATACCCTCTTACCACCATGGATTGAATTCCACAGAGGCTGTCGATTTTCGTAGAAGTGCAGTAATATTACAGGAAAAATAATGTTGTTTTATAGCCAAACCTAATTAAAATATTGAAAAAAAAAATTATAAATAATTATAATATTTTTATTATTTCAAACCACGCTTATAAGGCAAGGCTATCAATATGTTTACATATCGAGTTAATACTTCAAGTCGATTCAAAAAAAAAAATAAATATTCCTATATTTATATTTTTAAAAAGCCATAAATATTTGTTGATAGTTGGTGCTACAGTTGGTTGTATTTACAAATGTACTAATTTTGAAAATCCATTATCTCACGTACACAGTGCAAAATAACCTAACTTCATGATTCATCAATTTTTGCCGTAAAAGTAAAAAGTACGAATTTGGAAAAATCTTTTTGTTTTACGTGTATATGCAGTCAGAGAAATGTATACACCGAATTCCATGATTCTAGCTGCGGCCATTTGGTTGGTGCCATTTTTATACCCTTTTTTCCTATTTTACCCCCTTAAGACTTACGACTTTATAAAATCTCTTTATTTTACGTGTCTACGCAATTAGAGAGATATACACACCGAATTTAATTATTCTAGCTCTAATCGTTTAGTTAGTACTATTTTTATCCTTTGAAAGCACAAATTTGGAAAATCCCTTTTATTTTTCGTGTCTACGCAGTCAGAGGAATGTATACTCCGAACTTCATGACTCTAACTGCGGTCATTTGGTTGGTACTATTTTTATCCCCTTTTTCCATTTGAACACCAAAATAAACGAATTTCGAAAAATATTTCTGTTTTACGTGCCTACGCAATCAGAGGAATGTATATACCGAATTTCATTATTCTAGATGCAGCCGTTTGGTTGGTACCATTTTTATCCCTCTATTCCCTTTTTATCCCTTAAAAGTACGAATTTGGAAAAAATACTTTCATATTATGTATCTACTCAATTAGAGGAATGTACACAGCGAATTTCGTGTTTCTAGCTGTTGTCGTTTAATATGTACCATTTTTATCCCTCTTTGCCCCATTTCACCCCCTACGAATAAAAATCACTTTATGGTGCACGTTTTGTTATAGGGGGAATGCACATACCCAATATCAAGTAAGTACAAGCAGACATATTGAAAAATGTGCTTAAATACTCTAAAATATTAGGGTTATTATGGGTATTTTTAGTCCTTGTGAGGAAAAAATTTTTCCCTTTGGGCCGATTTCGCCCAGTTTCAATCCCAACCGATCTACGACTATAAGACGCATTTATGAATAATTTGGACCTTCTTTTTTGTGGAATTTTATGAGGATCATTTTTGTGGAAGATCTTAACCCTCTGCTCCTCCCTTTATGGGTCCATTTTACCCTTTTTTTTAATAGAATCTAAATAAGTCCTTTAAAAAGGACAGAATAAAAGTGATGTATAAAAAAATTTGGCCAAAAATTTCAGTGGGGGTCGCCAAAGACACCAAGATAAAGATCGTCACACTTAAATAGCAAAACTAAGCGCCAATTGTTCAAAAAGGGTTAAAATTTGTCCATGTTTTTTTTAAAGAAAATGATGGTATTTCGGTAGAGCTCGGTAAACAACAAATACAAATTTGATATTTTTGCAAAATTTTCATTTTCACGGTAGATTAGCCATATCTGTATTTGATTTGTATTTTTTCGCGATCTATCCAACGGATCCGGCTGATCCGTGGCTTGTAACAGTAGCGAAAATGCTGCATTTGTTACAAAAATCCAATTGCAATTGCATTGATTTGAACCTTTTCTGAAACTATTCCGTCACAAATATTCCCTATTTAGCCAGCAATCATACGCCAAAAAATATTTTGGTATTCTAAAGGGGTTTTCTAATGTCCTTTTAACACCAACATTTATTATTTTAGCCGTATTTAAAAACGTATTCTGGATTTAAGGTATATCGTGTCATCGAATTCCATCATATTGCCTTTTACAAAATTCTGCTTCCCAATAAGATAAATAATAATAATAACCGCCCGCTTCCCAAGGCAAAAAAACAAACGGTAAAATTAAAATCTGCTTTCATATTGATTTTTCTCCTGATCTGTAATTTATGTACCACTTATAATCAAGGTACTTCCCTGAGATATTAAAGAAATGGATATGTTCCATGGTACAATATTATTCAATATTTTTGTTAATGATATTAATTGTTGTTTTTTGAATTCTAGGCATCTTATGTATGCTGATGATTTAAAGATTTTCAGGGCTATTCGATCTTTTAGTGACATACAATTATTGCAGAATGAGATTGATAGATTTTCCCTTTGGTCTACTTATAATGGTCTTCCAGTCAACTATTCTAAATGTCTACATATGACTTTCCACAGATGTAATCCAATAATTTCTCAATACAATATTTCAAGTCATAATTTGGATATTGTGTTGGAAAAGCTTGATTTAGGTGTTTTGTTTGACTACAAGTTACTTTCCTCAGTCATCTAAATTATATTATCCCTAAGGCTTATTCAGTTATGTATTTCATACGTAGAAATACTGCTGAATTCTCAGATCCTTATACGAAAAAGGTTTTATATTGTTCTTTTGTTCGGTCAAAAATTGAATATGCTTCTTTCATTTGGAGCCCAAATGCTTCAGTACATAGTTACCTTCTTTCTTTAAAATCTTTGTCCTCTAGAAGAGATATAGCTTCACTGTTGTTTTTACATGGTATTATAAATGCCACTGTGGATTGTCCAGAGTTACTTTCTCTCATTCAGTTTAGTGCGCCGTCACGATCTTTGAGACATTACTACCCTTTTCATATCGATAGACATTTTTCTAATTATGCTTCCAATGAATCCTTAATTAGATCGATGAAACTTTATAATTCTATTTGTGAATTTGTAGATTTTACTACTTCTAGTCTTATTTTTAAAAAATTGTTAAATAATATAATTAATTAAGTTTTTTATTGTTATTACTATAATATTATTATTGTATTGTAATACATTGCTGGTCTGTAAGGAGTTATTTCCATAGACTTAATAAATGAAATGAAATGAAAACATTAGTTTACGTCGAATAATGGATGAAATGTCAAAAATCAAGTTGATTTTGTGTGATTCTCCTCCGTTCGTAAGAAGAAATTACATTAGAACATTACATTCAAAACACATAGAAAATAAATCAAATTGTTCACTAATCAAACAACATAAAAACTAAAAAATTAATACAATTTCCGCTTTCTTGACTTATGACGAATGAATATTTCTCTTTTTCTAACCTTACTTTACTATTGTGCTAAGAAACTCCTAAGAAAACGTTTTATTTTACAAATTTCAAATCAAAAATGCCCCATCTTTCAAATCCCGCCCATTTGTATATTGTCTAAGCAGGTTACAACTAAATTAACTAACACAATATACAACAATATAGGAATCCCGGTGTCGAATATACTCAAAAACAGGTTTTAATTTCGTATGGGAAGGGCCACGGCCATTTTCCGCCTATCTCTGTGTCGAATATACTCTAAAACCCGTTTTAAATGCATATGGGAAGGGTCACGCCCACTTTCCGCCCATCTTTGCACAACTATTTACACTAGATCTACTAACACAAATTTTCAGCACTCTAGGTGTTACAGAACTGACAATATTCGACAATAGGTTTAAACATCGTATGGGAGGTACCACGCTCTGTTTTCCAATACCGCCAATTTTTTGAACATCTACGCATATTGATGCAAGATGCACTCACACAAAATTTCAGTATTGTATCTGTCATAGAACTGGATATATTCGAAAATGGTTTCGTATGGTTTCGTATGACAGGTGCCACTCCCAATATTCAATAATAGGTTTTAACTTCGTATGGGAGGTGCCACGCCCACTTTTCCAATACCCCCCATTTTTGGCACAGCTATGCAGACTAACGATTAGTGAACTTGCACACAAATTCAAGGTTCTATGGTTCTCGCATATGCTAATTTATAAAAAACGAATAAAACCCCAATTTGTGTGGGAGGTGCCACGCCCACTGAAAATATCAAAAAATTATATAGCCTATTTTCACCACCGGTTCAGCATGAACATACTGTAAAAATTTCAAGAAGATCGGTCCAGTAGTTAAGGCTGCTATAAAGAACAAACAAACACAGATTAATTTTAGATCTAATTTATAGTTTTGATTTTCTGAAGTACTAACTCTTCCTCTGCAACTCCTCTATTAAGTTCAACCAATCCGTTAAGCACTTTCGGAGAAGTGTTGTTATTAGTAATTTTTTCCAAAATTCCCCATGCTTATATAACTCTTCATATTTCATTGTGAAGTGGTAAACTCAGCAACTTCTTTCGTGATCCGTCCTCTTTCTGAATGAGGTTATAGCTAAATATTTTATATTTAGTCTTAATTATGTATTCTTTAGTTCTTAATCAATCTTATCTCAAATACTTATTATTTTAAGAAATGTAAAATGATTACATACTTATAAATTTCTCGATTAAATCGTTGTTTGCTGTGATTCAACTGTTAAATGTGACCTATCCCAATGCAAGGCATGCAATTTTTGCATATTTAATAACTTTCGTTTCGTTTAGAAGCAATTCAAGTCATGTAAAGAATATAAATTGAATATTATTTTTCTTTTATTATCGGATTGTTGCTTTTCTCTCCCGTCATACTTGAAATGACAATAACAATTTGTCATCATCATCATAGTGGCATGATAGTAACATATTTCTCCGACAATCTACAGCTACAACATTTACATAGGAATAGAGCAAATTGAATTCCAAAAATAATAGGTGCAGAAGACAAACCAGTGGCCAGTGTTGAAAGACCAATCCAACCAGGATTGGTCTAACCACTCCAAAAGATGAACTTCATGTCATTCCATAAGAGTTCAACATTCCTTTCGAATTTTTGCTCTTACCCACTGTTGATGTTAGAAGAATCCACAGCTCCACAGTTTCGACCTAATTCATTTATTTTTGTTGTATTTAAATATTTTTGTGTGTCATAGCGACACTAATTCATCATTATTCAATTATATATTGTGCCATTTCTTGATATTAAAGTAGGGTGTGTCTAAACTAAATTACATCAGCTGATAGGCTCTCTCCCTACCTAGGTGGTGGCCTATTATAGAACAACGTACCATACCAACAAATACACAGACAATTTTTAATTTACTTGTGTTTTTTGTAATATTCGCTCATACGAAAAAAAAACTTATGAGTATATAGATTACGATATTCATACCTAGATATTTATACGATTATAATAGTTTACACACATTTTGTCGTAAGACAATTTAATATGGAAAATTATATTATTTTATTTATGGATAATTTTTTACTGAGTTAAACTTTTCGTCGAAGATCTGGTACTCTGGTGTCTTTTGAAGTACTTTGAATTACAAATGAAGAGTTTTGAATTTCAAATGATGTCTTTTGAATTACAAATGACGACTTTTGAATTACAAATGACGAGTTTTGAATTTCAATTGTCATTTTTTGAATTTCAAATGGAATTTTTGAATTTCAACTGGTGTCTTTTGAATTTCAACTGGTGTCTTTTGAATTACAATTGTAAAAGGTGTAGATGAAAAGAGTCGAAATCTGAACCGATTTTCTTCAAATTAAATAGCGTTCGTCCTTGTACCGAACAAAGTTTCATTTGGTTTTATGTACAATTGCGACCTGTACTTTGATTACAAGAATAGATGGACAGACAGACGGACATTGTTAAATCGATTCAAAAAGTCGATCGGTATAATTAACAATGGGTCTATCTCCTTTCCTTTTTGGGTGTTACAAACAAATGCACAAAGACATAATACTCTCGTGGAGGGTGTAAAAACGTACCTGAGCCCTTCTCAGTCAAAATTGAAGGAACGTATGAAGAGAGATTCGTGCGCTGTGACAGTGAAAAGAAGAGGGGGAAGTCGAGGACTTCTTATGCGACTGTCCAGCTCTAAAAACCACGGCACAGGTCGTCGGGGGAATTTATGTTTGAGGTCCAATCAAATACCTCAAATTTTCAGGCCTTTCCGAGTGGTATGGTCCATTTCCGTGGAAGTGAGCGGGCACGTAAACGAACCAATCAATCATCGGTCCATGTTTTTATATAGCCTCCATATAAATACTCCTCCTGAAGAGATTTCATGGCGCTCTATAAGTCACGGATGTTGGGGTTTGCTATTATAATCGGCCAATGGCCCTATGCTCCTCAATAGAGCGATCGACTTTCAATATGTTTTCTCAATAAAAGAAGAATACGTTCTTATGATATTTTTTACAAATTGACGTTCATCAACTGTGCTTTTTGATAACTATTCAAAATATGTGGTTTATTAAATAATGGGCCAAATCACGGGACTAATGAGATAACTTAGTTTTATGACTTTTCTTAAATTCTGTGAATTCTGTCTGACAAAGATTGTCTTCGCCGTTGCCATCAGTTTGGTGGAAAGCCGTGCATTACATGAATGAACTTTTCTCCGAGTATGCCAATACGGGGCCTATAGAACGGATTGAATGTAAAATCAATTTTCTAACAGCATCAGACATTGGTGATGGGGGGGGGGAGATGGAATATTGCGAACAGAGAGGTAGAAAATACGGGCACATACACAGGCAAATGGCAATTGTCGATGTAGTTGAAAATTAAATTTAAATGCAAAATCGAGAGTTACAACATCGCCAGCTCTATATATATATATGTCGTATGTACATACGACAACAGCAAACACACATAGTTACACGTGTCAGTATGGACACACATCGGACGAATATACACATACTAGTACATATATATAGTATTACTCGTATATAGTACATATAAGCTACGGATGAGCAATCCCAGCAGCGACCACAACAACAGCAGCAACGGCAGCAGCAAACCCCAGTCAAAGTGAAACAACGTCAAGGCACAGCCAGCAACAAAGCTCACGTTTGTGCTACCACACAGTGCACAGTGGGGCAAACATACAAGAGATCTGCTTAGAATTAGTTTTTAATATGACAGTCTTGAAATGTGATGCGTTCTAATGGAAATTTGGCATTTGGTTTCAATCTACTTCGGGGTCAGATGGATCATATGGGTATATATTCATAACGGATTCAAACATTGGCCGCTCTCACCCGAGCATCAATTAGTGTCTTAAGGCACCGTTTTGAATAGACCATACCATTTGGAAAGATCTTTTTTTATTTAAAACGGTGCCTTGACACTCTCGTTAGGTCGGCCACATCAACCAACGAATGGTCTGATATATCCTGCCTGAATGATTGAGATATTTGATTAGATCTCTAAAATAATTTCCGATATCTCGTCAATGTCGTCTAGTAATTGATTTCCAATGGCTCTTTGCCTTGGATTTAATAGAGCTGGGCAGTCAACTTCTTCGTTGTCGCGGCTACGACAGTATTCGTTGAATTGAAGCTTCATTCGTCGCGCTCGGTTTCCATTTGAAACCCCTCTGCCATGGGTTTCTTAGAACTGCTCTATTGTCTCTTATTTCTCTTCGGTGTTGCAGCCACGGCAGTGATCGTTGAATTGCACCTTCATTTGTCGCGAACGGTTTGCAATTAGCCAATGACCCATCCGCACTGTGATCATTCTTTTAATTGAAGCTTCATTCGTCGCGCTCGGTTCCCTATTGGCACCCCATGGTACCATGAGTTTCTTAGAGCTGGGCAGTCGCAATGACCCTGCCGCACTGCTATCATTCTTAAGGTCTCCGAAACGTCTTATGTTATATTTAGTCCAGGACTATCTGGATATTTGACAAGAGTCTAAGTTTTTATATTTGAAATTACATCGGTCTAAGTATTGCAAGAATATACCGACCATCTCCGTAGTCAGTGTTCTTATAGTAAATCCCACCAACTCCGTAGCGAGGGTAATTAAAGTAAATCCCATTCAACTCATCTCCTTGTTCGTTCTCATAAAACTCCCTGTGTCTAGGGATACATATAAGAGTGACTTCAGATATATACCTCAGTCTGGACATATTCTCAATACACTGACCTACTAATGTAGACGATATGCGGTTAGATATGAGAGACAAAAGGGCTGCTTGACTGTCTTCAAAGATTCATATGCGACCCGTTTACATCACGCTTCCTTAATTGCGAAGATTTCGTCTGAAAGACGTTGCAGCTATCATGAAGGCAGAATACCTTCTGAGAAGACACCGGAACCAACTCCATAATCCGTGTATACCTCAGCCTCAAACATTTATCAAGGGATATCTTAGAGCGACAGTGAGGGCACGTTCTGTCAATTAGACAGAAACTGAGGCTCTGACTTTATAATATGTTATGTTATATTGGCAGCCGCAATGAAATCACCCGACTCTCTTCGATCTTTTGTATACCGCAAGTGGTTTACGCAGTTAACATTGTCGAAGAATTCGAAGATAGCTGAAGAAGAAAATGAGGCGCTAACTAAATCATAGGTTAGATTATATTGGCAAAACCCACAAAAAAATCATCTGACTCACTTGGACTAGACCGTTATTATACTACCAACATTATCAAATTATTCCAAGGTGATGCTAATAACCTTGCTAATTACCGCCCGATTGCGATTTGATCTGCGCTCTCGAAGGTTATGGTGAGTATGGTTAACCACTATCTTGTGAGATATTTAGAGACCAATGACTTACTGAATGATCGACAGTATGGCAATCTAAGGTATCAAGCTGTAGGTATCAATCAATCAATCAGGTCTCCTACCTGATGACACTGGTGTCCGCAAAGTGGAGTCAATCCATCCACCAGTTTAGTGAGAGTAAGGACGTTGCTCCAAATATCTCCAAGGCCTTCGACAGAATCTTGTACGGCGCACTCATATCAAAGTTTGGTAGTGTCTCTCGATTTATACCGAGTTCTCATCCGACGAGCATTGGTTAACCGCCTCGTCCGACGAGTATTGGTAAACCCCTTCCTATTTCTTACTTTTTTCGACGACCTCTTAGATCAGACTTCGAATCCAATCTATTCATTCGCGCATGACAGCAACCTCTGTCATTCATACTCTTTCGATCACACAAAAACTAGTAAATAAATTGAAGACAAAAGGCGCTTGGTGAGGATGAGTCTCTCAACCAGGATTTACTGACCATTTCCGATTGGGGTCGAGTGAATATAGTAGATTTTAACGCTCACAAGCGATTCACTGATCCAATCTTGTCGTCGATTTCAATGAACGGTGTGGATATTGAGAAATCATAGAAAATAAAATGTAATGTTCGTTGGACAAAACATGTATTTGATGTGTCGAAAGAAGCATTCAAGTGTCTGGGCTTTTTAAGAAAGAATTATTTCACTCCCTCGGATCTTCTCAATATCTACACTACCTAAATCAGACAACAAATGGAATACAACTCCCATGGTCAGTTTCTCCAAGCTACTTGATCGTGTCCATAAGAGGACCATCACCCTCTCTATAGGTGACGGTAGGATATCCAATTCTATTGTTTCCCTTGAAAACCGTCGTTGTGTTGGATGTGTTTCGTTGTTCTATCTACCATGAAAGCATGGTGTTTGTTCTTAGGATATTCATGATCTTATACCGCCCGTGAGAACATTTGCTAAAGATCCGCTACTTTCAACGAATATCATAGAGCGACAGAGAGGACAGGATTATGCAGAAGCTGAGGCTTGACTTAATCATAGGTTAGGTTATATTGGCAGCCGCAAAGAAATCATCCGGCTCTCTTTGATCTTTTGTATTCCACAAGTTGTTTACCCTGTTGACGTCGCCAAAGAATTCAGAAGAACTATCTTCAAATAGTACTGATTTATCACTAAAAACTAAATCACTAAAAATGTGGCGTAGGTATGTAGATTATATCGACAGTCATAAAGAAACCATACGACTCACTTGGACTAATAGAACCAAACGTTTTTATCCCATCGACGTTGCCGAATCATTCAAAGAATCGCAGTATCTTCAACAGAGAAGGTGTTCGGCAGGTGTTCCCAACACAATTCACATTCTAAGAGTTCCTGCAATGTTTTTTTTATATCTACGCCTATGAGGGTCCAACCTAAATGTTCGTGAACTGCCGCTGCGATGAGTCTATGATAAGTCTACTGCACTGAAATCCACGTAGACATTTATCGACCTCTTCATTTTATATTTTGTGCAGATCAGAACTGGAGGCTAGTACCTAAATTGTAGCTTTTATGCCGGTAGAGGATTCTCAATTAGGCAGAAACTGTCATTGCTGAACACAAGATCTCCAAATCTCCGAGAGAGAAGGTGTTCGTTCGACAGGTGCTCCCAACTTTCCTCACTTTTCGGATATCTGCGTCTATAAGGGTCCAACCTAAATCTGCACGGACTGCCGCATCAGTTAAGAAGATAATAAGGTGCCGAATCATGCAAAGAAAGCTGAAGCACAGTATCTCCACTCTCCTCATTCTAAGAGTTCATGCAATGTTTTGGATATCTGCGCCTATAAGAGTGCAACCTAAATCCGCGCGGCTTGCCGCTGTGATAAAACAGTGATCAGCCTGCGCCACATAGACATTTATCGACTTCTTCATATTATATTTTGGCCAAATCAGACCTAGAGCCTTCCATCTAAGATGTAGTCTTTATGCCGGTAGAGGTGTACGTACTTGATTCTCAATTAAGAAGAAGATGAAGCGCTGACTGGATTATAGGTTAGTTAATGTCGTCAAAATCATCTGACTCACTTGGACCAAACGTTTTTCACTGGCATTGCCGAATCATTCTAAGAAAGCTGAACGCAGTATCCCCAAATCTCCGACAGAGAAGATGTTCGGCAGGTGCTCCCAACCTTCTCATCGATCACTTCATATTATATTTCGGTCAGGTCAGGCCTAGATCATTCTACCTAAGTAGTCGATTTTATACCGGTAGAAGTGTACTTTGCAAGCAAGTTTCAGTGGATCTTCTTATATTTATTTCGGAGGAGAGGTCTTGCGCAAACTCGGCCTTCGCAGGTCCCAAGCCCGAGTGAAAAAAGACGAGGGGAAAATCACCGAGAGAACTTTGAAATATCCCTTTTGCATCAATACTCCAACATCAAGCTAAGGTCCCACCTGATAGATCTCTAGTTCTCCCAATCAAGGTTAGGAGACAGTGGACCAATTCTCAGTTCCCTGAAATTACCAATTTGTTAAATAAAAATTCCAAATGGCTCGAATAACAGATTACCGACCTGGCGACGAAATTGGACTACAGATTACGGAACATGGAACATAAGAAGTATTAATTAAAAAACAAAAAGAATTACTAGAAAGGTTAAGAAAAATCAAAGTAATAAAGTAACATTAAGACATTACAAATGGGTCGAGGATGTGAAATTTGTAATTTATGTTGAAGATCGACCATATGATTGATATCAGCTGATGCTGGAAGGTTGAAGATCGACATCACCTGATGCGAGTATGGCAATGCGGTAGTATGGCAATGCGATAGTATCCACATGTAGATGGCGCTGGATGTTTTGAGTACTTCGTACGAAGTAGTAATACGTGCTGAAATAAAATTAAATTAGAAACTAGTTTGAGTTGTGTTTTCAAAAAATTGTCTCCATCATCCAGGTGGGAATACAAATGGACAATAACAAATGTGTCGAGGATTTGAAATTTTTAATTTCATTCTGATTTACTCTGGTGTAAGCGCTAAATAGAGCATAAGCTGGGACCTACTCACGACGATTCGAAATCGAGAAGTTACGATCGAAATTAATTTCTATTTTCTACGAAACAAGTATAAATTTCCAACAAAAACTGATAGGATGTTGGGATAACGTTAGGGTATCCAATTATTCGGACTTTCGTTTGTTTGAAAACAAAGAATTTTCAATTAATCGAATAATGACATCGAGAACTATTCGATTAATTGAACAATTGTCCACTTAAATAAAACATAACAAGAGTTATATAGACAAGACACGTGAGTTTACGGATAGTTCAACTATATATTGAACGTTTATTACGAACCTGATTTTATTTAAAAATTATAGTTTCAAATTCGAAAGACTCGAAAGAAGTTGACAAAAATCTTAATTTCTTGTCAAAATAAAGAACCTACCCTTAATTGAGCATAATATCATTAGTTATCCATAGATTTTTTTTCGAATATGGATCATGTGATTTATAACAGAACTGAATTTATTATCACGGTGTTAATCTCAATTTTGTTTGCTATTATCACATTTGTATGAATTTAATATTCTTTATAACACTATGTAACAAAAATAAAAAATTTCTCAGTCCTTGGGATGTAATTGTTATTTCGTCTTAAAAGTATGGAACGCACCTAATATTCCTCTGAAACTTTGCTTTTGTGACCAGGACAATGTGATTCATTAAAATATGCTAAAATTATGAGAAAAACGTGTTTGAGTCTTTCACTAGAGAGAAAATCATACAGAACAGCACATATAAATCAAAACTAGATTTTATTAAAACTTCAGAAAACCAAAAACATAAAAGTAAATCAGAAGCGGGTGGTTTTTCGACATTTGCGTTTATACTGCGAGTCACTTTCTCTAATCAATCCCCAAATGTAATCTCCCATCATGTTCTCATTGTATTGTCCTTGGTATCGCCGCTCAAATTCCATTATATCCTGATGGAAGCGCTCGCCTTGCTCCTCTGAATATGCTCCCATGTTCTCCTTGAATTTGTCAAGATGTGCATCCAGAATATGGAGTTTGAGAGACATCCTGCAGCCCATTTTGCCGTAGTTCTCCACCAGACTTTCGACCAGCTCCACGTAGTTTAGTGATTGCCTAGGAATCCCTGTACCACTGACATAAAACTCATCCAAGCAGCTTTCTCAACACGAGTGAGCTTCTTGGGGAATTCCTCACACTCGAAGATTTTCTTTATTTGTGGTCCAACGAAGATACCGGCTGTAACTTTTGCCTTAGAGAGCTTAGGGAACAAGTCTTGTAGGTACTTGAACGCTGAATGAATTTTTGTCGAGAGCTTTGACGATTTGCTTCATAAGACCCAGTTTGATGTGGAGTGGTGGCATCAGTACCTTCTGGGGGTCCACCAAGGGCTCCCACTTGACGTTGTTCCTTCCCACTGTGAATTCAGTTCGTTGTGGCCATTCACGCTTACTGTAGTGTGCACTGTCGTTCCTGCTGTCCCACAGGCAAAGAAAGCAAGGAAACTTGGTGTAACCGCCCTGCAGGCCCATTAAGAATGTCAATATTTTGAAATCTCCGATCACTTCCCAGCCATATTGCTCATACTTCAATGCGTTCAGCACTTTCTTGACGTTGTCGTAGTTCTCTTTGAGAGATACTGAATGCGCCAGAGGAAGAGACGGATACTTGTTGCCATTGTGCCATTCAGCAAAGTTATCTTGCGACAATAGCTGTTTTCTATACTTTTGGGACCTAACTGACTAGGAAATAACAATTACAACCCAGGGACAAAAATCTTGTTACATAGTGTAATTTAACAAATTCCGAAGCTATTGGTCAGTTTTTGCTATTTTTTAAATGAAGTCGGATAAATCGTGGAGCATACATTTCAAAAATCGAAAAACTAGTGGTTATTGGATTTTATATGTGGTGTTTCATAGTTTATTACCCAAATGGAGCAAACTGACGATGATTTCATTGGTTTTAAGGCAAAGTTTATAATATCGATTAATCGATTTTTGGGACAATTTATTCGAATTATTCGTTACTCGTAAATCATGATTTTTTCATTATTCGAACAAATATTTGACAAAAATTAATCGAATAAAATGAAATCAGTTGTATACCCTATATTTTGAATATTTTTGTCAAAATCTATGCCCTTTTTAAATTAAATAAATAAAATCGCATTTTGGTTTTAATTTTATCAATTTTGAATGCCGTGAAAGCCCCTGATGTAGGATCTGCGAGTGGAAATAAATCAATGATAACACTAATATCGATCTACGCTCCCACAGACGACAAACGCGCAGAAGTAACATGGTATGTCGGTCCTGATCTGCAAGATCCTTAGCTTTACAGTTCTCCTCTTGCCCTTTAAGTCATATGACTGGACAAAAAATAAAATTAGTCCTCAAAAATCCACTCAAATCGATCTTGTGGGATTTAAATGGGGCCAAATCGATGCAAATCAAATGAGACCATTTCTACCCAAGATCGTCAATATTGTTGGCTTTACAGTTCCCTTCTTGTCCTTTAAGTCCTATGCCCGGACCCAAATAAATTCAGCAGTTGCAAAGAAAAATTAGACCTCATTTTTTGTGGTCTAATTTTTCCATTCAAATAGGACTTGTGTGATTTAGAAGGGGCCATTTCGCATCAATTTCAAATATTATAAAAAGGGTCGAACAAAATGGTAGAACAAATGTTTACCCATGGTTTCCAACTCGAGGAGCTGCCCTGCAAAACTCAACAACCCATTAAAATCGAAGCAGAGATGTGATTCAAATGAGGTCATTTCTACCCACTGTGCTGTGCCGTGCAGTTGTTTGGTTGATGCAACTAATTGCGAAATGTATTCCACACTCTCGGATGGTGGATGGTGGCGGATCAATCCAACCAACCATCCAACAACAACAACGAACAGAACACACTTTGCCTTATAGACCAGACCATACACTCACGTAGTACGACGCCCAGAAAGCACTCACTCAACTCAGTCACGTTTGTAGTACAAAATACAAAATACATAAGCGACAGTGGCATTGGCAGTGGCAGCGACAGCCGCCAACCCGTACCGGGCAACAAATCTGGTGCTGGTAAGGGCAAGCGCATGTCAAGAGCGGGCGACCTTGACAGTGAACTTGAAAATGAGCGACAAGGATTTTTTTGTTTTGTTTTGCATTTTGCAACTATACCACAACTACAGTACGAAACGAAACGACGACAATACGAAATGTAACGAGCGAGCGAAGGCATGAAAGCAAACACGAGAAGACACTACGCCGCGCACGCACACACACACATGCACACACTATGCATACATACACAAAAGCAAAACAAACAAACAAAAGTTTCGCGTGACGTTAGCATGAGTTGCATCGTTACCACCACCAAACCAACAGGCCAAAACTCTGGCACAAATGTTTTGTGTATCCATCGGATACCAACACAACTGGCAATTGGCTCTGGGAAAGTGAAACACACAGAGAGCGAGAGTGTGTGAGGGAGAGAGCGTGACCAAGAAAAGCTTACACTGGTGTAAGTGAGTGCTACGTTACACGGCAGAACTTTTATAAGCTTATATTGATTTTTTGTGCAAATTGCAAGTGAAGAGAGAGAACTGCTCACACCTTTACCTGCACTCACACTGTGCCAAATGCTCTCACTCTCTTCCTCACACACTCCCTACCACACTCTTTATTCGGATTGTATTTTTGTGAATGCAATGTGTTGTGTTTTGTGCTTTTTCATACCCTGACACCAGCTGATTGTTGTTTATAGAGAAAATTCAATTCAATACACAAATCGGTAGGGATGACACTGTACAGTGTACACTGAACAGTGTAGAGTACACCAGTATTGAACTTCGTAATATGTAGTCTTCTCGTGCAGTACAGTATTGCGCCAAAATGTAACAATGAAGAAGTTTGTTATACCACCAGTCTTAGCATTTCTGTAGTCGGAAGGTCTTCGAAGTTTTCCGAGAATTCCGAGCATGTCCCCCTGTTCCGAATCACCTAGCAAAACATTCGAGGTGCATCACTACACCTTTTTCAATTGTAATTCAAATGACATCACATGAAATTCAAAAGACACCAGTTGAAATTCAAAAATTCCATTTGCAATTCAAAAAATGTCAAATGAAATTCAATGACAGGTTTTGAATTACAATTGAAGAGTTTTGAATTTCAAATGATGTCTTTTGAATTACAAATGACGACTTTTGAATTTCAAATGGTGCCTTTTGAATTACAAATGACGAGTTTTGAATTTCAAATGATGAGTTTTGATTTTCAAATGATATTTTTTGAATTTCAACTGATATTTTTTGAATTTCAAATGCAATTTTTGAATTTCAAATGGTGCCTTTTGAATTACACTTGAAAATGGTGTAGATGTTGTAGCCACTGCCCCACAGTGGTTCAGATTCAAAATCCATCGGCCAAAATGCAATAACTTTTGGACATTTTTGAGTTCTGTAAAAAAAAAAAACAAAAATAGTCATGGACCCAAGGATCATTTTGAGCTATTATAAATCAGCCCAAAGTTGACTACTTTTCAAATTTTTCGATTTTAAAGAAAAGTGATTTTTTATTTTTATACTTTTTATACCCTACACCACTATTTTAAGTTAGTTTTCCGCCAAATGTTTGTAACACCAATAAATAATCGAGCTAGACCCACATTTAAGTATACGGATCGGCTTAGAATCACCAGGTGAATCGATTTGTCCGTCTGTCCGTCCGTCTGCTGTCCATCTAAGCTTGTTCGCACTCTACAGGTCGCAATTGTGGTCCGATTGTCATGGAATTTGGCAGAAGTTAATTTTTTTGGCCAAGGACAATTGGTATTGAATTTGGAGGAAATCGGTTCAGATTTAGATATAGCCCCCATACAAATGTCGCTCCCGATTTGGCATTTTACGCTCTAGAATCCACATATTGCACCCGATTTTCTTTAAAATTGGCACAATATCTTATAATCCAACTAAAAACATCTATGTTGAAAGTGGGTAAGATCGGTTGAGATTTAGATATAGCCCCAAAACAAATGGTGCTCCAGAATGTTTAACCGATTTTGGCCAAAGTTTCAATATACCCCCACACAAATGTCCTTTCCGATTTGACATTATTTGTCAAACGCATACATTTACAGGATTCAAAAAGTAATACCGATTTCACTTTTTACCGAATTGAATTGTAATGAGATAGAACGTGGAGTATATCATATAGTCTTTAGCCTTTCCATAATTGTTGGGGAGATGCCTCTATGGGCATATGGGCATCTCCCTAACAAGTGTGGTGTAACATAAATGGGGCCCATTCTGCTCTACCCCACTAGGGTCTACTGCGGGGTCTTTCTTTCATAAAAAATATAAAAAAAGGCAAATGTATGGGGCCGCCTTAAAGGTTGCAGATGGAGGGTAGGTGTGTTCTGAAAAAATATTGTGCCTGACAAAATATAGCGGATGGGTCTTACATTTGACCCTACTAGCGGTCTCCTGGAGCCAGTAAAAGCGGTGCGACAAATTTTATAAAAAAATACTTTTTTGTATGGGAGACCCCTTAACGAATAGGGATAGAGGGTATGTGATTTCGAAATAAATGTCGGGGAGCGAAAATTAATGGGAGTCGGTCTAACATTTAACCCCGACTTCGAGGCAGTTTTGGGACCTTTCCTCTATTTTTACCACTTACCTTTGACCCCGATGAGCGCTCACTTACACTCACCCCACCACCAAAAATTTTTGGCTCATCAATTTTATTTCCGAACCTCACAAAATATGGTGTTCTAGCATATCAAAATCCAAAAGACGTGCAGTAGCCCACCCCTACTGAACAATAACTAAATTAACCCTTAATAGGCAATCTTGAATTTGATTGATTTTTGGTGTTTGGTGTGTTCCGCCATCTAACGTTTTTTTTCAACTATTCAACCGTTGGACTATTATTTGTTGGGGCCGAGGCAGACATTTGAATGAAATTATTTTTCATTATTAATCGGAAGGATTGTACTTTCAAATAAAAAAAGAAATTAGAGAAAATATTCAGTAGTTTTTTTATAGCATTTTCAAAAAAAAGTTATTTGGCGGACCCTTTACAAACAATCACTCTTTGTGGGTGCATTGGTTTTTCGACAATCACTATTGGATTATCATTTGCCCAAAGCTTATTGACGAATCCACTGAGGTGAAAATGTGTCTCATCACTGAAGATGATTTTTTTCGAAAGTGCACGATATGCATTTTGATTTGAACGCCCATTTTCATAATAAGCCTGAATAACTTTAACGCGTTGCTCGATTGTGTATCTTTCCATGGTTCAAATTGAGTTAGTCTGAAATTGAGAAATGTCAAATGAAATGCAGAAAAAAACTTCACGTTTAGGTGTGGTTCTCATTAAACATCGACCCTTACAATTTAACCACCCTTTATTACTAGAGTTAACACTCCGTGTCACGATACTGAAATCTGCCCTCGCTACCTTTTGTCTTCTTGAACGCTTCCAAACCAGCGAGAGGAACAAAACAGACATCTGTTTTAAACACTCTACTTCACTAGGCTGAAATACGTCCTTAGTCTTCTTGAACTCTCCGAAAAACGCGATCTGTTGTAGAATTTAACTTCCTTTGGGTTAAAATCAGGATTGGAACACACTAACTGCATTATAGATCTTTTCCTAACCTCACACCCTGAAAAGTATGAAGTTAATGTTCTAGCACCTCTTGGTAATTCGGATCATTGTATTGTTTCAGCATCTTTTTCGTATTCCACTCTTCGTGTTGCTTCGACCTCAGTCCCAAAGCAGACAATATATATAAGAAAAGGCACGTTGGGCTGAGCTCAACAGCTTTTTCCAGCTTTTCAATTGGCGATATAGATGCTGCGGCTGAAGTGATCGAAATGAAGTCATTTATTCCAACCAAAGTTATTTCAGATAAACCATCTTATAAAAGTTGCTTTAACCAGATGCCCAAGACTGGTGTCAGATCCAAAGAGGAAGCATTCAAAAAAATTAGTAAAAATGCCAACACCGATCTGCTACGCAAGCAGACAAGCACTATATATGCCAGAGTACTTAGACGTGAAAAGTTTCTGTAGGAATCTTGCTGCCAAACTTCTTTGTTCTCCTAGGGGAAGTAAGAGCCTTTGGTCATTTGTAAAATGAGTAAAGTATAACTCCTCATCTATCTCAAAGATAATCTCATATTCACTAACCTGGTTGCCAAAGCTAACATATTGCCGGAAATGATTGCAAGGAATTCATCCTTGGAGGAAAGCAATCAAGCAATCAACCATTTAATGTATCTAGTTACATACCTCAGAGTTAAAAGAATTCTCGTAAATCTCGATGAAAATAAATTTCCGTGCCCGGAAGGCATTTCAGCACGTGTCCGACGCTTGCCCGTCCACTTCACAACCTTTTCATTCACGCATACCGTACACGGGTCTTTTCAGCGCGTTGAAAGATTTCGAATATACATCCTATATCCAAAAAAGGTGAGGCTAACTCTACTAACTACCGCCCATTTCTGATTTGCTCTACGCTCTCGATGGTTCTGAAGACTATGATTAACAACCATCTTGTGAGGTATTTAGAAACCAATGAGTTACTTAATGATAGACAGTATGGCTTCCGTAGGAACCGAACTATGGGGATCTGACGACGCTGCTATCCGAAAAGTGGAATCGATCCATCCATCAGTTTGGTGAGAGTAAGGTCGTTCCTCTAGATATCTCCAAAGCCATTGATAACGTCTGGTGCTCATGCCTTTTGGTATTGGTAGTGACTTCTCTCGATTTATATCGAGTTTCCTCAGAGATCGAATTATACGTGTTGTTGTAGACGGGTTTTCATCCCTACGAGCATAGGTTAACCGCAGGAGTACCACAGGGCTCTGTCCTTTTCCCCTGACTATTTCTTATTTTCATCAACGACCTCTTGGATCGGACTTCGAATCCAATCTACTCATTCGCGGATGACGGCAACCTCTGCCAATCATACTCATTCGAGCATAGTCGTCAAGAAATTGAAGGCGATCAATGGATGAGTCTTTTAGCCAGGATTTACTGGCCGTTTCCGAATGGGCTCCAATGAATAGTGTAGATTTTAATGCACGTAAGAGCCAGCGCTCCTTGTTGTCTCACAAGCGATTCACTGATCCAACGGTGTCGTCGATTTTAATTAACGGTGTAGATATTGAGCAATCAGATGCTCTCGATGTTCTTGGCATTAAAATACAACGTGATGTTCGTTGGACAAAACATGTATTTGATGTGTCAAAAGATGTCTTCAAATGTTTAGGCTTTTTAAAAAGATGTAAGAAATATTTCACACCCTCTGATCTTCTCAATATCTACACTACCTACAAACCAAAAATGGAATACAACTCCCATATATTGTCGGGTGCTCCAGCTGGAGCTACTTGACAGTGTCCAGAGGAGGGCGATGGTGTTGATAGGCGACGGTAGGATATCCAATTCTATTGTCTCCCTTGAACACCGTCGTAATGTTGGTTGTGTGTCATTGTTCTATCGATACTTTCATGGTGTTTGTTCTTCGGAGATTCGTGATCTTATACCGCCCGTGAGAACGTTCGGTAGAGATACGCGACTCTCCAGGAATGCGCACCCATTTGTTGTCGATTGGACAACCGGCCGCACTACACATTACAGAGTAAATTCGTTCTTCGTCCGTACTATCCGTATGTGGAATCGACTTCCGGCAAATACCTGTCCCTCCAATTACGACATTCAGAGTTTCAAAACAAATGTCAACAGACACTACTCCCTCTTTCCTCCTTCCAATACCTGATCTTCCTTCCGCCAACGCAATGCACTGCATTTATAGGGGACATCCTCTGAGTGTTGGTTCAGTGGAAAAAACAATCTTTTTTTTTTGAAGGAAGTAAAAATTAATAAATTAACTGTGGTTAAAAATATATATGTTTCAATTCCACGAAAAAGCATTTATTTTGACTTTATCCGCGAGCAAATTGAAAACAATCTAATTGAAAATATTCCACAAAATGAATGAAATAAAATGAAAAAATATATGTGCGACTCACGCAAAAATCACATGGCTCACGCACGAACATTTGTTCGTGCCTCACGTTAACGCACGCTCACGTGGGTAAAATAAAATTTACTTACTATCACGCGTAATTCATGCTATTCACGTGAATCGCGCCCATCTCTAGTACACATGAGGACAGAAAAAACTTAAATGTTCGATAACTTAGAAATAGGCCAGCTCTGCATCTTCGCCAACTCGTCTGCATACTTTTGTTGTTTTGTGAGGAAAATGTAGGCGAAAATTATAATTCGCTGATTTCTACTCTCAATATCTGGACTTATTTAAAAAAATAGTGGTGAAAATCTTCCTTGTCCAAAATCTGCAATATTTGAGGGATTTAGATAATACAGTCACTCCAAAAATGAGTGCTCACCTCATTAATGAAAGTTAAAATTAAATTTTAACTAAACTTTTTAACTATCAACAATATTTTAATGATTTATTTTTATTCCTTCTGATGCGTATTTGAATGCTACAAATATAAATATTTGAAATGAGTGAATGAGAGTCTTTAAAATAGCAACAACAATAAAATAAGTACTCAATTTTAGCTCCAAAAAGTGAGTGCTCATTTACGTATATTTAAATAACGGGTCAAAATTGCGGAACCCAAAAACACGTTTTGGAACAGAAATCATGGGATTAGATGTGTTGAAGCCAGTCAGTGAGAAATTTTCCGTAGAGAAAGACATATATCCAAGTATTTTGGAAATGACCTCTAAACGTAAAGAAACAACGGAACCCGAGCGAAAAATTATAATAAATTTGCGAGAGAGCAATAAATCTTTACGCGAAATCGGCAAAATAGCGAAAAGACCTTATTCCACTGTAAAAAAAAATCATTGATAAGTACAACAATACCAAAAAAAAAAAATAAGAATAATGCACGATCCAGCCGTCCATAAATTCTAACGGAAACTGTTCGAGAAATTAAAAAAAATCCCAAAGTCCTAGCAACGCAATTAACTAAATCATTAAATGTTTGCTTCGATAAACGTGTATGTGTTAATACGGTTCGTAATGTCCTGTATGATGCCGGTTATCATGGTCGCATTCCTCGAAAGAAGCCTTATGGCAGCAAGGCCAATAAGAAAAAGCGTCTAGTGTATGCCAAAGCTCATGTAAATTATTCAATGAACTTCTGGAATCGAATAGTTTTTACAAATGAAAGTAAATTCAACATCCATGGTAACGATGGAAGATGTAAAATATGGAGAAAGACCAACGAGGAATTCAAGGAAAAAAATTTGATTGCAACGTTTAAACATGGGGGAGGGTCAGTGCTTGTATGGTGTTGTATGAGTACAGGTGGTACCGGATCATTGCACATTATTGATGGTATTATGGGCCACAAAAAGTATATTGATATTTTAAAAACCCATCTCCAGCCCAGCATACAAAAAATGCGTCTACCATCCAATTATATATTTACTCGGGATAATGATCCGATGCACACAGCTTATAACACTAAGATGTGGCTTCTATATAACACACCCAAATGGATGGAAACATCACCCGATATAAACCCCATTGAGAATCTATGGGACCATTTAGAGAGAAAAATCCGTGAAAGGGGTATTCGGAACAGACATGAGTTGATCAATGCCCTGAAGATAGAATGGGAGAAAATTTCAAGTGATGTGTCTCAAAACTTAGTAAATTCGATTCCCAGAAGATTAGAAGAAATAATAAAGAACAAAGGATCAGGAACTAAATATTAATTTTTACTGTTTTAAGCGATTTATGCCAAAAAATCAACATGAGCACTCACTTTTTGGAGCTGAAAATTCGACTTTATTTTGTTTTTGTAGTTATTTTAACTATTCTTGAAATCATTTAAGTTATTGTTTTTTTATAAATTTGTAATATCCATTTTAATAAATAATAAAAAGCAATCGATTAAACTTTGTAAAAGTTAAAAACATGTGTTAATTCTTTAGGTCAATGTTCAAAGGGGTGGTGAGCACTCACTTTTTGGAGTGACTGTAAATCTATATAAAGTAATTCAACGGGAACAATGAAAATTTTGACCCACTGTAAAAACAAACTCAGACCAGCTAGACTACAAGTTTACTCTACTAAAATGATCTGCTCAGCTTGCCATTTCAGAATTATAAGGTCGCTACTCTGTTCTCAAAATGCTGTTGGACAGTACTATTTATTTCTTTGGCAGGGTACTGTATACTGTGGATTAGTTTTCAATTCCCCCGACATCCCTCTACCATATCCATCTCATTTTCACAACGTACATAGGTTGGTTTTGCTTTCATTCGATATACTTTTAGTTTTCAGTATTCTCGTATGTATAGTTTTGTTTTTTTTTCGCGGGTGTTGTTGTGATGCTTTTGCCAAAGCGGCAATCATCAGCCTGCCTCTACCAACTACCTACTCTACTCTGTACGTCTATAGTACTTGTACTTTCGGATATTTCGTAACTCTCACTATCACTAACACTTACATTTTCATTTTCCATCTCCTTCGTTAATGTCAAGGTCTTGCTCTCTTACTCGCTCTCTCTGCGTCTGTTTCTGTTTCTCTTATTCGCTTTCTTTGTGTATTTTTTACACAAGCCACATGAATCATCGACAGCAACAGCAACATCGCCAGCAGAACACAAATTGTTTGTATACCCTTACCCAGACATACCCTACACACGGCCAGAATTTTATAGTGAATGACTCAGCCAGATTTGTTCATCGTCGTATGACCTGACGCCGCCGTGTTTGTTTGGTGGTAGGGTATTTTTTCTATTCGTTTTATGTCATTTGGAATTGACAACTTGGCGTGATGTGGTCGGTGGTGGTGCACATGACGCGTTTGGCAGGCAGGCAAGTGAGCGAGTGAGCGAGTGAGTGAGTGAGTGGCAGAAGTGTACGTGCCAGAAATTTCGCTTTCAGTGATGAAATGCAAATGGTATGATATTACAGATTAGAAGACGTAGTAAAACTTATGTATGCTTCTTGTAAGTGGCAGTGGCAATGGCAGCAGCAGTATGCCAGGCGAATTCCCTGATGAAAATGCATTATTTTTTATTGGTTATTTTCTTATTCTTGGATGTGATATCCGTGCTGGAATTGTTATGGTTGGAAAGTCGTCAGACAAATGTACCTGCTGAAAAAATTACTGAGAACGAGCAGAAATAATATATTTTCACTTCGAAAGGGATGTGGAGAGTAGCCTACTCGCAACACAGTGGCTCCAAACGAACACATTTTTACCGATATATGATATAACAATACTGTCAACTAATCTGCAACTATTTGACTGTACGGCGAGTATTATAATAAGGTACTAATGTAAGTGCTATTGGAGATATATTTGCATTTAAAGTTATATAATAATGTCATTATAAAGGGTAATTATTTTTATATGTACGTTTGTAGTACCCGTTTGTCGTCCGATATCGTTAGCATATTCCTGCTTTAAGGGAAACACACCGAATCCATAAGCTTGTGATCTGTGTTCTCCATAGTTCACAGAAGTAGGAAGTGTGCTATATATCTGGGATGCTTAAGTCCCCCATGTCACTATTACCAAGCCTCAAACCAAAATTTATAACTGGTGACTGTGTTAGGACTCCGACCGAGATACCAAGCCGAAAGGAAGTCTTGAATCCGACATGATCCCCAAATACCGATACCCAAAAATCAAAACCTAAAAAAATCTCTCTGCACTCTTAGGCATTCTACCAAAAAAAATCTAATCTCGGTCTGGAAAAAGTGTGCTAACAAGAACCTAAACTATAAGCACACTACCACTCAGCTATGTCAGCATTTGGGGGTTTACATCGAGATTGTTTATGTTTCACTGGACTCAAGGGTTATCCCCTATAAATGCAGATAAGGTTTTTGAAAGAAAGAAAGAGGGAGAAGTGTTTGTTGGCTTCAGTTTTGAATTTCTGAATAACATAATTAGCGGGGAAGATATCTGCGGAAAGACAGATATCCACAAACGGATAGTACGGGCGATGAACGAATTCGATGTGTAATGTGTCCAATCCACAACAAAAGAATTGGGAGTTCCATGAAAGTCGCGTATCTCTACCGAACGTTCTCAAGGACGGTATAAGATCACGAATATCCGTGAAGAACAAATTCCATGAAAGTATCGATAGAACAGTGTCACACATTACGACGGTGTTCAAGGGGAACATTATAATTGGATATCCCGTCACCTATCAGCACCATCGCCCTCCTCTGGACACGGTCAAGTAGCTCCAAGGTAGATCCTGGGGCACCCGACCATATATTCCATTTTTGGTCTGGTGTAGGTAGTGTAGATATTAAGACGATCTGAGGGAGTGAAGTATTTCGTATACCGCTTTAAAAAGCGAAGACATTTGAATGCTTCTTTAGACACAGCAAATACATGTTTGTCCAACGAACATCAGATTGAATTTTCATGCCTAGAACATCAAGAGTATCTGATTGCTCAATATCTACACCGTTCATTAAAATCGACGACACCGTTGGATCAGCGAATCGCTTGTGAGACATCAAGGAGCACTGGGTCTTAAGTGCATTAAAATCTAATCTATTAACTTGACCCCATTCGGAAATGGCCAGTAAATCCTGGCTGAGTGACTCATCCATCAATAGCCTTTTGTCTTCAATTTCTTGACGAGTTGGTCTATGATCGAATGAGTATGAACGACAGAGGTTGCTGTCATCCGCAAATGAGTATATTGGATTCGAAGTCCGATCCAAGAGGTCGTCGATGAAAATAAGAAAAAGGATGAGAACCCATCTACAACAACACGTATAGTGCGATCTCTGAGGAAGCTCGATATAAATCGAGAGAAGTCACTACCAACACCAAAAGCGATAAGCTTTGATATGAGTGCGCCGTGCCAAACTCTATCAAAGGCCTTGGAGGTATCTAGAGCAACGACCTTACTCTCACCATGCTTGTGAATAGATCGATTCCACTTTTCGGATAGCAGTGTCATCAGGTCTCCCGTAGATCGATTCCGAAGCCATACTGTCGATCATTAAGTAAGCCATTAGTTTCTAAATACCTCTGATGCACTGGACAGTCAATATCCAGCCTAAATGAATAACATTTTTACCAGATTTCTAATATAAATTTCTAATATATCATCAATGTCATGAAGGAAGTAATCGTTTCCTGAGGGATCTGTGTCGAGGAGTTATTAGAGCTGGGCCGTCGCGTAAGAAGTGTTCGTTTGCATCTTCTCAATCTTTGTTGTAGCAGCTTATTAAACGATCGTTGAATTCTAGTTTTATTGATTCGCTCCTTCCAATTTGGTTGAGAAGGGCTCTGTTACTATCTTTGTTATATTCGTACCATATTTGTCAGATCTAATTTAATCATTGTATTTTGTACATTGTGGCAAGTACCCTTCATAAGGTAATCACTATCTATTGCAACCTTGTTGCGTCTGCCTGCCTGCCTATGGTCATACTACATAGATAGCGTCCAGGAATCAAGCTCGCCACACTACATGGACTTCGATGTACAGTGGGTTGATTGACTACAGTGGGTATTTATTATTAAAATGATAGACATTTGACATGGAACTTGCATGCAAGTAGAGGCAGGTACTTGTACAGATACTAATTAATATCAGCAATAAAAATTATATACTATAGATCGATTCATGCATTCCTCTCCTCCATATGCAGCCAAGTCGTAAACAAAATGTATCTAAATTTGATTTGATTCGCACATGTGTATGTGTGTGTTGGTGTGTTATTTAATAAGCTCCCACTGCATCATCATCATCATCGTGAGGTTTACGTAAGTTTTATAGAGAAATTTTATGTAAATGTAAAGTGAAATGAAATGAATTTCTGTGTATGAGTGTGTGTGTATGTGTGTGTAAAAAAACTTAGGGAAAAAACCGAAATGGAAAAGCTTGAGCCCCTATACAGTGGCGCACGCCCTGCCCACTTGGACACATACACACGCACACTTACACACTGATGCATTGTAACGCCCACATTGCGGCGACTGGCACAAAAACCAAAACAAAAAAACACTAAAAATCTTATTCGAAAACCCAACAACAAAAATCCTCAATTTTATTTAATGGACTTTCGCCTCGAATGTGTTTCTGTTTTGCTTTTTTGTTTGTTTGTTTTCGTTATCGTTGTAATATTTCCAGATTTTTTTTATTTTTAAAGTAATAAAAAATAAAATTGTATTTACAGATATTACAGAAGAGGATGAGAGATGGAGAACAGGCTGCCAGCAGCCTGTTGCCTATTTAGGGAGAATGGTTTGTTGTGGAGTATCACGCTAAGGGTTGTATGGATTAGTTGGATGACAAGGAATGGGGGAGGGTGGGGGGTTATGTGCGGAGGAGGAGATGAGCGTGCGAAACACACTCACACACACACAGCTTTCTCTAACTCACTGACCTTGAAATTGACATTTTTATTTTTGCCCAGAACAACCCGTAGTGAGTGTAAAGAAAAGTGTTTGTTACAAATATTAGGGGTAGCCAACAGTAATGGCTATAGAGTTTATATGGTGGGAAAATCGTGCATGGTTTCTCAGGAAACTCAGAAAAATTAAAAGAGACCTATGGATTAGGCAATTTTCTAATCAGATTTAATTTGACAAATCCCAGTAGAAATATTAACAATCCCCTATCTCATACTGCTGATGTAAAGGGTGTTTTTTAAAAGCTATAGGAAAGTTTTTCAAAAAAAAACACATAGAATTCAGAAAAATGCATGAAATCTTTATTTGAATCGATAGTACGGTCCATATAATTTAATGTTTGAAGATTATTTCATGCCAATGTTGACCCATCCGCTTAGTCCAATTTTGGCATCTCCATGTTTTTGAGTAACAGAGGCCCAATTGCTACGAACGCTTCAGTGGGGCGATTAAACTGACCATAAAATGGAAGCGCGCGATGAACTTTCTTAACAGAGCACGCATTTTGATAATAAAATTCAATAATTTGCAAGCGTTGTTCGTTTGTAAGATGATTCATGGTTAAATTATAGACCAAACTGATGAAGATGCTTGACAGTGAAACAAAACACGAAACGTGCGTCAGCTGTTTAAACCAGTGTTGCCAAAAAGATAAAAGCTAAAAATCACGCTTTATTTCTTGCTATGGGCCATTCAACTATAACACTAAAATGTGCCGCATGTTCGCCCAGAAGAGCGTTGTAACACACCTCCATAAACGCCGTACAGTGGTTCAGAATCAAAATCCATCGGCCAAAATTCAATAACTTATTTCTAGTAAATATTTTCGAGTTCTGTAATCCAAGAATTATTTAGAGATTTTGTTTATATATTATTTTATTATATTTTAGAAATTAGTCCAAAATATCCCTGTAGGACCTCCAAGTGTCTCCAAGCGACTCTTAGGTGGCATTGTCAACGATGCTTCTGCACTTTTTACTTTGTCTTTAGATGTGTTTACACATGAATATTTATTGTAAAACTTGAAAGTAGTTTATGACGAAAACTTTAACAATTTTAATTTTAAAATCTAGTAAAAAATCCCAAAAGTGTAGACAAAATTTTGAAAATGTACTACTGAATCATTGGTTTCAATGTCTCCATGTGGAGACATTTGGACCATCTAAAAATAGATATAATGGATAATATGACAGCAATTTTAATTTTCAAATCTAGTAAAAATCCCAAAAGTGTAGACAAAATTTTGAAAATGTACTACTGAATCACTGGTTTCAATGTCTCCATGTGGAGACATTTGGACCATCTAGTCGGTGGATTTTCAATGACAAGGACAAGTTAAATACCAACCGTAGATAGCAATGCAATGAATCAGTAGTGCTGTCATTTATATTGGTTCAAGACCAAAAGATGTCCTGAAGTCTTCAGCAGAACCCAAAATTAGCAAAAAGGCAAAGTGAGACCTTTATTGTTGCAGCTAAAAGTTGACTGCGCAGTTTCGATGGGCGCTACCCCATCTCGTCAGAACTTTCGCAACGAATGTATGTCTTTGACTTAAATCAGGGTTCATATTAGTACCAGCGGTCACATACGACAAATGAGAAGCGCTGATAAACAAAATATTCCACCGAACTAAGTCGACACACTAAAAATCTCACTTTGCCAATTCAATGTTATGCATGTGCTCGCATCGCTCGCAACAATGCAAATGTTGTTGTTGTACGGTATGTCCCGTCTTCACTGTACCTCGTGTGTATTGTTGTTGTTTGTATGTATTGTTGGTCTGTTTATTTTGGTTCAAGACCAAAGGTAGGTAGTTTTATTTACAGTTTTATTAACATTTCCAACAGGGATACTAGTTTTCGTATTTTTCGATTTTAAAGAAAAGTTAAAATTTTTAATTTTTTTTAATATTATTTTACACATTTGTTCATAATGCGCAGAAAAAATTTTAATTTTTTTTCGTATTACAGACTTTCATCGTATTCAGATTTTGAAAATTGTAAAACGTAAATTCTTTTTTCGACTTTATCGAACTGTTTCCCTCACATTTTAAGATATTTTGCACTCGCATTTATTTTATTAGAAATTGTATTTGTGCCAAATAAAGTTTTTTGTAATAAATATTAACAAAAATACACTTTTGGAAAAAAATGGTGACTTTGGACCAATATAACTTTTTGGTCCTTTGGCAACCTTTGAAGAATAAAAAGCGATTGCCCGTCCACTTCGCAACCTTTACAAATTTAAATACCGTGTAGGGGTTTTCCCAGCGCGTTGGAAGATTGTGAACATCCAGTCCAGTGATTTTCTCTGCGCCATCGAAGGTATGGTTAACCACCATCTTGTCAGGTAGTCGGAAATCAATGACTTATTTAAGGATCGACAGTATAGCTTTCGTAGGAATCGATCTACGGGGGGACCTGATGACGCTGCTGTCCGAAAAATGGAGTCTATCCATCAGTTTAGTTTTGTATTTGATAGAGTCATGTCAAAGATTATCGTTTTTGGTGTTGATAGTGACTTCTCTCGATTGATATCGAGCCTCCTCAGATTGTTGTAGATGTGTTCTCATCCGACGAGCATAGGTTGTCTGCAGGATTAACACAGGGCTCTGTCCATTCCACTTACCCTCTTCTTATTTTCATTGACGACCTTTTGGATCGGAATTTAATCCAGTGTACTCATGTCATTCATATTTAAAGGCAATTGATGAATGATACACTTGGTCAGGATTTATTGGCAATTTCTGAATGGGGTCGAGTAGATTTTAATGCCCCTAAGACCCAGTGTTCCTTGTTGTCTAACAAGCGATTCACTGATCCAATGGTGTCGTCGATTTCTATGAGCGGTGTGGATATTGAGCAATCGGACGCTCTCGATATTCTGGACATGAAGGTATATTGCGATGTTCGTTGGACAAAACATGTATTCGATATGTCAAATTTCAAGCATTCAAGTGTCTAGACTGTTTAAAGCGGAAATTCTTCACTCTCTCCAATCTTCTAAGATGGAATATAACTCCCACATATGGTCGGGTGCTCCAGGGCCTGCTTGCGAGTGCATGTAAATGTTGACTTGATATAAAGTGTGATTTTTTAAAAGCTATAGGAAAGTTTTTCAAAACAAAACACATAAAATTCAGAAAAATGCCTGAAATCTTTATTTGAAGCGATAGTGCGGTCCATATAATTTAATGTTTGAAGATTATTTCATGCAAATGTTGACCTTGACTGCGCCTCAAATGGTCCATCCGCTTAGTCCAATTTTGGTATTTCCACGGCGACGAATCGATAATTGATGGTCATCATTAACACTTTAGGGGCGATAGCCCCTTTTTATCACAGGAGGTTAGGAAACCTGAATATGTCCGATGCGGTCTACAAAATCATCTGAATCTAGTTTAAACATAGTTTTCTTTTTTCTTTGTACTCGGCTTTCAGAAATCTTCCCCAATTGGGGGAATTCAAGGCTTCAAAGTCGCATTGTTCATATTGAAAGTTCGTTAAAAGGCGCTCAATCTGTCACTATGACCCCAAAACGCTGTTAGTACGAGCACGCCATGTATCTGTTCGCCACTTATAGACAAAATTTGTCGTGTTGTGGAACCCAATTTATCCGAATGCATCTGATGTTAATTTGAATCTTGTTGTCCAATGAAGATATCCTATATGTATATACATAAATAAGAATCGGCTATAAAAAGTACTGATTTTATTGGAATGGTTGGTCATTCATGTGACTACCACGACTGGCTCGGCAGTACCTCATCCGATCAACCCAATTTTTCAGTACATGGCCCAATGATGCCGCCAGCCCAAAAAACCCACACAAAATAGTGGGTCGTTGTGGATACATTGTCTTCTCAATAGTCACGTATGGGTTCTCTGAACTCCATATGGGGCAATTTAGCTTATTGACATAGCCACCGAGATGAAAAATTTCCACGTAAATTTCTTACAGTTCGCGTTAAAGACTCACTACTTTCGAAGTAAGTTTTCAATATTTCCCAATTTTGCTCGAGCGTATAGCGTCCCATTTTGCAAATGTCAAACATAAATCTGAAAATAAAAATTAATATTATTCTAGCTTTCAAAGTCAAAGTAATCGGTAGTTCAAATTTTAAATGGTCCATCCTATACATCACAAGTCTGGTGTGTGGCGTACAACGAAAAACAGTCAAAAGACATTGCTTGTGAAGTCTAATTGCGACTCAGTTTTGTTCAGAGCCCTACATTTATGCCTACCCCTAATACCTACCAGAATGGTGCAGTAATAGGCGGCTTCTTTGGTACTACCCCAATACCACAACAGAAATATCACAAGTGCATAGTTTGTGTGCAGTGCGAATGTGTGCAGGGCACATGTGTACGTGCGAAAGGAAAAGCGATAGCATAGCTTTCCATCTCTCCATCACTTTCTTTGGCAGAGCGCAAAAAAAGTATTCGCATTCGTAAGAACATTCTCACATGCACATGTCTACCTACCTACCTACATACATCCCCATACATACACACATCTATTTGTACCTACAAACACATTATTATTATTATTTGTTTGTTTGCATGTTGCTGTTGTTTTTGTTTTTCTATAGTAGTAATACATTTTATATATTCTTCATTCTTTAGATTTATTACTTGTTTTACTGAAATTGCACATTCACATTTCACTCTTTTTTCCCGATGCTCTTTCGTCGTTCGCTCGGTCTCTCTTCCCTGTCCATCTTCATACGCCGCTATGTAATAAATGCCTTTTTTCATTTATTTATATTTTTCCCACTATCGCACACACGCACACTCTCTCCCTCTCTCACACTCTCTTCGGCTATCTCTTTAGGATTTCGGAATGCATTACGAGTTCTCTCTCCTACAGCTTTGTTTGTGATTTCTTACGTCTTCTTTATTACATGGCTGCACTTTATTCGCTGTGTTTTTTGCTTTGAATCCATTTGAGTGTGTGCGTGTGTGTGTGCAGACATCACTGAAATGTTTGTTGGACTTTGTTTGAAGACAACAAGCAAGAGCAAGCGACAAAATGCCACCATAAAAAGCAAATGAAGAAATAATAATTTGCGCAAATGCAGTTCATGTTCAAGGCCACCACTCACTATTAAAATTGCATACACAACCAATACACACGCACTCGTTTAAACTGGTGTATGTGTTCGTTTGTCCGTATTCAGAGTTGACAACTGGGCTTGTCATTTTTTTATCTTCTTCTTCCTCGCTATTGTGTATTAAACGTTTGCTGAGTGTTGCCAGTGTGCGTGTGTTGGCAATATTTCGAAATGATTACAACTCAAAGCATGCAATCAATAAATTGTTTGTATCTAAGCATCTTCTCGTTGTTATTGCTGTTATATGTATGTATGTGTGTATTCTCTACCACGGGAAGGTGTGGAAATAGTCATTTTGTCGTAACGTTTGTGACACCATGAAATGATCGTTATAGGACACCCTATAAAACACATATGTATTAAGCTGGTTCCGTTTGTATGGAATACTGTTTGAAGTTATTGTTTCTTAATCGAAAACAGTGCCTTAAGGCACTACTGGACGCTTCCATGAGAACGGCCGCGTAAACCTATTGTTTGTCAAACGACTCTACCAGAAATGGTAGCTAAAGCAGGAGACTTTGTCAGCTGAAAAGGGGAAAAAATACGTAATTGCTGAAACAACAAACAATTGCTTGCTATTTCAGTAAACATGATTCAGTAGACAATTGTCTTTTCGCCGGATTACATAAAATGGGAAACTTTTTGAAGACAACGTAGATTGATCGGGTTGATTTGTTGACAGTCCAGCTAACTGAACGAATGAGTAATAACAATCCATAATAATCATAACGTATACGCCACCAACATATTGATAGAATACAGTTAGGTACCATTATTCAATATGATTATTGTGCTGTTTTTCCTTACGACTGGATAACAAAGTTGCGATAACCTAAATAAAGCTTACAATTTCACTCAAAATAAAAAAATATATTTTTTTAATTGTCGCCAAGAGCAATATCAATACCTACAGCTGCGGTCAAAAAAATAGCAGCGACGAGATAAAAAAATGTCGACAAAAAAATATCAGTTTTACTTCGAAAATCCTAAAAGTTTTTACGGCGATTGAAAGGTGGTGTTGTGCCATTCTTAATATGGCTTTAAATAAAAAAAATTTTAAAATTTAGTTTTTGTAATTTTGAGATTAAGCCTTTAGAACCATTTATGTCAAAAATAGCAGCGGTAATAAAAAGTAAAAATATTTTGTTTCAATTCACTTTAATTGAAAACTTTTTTGAATAATTACCTAAATAACGATATTTTCTTGAATTTAACACTTAATTGTACTGACTTTATTGCTTAATATTGCTACATACCTTTCATGCGGTATTTCTGATCATGCCTCTATAATTTCGTGCCAAATATCATTATTGTCTGTCAGTATTGCTAGTTAGATCTCATTTTAGTCACACATAATTTTTTTCATTATATTGAGATGTGGTGTCTGCCCAAACCATTCCACACATCGATATAATTGACTTCAAACCACCTTTTTGTGAGTCGGCTGGTGTTTTCGGGATAATTGACCTGCTAGAAGACTCATTTAAGGGACATTCCATATTCTGCATACGTAAGCATAATATTATGCAGTATTTTGATGTACTGGACAGAGTCCATAGTAGTTCTGGGCCAATGTATTGACATAATATGAAAAACAAACCCAAGCCATTATGCTTGATCCTCACTATTTGACAGTTTGTGTACTATACCTGGAGATGTATTCCATGTTCTGTGAACGTCTTACAAACTGTCGGGGGACTGTCCCACCATATAAAACAATTTTTGATTCAATTGACCATACAACGTGCACCCACTTTTTGGTTGGCTACTGCAGGTGTGTTTTTGCGAATTTCAATTTTTTGTGACATGTCTTTTGTTTTTAAGTGGGACTTTTCTCGGACTTCTGGCTTACATATTATGTTTTCTTAGTATTCTACGAACATTTTAAACTCTCAAGATGGACAGACATTGTTTTTTTATTTCCGTGGCGGGCGTAAGTGAGTTTTTTGTACTAGGCGTTACTATTCGGCGAATGGTTGCAGGTGATATAAACTGATTTTAACGTGTTTTTGTTTTTTCTTCTTATAATATCGAATTTCTGATCATTTTAATTGAACAGTGGAAAAAATCGAATTTCACTATATGATTTACCCTCAGATTTCAAGCTTTTTATATGAACTCGTTTTTTTATCTCCTCGTCCTACTTATGAAGAAAAATAAAACAATAACATTTCAGAAATTGTGTACATTTCATAATATCTTATTTATAACATCAAATCGAATTGAAAAAAATAGATAAAATTCCTTTTTCTTGAGATTTTTTGAATGCTGCTATTATTTTGACCGGTCCAAAATGTCGAATAGTCCAAAAAATGTGAAATTTCTAAAACAATGAAAATCATATCACCACATGTGTTTTTAACCTCATTACACAGCATTTAATGCAGTAGTAGCAATAAAAAAATTATCACACAAATAAATATATGAAAATGTATGTTAAGCTGTGGTGTGCTGCTATTATTTTGACCGCAACTGTATGTGTTGAAACAAATTTTGAAAAAATAATACTTTTGTGTTAAAAAAGTTGGCCTGGATAATTATCTAGTGTAAGAAAAACTTATGGTTAATGAGGCTAAGTCCAAAAAAGTCAACACAAAATATTTTTGGAAGATTTGTTTTGATGCAAAAATTTATACTGTAGTTGGCGACAATGTAAAAATATAATTTTGATTAAAAAGCTTGTTATCCTGGCTTAAGGAAATACAGCCTTATTATATTTCTCTGTATGTCCGGCAACTTAACGAATGAGTAAAAATAATATATAATAATCATAACGCATACGCCACATGAACCAATTTTCCAAAATACATTAACAGAGAATAACGATGAAAGTATTGCTTTATTTTTGCCTTTGAAGGTTTCACCATCTCAGTAAAGAAATCGATGTTGGCAGCTATAAGCAGAATATTCTTTTTAAAATGTAGAGGCATCGGTCGTCCTCGGGAATATAGTTTTATACTGTAGAAAATTACCAATTCTGAATAAATACAACCTTCAGGTAAACCGCTGTCTGAAAAGGAAAACAAACGTAATTACACCTTTTTAATGCACAATAACACCTCAAGAGCTCCTATGTTCTACTAACTAAACGAAATTTCAATGCGATACATGGTTTCCGAGTTACATCCCAATAAAATGACAAAATTTGCAACTATTTTAGCATTTATGAACTTTAAATGCATCCACAGCTAAAATTAAACGCGATATTGGCAAAATCTATTAGAATATGCTTAATAAGAATGTTCTTTGTAAAATTCAATCAACCCTAATGGATACAATTTAAAAATATGTATATATAAGTGTCAAATTAAAGAGGAGAATATCCGTGAAAAATACTTAAAATGACATGTATAAGTTTAGAATTAACATTTTAAATGTTTCATCTTAAAAAGTAAAATATGAAAAACAAGTAATGAAAGGCTAAAGTCGGTCGGACCGACTATATAATATCCTACACCACTCCCTGCGTTTATACCTCGCTTTTATTACTAAACCCAGGAGGTTTCATGAGAGCAATTTTATGTAGTTCATATAAATTATGCAATTAACCATAAATTCGTCTTTAGTCATATTTAACGATTATGGTAAAAAATATGATAATTGTTCCAATTTTCTGGCAGACAAATACAAATTATACATTAGTAATAGGATGAATCGGACCGACATTTGAAAGGAGACCTATAACAGCACTTGGGGCCTGGTCCAAAACATGGGTCTATATATTTCTCATTCACGGTAGGTATTCATAGTTGAAATATATCACGATCCGACGTAAGACGTAGTTTCTAGATCTGTATTAGAGTCGAATGGGGACCCCATTTGGGTTATTCCAAAGTATGGACATATATATTTGACTTTGTATTCTTAGTTGAAATATAATATAATCTGCAAAATTTGAAAAAAAAAACGATGTAAAATTTACATTCTTGAGGGATAAAAATTAAAATGGGGTCATTTGTAAGGGCTCTACATTAAAAAGTGGTTCCATATAGATCACTTTCAAAGTAGGTATTCTTAGTTGAAATATGACATGATATGCAAAATTATATCGAGATTTAATGCACGATGTGGGTGCTAGAGATGTAATAGAGTAGAAGGGGGCCCAATTAGTATGGGGGTTATACCAAAATATGGACTCATATATTTGACTTTCATTTTTTTATTTATTATGAATTACAATACAAAGTAAATTTATATTCTAATTTTGGGTCCAGGGATTGGGCCGGGGTGACTAAGACCATAGTAGCTAGTTATTGCAGCGACAGACCAGAGCCTCTGGTGGGAATCGAACCCACGACCCCCACGCTGATAGCCGAGCACGCTACCAACTCGACTACCGGGGCGCTTAACTTGAATTTCATAATATGTCTTCTTAGATGAAATATAATACAAAATGCAAAATTTGATAAACTTCCGATGTAAATTGAGGGTTCTAGCCATTTGTAAAGGTGCTACATTAAAAAGTGGATCCATATAGATCACTTTCAAAGTAGGTATTCTTAGAATGAAATATAATATAATCTGCAAAATTTGAAAAACTTCCGATGTAAAATGTGGGTCCTAGAGAGGTAATAATTCAAATGGGGGCCCACTTGTAAGGGCGCTACATTAAAAAGTGGGCCTTTAGAGATCACTTTCAAAGTAGTATTTCAAATATAACATGATCTGCAAAATTTTATGAAGATCCAATGTAAGATGTGGGTTCTAGAGCGATAATAGTGTAAACCTGGGGCCCATTTGTATGGGTGCTATTCCAAAACATTGACCTATATATATGGCTTTCAAAATACGTGTAAATGTAACATTGTGTGGAAAATTTGATCAAGATCCGATGTAAAATGTGCATTTTAGTGCAGTAATATTGTAATTCGGAGGTACATTTGTATGGGGCCTATATCAAAACATAGACCCATGTGGCCCACTTTCCCGTGAGCTGTATCTAGTTCAAATATAACATGATGCAGAAAATTTGGTCATGATCCCATGTGAAATGTGTATTCTAGAGCAGTAAGAGTGTAAATTATGGGGATATTAGTATGGAGGCTATATCTAAATCTGGACCGATTTTCTCCAAATCCAATACCAATCGTCCTTGGCCAAAAAAGTAACTTCTGCAAAATTCCATGACAATCGGACCACAATTGCGACCTGTAGAGTGCGAACAAGCTTAGATGGATAGCAGACGGACGGACAGACATCGTTAAATCGATTCAGCTGGTGATTCTAAGCCGATCCGTATACTTAAAGGTGGGTCTTGGTGTTACAAACATTTGGCGCGAAACTAACTTATAATACCCTAGTCCATGAAGTGGTGTTGGGTATAAAAACTAAATAAATTAAGGGTAAACTTGAAAGGGTTGTTAATGCTAAACTAATACAGATAAAAGTATGAAATTTAAATCATTTTCAACAGAAATTCTCTTCTTTTATTTGACATATATACCGAAAAAATGAGGTGCGAATAAAATAAAATAATAATTCAAATATTTTTTGAAAAATTTTAATTTTTTCGTTTGTTTTATTTTTGTCTGTAAACAATATTTGATTTGAACTGGGACATTCTCCTGGCTCAAAATGGAGCAGTTTCTTAAGATAGCGAGGATGATATGTCAACCCGAAGTTATTACACTTGAGGATAAGATAGCCTATTTTGTCCGGGACTGCAGATCTCTTTCTAGGGAGGAGGCCAAGCAGTAAAGTCTTGGTCTTTTTAGAAGGTGAACCAGGTTTATGGTCCGTAATAACATAAATTTATTAACTTTTAATGTTAGGTCTCTGATTGAGAGTGGCCGTAGATTTGAATTGGTCAATACTTTAAGGAACAATGATATTGATATAGCTTTCATTCAAGAGACGCATTTGAAATCTTGGATGAGAGTTCATTTGAAGAATTATAACTTCATTAGGGATTATAGTTCACAGGGTGTGGCTATCGCACTAAGGGGCACGTATAAGTTTTCTAGAAAGAAATTACTGGTTTTAATTTCCCAGGTGTTTTTATTTCAGTGGAGATTTCCATTAATGGAGTTGTGAGGAGCATTTTGCTCGGATCGGTTTACATACCTTGTACTTCGGATCGTACCCGGGTTTTTGATTCTCTGTTAAATTTAGGGAATTTTTCTCGGAATTTCGATGGTACATTTATAGGGGGTGATTTTAATTCCAGGCATGTTTCTTGGGGTGACACGTCGGATAATTTGAATGGGGGAAGTTTCTATAATTACCTCCAACAACATTCTTTTCACTTTGTTCGCCTTTCTGCTAATTCACCCACGTATCCGAACGGGTCGTCGTTTCTCGATCATTTCCTTGTCACCCCTAATTTGATTGATTTGTCTACCAGGGATCACCGGATATCCACCCGTCCTACATTTTCAGACCACTTTCCTCTGAAATTGAGGCCGATTTTTGTGTTGTCAAATTTAGGGAAGTTATTTGAGAATGTTGTTCGTGTGAAGATGGATTTAGGTGTCAGACTTCCTTATATTCCGGACTTGCAATTTGGTTTCAGAAAGGGGCATTCCACGACTGACGCGATGATTAAGTTTCATAATGATATTGTGGTGAATTTGAGAGAAGCAAAGTGCACCGTAGCTGTGTTCTTGGACGTAGAAAAGGCATTTGACCATGCGTCACACTATGGAATTCTGTTTAAGATGGTTCGGATTGGTTTCAGTCCGCATATTGTAAGGTTGTTCATGAGCTTTTTTAGGGACAGGCGTTTCTGTGTGCAATTCGGGGATGTCTTATCTGTTTAAATTAAAATTTAGTAGATATGATCGAATTAAATTGCTTTGCTTAAATGCAATATAAAGTCCATCGTTAGCAGTTTTCATTGGAAAAAAGTTAACTCCGCCGTCTCACTGCAACAAAAGCAGCGTGAGAGTCTAATCATTAAATTTACCCAAAAAAACAACCACCAACTTCCACCAATTCGTTGAATAAACTCTGTGTAAAATTTGAAGACCATCGGACTATAACAAACAATTTTGTATGAAAAATTCGTTTTGAAGACGGTTTTCGTTTATATGGACGGTTTGTGATGGACTCTGTGCTCACAGAGCTATGGTTAGTTCTGACCCATATATTTCATGTCTATCAGAAGAAATCCAAGAAGCTATTTTCGAACCGATTTCATTTCTCAATTGTTTATTGCCCCAGGAAAAAAGTAGCAAAAGTATCGCAAATTCCAAATGCAATTATTGCTGCAGTTATCATAAATATTAGCGAGATTTTTGTATTTCGCACGATTTCCAATTTTTCGGGGAAAGTCCCCATTAATGCCAGTACTAGGTACATATGTATGTTAAGTAACTTATTATTGTTATTATTAATTACAAATTTCCTCAATATGGAAGCAATTCATAAATGCTATTTCACAATAACTACTACTATTACCATAAAATTAAATCGTTTTTATTACAGAATCGCATACGTGCATTTGAATAATTTACCTACACTCCGTCCATCCGTCCGTCGTCCATAGATGCTTTACGCTTCGTTGAACGAATGAATGAATGAATCATCTGGGTGAGAAAAGAAAAAAAGTGCAAGAGAAGAAAAAAATCTGAAATCGTTACGACTGTGAAATATTTTCAGAATAAAAACAAAAGAACTGATTATAATCGCAAATTTTATGATGGAAAATCGCATACCGCATCATTCATTTAATCGATTTGTTTATTTTCATTGAATAAATTTATTATTTGTTGTTGGTTTTTTATTTATTTATGTACACGAGTATGTGTGTATGCAAATACGTATGTGGGAGTGAGCGATCTCAATGCTGGCCTTCTGTTCGAGGGGAAAGAATTCTTAGTCGGCGACCACTTTAAGTGATGAAATAATAAAGGCATTTGCATGGAAGGCATCTTCTTGGAACAGTTACAAGGGACGACCACTGGTATTTAGGTATGTTCTCCATAGAATGTGACAAAGATTATCACTCGAATCGATCTCTTCCACAGTGGGGGATTTTAGAAATAATTTATGTAAAACTTCGCACAGTCATATTAATCATTCCATCTCAAAGCGAACACCTGGGTCAGGGTTTGCAAAACAATTTCCGTTGAAATGTTGACAAATGTTTTTTTATATTTATAATATTGGAATTTTGTTTGTTTTCCCCGTGTTAGGAATTGTGAGATTTTTATTTTGTATACCCTCCACTTCCGTTTGTAACAACTTGAAATATTCAACGGAGACCCCATAAAGCAAGAGGTGTTATTTTTGTATTCAAAGAAAAATGTCATTTTTTGAGATAAATGATCGGATGTTTATTTTATAACAAAGAGGAAGGTATGCTGTTAAGAATGAAAAACAACATCAGCCAAATGGCCACCACGACCACGCTTACAGGACCATATCCTTTTCATGAAATTTTCCATAACCAAGTCGCAAAGTTTTGAGGTCTTGAATAGACGCTGGGCCGTTGGCGTAGATCTTATCTTTCATGTGGACCCAAAGGAAGAAGTCGCAAGGTGTTAAATCACAAGATCTCGGTGGCCAATTGTGATCACCTCTTCGAGAGATAGCACGGCCCGGAAACTTTTCCCGTAATGGAGCAATGGTTTCGTTGCTTATGTGGCACGTAGTCTTGATGAAAGTAAACGTTGTCCAGATCAATACCGTCCAACTCCGACCATAAACAATCATTAATCATCTCTCGATAGCGCGATCCATTCCCGGTAACTGTTGATCCAACCTCATTTTCGAAAAGGTCCAATGACACCGCCTGACCATAAACCGCACCAAACAGTCACACGATGAGGATAGAGAGGCTTCTCAACAATAACTCTTTTTTTTCGAGGTGGCTACGTCAAAAAGCAAAATTGTCGCATTTGGGGACAATTTTGCTTTTTGACGTAGCCACCGAGGTGGAAATGGGCCTCATCAGTCAAGATGATTTTTCGATAGAATTCCGGATTATTTTCATTCATCTCAAGGACGCAATTTCAACGCGTTGTTGAAGCGTGTATCTTTCCATTTTTAGTAATGGCGTAGTTTCTACTTGTCAAATAATAAAAGTTTCAAAAATGACAGCTACCGAAATACCGGATATTCTGGGTCGTGGTAAAATTAAAAGACTATTTAGCCATGTCTGTCCGTCCGTCTGTGGAAAGCACGCTATCTTCCGATTGAAATGAGCTAAGAGGTTCAAATTTCTCCTAAATATGTGCTATGGTTGCAGATCGGTGGGGATTGAAAGTGGGCGAAACCTAATAATAATATTTAGATTATTTAAGCAATTTTTATTTTCAGTTTCTGCTTTATATGCATTTGAAATTTGTTGCGTATATTCCTCTTATAGCCTGAAAGCACCAAGAAGTAAATAAAATTTTTAGCGGACCAACGATAACAGCTAGAAACATGATATTTTTGGAATGTACATCTCTCTAATTGCGTACACACGTAAATTAGATGGATTTTTTCAAAATTCGTACTTTTAGGGGATATAATTTGAAAAGAGGAACAAAAATGGTACCACCCACACCGCTGTAGTTGAAATCATGAAATTCAGTATATACATTCATCTGACTGTATAGACGTGAAACATAAAGGAATTTTTCTAAATTTGTACTTTTAGGGGGTAAATGACGCGAAGGGGGATAAAAATAGTACCAACCAAACGTTTTCAGTTAAAATAGTGAAATTCGGTGTGTGCATTGCTCAGACTGAGTAGATGTGAAAAATAAAGATATCTTTCGATATTCGGAATGAAATTGGTATCAAGCAAACGATATTCATTGTTTACATTCGTCTGACTGCGTAGACAAGCAAAATGAGAGTACTTCCCCAAACTCGTACTTTTAAGGTCGAAATGAAAATAAAATAAAACTGGTACCACTGGTACTGGAAACAGTTGTAGCTAGAAACATGAAATGTTGTGTATGCATTCCACTATACGTGAAACAATTGGTCTGTAGCTGAATTAAAAAAAATATGCAAATAGGAGAAATCGGCCCTGTGGGAAAATGTTTCTCTCTAATGACCTAATATTTTTTTGGCACATTTTTGAAGATTGCTGCCTCATATTCACTTTTTGACTACACTTGAAGTATTATACTTATATATCGTAGACCAGTCACCCCTTGAAAATAAAGATTAGATTGTGTAATAATGATTAGCAAAATGTTTCGTTCCTAGATCAAGCCGTCTGTGAGCTAAACGCTCCAAATTCCGTGTAATTTGTTTTGTGTTGCATATCTGTCATTATTTTTTCTAAAATAATAGACCCTTGAAAGCACTTTATCTATAAATTTTTTTTTTATTTTATTATTGTAACTTATATTATTTTAACTTATTGGACGTTTATAGTAATGTTTATACTATATACATCGAAGTAATACTTCATGTCAATTCAAAAAGTGAATAGAAGGCCATCTACAAAAAAAGTTTAAAACCTCTAAATATTTGGGGGATAATGAGTGCATTTTCAGCTATTTTAATTCCAAAAGTAAACATTTTGATAATCCTTTATCTCTCACGTACACAGTGCAAGATATAACTCCATTTTTTTGTCGTAAAATCAACAAAAAAGTATGACTTGGGAAATGTGCAGTCAATATACACCGAATTCGATGATTCTAGCTGCGGCCATTAGGTTGGTACCATTTTTATCCCCCTTTTCCAATTTTACCCCCTTAAGAGTATGACTTTCTAAAATCTCTTTATTTTATGTGTCTTCACAATTTGAGAGATGTACACTAGAGCGTACCAGGTTACAAGTAAAAAAAAAAAGTTCGCCGTACACCTTCGAATATGAAGTATTATTGAAAGGTAGTTTCAAAAAATTTTTTTTTATTTTTTATGCCGAACTTAGGGGTCGCGCTTTTACAAGTTTCTATATAACTTCTGCATTTATAAACGGATTTTAAAGTGTGATACATCGATGTTTTTGTCTCGACGAGGCCGATTTTTTTCTCTTTGAAGGCATTGAGCTCAAGCACCCCTAATACTACCCTAATGTACCATTCTAATATCAGAAAATTAAAGCTCGCATAAAATCATGAATCATGCTTGAGCTCAATGACTTCAAAGACAAAAAAATCGGCCTCGTCGAGACAAAAACATCGATGTATCACACTTTAAAATCCGTTTATAAATGCAGAAGTTATATAGAAAAATGTAAAAGCGCGACCCCTACGTTCGGCATAAAAAAATAAATAAATAATAAATAAATTTTTGAAACTACCTTTCAATAATACTTCATATTCGAAGGTGTACGGCGAACTTTTTTTTGAGGTACGCCCTAATGTACACTCCGAATTTCGCCATTCTAGTTGTTGCCGTTTAGTGTGTACTATTTGTATCCCTATCTCTTGAAAGTACGAATTTGGAAGAAACCTTTTACTTTTCGTGTCGACGCAGACAGAGGAATGAATATTCCGAATTTCATGACTCAAGCTGCTGTCATTTGATTGGTACTTTTTTTATCCCTTTTTTCATTTTAATCCCAAAAAGTACGAATTTCTAAAAATCCGATTATTTTATGTGTCTACGCAATCAGAGGAATGTATACACCGAATTTCATTATTATAGGTGCAGCCGTTTGGTTGGTACCATTTTTATCCCTCTTTTCCCATTTTATCCCTTAAAAGTACGCATTTGGAAAAAATACTTTTATATTATGTATATAGTCAATTAGAGGAATATACACACCGAATATCGTGTTTCTAGCTGTTGCCGTTTGATACGTGTCATTTGTATCCCTTCTTGCCCCATTTTACCCCATACAAATAAGAAGCACTTTACCTTTTAAAGTAAGTACCTTTTATTCTCCGTGTCTACGCAGTCAGAGGAACGTATACTCCTAATTTCATGACTCTAGCTGCGGTCTTTTGGTTGGTACTCTTTTTATCCCCTTTTTTCATGTTAACCCCAAAAAGTACGAATTTTGAAAAATCCGTGTATTTTACTTGTCTATGCAATCAGAGGAATGTATGTATACACCGAATTTCATTATTCTAGGTGCAGCCATTTGGTTGGTACCATTTTTATCTCCCATTTTACCCCTTAAAAGTAAGAATTTGGAAAAAATACTTTTATATTATGTATCTACTCAATTAGAGAAATAAACACACCGAATTTCGTGTTTCTAGCTGTTGTCATTTAATATGTACCATTTTTATCCCTTCTTGTCCCATTTTATCCCGTTACAAATAAGAAGCACTTTATGGTGCTCGTTTTAGCTATAAGGGAATGTGCATTCCAAATATCAAGTAAATATAAACAGACATATTGAAAAACACTTGCTGAAATACTATAAATATTGGAGGTATTTTCAGCCCTTGTGAGGGAAAAATTTTTCGCTGTGGACCGATTTCGCCCATTTGCCATCTCAATCGATCTACAACTATTAGACGGTTCAAATTTGCAATATATAGGCTCTCATTAAATAAAAAGACAATTATGTTACGTACAAGAAATATGCAGTAGTAAAATACGCTGAACAACTCTGTACATTCGCAATATTTTAAAATCAATCGAATGAACATACCTTTCTGTAAAAAAAATGATTGTCATCGCAATAGACACAAACTCTACTAAAAATAGCATTACCAAGTTTAATTTATATATTACTCAACATTTTGTTTCAAATTATAATTGGTTTGTTGATTTTAATCATATTTTAATAATGATTTTAATTATATTATACATTATTTATCATAAATTAGTTAAAATTAGCTTATGTACATTCAATCAGCATTGCACATGTGTGAATGTAGCCGAATGTTGTGTAAATAAATATTTTCTAATTTGTTAAACCTATGGAATTCTATGTTGTGAAAGGATTTCCGAGAAATTGATTTTTGATTTTTTCCCCTTATGTCTCTGACATTCGAAGCCATAGTTTTAATCTGACGAGTGTTAATGGAAATCTTCATTATTTAATTATTTGGATGAAATGTCTAAAAATAAATTGTGCAATTAAATTTCTGCGAAATATTTCTAATTGAATTACACAGATGAATTAAAAAGTAAACCATTTGCGGATATGGAAACAATCTCTCGCTCTCACACACACACCAACACACACTCACTCACTACGGCAAATACATCCAAGTGCACGGATGGAATGCAATGCATTTTTGAAAAGGTAAAAATGCTGCCTGATGCCGAAACCGATGTGAGATATTCATGAGAAATAAACTTGAAATTCTTATTTAGAGGCCAAGGTCATAATACTATGGAATACACACAAACATACATACATCCGTACGTACGTACCACTTAGTACTCGAACAAAATCATCAAACAAACATATACACTTGCATACATCTATGTATGAGTTTGTTTATATAAGAGCCACGAGAGGCACATTATATACAAACACATTCACACATTGTAATTTGTATACGTGTGTGTGTGTGTGGGTAATTACATGTGTATTTACCATTACTGCTGGTGCTGCTGCTGCTGCTTTTGCTGTTTGTAACAACACAATTTACTGTAAGACACGAGTTGAGCACTCTAACAGGGATATATGTATTAGTGCTGCAGATACTCACACAGTCATATAAACAGTGGAGGAAATGAATATAAGTTCACCTTTAAATTTGTCACTAATCCAATTCGACGATAAGCGTATATGTGCCAGTTAGTATGAGAGTGATCTAAGTCACACTTTATCCGTTCTGAGATATGCAATGGTTTATATTTGAGTCAATTGAAAAATATTTTTCCACCGAAGCACAAAATTTTTTTATTTTTTTCTATATCGAACTTTAAAAAAAAATCGACAACGTTGGTACCTCTAATGGAACCACTACTTTCAGAGGATGTACTGACTTAGACCACTTTCATTCAAAATTCAAAATTCATTTAATTCAAAAGACACCATTTGAAATTGAAAAATTCCATTTGAAATTCAAAAATATCAATTGAAATTCAAACAAGTAAGGAAAGGCTAAAGTCGGGCGGGGCCGACTACATGATACCCTACACCACTCCCTGCGCATATGCCTCGTTTTGATTACTAAAGCCAGGTTGTTTATGGGGCTATTTTACACCCACAACGGGCCCGTGCACAGGATTTTCCCCTGGGGGGGTTTTCACCAACCCTTATAAAAAAATTGACCATATAATGAGTTAAAATTAACAAAAATTTAGGAAACCAAGTACATTTTTACTAAATATAAGTAGAATTTTGCTGAAATTTCCCAAAATCTAAGTACATTTTTCCTAAAACCATGTAATTTTTTACTAAAATTTAAGCAAAATTTTCCTAAAACTAAGTAAATTTTTACTAAATCTTAGTAAAATTTTGCTGAAAATTTCCTAAAACTAAGTAAATGTTTACTAAAATCAAGTAAATATTTACTCAAACTAAGGACAAGTTTGCTGATTTTTCCCTCAAAACGAGTAAATTTTTACTTAAACTGAGAAAAATTAAAATCAGTTCAATTTAACTAAAAAATCAAACAAATAGTTTTGCTTCAGAGTATGCAAAACTGATACAAAAAATGACAACATGAAATATTTCTCAAAAGTTGCATGATACCTCTGCCATAAAGAGTTGAGCTATTACTCCATGATTGTTGCGAAGGCAAGATATGCGCCTTCGCAGTGGTTGTTTACAATAATTCAGAAAGTATTTAAGAAATAAGTCTCTGCAAACGAATGAGAATTGCTTCTTAGATTAATATTCAAGATTTTTTTAAACAATTTCAAATGTTTTATGTTCATTAATACTTAAATGTATGAAGAACTCGGCATAAATTTCAGTAAACATTTTAACTTCATTTTAGGAAAAAAACACATTTTTAAGTTAAAATTTCCTAAATGGATTTTTTTTCCATACAAAAAATTTCAGATTTTTTGCTCACATAAAACCTTGGAAATATTCTTTCACATAAGTTTGAATTTACTCAATTGTTAGAATTTTTTATTAGATGCAAAGAAAAGTTTTTAAGTAAATCTACTACCCTTTTTCTAGCAAATGAACTATTTACTATGGCTTTGAAAGAAGGAAACTTTACTCATACTTAGTTAATTTTCCAACTTTTTAGGAAATTTTTACTGGAGCGTTTGGAAACCACTCATATTCTATTGCCAGCATCTTCGAGAAATATTTCGATACATTCGTCCGACAGACATCGTCACTCAAAGGAATATGTCAGTAAAAGAAAGCAGAAAGTCAACTGGAAGATCAGATTTTCTGCTGTTAAAAAAGAGACAGCAGATTTGTATCTGTTGCTTACCATCTTCAAGCTAAACTCGCTTATGAACGCTTATCCTTTTATATTTTAATTAACAACAGCCAATTTTAGCAGACTGCAAACTCTTTAACAGTGTGAATGGTGATGTAAGATTGCAGAAAACTGCTGTTATGCCAAAAAACAGCTGTAATAGCAGAAAAGTGTCTGCTGATAGGCAGCAGACAATCGCTGCTTTTATTAACAGACTTGTTCTCTAAGTGTAGAACTTTAGTTTAAATATTTGCTTGAAATTACATACATACATATCGAGGGATTATGTTCTAAGGTGGCTATGAACAAAAACATAACTTTTCAGGAGAGCGAAAAAACTGATTTTCTCCTTAATTTGAAGAGAAATTATTAATCATTATTCTACAATCTAAAAAGGATTACTAATTGCTACGATTAAAAAGTTTTCGAAATTTCCTATTATTCGCGGTTTCATGGTTCATAGCCACTTTTGTATGTTTAAAATTGAGCACTATGAATGTTGAAATAAGCACACAACCATTTATGTCCAAATATATAAATAAGATTTATTGTAATGATAATTATGAAATCTTGGCAATGTTGTATAGAAAACGCATTTTCTGTGATGTACACAGCGAATTTAAAGATTCCAGCTTCATCCGTCAGATTGGTACCATTTTTATCCCTTCTACTAAATTTTTTACAAAAACTGTTGCAATTCCTTATATTTTAACTTTCTTCATTCATAATTCTGAAGCTTTTACACAAATATTCCCCATGAAGTCAGCAATCAATACCAAAATATTTCTGGTATTCTCAATATATTAAATAGTTACGCCGGTTTTTCTAAATATACTTTTCACAATTTTTGACTTTACAGCCACCATTTTTCTTATTTTAGCCTGATAAATGGGGAATCAAAATGCTATTAACGCGAAATGGTGGAATTTGATAGTACGATATGCCCTAAATCTAGAAAAATGTTTTATACAAAATCGTTGTAGCGAATTATAACCTTCGGTTTTATGCTGCTCCATTGTTGAACTATTTTATTTCTAAATATTATTTTTATGTTCATAGCCACTATCCAAATAATAGCCAAATCAGGAAATTAAAAAAAACATGGCTTTAGAAAAAAATCTTTTCCAGATTTATATGACAGATGACATCCAAATCTGAGGACAGTTTGACATCAAAAACTCATTTTCGAGAAAAAAAAATATTCATATTCAAAAGTGGCTATGAAACTTTTGAATATGAATATTTTGAAGAAATGTTACACAAAAAACGATCAAATTCCTCGGCGATGAACCCAGTCCCACATTTTTTCTATGATAAATGCAGAAAATTGGATATGCTTTTTGACAAAGTATGGGTTTAAATAGGATGTCTAAAGAGTTTTGGTGTTTTTTATTTATATAGGACATGAGTAACAGCATTTTTACTCAAAATCTTTATACGCATAATCCGATTAAATAAAAACAATTTGGAAATGTTTCTTCATTTTTATAATCTTAAATATGTATAAATTCGAATAACAAATACAGTTTTTTTTGTATTCGATGAAATGCAAGAAGAAACAACTAGAAATTTTAATTAAAAAAAAAAACAAATAATTGGTATTTTACAGTTTCTTAGTTTCTTCCTACTTAGATCCAAATTAACGAATTTGTTGTTTCTCTTTTGAATAATACTTGTTACATATGGGCAAATCTACGGTATAGTACGATTCCATGTCACTCATGCTTCTATCCGCTTTAAGAGCAATATATAATATTTCTGAGAGTGTCATAATTTTCAAAACGACGAGTTTAACCTCGCCAACATCCTAAAGTTTTAAAATTGTGCTGTTAATGTAGTCTACTGAGCTAAGGTCTACCCTAATTTACCCTATTTTTGCTTGTAACTTTCGGGAGTTGTTCAACTCTTTTGGCTATAACTTTTTCAGCATAATCATTCTGATCTTTTTGTGGATGATAGTAATGATGTTTCGGAATCTTCTGTATGTTGAAAAGGGCGTGTGCCATCACTGAGAAATAAATGGTAGCTCTTCAAAATCTGTCACTCTGTTTTTGCATAAAACGAAAATTGATACAATTTTCTTTTTTGCGCTTTCAGCGTGAACGTAATTGCAAATTTTTTAATATTGGATTATAAACGACAGAGATACTAACAAAAGGCGACCGGACGATTTGGTGTGCCTTCAGCGACAAGGAGATTATGACAGTACGAACATCATCAGGTCGATGCGTGCAGATCATGAAATTTCATATTTTTTGAAGAGCACATCCGCAGTTTGAAAAATAACTGGTGGCAACCCTGTTTGATCGGTGAATATGGGTACTACTAATAATGTGTGTAAGTGCTAAATAGATCGAATTATTATTTTGGTACCGAGAGCCATTTTAGGTTAAATTTTGTTGATTTTCATAGGGTTTTCAGGCTTAACTTGCAATAGAACCAAAAGGGACAATCCGATTATAACTTCTTCAGCACTTGAAAAAAATGATGCACGCGAGCACATTATTTGTATTTAATGTATTTTTAACAAGTTGACGCTAAAATAAAACGTGTGCCTCTAATTTGAAATTTTTAATTTTTCAAAATTGAAATCGGACTATTTTGTAGATTTTCCCTTATGTACAAAAAATATTAACTCTGAAAAATAGTTGACATAAGTGATAAATATAACAAAAATTTTAGTAAGTTAAAACTCATTTCTTACTGTTTCGCAACTTTAAAGTAGATTTTAAAATAGAGACCTACACGCAGAAAAAATATGCATTTCGTAGAAACGAAATTTTAGACAGGTGAACATCGTTTTTGAGTTTCTTTTGTGGGAAAAATTAGTTTGTTTGCGGTAAACATGTCATCAGTTGTTATAAATGAATAGAGAGAAATAGTTTTCTTCGTTTGTCGAAATGGATTTGTATTATAATTGCAAACTCCCAAAACATTGGAAGTAACAGAATCCGTTGTAGTTGCATCTGTGATGAAAATAGGACACTTCGGTTCAGATTTAGATACAGTTCAATAAAAATGTCCAATCGCAAATGTTACAAAAAATTTTCATTTTACATCTTAAAAATGAAAATTTTCCGAACAATTTGGTGTCCATTAGCGAAATTAGCATTACACAATCTTGAAATTGGCACAATTCGTTTAGTTTGTTTGTATTTTTCATAACCTTTGTCCGAAATTCAAGAAAGTGTCCACGATTTTTTACGTAGTTTTCGTGTTTTCATGATTTTACTGTAAAATTACCAAGTCAGACGAGTTATTTTAAAAATACCTTAAAAATTCTATATTTTATTGCTTCACAAAGTCTAGAAGGTTTTAAAAATTATATGTTCGAAATCTCTCTGGGGGGGTTTGAACCCCCAAACCCCCCTGCGCACGGCCCTGACCCACAAAATCGCTGTGATCCAGTTTCATTGTAGCTGCACCTAGTGAAAAATATTAAATTATTTTCATCAAGATTGGCTGTAATCCAGAGTGTTACCAACAAATCGCATATGATCGGTGATTATATATTTGCGTAACGGTCCACTAATATGGTCCATGGTAATGTAAAGGTTTTAATAAAAATTGGTGGGACAGTTGAATTTGGAAACATAGACAGACAGGCATTCTGAAAATAAATATAACATGACCTGGAAAAATTAATCAAGATAACTCGGACGGACATTTGTAGGGGTCCTATTACAAAACTTGGGGCCAGTGCGAAAAATAAATACCTATATGGTTGTCATTCACGGCAGGTATTCCTAGTTGAAATATATAATGATCAGCTGTAATAAAGCAATATGGCGGCCCATTTGCATGGAGGTAATACCATATATTTGACTTTCATTGTTTCTAGTTTAAATATAATAAAATCTGCAAAATTTAGAAAACATTCCATGTAAAATGTGGTATATAGAGAGGTAATAATAAAAATGGGGCCCATTTGTAAGGTCGCTACAATAAAAAGCGGGCCAATACAGATCCCTTTCAAAGTAAGTATTCTTTATTGAAATATAACATGACCTGCAAAATTTTATCAAGATATAATATAAGATGTGAGTTCTAGAGTGAAAATAGAGGAGAATGGAGGCCCACTTTGTATGGGGGTTATACCAAAATATGGACCCATATATTTGACTTTCATAGTATGTATTCATAGTTGAAATATAATATAATCTGAAAAATTTGATAAACTTCCGATTTAAAATGTGGGTCCTAGAGAGGTTAAAATTAAAATCGGGACCCATTTGTAAGGGCGCTACATTAAAAATTGGCCCTTATAGATCACTTTCAAAGTAGATATTCTTTATTGAAATATAACATGATCTGCAAAATTTTATAAAGATCCAATTTAAGATGTGGGTTCTAGAGCTATAAAAGTGTAAACCGGGAGCCCATTTGTATGTGGGCTATTCCAAAACATTGACCTATATAGCTGGCATTCAAAATGCGTGTTTCTAGTATAAATGTAACATTGTGTTGAAAATTTGATCAAGATCCTATGTAAAATGTGCATTTTAGAGCAGTAATATTGTAAATCGGAGGTACATTTGTATGGGGGCTATATCAAAACATAGACCCATGTGGTCCACTTTCTCGAGAGCTCTTTCTAGTTCAAATATAACACGATCCTGAAAATTTGGTCATCCCATGTAAAATGTGTATTCTAGACCAGTAATAGTATAAATTATATGGATATTTATATGGAGGCTATATCTAAATCTGAACCAAAACCAAATTCAATACCAATTGTCCTTGGCCAAAAAGGTAACTTCTGCCAAATTTCATGACAATCGGACCACCATTGCGACCTGTAGAGTGCGAACAAGCTTAGATGTACAGCAGACGGACGGACAGACAGACATCGTTAAATTGATTCAGCTGGTGATTCTAAGCCGATCCGTATACTTAAAGGTGGGTCTTGGTGTTACAAACATTTGGCGCGAAACTAACTTATAATACCCTAGTCCACGAAGTGGTGTATAAGCAATTGGTGTAGAAACTTTATATTAAAATTATTTTTTGCCTTTCAAATAATTTCATTTTATACGTTATTCAAATTATCTGAATATATATATTTTAAATCAAAAATGTTTGTTTACATCACCATCACCATACATCAATGCCAGTGGACATAGTGTGACTAAGACCACTTTCAAACTGACACTTAAGACAATTTTGGTGTGCATAAAATGAGAAATGTCATTGTAAGGGTACATTTCATTTATAAATGTCAAAAATAAAAGTTCTTAAATTAGAGATCCGATCAAACTAAAGAGAAAAATTGGGATATCTCATGTTTTTTGATTTGTGACTTAGACCACTATCATTCTAACTGCCACATATATGAGTTGACGAGCTTAAAATTATACCTGTTTATTGCCAAGTACAATTAAATCCCACCAGACGCAGAATTTCAGAAACTATGAAATCGCTCTTCTGGACAGAGTAGCCAGAATCAAAGACAAGTAAAAATGGCGATAAGTTCGGCAGGGTCGAACTTTATATACCCTCCACCATGGATTGCATTCCACAGAGGATGCCAATTTTCGTAGAAGCGCAGTAATATTACAGGAAAATATATATATTTTTAATGTAGCCAAACCAAAACAAATACAAATATTGAAAATAATAATTTTATAAATAAATATTTTATTAATTTCAAACAGCTCTTATAAGGCTACGGATAGGTTTACATATCGAAATCAATTCAAAAAATAAATATTCTTATTTTTATATTTTAAAAAAGCTTAAATACCATAAATATTGGTATTCTATTCTATTTTAATTCCAAAAGTACACATTTTGAAAATCTATTATCAGACGTACATAGTACAAAATAACCTAACTTCATGATTCAACCAATTTTTTGTTGTAAAAGAAAAAGTACGAATAAAAAAAAAATATTTTGCGTGTCTATGCACTCAGAGAATTGTATACACCGAATTCCATGATTCCAGCTGCGGCCACTTGGTTGGTACCGTTTTTACCCCCTTTTTAAAATCTCTTTAGTTTACGTTTCTAAGCAATTAGAATTTCAACATTCTAGCTGTAGTCGTTTAGTTAGTACTATTTTTATCCCTCTGTACCATTGTATCCCTTGAAAGTATGAATTTGGAAAAAGCCTTCTATTTTTCGTGTCTACGCAGTTAGAGGAATGTATACTCCGAATTTCGTGACTCTAGCTGCGGTCATTTGGTTGGTACTATTTTTATCCCATTTTTCATGTTAACCCCAAAAAGTACGAATTTCGAAAAATCCGTTTATTTTACATGTCTACGCAATCAGAAAAATATATACACCGAATTTCATTATTCTAGGTGCAGCTGTTTGGTTGGTACCATTTTTATCCCCTATTCCAATTTTACCCCTTAAAAGTACGAATTTGGAAAAAAATACTTTTATATTATGTATCTGCTCAATTAGAGGAATCTACACACCGAATTTCGTGTTTCTAGCTGTTCTCGTTTAATATGTACCATTTTTATCCCTTGTTTGCCCCATTTCACCCCCTACAAATAAGAATCACTTTATGGTGCACGTTTTTGCTACAAGGGGAATGCACATACCAAATATGAAGCAAACATAAACAGACATATTCAAAAAAACATGCTTAAATACGCTAAAGAAACATTGTTTATTGATTGTTAATTTAATGAAACATTTTATGTTGTATCTGTCAATGGAGCTCAACAATGAAGTTAGCCCAAAAACACAATGACAGATTTCATTGGACCATATTCAAGTATTAATTTTTTAATCTTTTTTTATTTCTCTTTTTAGTGAAAAGAATTTCGGTCTTCCTTTGTTACTGACGCAAAATGAAAAAAATGAAAGAACAAAGTGCATGGACAACGAATACACGAAATATAAGGTAAGCTATGAAATTTTGAGCTAAAGTTAGATTTTTCACTCCGAATTTTTCACATTAAAATAACTCAAGTGTAAAAATGATACAAAGTAAAGCTACTCCATTTTGACAAAAATCTCAGAAAATACTGACGAAATTACATTCTTTTAAATTTAAACATATATTCTTGTTCTCAAGAAAATAAGTGTTAATACCCAAAAAACAATTAACATATTTTATTTAATTTTATATTCGGTAAAAAGTAGCAATTTAGTAATGCATATATAACATTTTCCAGTTATTTTTGCTACCTAAAGTTGAAAACGATATTATTTTTACAAATTAGTATAATATTATTTATACTCTTTTTTGTAAATATGAGTCGTATTATGTCCGCTTATACGTATAGTTAAAGCTAAATATGATGGCTACAAAAGTTGTGAATTTCACTTTTACATCGAAACAGTGGGTTTGGAAGTCTCCAAAAATTAAAAAAAGTATTTTTTAATATTTCTTGGTGACACGAAAAAAACCTATAAAAATTATAATATTTTTTTATTAAATCTAGCATTCCAACGAAGGAAACAATGTATGTTTGAAGAAAACAGTGGTTGTGACAGTCTCCAAAAATTGAGACAACATATTTTTTCTTTTAAAAATTTTTTTTGTTGCCACGGAAAAATCTATAAAAATTAGAAAAAAAATTGTTCTATTTTTAAATATGGAAACAATGTCTGTTTGTAAACCTACGATTCAGTAAATTCATACATGTGTGGAAAATTTTTTTGTCATATTAAGTTAATGTGCTTATTGAAATTCATACCGAGTTCTTCATAATCTAAGCACTGAAGAAATTTAACTTAGTTTTAGTTCACTTTTTTCTTGTATCAAGAACCAATTGAGAAAAACATTCAGTAAAAAATTTCCTCCGTTTGAGTAAATATTTACTTTGTTTTAGGAAAAAAACATACTTAGTTTGAGGAAAAAGTCAATCAAAAATCTTCATCAATTTGAGTAAATATTTACTTGATTTGAGGAAAATTTTAGCAATATTTTACTTAGATTTACTTGGATTGAGGTAAAATTTTCTGCAATTTTTTCAGTTCCAGTAAATAACTAAAATTAAGTCCGATAACCTGAATTTTTCAGCACATGGCCAATGATGCTGTCAGCCCAAAATCCACTCGTTGTGGATGCATTCGCTCTTCAATAGTCACGTGTGGGTTCTCTTAACCCCATATGCGGCACTTTTGCTTATTGAGATAGCAACCGAGATGAAAATGAGCTTCATGAAGGCTGAACTGAAGTCCGATTTTTCTTCTTATAATGTAAAGAGAGGACCATAAAAGTTTTGACAGTGGGAAGTGGTAGAAATATCACTATTTCCATTCGAACTTAAAGGGGGCAGGGGTTCCAAAACCACCCCCGAAGTTTTGCCAGACAAGAATTTTTGTTCTTCTCATAATGTAAGGAATTGCTCATAAAAGTTTTGGCAGTTTTAATTATAGATAAGTGGTGGAAATAGCACTTTTTTTATTCGACCTTAAAAGTTGCAGGGGGGCCAAAGCCACCCCCGATGGTTTGTCAGACATGTATTTTTTTTTCTTTCCAAAAATAAAGGAACATATCCTAAAAGTTAAAGCCGTGCTACTTATAGTGTAACCAAACACGTTGCTGGCTCCCGGACTAAAAATAAAAACAAGTAAGGAAAGGCTAAAGTCGGGAAGGGCCGACTATATGATACACTCCACTATCAATCCAAATACAATTCAATTCTGTAAAAAAGTAAAAACGGGAAGAATTTTTGTATGTTTCCTAATCATAGGCTTATATAACCTGATCCAATTTGTCAAATCGAGAAGAATTGTAACGAAGTGACTAACTTTCACAATAAGTTCTTCCAGTTCAAGTATAACGTGTTATGCTCAATTTGAAGAAATTCTGTGAAAATACGCGGTTTCTGGGGCGTAAAAAGTCATCCGGGATCGAAATTTGTATGGGAGCTATATATAAATCTGAACCGATCTGATCCATATTCATAATGGGTATTTCTAATTGAAATATAAGATATTTTGCAAGATTTTAAGAAAATCTGTTAAAATATGTGGTTTCAGGAGCGGAAAAAGTCAAATTGGGAGCGAAATTTGTATGGGAGCTATATATAAATCTGAACCGATCTGGCCCATTATCACCACAGGTGTTCCTAGATTAAATATAAGATGTTTTGCCAATTTTGAAGAAAATCTGTTAAAATTTGTGGTATCTAGAGTGAAAAGAGTCAAATCGGGAGTGAAATTCGGATGAGGGCTATATCTAAATCTGAACCGACTTTCTTCAAATTAAATAGCGTTCGTCCTATTCCCGAAAAACTTCGTTGTGCAATGTTTCGTTTACTTCTGGCTACAATTACGACCTGCATTGTGATTACAAGAATAGATGGACGGACATTGCTAAATCGATAATTAACAATGGGTCTATCTCGCTTCCTTTTGGGTGTTACAAACAAATGCACAAATTCATAATACTCTCGTGGAGTGTATAATGAATGTTTCGAAGTCAAAGTAATTGTTAGTTCAAATTTAAAATTTTAAAAATGGCCCATCTTATAGTTGAGTCAACGTCACTTTATATCAACGTCAACATCAATTCAATGCTAATTCGGTATTCTGTAACACTATTGGGTCGACGACTGTTAATCGATAATTTACACAAAACAAAAACGCATCTCTAATATTCAGTCAGCTGATTTATGTTGTGTTGTATTTTTGCGGAAAAATATTTTTTATTTCTGATTCAAATTCTGATTCGAGTGATGGAGAAAAGAAATACAATCTAAATTGAAAAGAAAATTTGTAAAACTAGACAGGAGTCAATTTACCAGATGAAATGTGAGTGGCAAAAATTAAGGAATGTTGGTGTGTGTGTTTGTTATTTCTTCAAGAGGTCCCAACATTACTTTCTTATCAATAAAATAACATTTATGCATGCGCTGGAAAACAATCACATCGACATCAAAATTAAGATGTCTAGGCGACACTCAGCTGGAGCTATCGCCGCGGAAACGAATTTAACTTGGGACTATGAAAAACGCTGAAAGAAAGGAAGCTTCTGTATCCAAACCACATTCGACCTCTTGGACATCACATTTATCACCCAGCATGACGTTGCCCTCAAAATGTATCAGATATGCTCCAGCGGGCTGAGTGTGAATTGCTTGAATCGTTCTCTCTGGTATCATTATGCTCGACTGTTGGCGACAATTTTCATTTTAATGAAATGTCATGTTGTATGTCTCGGCAGACCAAAGACAGTTAATTTTTTTTTAAATTGTTATCAAAATAAATAAATATTTTTTTTTTTCAAATTTGTTATCAAAATAAATTAATTAAGTTTTTTCAAAATTGTTATCAAAATAAATAAATTAATTAAATTGTTTCGCGTTTTTAATTTTAAGTTTTTCCAATTCATCCACAATTTTATTTTTTATCATTTTTGAACACTTAGAAAATTCAAAAATGTTCAAGTCGTTACCAAAAACGGCGACGACAAAAATCAGAGTCGCGTCAACACAATATCAACGTCACATAACTTACAGAATACCAAATATGCGTCGACGACGATCGATAAATCCCAATATTGACAACGCGAATACCAATTTACAATCGTCAACTCATGACGGCGTCATTTTGTGTCGACGACGACTACTGGAATAAGGGCGATTATTTTGTTTGGTAATCTTAACTCTTGTAAATTTATTTAAATAACACATTTAGTATGGAAAACCACCGTTTTGTTTTTAAAAATCCGTATTATTAAATTTTTGCAAAAATACAAGTTTTGTACAGTTCACATCTATTATAATTTTATTATAATAATAATTCGTCGTCATTATGGTCAGTTGTCGGCGATTTCCAAAATTGTTCAAAAAAATATTTCGTAGACCTCTTCATCATACTTTTGTCGCGTCAGTATTTCAGTAAAATGAAAATTGTATTAGCGTGCTTATATCTTTGTCGCCCACTGTACGCATGCATTTACATATGTATGTGTATATGTGTAAGGCTTATATATCACAGTTGGCATTTCGTTGTTTGTTGCTATGGCAAGTTGTGACTAAACAACCCGGGTGTATACTCGCGAAGGATGCAAAAGGATGCAATAACACGAACGGCTTGCAACTGCATCTGCGCGCTGTTACATGCAGCCCAAGCAACATCTGCAGGCGGAAGTGGCGATGGTGATGGTGGTGGTCGTGGTCGTGTGAATGTCATGACAGAGTAATGAAGAGATACGAACACATGGAATGAGAGCTGAATAAATATCTCGGATACTCCCGGAAAAAGCATGAATCTACTACAACTGGAAAGGAAAGGAAAAAAGCTCTAACAAATGGAATGGCATTCTGATATTTCGTCCGTTGCGAGGCGGGTGGAGGCGTCATCGAAGAGATGCAAACAATGCACAAACACATACAGCTACACACCTACACACTCCTTCGACTAATGGCATTATAAATTGTGACACGTGTCCTGCATACGCAGCACAAGCGGAGGATGGATGGGGACCTTCTCTCTGCCCCGTCCATGGGACGACGCCAAGTAAAGCTCTTCCTGTGGCGCAAACAGAGAAACAGAGTTCAGCTGTACTTGAATTCCGCCGCGCACACATGCACACTCGTACATGTGAGTAGCTGCTATCTAGTATAGGAACTGGAGCATAAAAGTGTTCAGATGTACAGCTTGTACATCTTGAAAACGCGATCTGAAAGTTTAAACAACAAACACACACACACATCCAGGAGGGACTACTCCTTTGGACCCTTCGCCTTCTTCTCGCTTCGTTCGATATGTGTATGCCAACATAAAGTTAATGGCACTTGCTGTCCATATATTGATTCCCTGTAGTTATCAGCAACGCCATCATCGTTGCAAACGCTAAGCTTTCGTTATTATCTTTGGGTGGTGGTAGTTGTAGGTGTCCTTGAAGCCACAGGATACACTGCACCGCACTACACTAAGGCAAGGCAAGGCAGGGCGAAGTTTGTTTTCGATGTTCAAGGATCTGGAAGGCTACTCATAAACGCCTCCCAGGCAAAGGATGAGGTCGACTGAGGAGGAGGAGGTGTCTATGGGATCCTTATTGTTTACCCCATGAAGTGTTTGACTGACCAGAGTTTGCTGTTGTTGTCGTTAGTGGGGGGGGGGGGGGGGTGAGGGGTGAGTTTTGTAATTCAGTTGTCCAGTTCTGCTGTGGCTGCTGCTTCTAAAGGTCAGAGCTGTCGTCAATTTTAATGCAGCTCCACAGCTATAGCTATACCGGGGTATATACACAACACAACAGAACAATTGAAATCATTTTTTGTTTGGAGCCTTTGCTTCTTTGGCCACCATCATGTAGGTGGCTTCTTATGTAGATTTGTTGGGACGTGCACACATATATGCGTATTTAATCCTGGCGATGATGCCTTTAATGTTCTCCTCCATTCACTGACTTCCTTTTGGTTTATACAATTATTTACTTTAAACTTGTTTAGTTTGCTGTCACTACCATCTGTTCAATGAAAATGTAATGGAAACTTAGCGGATTCCAAAAGTTTTGCGGTGTTCGTAAGGTGCCTTTAGAAATTAGCTGATATATGTAAATACGATTGAGAAATAGGTGCAACAGGTCTTCATCCTTGCATTAATGTCAACAACCTGTAGAAGAATATATAAAGTCGGCCACTGGGTTGGAGATTCCTCATCACAACATAGGTAAATGTACATGTATTTGATTACATCGTTGCCAAAAGACCAATGCAAATACTACTATACATCAAATATTATGCGAATAATTTCAAATACCCTTTTTGTTTGGGAAAAACTAAGAAAAAAAATAATTTCTAATTAATAGTTCGTTGGAGACAAAGGCAAGAACAAATAAGTGGACAACAAATGTTCAAAACACAGGAGTTGAACTGCAGTATACAAAAATGGGCATGTCCACCTATGAAAGTAGAGGCCAACTAAATGAGAATTTAAGGCTTTACAACAAGTCCATATCCATTATACAGTCCAACAGCACTTTAGGAACGGAGTAGCGACCATATAATTATGAAAGTGCATGTTGAGTAGATCACTTTTGTAGAATAAACTTATAGTCTAGCTGGTCTGAGTTTCTTTTTACTGTGGGTCAAAGTTTTCATTTCATTTGCTGCATTTTGAGAGCATTATGCTAAGTAAATAAAATGTTGTAAGTTGATGTCTGAGAGAATTCTTATTGTCAGAACTATTTTGTGGAATTTTATGAGGTTCATTTTTGTGGAATACCTTAACCATCTAGCTTCTCTCGTTATGGGTCAATATGAACCTTTTTTCGAGGAAATCCAAAAAAGTCGTCCTTTTAAGGAAAAAACTGCCGGAGAATTTAAAATACCAAAGTTGTAAATAAAGCTTTTCATGCTTAAATAGCAAATTTTCACACAAAAACAAGTAAGAGGACGACAGTCGACTAAACCATCTTACATTTACCCTCACTCTCAGAGAACATGTGTATGGAAGGACATAAATTTTGCTTAGCGCCGGAGTATGTTTTTGGGGGAGGTACTAGAGGTTTGGACCCAGTTTCCACATTTATAAAACAATTGTGAAAATATATTCAAACATAAAGTCATAGAGGATCCCATGCACCAGTATAGAAGTTATTATTATTATGGGATTTAATATTACCTAGGATAGGGACAATTGTGTGAGAGGTACAAGAAGGGGTGTGGCTATACAGTAAATATTTTTTAGATTTAAAGTGATTATAAAAGCATTTTTAAATATCAAATTGCATCTGATTTTGACTACCCGTATGCATGTTAAGTCGGTTTTATTGTAACCAAAGTTTATGCCACTTTGTGTGGCAGGTACCAGAAGGGGTGTGTCAATATCGCCCATATTTCATGCGAATGTAACCACTATAAAAGCATTGCTACATATTATATTTCGCAGTATTCCGATCATCAGTATAGAAGTTATAATAGCTTTAATTTTACGTGATTTGTGTGGGAGGTACTGAAAGGGGCGTGGCAAATCTTGCCATACTTAGTACACTTAAAGTGATTATAAAAATATTATCAAATACCAAAATATAGCTGATTCCGAATATCCGTGTGGAAGTTACATTAGTTATACCCTCCACCTCCAGGATGGGGGTATACTAACTTTGTCATTCCGTTTGTAACATCTTGAAATATCGACCTGAGACCCTATAAAGTATATATATATTCTTGATCGTCATAAAATTCTAAGACGATCTAGCCATGTCCGTCCGTCCATCTGTCCGTCTGTTGAAAGCGCGCTAGCTTCTAAACGAAAGGAGCTAGGACGTCCAAATTTTCCATAAATACGTCTTATAGTCGTAGATCGGTTGGGATTGAAACGGGGCGAAATCGGCCCACAGGGAAAAATTTTTCCCTCACAAGGACTAAAAATACCCATAATAATCCCTAATTTTTAGTGTATTTAAGCATGTTTTTTGAATATGTCTGTTTATATTTGCTTGATATTTGGTATGCGCATTCCCCCTACAGCAAAAACGTGCACCATAAAGTGATTCTTATTTGTAGGGGGGAAATGGGGCAAAAAAGGGATAAAAATGGTACACATTAAACGACAACAGCTAGAAACGCGAAATTCGGTGTGTACATTCCTCTGATTGCATAGACAAGTAAAATACACGGATTTTTCAAAATTCGTACTGGGGTCAAAATAGAAAAAGGGGATAAAAATAGTACCAACCAAATGACCGTAACTAGAGTCATGAAACTCGAATTATACATTCCTTTGACTACGTAGAAAAGGTTTTTTTTTCAAATTCGTACTTTCAAGGGATACAATGGATACGGAGGGATTAAAATGCTGCCAACCACAGGGATACACCAGGAATAATGAAATTCGGTGTATACATTCCTCTGACTGCATAGACACGCAAAATAAAAAGTTTTTTTTCCGAATTCGTACCTTTTCTATTACGCAAAAATTGGTTGAATCGTAAAGTTAGGTTATTTTGCACCGTGTACGTCTGATAATGGATTTTCAAAATTTGTACCTTTGGAATTAAAATAGAATGGAAATACAACCAACTGTAGCACCCACTATCTATATATATAAAAGAGTTGCGGTACTGACTGACTTATCATAGACCAGCCCACAGACCAAACGGCTGAAGCCAGGGTCATGCAATTTTCAGGGTAGTTCCCAAATATGACGTAGACGTTGACTAAGAAAGGGTTTTACGAAATTCGTACTTTTAAGGGATAAAATGGCCCAAAAAGGGATAAACATCGAACCTTCGTCCTGACTAAACGGCAGTGGCTATAAGCATGAAATTCGGTGAGTTCCTTGCAATGACCATGCAGACGAGCTACAAATAGGGATTTTTCGAAATTTGTACTATTAATTGGCGAGGGGGACCAAAAGAGATAAAAATGGTACCAACTAAAGTGTTACAGCTAGAATCGTGAAATTTGGTATGTAAATTCCTCTGACTAAATAGAAACGAAGTAAAATGGGATTTTTCGAAATTTGTACTTTTAAGGGGCGAGCGGGACAAAAAGGGATAAACCATCGAACTTTCGTCCTAGCAATGACCATGCAGACGAGCTAGAAATAGGGATTTTTCGAAATTTGTACTATTAATTGGCGAGGGGGACAAAAAGGGATAAAAATGTTACCAACTAAAGTGTTACAGCTAGAATCGTGAAATTTGGTATGTAAATTCCTCTGACTAAATAGAAACGAATTAAAATGGGATTTTTCGAAATTTGTACTTTTAAGGGGCGAGCGGGACAAAAAGGGATAAAAAATGGTACCAACTAAAGTATTACAGCTAGAATCGTGAAATTTGGCATGTAAATTCCTCCGATCATATATAAACGAAGTAAAATTGGATTTTTCGAAATTTGTACTTTTAAGGGAAGTGAGGGACAGAAAGGGATACAAATGGTACCACCTAAATTATTACAGCTAGAATCGAAATCAAATCTAGAAAATTTAAAATTTGTGCTCGGGAAGCATTGGTATGAGAGCTTTATATTTGATATTTAAATGGGTGTTCCGTTATTGTGCCCGAAAAACAGCATCAAATCATGATGATAGTGATAACCTCTACCATATTAAATTTCCCAAAATGTAGCAGCATTTTTCCTGTGCTTTTATCGATGTATACATAACAATGCTATGATCACAATAGAATTAGTACCGTGTCATTATTTAGGACATGATTGTACGCAATCCTATGGTAGAATATCAACATAGATCGAAAACATAAAGACACAATGGACCTCTTCTGGTCTAAGTGAGTCAGATGATTTTGACTGCCACCACAACCTCAAAACATAAAGACTGATATTGGAATGAGAAAACGGACTAATCAACAATCATAATCCACAGTCGTTGACATATAAATATTCAAATTATCTAATAATACTCAATTCCCTATTTTCATTTCCCCATATGTCTTTGATATCGGCGTACAGTGAATTTATTTGACACTGGAAGCACACGGACTTGTGGACCAGACTGTTTGTCCATATGGATGGACACTATGATTATATGGGAAAAAGGAAAGATTGTTACACGTATATAGTATATAGTTTTATAAACTCACTCAATAGTTGGGTGTTGTCACTTTAATCCTCCATCCACAATTTTGTGGGATTAATAAACAAATTGGATTATAACTTGGAATATGGTAAAAGTGACTTTCATCATATCCCCAACCAGCCAACAACCGCATCAGCTGCTAATGGATTTTTAATTGTGTAATCTTTTGTTGCATGCATGCATCCTGACCATCAGTGCTGCCACGGGAACAATTTTGAGTGTCATGGTCGATGGTTGGAGGGAAGGCCAGGCTCTCGTTGTGGCTGTTTTTATTACTTATCATTTTTTTGGTGTGGCTGTGTAAGGCGGCTTGTTGTAATGGGATATTGATTAATGCTGTCAATCAATATGACAATTTGTTTCGTTAAAACAACGTTATTTCAAATTGATTTTTGGATGGATTGATTAGATGGTTTAATGAAATGAAACGCAGAGCTAGCTATAATAATTAAATTCAGTTTATATGTCCCTTTAAATGCATAGACGAGGAAAGGAATCTTCTGACCGGTATTCGTACTTGTTGAGTGAAAATGGGACAAAATTGATACCGACCTGTATGAATGTCTATGAAATTTGGTTTGTACATTCCTCTGACTGTGTAGACGCGAAAAAAATTATTGGGATTTATTTTCCCCGTTTTGGGAATTGTGGGTTTTTTGTATGAGGTATCAGAAAAAATGTTTCTCAAAAGTAATACGATTGCAAGTAAATTCGTTTTTTAGTTTTAATATTTGTTTCGGGGCTATATCCAAACGTGGAATGAAGTGACTAAATTTCACAATAAGTTCTTCCAGTTGAAGTATAACGTGTTATGCTCAATTTAAAGAAATTCTCTGAAAATACGCGGTTTCTGGGATGTGATGTGACCCATTTTCACCGTGGGCGTTTCTTGTTGAAATATAAGATATTTTGCCAATTTTGAAGAAAATATGTTAAAATATGTGGATTTTAGAGCGGTAAAATTTGGGAGCGAAATTTGTATGGGATCTATATATAAATCTGAACCGATCTGATTTTTCGCCATGGGTGTTTCTAATGGAAACATAAGATATTTTGCCAAATTTGATGAAGATCTGTTAAAATATGTGGTTTATAGAGTGGAAAAAGTGGAATTGGGAGTGCAATTTGTGTGGCAGCTATATATAGCTATATAGAACCGATCTAACACTTTTTTATAACAAGTTGTTCCAGTTGAAATATAAGGTGTTTTGCGAATTTAGAGGAAAATCTGCTAAAATATGTGGATTCTAAAGCGGAAAAATTCAAATTGGGAACGAAATTTGTATGGGAGCTATATATAAATCTGAACCGATCTAACACATTTTTACCACGGGAGTTTCTAGTTGAACTATAAGATGTTTTGCCAATTTTGAAGAAAATCTTTTGAAATATGTGGTATCTCTGGGGGCTATATCTAAATCTGAACCGATTTTCAAATTAAATAGCGTTCGTCCGTATCCCGAAAAACTTCGTTGTGCAAAGTTTCGTTTGGTTCTGGCTACAATTGCGACCTGTATCGTGATTACAACAATAGATGGACAGACGGACAGACAGACGGACATTGCTAAATCGACTCAGAAAGTGATTCTAAGCCGATCGGTATAATTAACAATGGGTCTGTCTCCCTTCTTTTTGGGTGTTACAAACAAATGCACAAAGACATAATACTCTCGTCGAGTGTATAAAAACGCATGTAACGCATTGAAGGAGTATGTTTGGACCAAATCCGTTTCACGACTTTTTAAGCTGTTTGAGCCATGTCCGTCCGTCCATCTGGCTGGTGTACACGATAACTCTCGAAAGGAGTTAAGGAATCAATTCAAACTTTCCACATGGTTATATTTTCCCAAACTTAGATGGCCGAAATTGCCAATCCCCTTCTGGTACCTCCCACACAAATAGCCCATATTTCAATGTTAAATTAAAATCCATATAACTTTTAAACGGATATTCGGAATCAGCGATATCACTTAAGTGTACTAAATATGAAGGTTTTGCCACGCCCCTTCCAGTACCTCTCACACAAAACGCCAAACTGCGTAAATTAAAGCTGATATAGCTTATAAAGGGTGTTTTTTATTGGGGTATAGAACTTTAAGTTGGCATCACTTTTTTAACTGGCGGCCATTTTGTCAGCTGTCAAGTGATTAATATTTAGTTTGGTTTGCCATTTCATCATGAACAGGTTGACAAAAGAACAACGCTTGCAAATCGTGCAAATTTATTTCGAAAGTAATGGTTCAGTTCGCGAAGTTCACCATTTTATTGTCGACATAATCGTCCATCAGAGCAATTAATTCGGTTAACCATGGATCGTTTTCGCACTACGTTTACTCTATGTGATAATACGCATCCGCAGAGACGTCGAACAGTGCGCACCGAAGAAACAATTGCCGCTGTAGAGCAAAGTGTTGAAGAGGACCCGAATGAATCGATTCGCCACCGTGCACAGCAATTGGAGCTGCACAGCAATTGGAGAAAGTGGTTGAAAATTGGACCTGTAGAATTGGCTATATTCGAGCCAGCCGCGGCGGCCACATGCCCGAAATCATATTTAAACATTAATGGCATAAAATTATCCTTCCAATAAAGCCAAATTGATGGACATTAAAACGATTTTCGTGTGTTTTATTTCAATTCGAAGTTCTATACCTCAATAAAAAACACCCTATATAAGGATCGGAATACTATGAAATTTGATATTTGTCAATGCTTTTATATATGTTACGTTCATATGGAATATGGACGATATTGCCACACCCCTTCTGGTACCTCCTACACAAAGTGGCATAAGCCTTGGTTAAAATAAAACCGATATAACTTCCATACGGGTAGTCAAAATCATTTGAAATGTGATATTTGAAAAAGTTTTTACATTTTCATTTTTAAACCAAAAAATATTTACGGTTTAGCCACGCCCCTTTTGTACCTCCCACACAATTGTCTATATCCTAAAAATTAAATACTTCATAAAATCTATACCGGAAATGGAATCCACTATGATTTGATATTTGGTCATGTTTTTGCAATTGTTTTATAACTGTGGCAGCTAGGACCAAATGTTATGAACCTTCTAGTACCTTCCATACAAATCATCGGGCACTACGTAAAATTTAAGTTATTATAATTTAGATATGTTCTCTGAGAGTGAGGATATATATAAATCGATTTAACCGACTGACGTTTTCTTACTTGTTTTTTTTTTTGTTAAGAATGTCACAAATGACACATTTATATTCTTAAAATGTTCTCAATTTAAAAGAAACGTCCCTTCTTCATATACGAAAATGGTTTCATTAGTACAGTATTTTTATGACGCACCAACATTATCCAATAAAGAAAATATTTGAGATCGAAATTGAACAAATAAATATTTTTATTTTATAGATTATTAAAAGCGACCCGACAAACCACAATGAGTCATTTAAAATACAGCGCAACGGATTTTTTCGATATTTGATTGTTTTACATTTTGTGTTGTCATTTATTTTGGTTCAAGACCAAAAGTTGCGCTGAAGTCTTCAGCAGAACCCAAAATTAACAAAAAGGCAAAGTGAGACCTTTATTGTTGCAGCTAGAAGTTGACTGGGTGCGTTGCGATGGGTGCTACCCCACCTCGTCAGAACTTTCGCCACGAATGTATGTCTTTGACTTAAATCAGGGTTCATATTAGTACCAGCGGTCACATATGACAAATGAGAAGCCCTGATAAACAAAATATTCCACCGAACTAAGTCGACACACTAAAAATCTCACTTTGCCAATTCAATGTTATGCATGTGCTCGCAACAATGCAAAGGTTGTTGTTGTACGGTATGTCCCGTCTTCACTGTACCTCGTGTGTATTGTTGTTGTTTGTATGTATTGTTGGTCTGTTATGTTGTACGTGTTGTCATTTATTTTGGTTCAAGACCAATGGTTGTGCTGAAGTCTTCAGTCTTCTATAATGAAGATATGAAATGAGAAAAACTAAATATATATACATAACTTATTTACATTGAAAGGGGAATTTCTTATCTACTTACTCGCATTTGAGAAATTATTTAAAATTAATTATCTTTGATGTATGATTAAGGAGCAATGAAAGTGTCATTCATTTGGAAATACGTCAATTCTATTGCAATACTTCAATTATATTGAATAAGTATAGTTTAATATTTTTGGAAGTGCTTTTGAAAGACTTCATTAAATGACAAATGTATTTGCATTTGAGAAACTATTTAGAATGAATTAGCTTGGATGCATGATTTAGGAGTAATGATAATATCATTCATTTTGAAGTACTTCCAAGTTTTTTTTTGCTGGGAACATTTTAAGGGAATGAGATATCGTGACGGTTATTTTTCTTAAAAAATCAACTTTTTGGAATTTATTTTCCCCGTTTTGGGAATTGTGGGATTTTTGTATGAGATATCACAAAAAACGTTTCTCAAAAGTAACACGATTTTTTAGTTTTCAAAAACAATTTTTATACCTCATATAAAAGTATATTGTTTGGCAAATAAATTCCAACAATTTGTTTTTTTTAGAGAAATAACCACTATTTTTATACACTCCACGAGAGTATTATGTCTTTGTGCATTTGTTTGTAACACCCAAAAGGAAGCGAGATAGACCCATTGTTAATTATACCGATCGACTTAGAATCACTTTTTGAATCGATTTAACGATGTCCGTCCGTCTGTCCATCTATTCTTGTAATCAAAGTACAGGTCGCAATTGTAGCCAGAACCAAATGAAACTTTGCAAAACAAAGTTTTTCGGTATAAGGACGAACGCTATTTAATTTGAAGAAAATCGGTTCAGATTTGGATATAGCCCCCATACGAATTTCACTCCCGATTTGACTCTTTTCCCGCTAGATACCACATATTACAACAGATTGTCCTCAAACTTGGCAAAACATCTTACATTTCAACTAGAAACATCTATGGTGAAAATTGGTCAGATCGGTTCAGATTTAGATATAGCCCCCATACGAATGTCACTCCCGATTTGACTTTTCCGCTCCAGAAACCACATATTTTAACAGATTTTCTTCAAATTTGGCAAAATATCTTATATTTGCATGAGAAACACCCAGGATGAAAATGAGTCAGATCGGTTCAGATTTATATATAGCTCCTATACCAATTTCGCTCCCGACTTGATTTTTCCGCCCCAGAAACCACGTATTTTCATCGAATTACTTCAAATTGAGAACTGGAAGAACCTATTGTGAAATGGGTCACTTCATTCCATGTTTGGATATAGCCCTGATACAAATATTCTTTTCGATTTGACAAATTGAACCAGGACATATTAGCCTATGTTTAGGAAACATACAAAAATTCTTCCCGTTTTCACTTTTTTTCCGAATTGAATTGTATTCTGATAGAAAGTGGAGTGTATCATATAGTCGGCCCCGCCCGACTTTAGCCATTCCTTACTGGTTTTAATTTCGATCGATGGTCGGAAGACGAACAAATATTTTAGCAGCTGCATCCCTAGATAAAATTATGTTTTTACTTTTGAAATCGGTGCATTGGTTTTCTAGAGTTAATTGCCATAATAAATTATTGTTATACACTCCACAAGAGTATTATGTCTTTGTGCAATTGTTTGTAACACCCAAAAGGAAGCGAGATATACTCATTGTTAATTATATCGACTTAGAATCACTTTTTGAATCGATTTAGCAATGTCCGTCTGTCTGTCCATCTATTCTTGTAATCACGATACAGGTCGCAATTGTAGATAGAACCAAACGAAGTTTTTTGGTACAACCACAAACGCTATTTAATTTGAAGAAAATCGGTTCAGATTTAGATATAGTCCGCATACGAATTTCACTTCCGATTTGACTCTTTTCGCTCTAGATACCTCATATTGTATCAGATTGTCTTCAAAATTGGCAAAACGTCTTATTTTCAAGAGGAACACCGGTAGCGAAAATGAGTTAAATCGGTTCAGATTTATATGTAGCTCCCATACAAATTTCGCTCCCGATTTGACTTTTTCCGCTCTAGAAAACACATATTGTATCAGATTGTCTTCAAAATTGGCAGAACATTTTATATTTATTTATAGGAACACCCATGGTGAATATAGGTCAGATCGCTTCTGATTTGTATGTAGCTCCCATTCAAATGTCGCTCTCGATTTGATTTTTTCTGGTCTAGAAACCACATATTTTATCAGATCTTCTTCACATCTTGCAAAATATCTTCAAATTTCAACTAAAAACACCCACGGTGAAAATCAGTCAGATCAGTTTAGATTTAGATATAGTCCCCATTCGAATTTTACTCCCGATTTGAATCTTTTCACAGTAGATACCAAATATTTTAACAGATTTTCTTCAAATTTGGAAAAATATCTTCTATTTTCACTAGAACACCCGGGGTGAAAATGAGTCAGATCGGTTCAGATTTATATATAGCACCCATACAAATTTCACTCCCAGCTTGATTTTTCCGCCCCAGAAACCACGTATTTTCACCGAATTTCTTCAAAGCGAGCATAACACGTTATACTTGAACTGGAAGAACCTATTGTGTAAGTGAGTCACTTCATTTCATGTTCGGATATAGCCCCGATACAAATATTCTTCTCGATTTGACAAATTAGACTAGGTCATATTAGCCTATGATTAGGAAACATACAAAAATTCTTTCAGTTTTCACTTTTTTACCGAATTGAACTGTATTGGGATAATATCATATAGTCGGCCCCGCCCGACTTTAGCCTTTCCTTACTTGTTTATGAATATCTTTACGAAGGTAGGTAAGAAATATAAAAAACAAAGTCTGTTGAAATACAATATGGAAATCGTACCATTAAAATTATTTATCGCCCTAAAAGCCATTTTTTACTGAAATATGGCCTTATTTACTATTTTTATAGTTTTATTATTTGCCTCCCACGAAAATGAAAATTTTGCACAAATTATCAATTTGTATTTTTGTTTACCATGTTCTATCGAAATACCCACTTTTTTTGTCAAAACAGATTGATCTTCCAACAAGTAAAAACGGAGTTAAGTTCGGCCGAGCCGAACTTTATATACCTTCCACCATGGATTGCATTGTACAGAGACTTTCGAGTTTCGTAGAAGTGCAGTAATATTACAGGAAAATATTTTTTTATTTAGGCAAACCAAAACAAATACAAATGTTGACATAATAATTTTATAAATAAATATAATATTTTTATTACTTCAAACCACGCTTATAAGGCAAGGCTACCAATACGTTTACATATCGAAATAATACTTCAAAAAGTAAATATTCTTACAGATATTTATATTTTCAAAAAAGCTTAAATACCACAAATATTGGTAGATAGTGGGTGCTACAGTTGGTTGTATTTCCATTCTATTTTAATTACAAAAGTAGCCTAACTTCATGATTTAACCATTTTTGCCGTAAAAGTACGAATTTGGAAAAATCTTTTTATTCCGCGTGTCTATGCAGTCAGAGGGATGTATACACAAAATTCCATGATTCTAGCTGCAGTCGTTTGGTTGGTACCGTTTTATCCCATTTTTTCCAATTTACCCCCTTATGAGTACGACTTTCTTAAATATCTTTATTTTACGTGCCTACGCAATTGAAGGAATGTACACACCTAATTTCACCATTCTAGCTGTAGCCGTTTAGTTGGTACTATTTGTATCCCTCTGTACCCATTATATCTCTTGAAAGTACGAATTTGAAAAAAACTTTTATTTTTCGTGTCTACGCAGTCAGAGGAATGTATACTCTGAATTTCACGACTCTAGCTGTTGTCATTTGGTTGGTACTATTTTTATCCCCTTTTTTCATTTTAACCCAAAATCCGTTTATTTTACGTGTCTACGCAATCATACGAATGTATACACAGATTTTCATTATTCTAGAGGCAGCCGTTTGATTGGTACCATTTGTATCCCTCTATTCACATTTTACCCCTTAAAAGAACGCATTTGGAAAAAATACTTTTACATTATGTATCTACTCAATTAGATGAATGTACACACCATATTTCGTGCTTCTAGCTGTTATCGTTTAATATGTACCATTTTTATCCCTTTTTTGTCCCATTTCGTCCCCTACGAATACTTTATGGTGCGCTTTTATGCTATAAGGGGAATGTTCATTCCAAATATCAAGTAAATACAAACAGACATATACAAAAAGTAGGCTATAATACTATAAATGATGATGAATATTTTAAGGTGTTACAAACGGAATGAAAAAGTGAATATACCCCCATCCTGGAGGTGGAGGGTATAAAAAGCATGTATTAAAATTAGTACCTAGTATTTTTTTGTATAAATTGGCGTGTAATTTTGCTATTTAAGGGTGAAGAGTTTTATTTACAACTTTGGTGTCTTTGGAGACCACTACAAAAATGTTCCGTCAATTATTTTGAAAGAACTTTTTTGATTTTTTTTGGTAGAGTACTAGGATCTACCACAAAAATTATCCTCATACAATTCCACAATATAGTTCTGACAATAAGAATTCTCTCAGACGTTAACTAACAACACTTTTTTCATAATGTTCCCTTCGACCAAAAATTTAAATTTTTTACCCAATGTAAAATGAAACTCAGACCAGCTGGACTATAAATTTATTGTGAAAAAATGGTCTACTCAACATGACATTCATGATCGATATTCTGATCCATTCAAAAAGTCTTAATTTGTTGAACAGTGCAATTGTAGTTTTGGCAAAAATTTCAAAATTTGATACGTCCTAGGTGACCTACTTTGGAGGTTCGCCCAGGAGCTAAGGACCCAAGATTCCAAATTACTTGGAAAACACCTCCACTCTATATATGAAATTTCGTCAAGATATCTCACTCCTTTCAAAAGTTACGGAAATAATAAAAAACGATTAGGAATGACCGCACGTTAAGAGTCGTGGACCGATAAAATATGTAATGGGTGTTTTTTTAGCTATTATCTTTTTGGCAACACTGGTTTAAACAGCTGACGTACGTTTCGTGTTTTGTTTCACTGTCAAACATCTTCAGTTTGGTCTATAATTTAACCATGAATCGTCTTACAAACGAACAACGCTTGCAAATTATTGAATTTTATTATCAAAATGCGTGCTCTGTTAAGAAAGTTCATCGCGCGCTTCTTCCATTTTATGGTCAGTTTAATCGACCCACTGAAGCGGCTGTTCGGGCTATTGTAACGAAATTTCGCACCAAATTTTCATTGTTGGACATTAAACCACCCACACGCTTACGTAGAGTGCGAACTGAAAAAAATATCGTCGCTGTATCGGCCAGTGTTAATGATGACCATCAATTATCGATTCGTCGCCGTTCGCAGCAATTGGACCTCTGTTACTCAAAAACGTGGAAATGCCAAATTTCGACTAAGCGGGTGGACCATTTGAGGCACAGTAAAGGTCAACAACATTTGCATGAAATAATCTTCAAACATTAAATTATATGGATCGTACTATCGATTAAAATAAAGATTTCATGTATTTTTCTGAATTGTATGTGTTTTTTTTTAAACTTTCCTATAGCTTTTAAAAAATCACCCTTTAGATTGAAAATATTATTCACAGGTCTTAACAGTCATTTCAATTCAATTTCATTAGTGTTTTAGTTAACTCCAAAGTAGAAAGTTTTTCACATTGGTACCGCAAATAAGTACAGATAAATAATTTTTGTTTGAACTGGGATATTTTCCTGGCTCATGACCATTTTGCATCTATATTTTATATAATGCCAATTTATTTACAAATGACAAATGGTGACTTTTATTACTTGGCTGCACGCTAATACTAATTATACCCTCCACCTCCAGGATGGGGGTATATTAACTTTGTCATTCCGTTGTAACACCTTGAAATATCGACCTGAGACCCTATAAAGTATATATATTCTTGATCGTCATAAAATTCTAAGACGATCTAGCCACGTCCGTCTGTCCGTCTGTTGAAAGCACGCTAGCATCTAAACGAAAGGAGCTATAATGTTCAAATTTTCCATAAATGCGTCTTATGCTCGTAGATCGGTTGTGATTGAAACGGGGCGAAATCGGCCCAAAGGGAAAAAATTTTCCCCCATAAGGACTAAAAATACCCGTAATAATCCCTAATATTTTAGCGAATTTAAGCATGTTTTTTTGAATATGTCTGTTTATATTTGCTTGCTATTTGCATAGACAAGTAAAATATACGGATTTTTCAAAATTCGTACTTTTTGGGGTTAAAATGAAAAAAAGGGATAAAAATAGTACAAATCAAATGACCGCAGCTAGAGTCATGAGTCGGAGTACACATTCCTCTGACTGTGTAGACACGGAAAATAAACTGATTTTTCGAAATTCGTTCTTTTTGGGGCCAAAATAGAAAAAGAGGATAAAAATAGTACCAACCAAATGACCACAGCTAGAGTCATGAAATTCGGAGTACACATCCCTTTGACTACGAAGACATGAAAAATAGAAGGTTTTTTTCCAAATTCGTACTTTCAAGGGATACAATGGGTACGGAGGGATAAAAATGGTACCAACCAAACGGCTACACCTGGAATAATGAAATTCGGTGTATACATTCCTCTGATTGCGTAGATACTTAAAATAAACAAATTTTTCGAAATTCGTATTTTTTGGGGTTAAAATGAAAAAAGGGGATAAAAATAGTACCAATAAATGACCACAGCTAGAGTTATGCAATTCGGAGTATACATTCCTCTGACTGCGTAGACACGGAAAATAAATGGATTTTTGGAAATTTTTACTTTCAAGGGATACAATGGATAATAATAGTACCAACTAAACGACTGATGAAATTCTAATTGCGTAGAAACGTCAAGAGGGTAATACTTTTGTAATTAAAATAGAATGGAAATACAACAAACTGTAGCACCCACTATCTACCAATATTTATGGTATTTAAGCTTTTTGAAAATATAAATATAAGAATATTTATTTTTGATTTGAAATAATAAAAATATTATATTTATAATATATTTATTTATAAAATTATTTTTTCAATATTTGTATTTTTTTTTGGTTTGGCTATATTAAAAAAATTATATTTTCCTTTAATATTACTGCACTTCTACGAAAACCGACAACCTCTGTGGAATGCAATCCATGGTGGAGGGTATATAAAGTTCGGCCCGGCCGAACTTAACTCCGTTTTTACTTGTTTTTAGTTCATATATCCAGAGTGAGTGAAACCGAGAGCTATCGAAGAGAAGTCACAAGTCAACCAAAAATTCGTTATTATATCTTTTATAAGCAAACCTTTTGGTTACATATTCTCATTTCCACACAGAAAAAAATTGTTTTTCTTTCTTAAAGAATATATCTTTCCCCTATCCCTGTTCTCTCTAAATTGAAATTATGCATAGCAACTAATAAATTATCAATTCAAATTTGAATTTAACTGCGTGCTGCTAAACTTTATGTGTTTTCAATGTAAAAAGTTATGTAAAGTTCACAAAGTTCTATTTAAGCTTCGCGGTGAAGAACTTTGCTGTGAAAATGATTTAACGGTTGTAAAACCAACTAAAGCGTTTTTGCGAAGCTTGCCATGTAAATGGTAACTATATTAACATTCTGTTAGCAAACCAATCGCTAACCGTTTTAACAAGGGTGGTGATTAACCTTCACAGAGGTATGGCAAGATACAGTACAACAAAGTACAGGCCTGTATTATCTGCGTAGGGATTTTATTAATGTACTGTACAATATGTAACATTTGTGGGTATTTGATTTTCACAGTTAAAATCCATTAGCAACTGATGCGGTTGTTGGCTGGTTGGGGACATGCTGAAAGTCACTTTTTCCATGTTCCAACTTATAATCCAATTTGTTTTCCGATCCCACAAGTTGTGGATGGAGGATTAAAGTGACAACACCCAACTATTGAGTAGTCCATATGGATAGATACTATTATTAAATTGGGAAAAAGGAAAGATTGTTACACATACATAGTATGGCAGTTTTTCTTTAAGCCGGGATAACAAGCTGCGATAACGAAAACGTTAATAAAAATTTAATTATTTGCTCAAAATAAAAAATAATTTTTTCACATTGTCGCCAACTACAATATAAATAAAGAGTGATTTTTTTGAGGTTAGGATTTTCATGCATTAGTATTTGACAGATCACGTGGGATTTCAGACATGGTGTCAAAGAGAAAGATGCTCAGTATGCTTTGACATTTCATCATGAATAGACTTACTAACGAGCAACGCTTGCAAATCATTGAATTTTATTACCAAAATCAGTGTTCGGTTCGAAATGTGTTTCGCGCTTTACGTCCGATTTATGGTCTACATAATCGACCAAGTGAGCAAACAATTAATGCGATTGTGACCAAGTTTCGCACTCAGTTTACTTTATTGGACATCAAACCAACCACACGAATGCGTACAGTGCGTACAGAAGAGAATATTGCGTCTGTTTCTGAGAGTGTTGCTGAAGACCGTGAAATGTCGATTCGTCGCCGTTCGCAGCAATTGGGTTTGTGTTATTCGACCACATGGAAGATTTTACGCAAAGATCTTGGTGTAAAACCGTATAAAATACAGCTCGTGCAAGAACTGAAGCCAAACGATCTGCCACAACGTCGAATTTTCAGTGAATGGGCCCTAGAAAAGTTGGCAGAAAATCCGCTTTTTTATCGACAAATTTTGTTCAGCGATGAGGCTCATTTCTGGTTGAATGGCTACGTAAATAAACAAAATTGCCGCATTTGGAGTGAAGAGCAACCAGAAGCCGTTCAAGAACTGCCCATGCATCCCGAAAAATGCACTGTTTGGTGTGGTTTGTACGCTGGTGGAATCATTGGACCGTATTTTTTCAAAGATGCTGTTGGACGCAACGTTACGGTGAATGGCGATCGCTATCGTTCGATGCTAACAAACTTTTTGTTGCCAAAAATGGAAGAACTGAACTTGGTTTACATGTGGTTTCAACAAGATGGCGCTACATGCCACACAGCTCGCGATTCTATGGCCATTTTGAGGGAAAACTTCGGAGAACAATTCATCTCAAGAAATGGACCGGTAAGTTGGCCACCAAGATCATGCGATTTGACGCCTTTAGACTATTTTTTGTGGGGCTACGTCAAGTCTAAAGTCTACAGAAATAAGCCAGCAACTATTCCAGCTTTGGAAGACAACATTTCCGAAGAAATTCGGGCTATTCCGGCCGAAATGCTCGAAAAAGTTGCCCAAAATTGGACTTTCCGAATGGACCACCTAAGACGCAGCCGCGGTCAACATTTAAATGAAATTATCTTCAAAAAGTAAATGTCATGGACCAATCTAACGTTTCAAATAAAGAACCGATGAGATTTTGCAAATTTTATGCGTTTTTTTTAAAAAAAGTTATCAAGCTCTTAAAAAATCACCCTTTATATGTATCAAAAAAAAAATTCCAAAAAAATATTTTGTGTCGACTTTATTGGACTTAGCCTCGATATCCAGGCTAAATAAAAAATTTTTATAACAAAATTATTTTTTCAAAATTTGTTTTCACACACACATTGTTGATATTGCTTTTGGCGACAATTTTAAAAAAATTTTTATTTTTATTTATTTATATTTTATTTTTATTTTGAGTGAAATTTTAACATTTTATTTAGATTTTTGTTATCGCAGCTTAGTTATCCAGTCTTAAAGAAAAACTGCCATACTATGTATGTGTAACAATCTTTCCTTTTTCCCAATTTAATAATAGTATCTATCCATATGGACAATCTGTCTGTTCCACAAGTTTGTGTCGAAGATGAGATTTTTTGTGACAAATTTAGAATATATGGAAATGATATGGAGATATGGAAGTGTCAAAGCATTATTAAAAAATTGGGATATTTAGCTTCAGTGATGGTGGATGCTGAGAAGGTGTTGTTTGGCAAGTCATTTTTTCTCATTGGATCCAATTCTACGAAATGAAGTTGCTGGGTACCGACCGCGTAAGTCGTACACTGATCACATCAACAGTCTTTGAAATATTAACGAACAGTCGGTCGAATGGAGACCTCCTCTGTACTTTGATAAAGCATTTGAGGCATCTGTAAAGGAATCCTCAACAAAAATTACTTATATATTGAATATATATAAGTATATATATATTTATATATATAAATTGAAATATATATAAATTGAAATCGCAAAAAATGGAGATTAATTCGGGGAAGCCTTCGGGTCAGGTAATGTTTATATTTTTTCAATATTTATACCATAATCAGTAAAAGAAAACACAATTTGAGTACAATTTAGTGGAAAAAATGGTTTTCCTGGAAAATAAATCAATATCTTGTTATCGAAGTACAAGTCGCAATTATTGTCCAATCCCAACGGAACTTGGTACAGCTAATTTTTTCGCATCAATGGTGGACGCTATTAAATTTGAAGCAAACCTGTTCAGATTTAGATATATCTTCCATACAAATGTCACTCCCGATTTGATTTTTTTCGCTCTAGATGCCACATATTTTAACCGATATTGTTCAAATTTGGCACATAACGTTATATTGTACCTAGAAACTGCTGTAGTTAAATTCGGTTACATCGGTCCATTGTTTGATAAAGCCCCCATACAAATGTTGTCACCAAATCTGGTGGGACATTTTCTCATTACGGACAATGTTTCGATTGTGTCCGGCATTATAATGTTACAGAAATTTTAATTCATCTAGAATTGGTAGTAAATTACTTGAAATAGGGTAGAAGATGCAGGGTATCATATAGCCGGCATTATCCGACTGTACTCTTTCCGTACTTGTTATACCCTAAACCACTTCGTTTTTATATAGGGATGTTTATAAGATTGAGATTTATTGTGCGACTTGGAACCCCATTCTGCTTCTGTGAAAGATTTTCATTAGAAATAATTGTTTCATTTAAGTGTTAAGTAAATAAAAAAAAGACTTATTTTTCATTACAAAATACTTAAATATTAAGTTTTCGTCATAATCTAAAATAATTAAACTTAATGTATTAGCACCCATAAAGAGTGACTATTTTCACAATTTATTTAATAAAATAAACTGGCGCAAAAACGCGCAATATGTAATTGCGGAAAACTGAAGTTAACACATTGTAAGTTAATTAGAAATTCACCATCTGGCAGAATTCACATTTAAAACTCCACATATATTTTAAAAATACCTTAAATTTAGACATATTTTCAACATTTTTTTTTAAATATTTCTGAAATACTTTCGTTTAAACATTTTTTTGTAAAATCACTCTAAAATACCTGAACTTGAAGATTCTATAATCAAAGTGCTACTTTTTTAAAATGGAGAAAAATATATTAACCTTTGAAGTATGTCAATTTGCAATTTTCAGAATTGGTCGCGTAAAACTCAAAACATGCATGAATTTAAGGCAGTGCAACTGTAAAAGTAAACAACACATGTCATTGATATTTTCGTTAGTGATGTAGAATTTTATATTCTTTAATCGTATAATAAAAAAATGTTCAAAAAATAAATTTTGATTTTTGAATTAATCTCCATTTTTGACGATTTCAACCCTCTGTGCGCTGTATGACAATGGAACATGTCCCGTTCTTCACGTGGGTTGTACCAGCGATCCAATAACAATAAGAACAAGAGTAAGAAAAGGCAGTATTCTCTCATCCATACTTTTCAACAAAGTCTTAGATAAGGTCCTGTTGGCAAAAAACGGAGAATAACATGGCGCTTCAACAGGAGACTGGAAGATATCGATTATGCCGATGACTAAACGACCAAAACTGGTCTAAAAAATAACGCAAAAAACGAAGGTGATGATAATATATGCCTGAAACAATAGAGTATATTCATGATAAGCGACCAGAAAATCATTTTGTTACCCCGGCTGAACCGATTTTCAGTACAGATAGATGTAGGTCTGGAAGGAACTATAGGCTATAGAATTTTTAAAAATTTGCTGTGTGGGCGGAGGGGGCGTGTCGATAGTGTTTTTGAGAGCTAGAAGGCTGAAAATTAGTACATATATATTACTGACCACGAGAATGATAAATATGATGCCGAAATTTGGATTTTCATTTTGTGGGCGTGGCAATAGTGTTTTTTTGAGCTAGAAGGCTGAAAATTGGAACGTATATATTACTGACCACGAGAATGATAAATATGATGCCGAAATTTGGATTTTCTTTTTGTGGGCGGATTGGGCGTGGCAATAGTGTTTTTTAGGTAGAAGGCTGAAAATTGGAATGTATATATTGCTGGCCACGAGAAAGATCAATTTGATGCCGAAATTTGGATTTACGTTTCGTGGGCTTTGGGGCGTGGCAAAAGTGTTTTGGAGAGCTAGAAGGCTGAAAATTGGTATATATATATTACTGACCACGAGAATGATAAATAAGATGCCGAAATTTGGATTTTCATTTTGTGGGCGGAGTGGGCTTGGAAAAGTGCTTTTGAGAGCTAACGGGTGATTTTTTAAGAGCTTGATAACTTTTTTTTTAAAAAAAACGCATAAAATTTGCAAAATCTCATCGGTTCTTTATTTGAAACGTTAGATTGGTCCATGACATTTACTTTTTGAAGATAATTTCATTTAAATGTTGACCGCGGCTGCGTCTTAGGTGGTCCATTCGGAAAGTCCAATTTTGGGCAACTTTTTCGAGCATTTCGGCCGGAATAGCCCGAATTTCTTCGGAAATGTTGTCTTCCAAAGCTGGAATAGTTGCTGGCTTATTTCTGTAGACTTTAGACTTGACGTAGCCCCACAAAAAATAGTCTAAAGGCGTCAAATCGCATGATCTTGGTGGCCAACTTACCGGTCCATTTCTTGAGATGAATTGTTCTCCGAAGTTTTCCCTCAAAATGGCCATAGAATCGCGAGCTGTGTTGCATGTAGCGCCATCTTGTTGAAACCACATGTCAACCAAGTTCAGTTCTTCCATTTTGGGCAAAAAAAAGTTGGATATCATCTCACGGTAGCGCTCACCATTCACAGTTACGTTACGATTCGCATCATCTTTGAAGAAGTACGGTCCAATGATGCCACCAGCCCATAAACCGCACCAAACTGTGACTTTTTCTGGATGCATTGGTAGCTCTTGCAATGCTTCTGGCTGATATTCACTCCAAAATCGACAATTCTGCCTATTTACGTACCCATTGAGCCAAAAATGAGCTTCGTCGCTGAACACAATTTCTTTCTTTCTGAACTTTCTTAACAGAGCACGCATTTTGATAATAAAATTCAATGATTTGCAAGCGTTGCTCGTTAGTAAGTCTATTCATGATGAAATGTCAAAGCATACTGAGCATCTTTCTCTTTGACACCATGTCTGAAATCCCACGTGATCTGTCAAATACTAATGCATGAAAATCCTAACCTCAAAAAAATCACTCTTTAGAAGGCTGAAAATTGGTAGATATATATTACTGACCACGAGAATGATAAATATGATGCAGAAATTTGGATTTTCATTTTGTGGGCGTGGCAAAAGTGTTTTTGAGAGGTAGTAGACTGAAAATTGGGACATATATATAGTACTGACCACAATAAATATCAATTTGATGCCGAAATTTGGATTTTCGTTTCGTGGGCGGTGGGAGCATGGCAAAAGTGTTTTTGAGAGGTAGTAGGCTGAAAATTGGTACATATTTATTACTGGCCACGAGAAAGATCAATTTGGTGCCGAAATTTGGATTTTCGTTTAGTGGGCGTGGCTATAGTGTTTTTAATCTAGAAGGCTGAAAATTGGAACGTATATATTGCTGACCACGGGAAAAAGTGTTTTTTATAATATAAATATGATAAGATCAATATGAAACCTGATTTTAATTTTACAATTTGTTTTTTTGCCAGGCGAAGCGGGCGGGGTTCAGCTAGTAACATAATAAGTATTTACCCTGATTTTGGTCAAAGACATATTCATTGTAAAGACTCTCGCAATGATGGTGTGTGTGGTTTTATAATATAAATATGATAAGATCAATATGAAACCTGATTTTAATTTTACAATTTGTTTTTTTGCCAGGCGAAGCGGGCGGGGTTCAGCTAGTAACATAATAAGTATTTACCCTGATTTTGGTCAAAGACATATTCATTGTAAAGACTCTCGCAATGATGGTGTGTGTTGATTGGCTAGTCAAAAAGTCAAACTTTTTTGCGTTTTTGTTTATATTGGAAACTTCAGTATAAATTATTAATATTTATGAAAGCTTTTCAAAAAAGTAATGAAGTTTCTTTATAAAATCTATGAAATTTTTCATAAATCATTTTCAAATTTCCCCTACCATAAACTTCTGTTCTTGTGTTTGAATTCACTCACATTTTTTAAAGACTAAAGGAGTATCTTTTGGTAAAGGTTTTTATACCCTCACTCTACAGAGTAGGAGGGTATATATCATTTGTGACAGAAAAAAGTGTGACAGCATTGAAAGACTGACTTAAGACCCCACGTATGTTTGTACCAAATCCGTTTCACGAATTTTTAAGTTGTTTGGGTCATGTCCGTCCTCTCGAAGGGAGATGAGGAATCAATACAAACTTTGCTCATGGTAATATTTTTCCCAAACTTAGTTTAAGTTCGAAGATCGGCGAAATTGCCACGCTCCTTCCGGTACCTCCCATACAAAATGTCCATATTACTATATTAAACTAAAACCAAAGTAACTTCCACGCGGATATTCGGAATCAGCTATATTTTGGTATTTGATAAAGTTTTTGTAATCACTTTCAGTGTACTAAATATGACGAGTTTTGCCACGCCCCTTCCAGTACCTCCCACACAAAACTACGTAAAATTAAAGCTACTATAACTTCTATACAAATGATAAATACTGTGATATTTGATATTTAGCAATGCCTTTATAGTGGTTACTTTCGCATGGAATATGAGCGAAATTGCCACACCCCTTCTGGTACCTCCCACACAAAGTAGCATACAATTTGGTTACAATAATACCGATATATACCGATATATACTTTTAACCTAAAAAGTATTTACGCTTGAGCCACGCCCCTTCTTGTACCTCAAGCATCTTTACATGTTGTGAAACGTATTTGGTCCAAACATACTTAGAGCCTTAAGTCACTTCTTTTCTGTCCTAAATAATATACAATACCCGCTACTTCGTTCGCGGAAAAATTGTATGATATTGTAGTAGTCCCTATCCAAGTGAAAATCAAAACCATAACTTCTATACAGGTGCGTGACTTAAAATCTGAACTTATAAATAGAACAAACATTTTTGTATTTATCTTTTATTTTGCCTGGGATAATGACTATAATGTTGTGTGTAATAATGTTTCTGTGCCGCTTGTGCCCTTAAACATACAAATTTCGAAAAATTAATTTATGTACTCGGAGAAATGTACACACCGAATTTCTTTTCATATTCTAACTGAAAACTTTGGTTGGTACTATGTTTATCCCAAATCCCCAAATTTGGTTGGTACCATTTGCACCACTTTTGACCCGCTTCCCCCTTCAAAGTACACATTTGTTACAATCCAATTGTATTGCAGTATCCATTTTAATCGATTTTTTCCAAGTTCAACTTAAAAGTATAAATATTGAAAATCAGTTAATGTTTCGCGTCTACACTGTCAGAGGAATATACACACCGAATTTCACGATTCTAGTTTCAGCCGTGTTGTTGATACCACAGGGATATAAAAATGTGCGAATTTCGAAAAATATATTTATTTTGTGTTTCTATGCATGTACAAACCGAATTTCATTTCACACTAAAATTTTAAATTTATGAAGAATATTTTCGTGGTCGTATTCGCGTTATAAGAGTAATACGCGTTCCAAATTTCAAGATTCTAGATCCAGTCCCATTTAATCCCTTAAAAGTACAAATATCGGAAAATACCTTTTTGTTACTCATCTACACTGTAAGAATTTTACCGAATTTTATTAGCGTCATCTTCTTTCCACCTTCTTCTTTCTACCCAATTTCACTCACAAAAAGTAAGAATTTTGAAAAATATTTTCTTAGTCACATTCGTGCTGTAAAAGTAATGCCCGTTCCTAATTTCATGATTCTAGGCCCAGTTGTTTGGTCTGGGCTGTGGTACAATTTTTATCCCAAATTCGAAAAATGTCTTATCAGTGATTTGCGATGTAAAACGAATATACATATCGAATTTCATTATTATAGCGTCATCCGTATTATTGGTACCTTTTTTATCCCCGTTTACCTATTAAAAGTACGAATATCAAAAAATTCGGTCATTTTGCGTTTCTAAGGGTTTTGAGTTATGCACACACCGAATTTTATTATTCCAGCTCCATCCGTTTGATTGGTACTATTTTTATCCCTTTTTACCCGATATCATCCACAAAAAGTACGAATTTTGAACAATATTTTCTTGGTCGCATTCGTGCTATAAAAGTAATGCCCGTTCCAAATTTCAAGATTCTAGACCCTGCCGTTTGGTCAGGGAATCAGAATTTCTATCCCATTTAATTCCTTAAAAGTACAAATTTCGAAAAATGCTTTCTTATTAGTGATCTGCGCTGTAAAACGAATATACACACCCATTTTCATTATTGTAGCGCCATCCGTGTTGTTGGTACCTTTTGTATCCCCTTTTCCCTTTAAAAGTACAAATTTCGAAAAATTCCTTCATTTTGCGATTCTAAACATTTTGAGTTTTCAGCTCCATCCATTTTATTAGTACTATTTTTTATCCCTTTTTATCCGATTTCACATCCAAAAAGTACGAATTTTAAAACATATTTTCTTGGGCGCGTTGAAGCTATAAGAGGAATTTTTTTTACCAAATTTCAAGATTCTAGGCCCAGCCGTTTGGTCATTGCAGTGGTACTATTTTTATCCCTTTTTACCCGATTTCACCCCCAAAAAGGTACGAATTTTGAAAAATATTTTCTTGGACGCGTTGAAGCTATAAGATGAATTTTTGTACCAAATTTCAAGATTCTAGACCCCGAGTTTGGTCACTGCGGTGGTACCATTTTTATCCCTTTTTTACCCCATTTTATCCCTTAAAAGTACGAATTTTTCAAAATCCACTTTTTGGGATGCCTACATGCTGCAAGAGGAATGTCCATACCAAAAAAATCAAAAATTCACGGTTGCAATTGCTTTTATTTTTTCTTTCTTTGTCCAGGATTCTGAAACTTTTTTGACACAAATATTTCCCATGAAGTCAGCAATCGTATGCAAAAAAAATATTTTGGTATTCTCCATATGATAAAAAGTTACACGTGTTTTTCTAAAGATACTTTTCACAATTTTTGACTTTACAGCCAACATTTATCTTATTTTATTACGTCTCTTTTCTCAATATCAATTTTCATTTCGCAATTTCAAATTAATATTCTCAATTTCAATTTATATATTCCCAATTTCAATTTGTATTTATTTCAATTTTATTTTCTCGATTTCAATTTTTAAATAAAATAATAATGTTTTGATAATATGTTACTGTACTTCTACATAAAGTCGAAAGCCTCTAAACTGCCGACAATACTGAGGAATAACTCAGCACCTTTTTTAATATTTTAATCATAAGTATTTGTATTTAAATCATTATTCCTTAGGATGATGGTTGGTAAATAAACAATTGTGAAAACAGCAGCCAGCCCATCGTGAAAATTGTCTAAAAAATAAAATTTCCTACCACATCTATGTATACATATATGTATGTACATACATATCAATGTAGTTTTGTCTACGTGAAATAAAATCAATTCGAAATTTCATCGACCTCTATTCATGTTAGTGACATTTGACAACTTGAAGGAGTGAAAAAAAAATAACAGAAATCAATTTTCTCCATTTATCAATCCAAGTAATATTAAATTCGAATGAAATGTTACCACACTTCCGGTGTGGTTTGTTTGTTTTAAATGTCAATAACAAAATAATATGACAATTTTCAAAATTATATGACAATTTGTTGTCAGGACATGGGAGCAAACATACACACAAAGACGGGGCATATCCTCCAAAATCCACAAACAAAAGGGACACATGAAAGGTACATATGTATGTAAGAATACACCTTAAAGGGCAAATTGACCACATGCCAAGTTAAAGAAAAAAACCTACGAAAATTGGAAAACGATCAAAGGAAGGTAGGATGGATGTCACAGACAAAACACGGCCACAAAGACAGTTATTACTGAAAAGAATGGACGAAAGAAAACGAATATAAACGAGGCTCCCTATAAATTATAGAACAATTATTTGTTTTGTTGTTGGCTTTTGTATTTGACAATATGACAATTTGTTGTCGGTTTCATTTTAACAAAGCAACAGTAGAAAAAAATGAGTAGAAATTGTTCCCAAACTTTGAACTTCACCCCCTTCCCCGTACCCACCGTCCTAAACCAGCCAGGCGTATGCCATTTGAACCTATCTATGACACACAATACCACAACAACAATTTTCATTTCTCCATTCGTCCTGCTGCGAATGTTTATTAATTGAATATGAATTTTTAAAACTGACACAAACAAGGCTGCCTTTATTGTCCTGCTGCTGGTCGTAGATATCCTGTGAAATGGTAAACGGCTGATTCCACCGCAACAAATGCCACTAGACCACACCATCGGCCATCGAGGGCAAACTCATTCGCATACTGTTGAATGCCGTCCGGCAGAGAGTACGCATTTTATATTATATTTTAACAATTACATACATGACAATTGGCTGGCTGTATACAATTGCGACAAATCAATTGTAATTCACTATTTAAATGGACTGCCTACATAGGACTGAATGAATGGAAGGGAGATAGAAATATGCATATTAGGGGTAGACTAGACATAGAAAATTCAGACATGATTCTCCTTTTTGCCTGATAATCAAACGGATAAAGCTGGCTTGATGAAATTCGGTGTGTGCAGCACTCAAGATGGTACTTTTAAAGGAAAATGGGGAAAAGGTATACCAATGGTACCAAAAACACGACTAGAATCTTGAAATTCGACGTAAATGCAAAACATAAAATGTTTTTTCTAAATTTATACTTTTAGAGTGGAAGAGGGACAAAAGGGATAAAAATGGTACCCGTGGGGACAAAAGGGATAAAAATGGTACCGTGGGTACACATGGGGGAAATTCTGTATTGCCGCATATGGGGTTCAGAGAATCCACACGACACTATTGAGAATCCAATGCATCTACAACGAGTCACTGTTTGGTGAGGATTTTGGGCTGGCGACATCATTGGGCCATGTACTGAAAAATTGGGTTGTTCGGATGAGGTACTGCCGAGACAGTCATATGAATTATATTGTGTTCAATTTTTAAATGACAAAGTTCAACCTTTCCAATGAGACCAGAAATTTGAAAAAAATCTGTACTTTTATAGCCGATTCTAATTTAAAATTTTAAATGGCTAACCCTATACATTCCTCTGACTACGCAGACTCATAACGAGGGCTTATATAAAGGGTGATTTTTTAAGAGCTTGATAACTTTTTAAAAAAAAAAACGCATAAAATTTGCAAAATCTCATCGGTTCTTTATTTGAAACGTTAGATTGGTCCATGACATTTACTTTTTGAAGATAATTTCATTTAAATGTTGACCGCGGCTGCGTCTTAGGTGGTCCATTCGGAAAGTCCAATTTTGGGCAACTTTTTCGAGCATTTCGGCCGGAATAGCCCGAATTTCTTCGGAAATGTTGTCTTCCAAAGCTGGAATAGTTGCTGGCTTATTTCTGTAGACTTTAGACTTGACGTAGCCCCACAAAAAATAGTCTAAAGGCGTCAAATCGCATGATCTTGGTGGCCAACTTACCGGTCCATTTCTTGAGATGAATTGTTCTCCGAAGTTTTCCCTCAAAATGGCCATAGAATCGCGAGCTGTGTGGCATGTAGCGCCATCTTGTTGAAACCACATGTCAACCAAGTTCAGTTCTTCCATTTTTGGCAACAAAAAGTTTGTTAGCATCGAACGATAGCGATCGCCATTCACCGTAACGTTGCGTCCAACAGCATCTTTGAAAAAATACGGTCCAATGATTCCACCAGCGTACAAACCACACCAAACAGTGCATTTTTCGGGATGCATGGGCAGTTCTTGAACGGCTTCTGGTTGCTCTTCACTCCAAATGCGGCAATTTTGTTTATTTACGTAGCCATTCAACCAGAAATGAGCCTCATCGCTGAACAAAATTTGTCGATAAAAAAGCGGATTTTCTGCCAACTTTTCTAGGGCCCATTCACTGAAAATTCGACGTTGTGGCAGATCGTTTGGCTTCAGTTCTTGCACGAGCTGTATTTTTTACGGTTTTACACCAAGATCTTTGCGTAAAATCTTCCATGTGGTCGAATAACACAAACCCAATTGCTGCGAACGGCGACGAATCGACATTTCACGGTCTTCAGCAACACTCTCAGAAACAGACGCAATATTCTCTTCTGTACGCACTGTACGCATTCGTGTGGTTGGTTTAATGTCCAATAAAGTAAACTGAGTGCGAAACTTGGTCACAATCGCATTAATTGTTTGCTCACTTGGTCGATTATGTAGACCATAAATCGGACGTAAAGCGCGAAACACATTTCGAACCGAACACTGATTTTGGTAATAAAATTCAATGATTTGCAAGCGTTGCTCGTTAGTAAGTCTATTCATGATGAAATGTCAAAGCATACTGAGCATCTTTCTCTTTGACACCATGTCTGAAATCCCACGTGATCTGTCAAATACTAATGCATGAAAATCCTAACCTCAAAAAAATCACTCTTTACATAAGTGGCTATGAAACATTTTCTCGAAAATGAGTTTTTGATGCCAAACTATTCTCAGATTTGGATATCATCTGTCTTATAAATTTGGAGAAGAAATTTTTTTTCTAAAGTCACTTTTTTCAAATTTTTTCTGATTTGGCTATCAACTCACACATTATTTTGTGACTGCATAAGTGACTATGAACATAAAAATAATATAAATAAAATAGTTCAAAATTGGAACAACATATAACCGAAGGTTGTAATTCGCTACAACGATTTGGTTTGTACTATCAAATTCCATAATTTCGCCGTTAATAGCATTTTGCTTCCCAAGTTATTAGGCTAAAATAGGATAAATGGTGGTTATAAAGTTAAAAATTGTGAAAAGTATCTTTAGAAAAACCCGCGTAACTTTTTATTATATTGAGAATACCAAAATATTTCTTTGGCATGTGATTGCTGACTTCATGGGGAATATTTGTGTCAGAAAATTTTCAGAATCCTGGATGAAGGAAGTTAAAATAAAATATAAGCAATTGCAACCGCGAATTTTGGATTTTCAAACAATTGCAGCGATTTTCGCGAATAACTACTTATACGTTATAAGCGATATTGGCTCTTAATAAATAAACAAAAATTCAGCCGGATCCGTTGGCTAGATTGCAAGAGAATCAAAAAACAAAAATGTCATGCATGAAAATCATTTTAGCTATATTTCCCGCGAAAATAAAAATTTCCCAAAAATATTCAATTTGTATTTTCTGTTTACCGTGTCCTACCGCAATATACACTTTTTGTAAAAATTTGGAAACAAGGGATAAAAATGGTACCAATCTGACGGATGAAGCTGGAATCTTTAAATTCGCTGTGTACATCCCAGAAAATGCGCTTTTTCTACAACATTGCCAGCATTTCATTAAACACGTTAATGAGTTTACAATAAATCTTATTTATATATTTAGGCATAAATGGCTATGTGCTTATTTCAAAATTCATAGTGCTCGATTTTAAACATTCAAAAGTGGTTATGAACCATAAAACCGCGAATAATAGGAAATTTAGAAAACTTTTAAATCGTAGCAATTACTAATCCTTGTTAGATTAAATTGTAGAAGAATGACTAAACATTACTCTTAAAATTAGGGAGAAAATCAGTTTTTACGCTCTCCTAAAAAGTTGTGTTTTTGTTCATAGCCACTTATCAATATAAGCCCTCGATAACATAAATAGTGTTAGTAACATAAATAGTGTTTTTTTTATCGAATTTTGAATTTCTTTCATTCACCCAATTCAAGTTATTTGCTACTTCCAGAAGAATTGGTAAAAATTCTATTTTCATGATCTCTTATTAACATTTCGTCGGTTTTCGGTTTATTCAATAATTGTGATTTTTAGAAAGCAGAGTTTCGGCTTTAACCGATTTAAATGTGTAATAAAAACTATTGCAACATTTTCAAATGAAATTGAGAAAATACAATATCATACTGAGAAAATATCAAAAAAAAATTGAAATTCAGAAATGTATATAAAAATTTAGAAGATAGACTATGATATTGAGAAAATATATGTTGAAATTGAGAAAATGCAAATTGAAATTCTGAAAGGAAAATTAAATTAACTTACCTCTCAGAGAATATGTATATGGAAGAACTTAAATTTTACTTAGCGCCGGATTATGCGTGTGGGATGTACTAGAAGTTTGTGACAATTGGATCCAGCATCTATATTTGTAAATAATTGTAAAAACATGATCAAATATGAGGTCATAACGGATTTCAGACACCGGTACAGGAGTTATAAATCATATATTTTTACCTAGGATAGATACAATTGTGTGGGAGGTACTAAATAGAAGGGGCGTGGCTACAGCATAAATATTTTTTTGGTTTAAAGTGATTATAAAAACGTTTTCAAATATAAAATTGCAACTTATTTCGACTACCCGTATGATATTTACATCGGTTTTATTTTAACCAAGACTTATACCACTTTGTGTGGGAGGTACCAGAAGGGGCGTGGATGGCGCCATCTTGGAATTTAAACTAAGTTTGCGAAAAATATTACCATGTGTGAAGCTTAAGTTATCGTGTACACCAACCAGCCAGCCATACAGACAGACGGACGGACATAGCTCAAACAACTTAAAATGTTGTGAGACGGATTTGGCCCAAACATACTTGGGGTCTTAAGTCACTCCTTCAATGCGTTACACTTCTTTTCTGTCCCAAATGTTATATATTCTGTAGAGTGAGGGTATAATGAATATCATCATTCCAATGTAGAGAATATTTGTCGATGCACAATGGCACTGAGCCAGGAGATTATCCAAGGTCAGATACATGGGAACTGACTTATAAGTCATTTGTTAATCTTTAACAAATGTTAATTTCAATATTTTTCGTGGGTATACGAATATTGAAATAAATTAGTACAATCAGTGTCGAAACGTTTGAAAATGGTGAACAATGACAGCAAATACTTTGTAATATAGTTTCTAAATGAACGAATTAAAAACATCGCCATGTCTATATTGTTTTTTCTTATATTATTTTTATTATTATGTATATATATATATATATATATATTTGTAATAATTTCTTCTAAATAAAAATTCGTAATGTTTATAATTCTCATATTTTACATTCACATATTTTTGATTATATTTAAAAAAATAATGAGAACAATGAATTGACTTTAAGACAATTGCATCTTCGTGACATTCTCTTAACTGGGCGAATGAGTAATATTATTTTTAAAAAACGTAACTTATACTCAACCGGTAGGTCCTAACATATGCAATAATAATAAGAAATATACAAATTTCGGAGAACTAATGCCGCATCTAAAAACTTTACAAAAAACTACATATTTTTCGTAGCATAACACCATGTCGTGTCTATCAGATAATAATAAAACTAGCATTTATTTATATACGTGTAATGTTTGGGCTATAATTTTTGTTTGAGCCATGTTCTACGTTAAATTTATATATACAGGGTGGCTGATGAATACTGCTACCATGCTACTTAATGCTGTTGTTAAAGGACTTATTCTTTGCAGAACTGCATCGAAAGTGAATCCTTTCAACACTGTGTGGTTTCAACAGGATGATGCGACTTTGTCACATAGCCAGGTCCTGCTATGAGAGAGAATTGCTGCGAAAGTTCCCCAAGAAGGTGATTTCTAGACACTCGACATTTCTTTGGCCCAAAAGTCTCGTGACCTCACTGCACCTATCTTTTTCTTGTGGGGTTATTTCATCTGGAAGTTTACAAACCAAATAAAAAAAATGGATGATTTAAAGCAATGCATTCGAACAACAATTGAGACAATTCTTACTGCAACTCTGCAGGATGTAATGAATAATGAATTTTGCACATACGTCACCGGCTATCGTCATGTCATTTAAATTCTTTTATTTTTAAACCCGTTAAAAAGGTTTAATAAAAATGTATCGGTTGTCAAATGAACAAAGAAAGAGTAATTTACATGAATTAAACAAAAAGTTATTTTAGTTTCTTAATGTAGTGTCATTCATCAGCCACCCTGTATATATATATATGCTCCTATGCTAAATTAAAGGTAATTATCGAAATTGAAAAAAATAATTTGAAATTCAGAAAAAACAATTTGAATTGAGAAATGAAATTTGAAATTTTTTCAATTTAAATTTCTGAATTTCAATTGGTTTTTTCTCAATTTCAATTTGCGTTACTCTACTTCATATTCTGAATTTAAATTTTTTTTTTTATTCCTCGGTGGAGATACATATTTAAATTGAAAAATTTTCGTGGCTCAATCGTAAGAAGATCAGATGAGTTTTTTTTTTTTTGAATGACGACATTTGTCCCTGATCTCGTACAATTATTTATTATATTAAATGCTGCATTTAAATATGTCAGGACCAAACTAAAGTTATATGTTAGATACTTCTTAACATAAAAATGTCCATTTAACGTTTAATACTTATATTAATTTTAGAATCTCAATTACAATTTTCCTTTTCTCAATACGCAAATTATTCTAAATCATATTGCCTAGAAGAAAAATAATATTGCGGTAACAATCATATTCCTATTGCGAAAGTGATACCCCAAAGCAATACTTCTGGATGATAATTCGGCAATATTGCCAGCTTATCATCCAGAAGAATCTAGGTGATATCGCCGAAATATCACATGGACGATAAAAAGGTAAAAAAGCTTATTTTTTCTTTCCATATTTGTATACCCTCACTCTACAGAGTAGGGAGGGAAAAAGTGTAACGCATTCAAGGAGTGACTTAAAACCCTAAGAATGTTTGGACCAAATCCGTTTCACGACTCTTTAAGGTGTTTGAACCATGTCCGTCTGGCTGGCTCTCGAAAGAAGTTAAGGAATCAATTCAAACTTTGCATATGGTAATATTTTTCCCAAACATAGTTAAAGTTCAAAGATAGGCGAAATTGCCACGCCCCTTCTGGTACCTCCCACACAAATATCCCATATTTCAATGTTAAATTAAAAACCATATAACTTCCACACGGATATTCGGAATCAGCTATATTTTGGTATTTGATAACGGTTTTGCCACGCCCCTTCCTCCCACAAAAATCACACAAAACTACGTAAAATCAAAGCTGTTATTCTATAATTATGATCGGAATACTGTGAAATTTTATATCTAGCAATATTTTTATAGTGGTTACATTCGTATGGAATATGGGCGATATTGCTACACGCCTTCTGGTACCTCCCACACAAAGTGTCATAAACTTTGGTTACAATAAAACCGATAATTTGATATTTGAAAATGTTTTTATAACCGCGACATTGGTTCTTAATAAACAAACAAAAATTCAAATTTTTTAAAAAATTTGGAAAAAGGGATACAAATGGTACCAATCTGCCGGATGATGCTGGAATCTTTAAATTCGGTGTGTACATCCCAGAAAATGCGTTTTCTTTAGAAAATCATTAAAAACATTAACGCGTTTACAATAAATCTTATTTATATAATTGAGCATGAATGGCCATAGTGCTCAATTTTAATGCAAAAGTGGCTATGACCATAAAACCGCGAATAATAGGACATTTTGAAAACTTTTTAATCGTAGATCTTTAGATTAAACTGTAGAAGAATGATTAAAAATTACTCTTAAAATTAGGTAGAAAATCAGTTTTTACGCTCTCCTGAAAAGTTGTGTTTTGTTCATAGCCACACCTTAGTGAGGGTATATATAAGTTGGTTTAGCCGACTGAAATTCAATCGAAATTTATAATTACTTGAAGTGGTAATACAATTTTGCTGTGCATTTGTTTGTGACATCCAAAAGGAAAGGAGATATGTCCATCGTTTATTATATGATCGGCTTAGCATCACTTTCTGAGTCAATTTAGCAATGTCCGTCTGTCTGTCCATCTATTCTTGTAATCAAAGTACCTGGTGGCAATTATTGCCCGATCCTAACAAAAATTGGTCAAGGACGAACGCTGTTTAATTTGAAGCAAATCCATTCAGATTTAGATATAGCGCCCATACAAATGTCGCTACCGATTTAACTTTTTCCGCTCTAGAAACAACATATTTGCTTCAACTGGATTTGCTTCAAATATGGCACAATACCTTATAATTGAACTGGAACGGTTCAGATTTCGCTCTAAATTTGTACATATATAGTACCCATACAAAAATCATTCCCGGTATCACTTTTTTCTCCGAATTCAATTGCAATGGGATATAAAGTCATATAGACTGTTCCACTCGACTTTAGTCTTTCCTTTTTTGGGTTGTTTTCCAAACATTCACACGAAATATGATAAAAAAACATCACTGTTTTGCAAATATCGCCAATATTTCTCCAAGATGAAAAAGGAAGATAAGAGAAAATACAACTTCTTCAAAATGTTAAATGTAAGATATTGCCGCAATATCATCCAAATCTTGCAAGTAGGACTAAAAGGTATTTAATAAAAATTCTTTTGATTTTATGGAACAGTGTGTCACAATGTACACAAAAAATAATTTTTTTTGCTGCCACCAAATAATAATTTATCTCGACTTCATGAGCCACTACAAATGGACACCCCTAATAGTTTACATTAAATTTGCTAATATCGCCTTGTACACATGTACTCGTATGTACGTGTAACTATCCACTAGGCCATTTCCCCCCACTATCGGTTGTTAATGTTAGGTTGGCTTGATTGGCTGGTATGAAATGTTCGATAATTGTCATAGGGGCCAATTGGCAAATTGTCAAATAAATTATTAATTAATTTTAATGTTAATTATGGGTTTTTAACCTTTGGCCACAAGTTAAGTTGTCTTTTGTACAACTGCACATACACATACCCACATATACGGGCATGGATTACGAGAACAGCTCAGCAGAAGTTCCTTTTCGTATAATATTGCGGTGAAATGTGAAAATAAGTGAGGTTATAATTACAAATTCTTTGCAATGGTAAACCTCACCATCATCGACAAAGGATTTGACTAAAATATAGCAGATTTTTTAGTACATTAATAATTTCTTGCATAGAATGAAATATATGAAATGATCGCGTAGACCACAAGTAGGTTTTAAGGTAATTATTTAGAAATACGAGCAGATTTCTAGACTATAGGAGATGATGCCTGAATTAGTCTGTGGTTTTCAACTTTTTGAAAGTTAATGGTAAAAATGTGGTCTTTTTTGAGGGGGTCAATATTTATCGCTTTTGCACATTCTTATAATTAATCATCATAGGAAACCTTGTGATACCTACATTTTAAATATATGATGTGTTCGGTAATATTACTTAGAACACTACGGGAAATATTTTAAAAGTCTAGCTCGTCAATACAGGGGATTTTTTGCTGTATTCAGAGAATTTAGGTAGAATTTTAATGCAAATACTGTTGTAGAACATTTTGATCCGTTGGACCCCTGTTTTAGGGATGGTTTCTACTCTATTTCACAGAAGGAGCCAAAAAGACTGTTATATTGAGAAGAAAGAGGATTAAAATGTTCCTCGTAATAATATTGCTGAACACATCTATATATATAAAAGAGTTGCGTTACTGACTGACTGACTGACTGACTGACTTATCATTGACCAGCCCCCAGACCAAACGGTTGAAGCCAGGGTCATGAAATTTTCAGGGTAGTTCTCAAATATGACGTAGACGTCGACTAAGAAAGGGTTTAACGAAATTCGTACTTTTAGGGATAAAATGGCCCAAAAAGGGATAAACATCGAACCTTCGTCCTGACTAAAAGGCAGTAGCTATAAACATGAAATTCGGTGAGTTCCTTGTAATGACCATGCAGACGAGCTACAAATAGGGATTTTTCGAAATTTGTACTTTTAAGGGCCGAGCGGGACAAAAAGGGATAAAAATGGTACCAACTAAAGTATTACAACTAGAATCGTGAAATTCAGTATGTAAATTCCTCTGACCATATAGAAACGATGTAATATTGGATTTTTCGAAATTTGTACTTTTAAGGGGCGAGCGGGACAAAAAGGGATCAAAATGGTACCAACTAAAGTATAACAGCTAGAATCGTGAAATTTGGTATGTAAATTCCACCGACGAAACAGAAACGAAGTAAAATTGGATTTTTCGAAATTTGTACTTTTAAGGGGAGAGCGGGATAAAAATGGTACTAACTAAAGTATTACAGCTAGAATCGTGAAATTTGGTATGTAAATTCCTCTGACCATTTAGAAACGAAGTAAAATTGGATTTTTCGAAATTTGTACTTTAAAGGGGCGAGCGGGACAAAAAGGGATAAAATGGTACCAACTAAAATATTACTGCTAGAAACGTGAAATTTGGTATGTAAATTCCTCTCACCATATAGAAACAAAGTAAAATTAGATTTTTTTCGAAATTTTTACTTTTAAGGGGCGAGCTGGAAAAAAGGGATAAAAATGGTACCAACTAAAGTATTACAGCTAGAATCGTGAAATGTGGTATGTAAATTCCTCTGACCTTATAGAAACGAAGTAAAATTGGATTTTTCGAAATTTCTACTTTTAAGGGGCAAGCGGGACAAAAAGGGATAAAAATGGGACTAACTAAAGTATTGCAGATAGAATTGTGAAATGTGGTATGTAAATTCCTCTCACCATATAGAAACGAAGTAAAATTAGATTTTTTTTCGAAATTTTTACTTTTAAGGGGCGAGCTGGAAAAAAGGGATAAAAATGGTACCACTAAAGTATTACAGCTAGAATCGTGAAATGTGGTATGTAAATTCCTCTCACCATATAGAAACGAAGTAAAAATAGATTTTTTCGAAACTTTTACTTTTAAGGGGCAAGCGGGACAAAAAGGGGTAAAAATGGTACCAACTAAAGTATTACACCTAGAATCGTGAAATTTGGTATGTAAATTCCTCTGACCTTATAGAAACGAAGTAAAATTGGATTTTTCGAAATTTCTACTTTTAAGGGGCAAGCGGGACAAAAAGGGATAAAAATGGGACTAACTAAAGTATTGCAGATAGAATTGTGAAATGTGGTATGTGGTATGTAAATTCCTCTGACCAGGTAGAAGCGCAGTATAATTGAATTGTTCGAAATTTGTACTTTTTAGGGGGTAGGCGGGACAAAAAGGGTTCCAATTTAAGAATTGCAGCTATAGTCGGGAAATTTGGAGTGTAAACTGTGTGTAAAGCGCAATCTAAATGGATTTTTTGAAATTTTCTTATAGGGGGTGAGCAACAAGGGATAAAAGTAGTACCAACTAAAGTATTGGAGCTATAGTCGTGAAATGTGATGTGTAAGTTCCACTGACAACGAGAAGCGCAAATCTAAACGATTTTTTCTAATTTTGTACTTATAAACAATGAGCGGGATAAAAATAGTACTAACTAAAATATTTCGGCTATAGTCGTGAAATTTTGTGTTTAAATTTATCTGACAACGTGGACTTTCAACATGAATGGATTTCTCGAAATTTGTACTTTTAAGTTGCGAGCGGGATAAAAATGGTACCAACTTTAGTATTACAGCTAGAATCGTGAAATTTAGTGTGTAAATTTCTCTGACCATATAGAAGCGCAGTAGTTTGATTTGATTTGTACTTTTAAGGGGTGCGCGGGACGAAAAGGGATAAAAATGCTGTACAATCATTTAATTACGTAAGCGCGGAATATAAATGGATATTTCAAAATTTGTACTTAAAAGGTGGGATACGGGACAACAAGGAATAAATGTGTTACCAAATAAAGTACATATTTTTAGGGGAAGCAAAAACACATTATACCTATAGTAATTTTTCAAAATGTATACTTTTTGGGAAAGAAGTGCTAAATGTTATAAACTGGCTGGCTGAATCTAGAAACATGAGATCGAGGATATAAATGGTTGTAATATTTTGTTCAAAACTTGGTGGAAAATTATACATATGAAGTAGTTAAACTAAAATAGTTTATATCGAGAAGCACATTCCTTTGACTGTGTGTGAGTGCTAGCTAATAGGAGGTTTCCAAATTACTATTTTAGATTTATCTATATCCACCAAAAGAAAATTAAATAAATACTATCCAAAAACAAAGACGGATAAAATTAACAAATAACTGGCTTTTTCGCGTGCGAAGCAGGGGGTACTGCTAGTCCTATACATAAAATGCAATGATCACAAGATTTTCTATGTCGACTCATCATAAATATCTCTATTTCCTTATTTATATTATAAAACCTTAGTGTAAGTCTGTCTGTTTGTTTGTTCCGCAATCACGTGTAAACGGCTGAACCGATGTTGTTGAAATTTGCAGTACAGATAGATACAGGTCTGGAAGGAACTATAGGCTATAGAATTTTTAAAAATTTGCTCTGTGGGCGGAGGGCGTGTAAATAGTGTTTTTGAGAGATAGAAGGCTGAAAATTGGTACATATATATTACTGACCACGAGAATGGTAAATATGACGAAATTTGGATTTCCATTTTGTGGGCGGAGTGGGCGTGGTAAAAGTGTTTTTTTGAACTAGAAGGCTGAAAATTGGCACATATATATTACTGACCACGAGAAAGATCAATTTTATGTCGAAATTTGGATTTTCTTTTTGTGGGCGGATTGGGCGTGGCAATAGTGTTCTTTGAGCTGGAAGGCTGAAAATGGGAATGTATATATTACTGACCACGACAAAGATCAATTGGATGCCGAAATTTGAATTTTCGTTTTGTGGGCGGAGTAGGCGTGGCAATAGCGTTTTTGAGAGCTAGAAGGCTGAAAATTGGTACATATATATTACCGAGCACGAAAAAGATAATATGATGCTGGATTTTGAATTATCGTTTGGTGAGCTTTTTTATCTAGAAGGCTGAAAATTGGTACATATATATTACTGACCACGAGAAAGATCAATTTGATGCCGAAATTTGGATTTTCGTTTTGTGGGCGGAGTGGGTGTGGCAATAGCGTTTTTTAGCTAGAAGGCTGAAAACTTTAACGTATATATTACTGACCACGATAAGATCAATATGAAACCTGATTTTAATTTTATCATTTCTTTTTTCCTGGCGAAGTGGGCGGGGTTCAGCTAGTATAAAATATTTTTGCTTCAACTTATATGTGTTTGCTTATTGCGATGTTTGTCTATAACGACCAAAATTACTGGTCCCCTCATGGCCGTTATAAACGAAATCTACTACTTTAGTCCAAAAATTCTAACAATACGTCTGATAGTTGTAAATCGATTGGGATTGAAAATGGGCGAAATCGGTCCAGAGGGAAAAAATTTCCCTAACATGGGCAGGAAATATCCCCAATAACCCCTAATATTTTGATATTTGGCAAGTTCAATTAGTGATTCATACTTTCAGGGGGTGAAATGTAAAATTTACCAATTAAACTACAGCGGCTAGTTAAGTGAAGTTTGGTTTGGTACTTTAAAGGGATAATTATGGAAAACGGATAAAATTGGATCCGACCAAATAAAATTTGGTGTGTTTTCACTTTTAAGGGGAAAGCGGGAGAAAGGGGATAAAGTGGTACCAATCATAAATCGATTTTTTTGTTATTCGTACTTTTAGGGCGCTAATGGACAGAAAGGGATACAATTGACAGCTATAATCATAAAATTCAGTGAGTGCATTCCTCTGACTGTGCATATGTGCAAAATAGTGAAACCTTTCAAAAAAATATATATTTTTTTAGGTGGAGATATTGGTATAAAAATGGTACCAATAAAACGGCTGCAGATGGAATAATCGAAATCGGTGTATTCCTACTTCTATCTGGCTGCGTAGACTCTAAAAAAAAATTTGTTTGATATTCGTATCTTTAGGGTCCAAATGGGCAAAAAGGGATAAACTTGGTGCCGAACTAATAGCTGCAGCTATAATCACAAAATTCGGTGTGTACATTAGGGTGTGCCGATAAAAAACATGTTCCCGTCACCACCTAGAATTGAACATAATTTAAAGACGATTTCAATTTTTTATTTTTTCTGCCACGTACTTTAACCCCGAGCATTATGTCTTTTGCTACCTGTGTCTCCACTTATAGTCCGATCGTAACGTGTGACATATCATTGTTCTCAGAATGAACAGAACAGCTAGATTTTTCTACTTTCTAGATTCTAGATTTTGACTTTTGCTTCTGACGTCCAATTCAAGAAGTGACTTCTTTGTTTTCTAAACGTCAAAAAGTGTTTTTATACCCTCCACCTCCAGGATGGGGGTATATTCACTTTGTCATTCCGTTTGTAACACCTTGAAATATTCATCGGAGACCCCATAAAGTATATATATTCTGGGTCGTGGTAAATTTCTAAGACGATATAGCCATGTCCGTCTGTTGAAAGTACGATAGCGGCCGAACGAAATGAGCTAGGAGGTTCTAATTTTTCCTAAATGTGTCTTATGGTTGTTGCCTTGTGAGGGAAACACAAGGACCGAAAATACCCCTAATATTAAGAGTATTTCAGAATATTTTTTGAACATATTAGCTTGTATTTACTTGATATTTGCAATGCGCATTCCCTTTATAGCATAAAAGGGCACTATAGAGTGATTTTTATTTGTAGGGGGCGAAATGGGCCAACAAGGGATAAAAATGGTACCTATCAAACGACAACAAATAGAAACACGAAATTTGGCGTGTACATTCCTCTAATAGAGTAGATACATAATATAAAAGTATTTTTTCTAAATTCGTACTTTTAAGGGTTTAAGTGGGGATAGAGAGATAAAAATAGTACCAACCTAACGGCTGCACCTAGAATAATGAAATTCGGTGTATATATGATTCTGATTGCGTAGACACATAAAATAAAAGAATTTTTCGAAATTCGTACTTTTAGGGTGTAAAATGGAAAAAGGGGATAAAATTATTATTACCAAATGACAGCAGCTAGAATCATGAAATTCGGAGTATACATTCCTCTGACTGCGTAGACACGAAAAATAAAACGTTTTTTCCAAATTCTTACTTTCAAGGGATACAATGGCTACAGGGGATAAGAACAGTACCAACTAAACGAATACAGCTAGAATGATGAAATTCAGTGTGTACATCCCTCTAATTGTGTAGATACGTAAAATAAAGAGATTTTAGATAGTCGTACTCTTGAGGGGGCAAAATTGGAAAAAGGGGATAAAAATGGTACCGACAAAATGGCCGCTGATAGAATCATGGAATTTGGTGTATACATTCCTCTAACTGCATAGCCACGTAAAATATTTTTTTTCCAAATTCGTATTTTATTTTGTTGCTTTTACGACAAAAAATGGTAGAATCATGAAGTTGTCTTATACTGCGTACGTGAGAGATAAGGTATTTTTTAATATTTATACTTTTGAAATTAAAATAGGATGGAAATACAACCAACCAAACGACTGTATCTGAAAATACACTCTCTATCACCCAATATTTAGGGTATTTATGATTGCTCCCTTATGTTTACTTTATGAATTGTAGTATTATATCCATTATATATATAGTATACAAATATTGGTAGCCTTGGCTTATTAATTTAATTTCTTATTTTCATACAGTTAAAATTTGTTGTGGACATTCCTCTTGTAGCTTGAAAGCACCACAAAGAAAATAAAAGTTTTAGCGGGCGAAATGGGACAAAAAGGGATAAAATATGGTGCCAATGATACGACAAAAGCTGAAGTTGAAAACATGAAATTCAGTATATATATATATATATTCTGACTATGAAGACTCGGTAATTTTCGTAATTTGTACATTTGGTCGGGGTATGGGGCGAATCTGGGGATATGGGGATATCTTTAAAATGTATACTTTTCTTATCACTTTGTCTGTATCTGAAAATGCTTCTTTCTAATGGCGACTGAAAATCGCCTAATATTTAGGCATGTTCACTTTCACAATTTCAGCATTTTATTTATATATAGTAGTCGATTTTAAACAGTGCGCATAAGTATAAATTATAGTTTGAAATAGTAATCAAATAGTGTAATGTGCATAAACATATCACAATTTTCGTAATATGGTTCTGTACTTCTATGTCGACATCCTTTAATCTGCTGGTAATACTGTGGAATGCACTCCGTGGTGAAGGGTATATAAGATTCGGCCCGGCCGAACTTAACGCCTTCTTACTTGTTTTTTTTTTTTAATTCCATGAAATTTTGTCTTTTACAGCAGAGTTACAAGCCGATCCATAATTATCGGCGGCGGCGGCTTGTGGCTGGTTTATCGGCTCGTTCTGTCATAGGATCACCCCTATTACGAAATTTATTTGGCAATTTTGGAAAAGGAACAATTTGTATTGTATTTTAATACCTTTTCTTTTATTTTTGGCAAGTAGTTTAATATTAGCCGATATTAGTCAATGTTTCCATAATTTCATATTACTACTCCATGTAATTATTTTTTGAGAGTGGGAATCCCCTCTCAAACAATACGGATGAATTTAATATATTTTTTATACCCTCCACATCCAGGATGTATACTAACTTTGTCATTTCGTTTGTAACACCTTGAAATATCGACTTGTGACCCTATAAAGTATATATATTCTTAATCGTTATAAAATTCTAAGATATAGCCATGTCCGTCCGTCTGTTGAAAGCACGCTAGAATCTAAACGAAAGAATCTAGGACGTCCAAATTTTACATAAATGCGTCTTATAGTCGTAGATCAGTAGGGATTGAAACTGGGCGAAATCGGCCCAAAGGAAAATTTTTTTCCCTCACAAGGACTAAAAATACCCATAATATTCCCAAATATTGTAGAGTATTTAAGCACATTTTTTCAATACGTCTGCTTGTACTTATTTGATATTGGGGTGCGCATTCCCCCTATAACAAAAACAATCCTCTGATTGCTTAGATGCATAAAATAAATGGATTTTTCGAAATTCGTACTTTTTGGGATTAAAATGAAAAAAGGGATAAAAATAGTACCAACCTAATGACCGCAGCTAGAGTTATGAAATTCGGAATATACATTCCTCTGACTGAGTAGACACGAAAAATAAAAGGTTTCTTCCAAATTCGTACTTTCAAGGGATACAATGGATACAGAGGGATAGAAATAGTACCAACTAAACGACTTACTAGAATGACAAAATTCGGTGTGTACATTGCGTAGACACGTAAAATAAAGACATTTTAGAAAGTCGTACTCTTAATGGGGTAAACTAGGAAAAAGGGGATAAAAATGGTACCAACCAAATGGCCGCAGCTAGAATCATAGAATACAGTGTATGCATTCCTCTGATTGCATAGACACGCAAAATAAAAAGATTTTTCAAATTCGTACGTTTTACTTTTACGGCAAAAATTGGTTGATTCATGAAGTTAGGTTATTTTACGTTATGTACGTGAGAATTAAAATAGAATGGAAATACAGCCAACTGTAGCACCCACTATCTACCAATATTTATGGTATTTAAGCTTTTTTGAAAATATATATATAAGAATATTTATTTTTGAATTGGCTTGAAGTATTATTTCGATATATATAGTGTACTGGCAGCCATGCCGTGGTTTGAAATAATAAAATATTATATTTATTTATACAATTATTTTTTTAATATTTGTATTTGTTTTGCTTTGGCTATATTAAAAAATATATTTTCCTGTAATATTACTGCACTTCTACGAAATTCGACATCCTCTGTGGAAAGCAATCCACGGTGGATGGTATATAAAGTTCGTCCCGGCCGAACTTGACACTTTTTTTTGACTTTCACGTGGAACATGAACATAAGGTTCATGTTCCAGAAGTGCACCATGACGATAAAGCCTTCCAAACACCCACTTTACTTAGAGTAGTTGTTCTTTTTTGTAGGAACACATGGAATTGACTTACATATATAGAGTGATTTTTTTGAGGTTAGGATTTTCATGCATTAGTATTTGACAGATCACGTGGGATTTCAGACATGGTGTCAAAGAGAAAGATGCTCAGTATGCTTTGACATTTCATCATGTATAGACTTACTAACGAGCAACGCTTGCAAATCATTGAATTTTATTACCAAAATCAGTGTTCGGTTCGAAAATTTTTATCGACAAATTTTGTTTAGCGATGAGGCTCATTTCTGGTTGAATGGCTACGTAAATAAACAAAATTGCCGCATTTGGAGTGAAGAGCAACCAGAAGCCGTTCAAGAACTGCCCATGCATCCCGAAAAATGCACTGTTTGGTGTGGTTTGTACGCTGGTGGAATCATTGGACCGTATTTTTTCAAAGATGCTGTTGGACGCAACGTTACGGTGAATGGCGATCGCTATCGTTCGATGCTAACAAACTTTTTGTTGCCAAAAATGGAAGAACTGAACTTGGTTGACATGTGGTTTCAACAAGATGGCGCTACATGCCACACAGCTCGCGATTCTATGGCCATTTTGAGGGAAAACTTCGGAGAACAATTCATCTCAAGAAATGGACCGGTAAGTTGGCCACCAAGATCATGCGATTTGACGCCTTTAGACTATTTTTTGTGGGGCTACGTCAAGTCTAAAGTCTACAGAAATAAGCCAGCAACTATTCCAGCTTTGGAAGACAACATTTCCGAAGAAATTCGGGCTATTCCGGCCGAAATGCTCGAAAAAGTTGCCCAAAATTGGACTTTCCGAATGGACCACCTAAGACGCAGCCGCGGTCAACATTTAAATGAAATTATCTTCAAAAAGTAAATGTCATGGACCAATCTAACGTTTCAAATAAAGAACCGATGAGATTTTGCAAATTTTATGCGTTTTTTTTTAAAAAAAAAGTTATCAAGCTCTTAAAAAATCACCCTTTAGTACCCAAATAGTCAAATAGGGAGGATCAAGCGTAATGGCTTGGGCGTTTTTTTCATATTATGGAATTGGGTCAATACATTGGCCCAAAACTACCATGGACTCTGCCCAGTACATCAAAATACACCATAATATTATGCTTACACTTACAGAATACGGAATGCACCTTAAATGGGTATTCTACCAGATCAATTATCCCGAAAACACCATCCGATTCGCAAAAAGGTGGCTTGAAGTCAATAATATCGATGATATGGAATGGTTAGGGCAGACAGCGCACATAAATATAATCAAAAATTTGAAGTGTAATGACTAAAATGAGGTCTCACTAGAAATACTGAGAAACAATATCGAGCTTTGACACGATATTATAGTAGTATGGGCAAAAATATCGGGTAAAAATTGTAAAAGACTAGTCGACTCTAGGAAACGGTCGTATGTAGCAGTAATAAGCCATGAAGTCAGTACAACTAAGTATTAAATTCAAAGAAATTTACTTATTTAACTTATTATTCAAAAAAGTTTTCAATCAAAGTGAATTGAAACAAATTATGTTTAGTTTTTATTAGCGCTGCTATTTTTTTGACCGGTCTCATTTTTGACAAACAAGTTTCTAAAGGCCTAATCTCAAAATTTTAAAAACTTATTTTTTTATTTAAAGCCACATTAAGAATGGCACAATAGCACCTTTCAATCACCGTAAAAACTTTTAGGATTTTCGAAGTAAAACTTGCATTCTATGCCATTTGTAAATAAATTTGCATTCTATTAAATATAGATGCAAAATGGTCTTGAGCCAGGACATTATCCCAGTTCAAATCAAATATTGATTACAGACCAAAAAAATACAAACGAAACAAGTAAAGAAGGTTAAAGTCGGGCGTGGCCGACTATATGATACCCTACACCTAGTCAATATATCCTCTAATGTAGGGTATAAGAAGGTCGTTACATTTGAACCTGGTATATATATACTACAAATTTCATACTTTTATCTGTATTTGTAAGAAAATTTGAATACAAACTCTGAATGGGAGCTATATATAAATCTGAAACGATCTAACACATTTTTAGCATAGGTTTTCTGAAATATAAGACGCTTTCCCAAATTTGATGAAAATATGTTAAATATGTGGAGTCATTTATATGGGAGCTATATATAAATCTGATCCGATATGACCCACTTTCTCCATGGATATTTGTGAAATATAAGCTGGTTTGCCAAATTTTAAGCAAATCTCTTCAAATATGCTATTTTTAGAGCGGAAATAATAAATTCAGTGTCGAAATTTGGATTGGAGCTATATATATATATCTGAACCGATCTGGTCCATTTTTACCAGAGTTGTTTATAATAGAAATATAATTTGTTTTGCCAAATTTGAAGAAGATCTGTTAAAATATGTGGTTTCTAGAGCGGAAAGTGTCAAATCGGAAGATACATTTGTATGAGAGCCTTATATAAATCTGAACCGATGTGACCCACTTTCGCCATAAATGTCTGTAGTTCAAATATTAGCTGGTTTGTCAAATTTTAAGCAAATCTGTTCAAATATGCTATTTTTAGAGCGGAAATAATTAATTCTGACCGATCTGGTCAATTTTTACCAGAGTTGTTTATAAAGAGTGATTTTTTTGAGGTTAGGATTTTCATGCATTTGACAGATCACGTGGGATTTCAGACATGGTGTCAAAGAGAAAGATGCTCAGTATGCTTTGACATTTCATCATGAATCGTCTTACAAACAAACAACGCTTGCAAATTATTGAATTTTATTATCAAAATGCGTGCTCTGTTAAGAAAGTTCATTGCGCGCTTCCATTTTATGGTCAGTTTAATCGACCCACTGAAGCGGCTATTCGGGCTATTGTGACTAAATTTCGCACCAAATTTACATTGTTGGACATTAAACCACCAACACGCTTACGTAGAGTGCGAACTGAAGAAAATATCGCAGCTGTATCGGCCAGTGTTAATGATGACCACCAATTTTCGATTCGTCGCCGTTCGCACCAATTGGGTCTCTGTTACTCAAAAACGTGGAAATGCCAAAATTGGACTAAGCGGATGGACCACCTAAGACGCAGCCGCGGTCAACATTTAAATGAAATTATCTTCAAAAAGTAAATGTCATGGACCAATCTAACGTTTCAAATAAAGAACCGATGAGATTTTGCAAATTTTATGCGTTTTTTTTTAAAAAAAAGTTATCAAGCTCTTAAAAAATCACCCTTTAGTAGAAATATAAATAGTTTTGCAAATTTTAAGAAAATCTGCTAAAATATGTGGTTTCTAGAGCGGAAAGTGTCAAATCATTTGTATGGGAGCTATATATAAATCTGAACCGATCATATTTTTACCAGAGCTATTTTTAGTTAAAATATATGACGTTTTGCTAAATTTGAAGAAAATCTGTTGAAATATGTGGTTTCTAGAGCGGAAAAAGTACAATCGGAAGCAAAATTTGTATGGGAGCTATATCTAAATCTGAACCGATTTGCTTCAAATTAAATAGCGTTCGTCCTTATCCCATAAAACTTCGTTGTGCAAATTTTCATTTAATTCTAATAACAATTGCGACCTGGACTTTGATTACAAGAATAGATGGACAGACGGACGGACATCGCTAAATCGACTCAAAGAGTGATTCTAAGTCGATCGGTATAATAAACGATGGGTCTATCTCGTTTCCTTTTGGGTGTTACAAACAAATGTACAAAGACATTATACCCTGTGGTGTAGGGTATAAAAACTAAAACAAATGAGCATTGGCACGGCAGAAGATATTGCTGGATAACTATAACTGCATATACACATACTTACATATGCAACTCAATGAGATGCTTTTAAGATGGCATGTGTACTTTATTACTTGGCGCGATTTTTTTAAACGCAAATTCGGCAAGTGAGTTGTGCTTCTCGTTCGTTTGTGAGAATCATATCCTTATAGAGGCCGGGTTTGATGTTGAAAAGTCGCTGCGAAGCCACTTGAAAAGACTTTGGACATGGTCGAAATCATGATCGTGGTAGTCTGCAGCCAAGTAATAAATGTCACCAACGCATTTGTAAATAAATTTGCATTCTATTAAATATAGATGCAAAATGGTATTGAGCCTGGACAATATCCCAGTTCAAATCAAATATTGATTACAGACCAAAAAAAAAAATACAAACGAAAAAAACTAAAAAAATACAAATAATCAATAAACCTTTATTGTAAAGTAAATAATATATTTTTCAATTTAAATCTCAGAATCAAAAATCTATATTCATGACCAGTTAATATTTTTTCATTTTGTCGCACAGTATCATCGTTCCGATATTTCCATCATTACCGACAATCATCCTCAGGGGTTACCTAAAAATACAAACATTATTAGAAATTCAAAAGACATGACAGCATGAGATTGCCTAGAGGGAATGAAGCTTATTTCGTTCTGTACATAGGGTTTCCCTCGAATGGTGGGGAAGTACACAAATGACTTGCCTTTTTTAAAAGAGCGCAATGCAAAATCTATTTCTAGTTCAGAGTTAGCCACTGCGACATTGTCGGGTTCTCAGCGACAGTCAACTCACGTTTTATTTATAAATCGTATCTAAGATAAATCATATATGAATAAAACATGCCAATTTAATAACGAAGTTGACTTGACTTATCTTTATTAACACGTCATGACACGCAGATAACATGGAATAGCATCTCTCTGAGGCACGAGCAACTAGCTAGCTAGCAGCTAGTCCACATTAAAAAAATCACATCAGTTAGTTGTTTGCTTCAAACACCTCAGCATGGATACGAAAAGTGCGGCGAGGAATAGGCTGCGTCTCAAGTCAACGCAAATCTTTATCGTGGCCGGAACGGTTCTAATGACTTTGGTCATCTCCATATTCTGCATTGGTCTGACGGTGCGCTATGAGGTCGATACGGATACCGTGGATGCCGGCAGCATACGATACTGGAAACTGGACCTGCCGCCAGAACAAGAGGAATGGTTTGAAAAGGGCATTGAAGATCTGAGGCTGGCATCCCAGGGCACACGACGACAGAATGCGAAGGTAAAAAATGTCATTCTATTCATGGCGGATGGTGTGACCACGGATATGCTGGCCAGGGCCAGATTTAGCCAGCAGGACAATATAACGGACTTTGTGTGGGATTCATTTCCGCATTTGGGTATTCTAAAAGTAGGTTGGCTACCCATGATTTGATGATGCATTTATAATGTCTATAAAAAAAACACTTCCAGAGCAGTTGCGGTTACACAGCCAATTGTGATCTCTTGACGTTGGGCACCGCCTTATTTGGAGGCGTCAAAACCAAGACGGGCCTGGGAGGCCTCGACAGACGTGCCGATTTGGAAAACTGTGATCAAGCTGTGCAGGAAACATACCAGGTGCGTAGTATTTTGGAACAAGCCCAGGCGGCTAACATGCGCACCGGCTTTATAACTACCAAACGAGTTACCAGTCCCCCCATGTCCGCTTTGTATGCCCACGTGTCCGACACCAAATGGGAGTGTGATGCTGCTATGCCCAAAATTAAACGTCTCGATACAGATTGCTCAGATGTGGCCAGACAATTGATGACGGGCCGTATCGGCCAGCGCTTGAACATCATCATGGGAGGGGGCAGACAAACCTTAGTTTCGCATTTACTCAACGACACCGACGTGGATGCCACTGCCTGCGATGCCAAGGATAAACGCAATCTTTTGCAGGATTGGAAATCTGGGAAATTATCATTGGAATTGGAATCGAATCCCAAGTTTAAGCTGCTAGAATCTTTTAAAGATTTGGATAAATTCAATGGCACAACGAGAGATTTTGTTGTGGGCATATTTGCCAATGGTAACCTATTGCAGGGGCAACCGGGTTTTAGAAAAATGTCGGCGAAATCATTGGACGTTTTGACGAGGCCCAATAGTGGCTATGTTTTTGTGGCCGAAACTGATGTGAAGGGACAACAAGTTGAAGACTTTCGAGACACTTTGTTGGAATTACATGAAGTGGTGAAGGATACCTACGAACGTCCAGGGTATGTATGTGTTTGAATTTTCGGCGAATCTGCTTTAAAACAATGAGACTTTTAGGCCCAAACCTTTTGTATATTAGAGTGTGTCATCAAAAAAAATGTTGAGTTTATCATCACTGACTGACTGTCTAACTTATCATTGATCAACATGAAATTTTTAGGGTAGTTCCCAAATATGACGGTTTTACGAAATTCGTACTATTAGGCGATAAAATGGGACAAAAAGGGATAAACATCGAACTTTCGTCCTGTCTGAACGGCAGTAGCTAGAAACATGAAATTCGGCGTGTCCCTTGCACTGACCCTCCAGACGAACTACAAATAGGGATTTTTCGAAATTTTTACTTTTAAGGGAGGAAAGAGACAAAAAGGGATAAAAATGGTACCAATTTAAGTAATGCAGCTAGTTTCTAGAAAGGGGATACAAATGGTACCAATTTAAGTAATGCAGCTATTTTCATGAAAAGGGATAAAAATGGTACCAATTTAAGTAATGCAGCTATTTTCAAAAAGGGATAAAAATGGTACCAATTTAGTAATGCAGCTATTTTCCTGAAAATCGGTATTTACATTTCTCTGACAACGTAGACTTGCAACATAAATTAATTTTTCGAAATTTCAACTTTTAAAAGGCAAGCAGGACAAAAAGGGATACCAGCTGAAGTATTAGAGCAGGAATCGAAATTTTGTATGTAAATTCTGCTCATCACATAAAAGCACAATATAAATGCATTTTTGTACTTTTAAGGTGTGAGCGACACAAAAAGGGATAAAAGTGGTACCAACTAAATTATTACAGCTAAAATCGTGAAATTTGGTACGTAAATTCCTCTGACCGTAGCGCAGTAAAATTGGATTTTTCGAAATTTTTATTTTTTAAGAGGTGCGCGGGACAAACAGGGATAACAAATGGTACCAATTTAAGTATTGCAGCTATAGTCGTGAAATTTGGTGTGTAAATTCCTTTAACAACAATCTAAATGGATTTTTCGAAATTTGTACATTTAAGGGGTGAGCGGGGGGTGCATATTATTATGATATTTGATAATGTGATTTCAAATCCGTATATCCGTACAGTCGAACCTGGATAAGTGACCTCACTTTTATTCCCACTTATAGAGGTTTCTCACTAACCCAGCTTCCCATATATCCAGGCAATTTCTCTCTTGTCCCACTTAAAGAGGTAAAGCTAGCGACGTTTTGGGTAGCAATCTGAAAAGCCTTCCCTTAAATAACGTTTCCGCCTTTTGGAACATTTTTACTTTGAAAAATTTTCCATCCATGTCAACAAACGATCTTCCACGTCTGGTAATTCCTTTTGCAATCATTTATTGAGAAGGTATGTTATCGCTGCGTTAGATATTTTAACGTTTTTACAATTTTATTTCTTTCATTTTGAAATGATTAATTGATTTTTTTGAAATTGTAAAGTAATGTTCTGAGATGTATTTAGCGACTCTTTGAGTTCGGTAAGTTTAGTGAGCGATTGCATCAGAAAAAAAATATATAAATGTTTCCCTTAACTACTTTATATGGTTTTTTATACCCTCCACATCCAGGATGGGGGTATACTAACTTTGTCATTCCGTTTGTAACACTTTGAAATATCGACCTGAGACCAACCAAACGGCTACACCTAGAATAATGAAATTCGGTGTATACATTCCTCTGATTGCGTAGACACGTAAAATAAACGGATTTTTCGATATTCGTACTTCTTGGGATTAAAATGAAAAAGGGGGTACAAATAGTACCAACCAATTGACCGCAGCTAGAGTCATGATATTCTGAGTATGCTATACATTTATGTGTTGTGAGTGTGTGTGTTTATTTTTTACATAAACTCGAAAATAACCAATAAATGTTCTGTCCACATAATAAAATTTCAAATTTATTCACCGATTAATGCAAACATTTCTCTGGCTGCGTAGACACGGAAAATAAACGGATTTTTCGAAATTCGTACTTTCAAGGGATACAATGGTACAGAGGGATAAAAATAGTACTAACTAAACGACTACAGCCAGAATGATGAAATTCTAATTGGATAGAAACGTCAAATAAAGAGATTTTAGATTGTCGTACTCTTGAGAGGGTAAAAATCGTACCAACCAAATGGAATTCGGTGTATACATTCCTCTGACTGCATAGACACGCAAAATAAAAAGTTTTTTCCAAATTCGTACTTTTTCTTTTACGGAAAAAATTGGTTGAATCATGAAGTTAGGTTATTTTGCACTATGTACGTCTGATAATGGATTTTCAAAGTTTGGAATTAAAATAGAATGGAAATACAACCAACTGTACCACCCACTATCTACCAATATTTATGGTATTTAAGCTTTTTGAAAATAAAAATAGAAGAATATTTATTTTTTGAATTGACGATTTGGTAGCCTTTTTCTTACTATAATTAAAATATTATTTTTATTTATAAAATTATTTTTTTAATATTTGTATTTGTTTTCATTTGGCTATAAAAAAATTATATTTTCCTGTAATATTACTGCACTTCTATGAAAATCGACATCCTCTGTGGAATGCAATCAATGGAGGAGGGTATATAAAGTTCGGCCCGGCCGAACTTAACGCCGTTTTTACTTGTTGTGGTTCAATTTGCTATAGAGAGTCAAGAAGCCAAATTAGCCATAAGAGTATTTTTTCTTTCAATCCCTTTGAAGCAGCGGTGAAATATTTGCATTATATTAACGAATCAATGTCATTACGTCAATGAAACTACTTCATTACCATAATGACAAAATATCATTAACGAACACTCCATTAGGGTAATTCCACAAGATTTCGACCCAACATGGATTTCGACCATCATCGATTTTGATGAAATTTGGCACATACATTCTACTAGTGTTTGCGGGCAATATACTTTTTACGGTAGCTCAAAATAGTACGTGGCTTAAGTTTTACAGTGGTCCATAGTTGGCTCGGTGCTCTCGGGGTTTTTTTGGAAGAGATGGCTTAATTATCGATATCAGAACTTTGGATCACGTCATCAGATTTTAACGATATTTATCCTATCTGAAAGATTTACACTTCCTCTTTCCGAATCTGCATGAATGTCCTTATGGTCCAAGGACTCCAAAAACTGAAAATAATTTTAATACTTGAATATCCTGAAAAACATATCTTTAATTTTCTTTATTTTGTTTTGTATTTTAACTTATATTATTCTCTACAAAATATCAAAAACTCAGAGTGGGATGGCCATAGGTCGAAAAATTGCGGCTGTTTTTCCAGTAGTATTGCGTTATTTCAACAAGGCCAACATTTTTCATTCATATCTATATACATAAGAGTCGCTTCAAAATAAAATTTGTCGATGTTCCCGATTCAAATGTCGATGACGATGTTCCCGACTAAAAGATTCGCTTGTTTTACGAGTTCTCGCAAAATATTTCGCTTGTATCATTGTCCGTTCGTGAGCTGGACGGGTTCGAAAAAGAGAGACGCGTTGAAAAGAGTTCACTATGAGAATGGCATTGAGAACATTTTTTTAAAAAATACGCTAAATTTACACTTTTTAGTTCGACTTGTGTTTTTAGGGGCTCGTTGGAGAGGTGTTGTTTGCAATTTTAAGAACCAATTGAGGGTCGCACATTTTTTTCAATTGTTTAAATGTGAAGTAACAACTGACATATGGAGTCATTTGCATGGTAAACATATTCTACTCTTATGCAAAGCTTTTTTAAAAAATCTGTAATTCATTTTCAATGGATAGACGAAGGGAAAATTTTAAATGGTAAAATAATACAGATAGAAACATGAAGTTTGAAGTATTTTTAAAAAATATTCTTCTCTTTCATTTGATGCCCATATCGCCATTCTATGGCACGCACAAGTACGAAACTAAATTATTAAAACAACTGTATCCTTTGGAAAATAAAGTTCCTCTAAAAAGGACAAACGACCACGAAATAAAAAATTTAATATGCAGTTTTGCTATTAGTGACCTATAGTTTCAGTTCTATATAGTCTCGTTCTTAGGAGGGAAATCGTGTCGCACGGAGGTATTGTAACAGCTTAACTTAAGCTAAAATACAAAACAAAATAAAGAAAATTAAAGATATGTTTTTTCAGGATATTCAAGGAATAAAATTATTTTTAATTTTTGGAGTCCTTGAATCACAAGGACATTCATATTTTCTTACAGATTCGGAAAGAGGATATGTAAATCATTCAGATGATATTAATATCGTTAAGATCTGGTAACGCGATCCAAAGTTATGATATCGATAACTTCCGATATCGATAACCAACTTTGGACCACTATAAAACTTAAACCACGCACTACTTTGAGCTACGGTAAACGGATGCACCAAATTTCTGCAAAATCGAAGGGGATGAAAATCCAAAACTATGGTTTTTGGGTCGTGTTCTGTTGGAATTACCTATTAATGAAACGTGTCACTACATTAAAGTAACGTTTTTCATTAATATAATGTCAACGTTTAATTATAGTAATGCCACTTTACATTAGTCTAACATTGTTCATTGATTTTTAATTTAATGAAACATTTTACGTTGTATCTATGAAGCTCTACGTTATCCAAAAACAATAACAAGATTCCATTGTTGGAATGAAGCTTTTTCTATCAGTGTAGAGCCAAATAATAGAATTGTGTATATTGAGGCATGCCGATTCATAATATCAATGCAAATAAATATGGATATATTTTTTAATTGTTTACTCAAATTTCAATTTTCGCCAAAGGTACCTTTAATATTTGTACTCTCAATTTGGAAATATAAGTCCGTTATCACCCGCTTATACATATGTTCAAGTAAAGGTACTTATGATGGCTACAAATATTGCGAAATTGAGATGAAATTGATTTTTTCGAACATTTTTCTGGTTGACACAAAATAATATTGGAAAATAGTAAACATATCGGAAAAACGAAGAAAACAATGACTGAATGTTCAAGATCTATAGATAAATGTAGAATTTATGGTAGACACACAACATATGTATACCCTCACTCTACAGATTAGGAGGATATACAGGGTTTTCCAACAAGAGGTGTTATTTTGCTATTCATTTTTTTGAGATAAACGATCGGATGTTTATTTCATAATAAAAAGGGAGGTATGCCGTTAATAATGAGAAACAACATCAGCCAAATCGCCACCACGACCACACCTCCAGGACCATATCCTTTTCATGAAATTTTCCATAACCAAATCGCAAAGTGGCTGCCCTATGTCCTCGATAGCCTCACGAATTCTATCTTTTAGGTCTTGAATCGACGCTGGGCTGTTGGCGTAGACCTTATCTTTCACGTGGCCCCAAAAGAAAGAAGTCGCAAGGTGTTAAATCACAAGATCCCGGTGGCCAATTGTGATCACCTCTTCGAGAGATAACACGGTCCGGAAACTTTTCCCGTAAAAGAACAATGTTTTCTTTGCTTGTATGGCACGTAGCGCCGACTTGTTGAAAGTAAACGTTGTCCAGATCAATACCATCCAACTCCGATCATAAAAAATCATTAATCATCTCTCGACAACGCAATCCATTCACCGTAACTGTTGATCCAACCTCATTTTCGAAAAATTAAGGTCCAATGACCCCGCCGGACCATAAACCGCACCAAACAGTCACACGATGAGGATGGAGAGGCTTCTCAACAGTAACTCTTGGGTTTTCCGAGCCCCAGATGCAACAATTTTGCTTGTTGACGTAGCCACCGAGGTGGAAATGGGCCTCATCAGCCAAGATAATTTTTCGATGGAATTTCGGATCATTTTCTTTCAATGCGTTGTTGAAGCGTGTATCGTTCCATTTGTAGTAATGGCTTTGTTTCTACTTGTCAAATGTCAAAGAATAAAAGCTTCAAAAGTTACAGCTACCAAAATACCGGGTGATTCAAAATAACACCTCTTGTTGGAAAACCCTGTATAAGAGATGCCGGCCGGGCCAACTTTATATACCCTCCACCATGGATTGCATTCCACAGAGCCAAACCAAAACAAATACAAATATTGAAAAATTAATTTTATAATAAATATAATATTTTAATTATTTCAAACCACGCTTATAAGGCAAGGCTACCAATACGTCAATTCAAAAAATAAATATTTTTATATTTATATTTTCAAAAAGCTTAAATGCTATAAATATTGGTAGATAGTGGGTGCTACAGTTGGTTGTATTTTCATTCTATTTTAATTCCAAAAGTAAAAATTTTGAAAATCCATTATCCTTGATTCCAGCTGCGTCCATTTGGTTGGTACAATTTTTACCCCTTGACATTTCTACGCAATTAGAATTTCATCATTCTAGCTGTAGTCGTTTAGTTGGTAGTATTTTTATCCCTTTGTACCACTGTATCCCTTGAAAGTACGAATTTCGAAAAATCCGTTTATTTTCCGTGTCTACACAGTCAGCGGAATGTATACTCCGAATTTCATGACTCTAGCTGCGGTCATTTTATTGGTACTATTTTATCCCCTTTTTTTCATTTTAACCCCAAAAAGTACGAATTTCGAAAAATCAGTTTATTTTCCGTGTCTACACACTCAGAGGAATGTATACTCCGAATTTCATGACTCTAGCTGCGGTCATTAGATTGGTACTATTTTTATCCCCTTTTTTCATTTTAACCCCAAAAAGTACGAATTTTGAAAAATCCGTGTATTTTACTTATCTATGCAATCAGAGGAATGTGTACACCGAATTTCATTATTCTAGGTACAGCCGTTTGGTTGGTACCGTTGGTACCATTTTTATCCCTCTATTCCCATTTTATCCCTTAAAAGTACGAATTTGGAAAAAATTCTTTTATATTATGTATCTACTCAATTAGAAGAATGTACACACCGAATTTCGTGTTTCTAGCTGTTGTCGTTTAATATGTACCATTTTTATCCCTTTTTGCCCCATTTCACCCCCTACAAATAAGAATCACTTTATGGTGCACGTTTTTGCTATAAGGGGAATGCGCATACCAAATATCAAGCAAATATAAACAGACATATTCAAAAAACATGCTTAAATACGCTAACATATTAGGGATTATTATGGGTATTTTTAGTCCTTGTGAGGGAAAAAATTTTCCCTTTGGGCCGATTTCGCCCAATCCCAACCGATCTACGACTATAAGACGCATTTATGGAAAATTTTAACGTTCTAGCTCCTTTCGTTTAGATGCTAGCGTACTTTCAACAGACGGACGGACGGACATGGCTAGATCGTCTTAGAATTTTATGACGATCAAGAATATATATACTATATAGGGTCTCAGGTCGATATTTCAAGGTGTTACAAACGGAATGACAAAGCTAGTATACCCCCGTCCTGGAGGTGGAGGGTATAAAAATTACACGGGAAAAACACGATTTTTAAGTGAACTAAGAACGAAATATTTTACACATCATCACGAAACAATCCAAACTTTATTTTGGTGGGGGACTGGAAATTGTTTTTCCATTTGTATGGACCGCGATCCAGCATAACATAAGATATATCGATAACATTCGATTTTTTTTATTATTAATGTTTTTGGCATTATTTCATTTCCTCAATTTGTAATGGAATTGTGAAAAGCACAAAAATTATTAACACAAGAAATGATCAAATCATTAAACTTAATTTTAATTCGCAATACTAAATCCACAGAAAAACAAAACTTTTATTAAAAATACCACTTTTCCACAGATTTTCTCCTCAAAACACCTTGGTGTTAGTCGCATTCATGGACTTTACAAAGTCATCCAACGATAGCATAGCTTCCGATGACATTTTGATCTATGCCAAAGGGCCCAACTCGCACTTATTCCACAGCATACATGAGGAGACCTACATGGCCCATGTCATTTCGTACTCACTGAACATGGGACCTTTCCAGCCGAAGAAAGCCAAAAAGAGCACTTAGAATAGACTAGAGATATAACAGCTGTGATTTATTTATTCGATTGTAAATTTTTCAAATATTTGGCTAACAATAATTACTTTAATAAAGAACTTAACTACATACATACAAACATACATAGATATGTAATTACGTATTTGATTTCTTAACCTTTTCGAGTTATCAATCGTCAAACTCTGTACGAGAATTGGAATTATTGGAACCATTCGCATGCGACGCCGCCATCCAATTGAAGGAGGTCATGGGTGAAGGGTTTGCTGGTCGAGGGTTCGAGGGACTAGAATGGGCTGCAGCAGTAGCTGCTGAATTCGCCGTCGGATTTGCTGTGAATTCTTGACTTATCGTTGTTGTCGCCGTCACTGTGGATGTCAGTGCCGCCGCTATCCGCGGCACTGGACGTAGAATATTTTGTCATTTCACGGGCAGCGGTAACATGGGTGGAGGCACCACTGGTCGACTGGCGAAATTTCCGGCGGCCACATTGCTTAAATTGCGCAAATGATTCGCCTGGACATATTGAAAGGCCGACGAGCGTTCCAATTGTTGCGACAAATAGAATTCTCCCAGAGTATAGAAACGTCTGGTGTGGTCGAATGGAGCACCAAAGGGAAACGTTCCAAAACGTGTGGCCGTCGGATATGGCCGGGGATGTACCATGGGCTGGTACAGTGGATTCGCCGGGATTCTGGTCGGTGCATGAATTGCTGAGTTTACATGATGTCCACTCGGAGGATGGAGGGGACCCGTGTTAGCCGTGGAATTCTTGAAGATATCCAGCGATTTCAAATTTTCCAACATTTGATGAGACGCCTGATGTTTCTTGAGATAGGCTTGCCTGTAATTTTGAGAAAATTTAATTTTATTTAAAGTCTGTATTCATGGAAATATGCAACACTTACCGTCGGAATGTTTTGCCACATTGATTACAGGGAAATATGCCGTCGATGCCATCATCTTGCTGGTTTTTATCGGGTGAATGTCTCGCTGCTGTTGGGATGCGTTCCGCGTGTTGTCGTTTCTTCGCTTGACTGTTGGCCAAGAGTTCCGATTTGGGTTTGTGCCACCGACGATGAGACGCCAAGTTCGCTGGACAATTGAATACCTTCAAAAGAGAATATTGGAGTTTATATGATTAATAGATAATAATTAATAATAAATCATCAGTTTATAAAAGAGGAAACTACTAAAAAATGTAATTGTCCCATGCTCTCAGAAAAAAGTTTACCTTTAAATGAGTTAAATCATGTTTTCTCTTTCAATTTTTTCTTTGAAATTAAAGCATGCTCTGAACTTGATTCTAGTTAAGAGCGCTCGGTAGCGTGCTCGGCTATGTAACTAGCTACAATGGTCTTAGTCACCCCGGATCAATCCCTGGACCCAAAATAAGAATATAAATTTACTTTGTATTGTAATTCATAATAAATAAATAAATAAGTTGATTGTTGTTCAACATTTGCTCAAACCTTGTAAATATTTACTCAAATGGTGGAATATTTTAATACGTTTTTTTTTTTCAAACCAACATATTTACTCCAAACTACAATTTAACTGAGACATAGGAAAATGTTAACCATAATTCAAATAAATGATTTTGCTTCAGTGTGTGCGAAAATTATATTCAAGAATGAATAGAACGAAAGCATTCTCAAACGTTTCATGATACTTCTGTCATAAACAGTTGAGCTATTACTCCATTATCGCTGCGAAGGCTAGATAGACAACAAAAAAGAAAAAAGTTTGTGTGCTAGCCGAAAAAATAATTGTTGGCATTCTGATTCATAAAATCAACCCAAATATATACATATATATATATATAGATTTATATTTCTTTAATTTTTTACTAAATTTAAAAAATAGATTTTTTTCGAAAAAGAAATTATTTTTTCCCAAATTTTTGGTGATTTCTCCCAAACCACTGTTTCTATTCATTTGCTTCAAATGATCCACATCTCCTATTGATTAGTGTAACTCCTGAGAATTAAATACCACCAATGAGATGGAACTTTGAGAATTTAGCATTTTTGTCAAACCAATTTCCAATTTCTCTACTTCAGTTCAACTTTTCATCACATTATTTCTCAATATCAATTAGTATATTCTCAATTTCAATTTGGTTTCTTTCATTTTCAATTGTACATTTCTCAATATCAAATTGTATATTCTAAATTTTCCATTTCATTTCTGAATTTCAACTTGTATTTTCTCAATTTGAATTTACATTACGGAATTTCTATTTGTTTTTTCTCAATTTCAACTTGCATTTTCTCAATATGAGTTGTATGTTCTCAATTTCAATTGAAAATGGTGTAGATTCAAAGAAATGTTTTTAACTAAATTTACTACCCTAATTCTAGAGAATGTACTCTTTAATATAACTTTTAAGGAATACTTTTAACTGGAGCAAAATGGCTGAGCTAAATTGGTGTGTGCGAATTTTATTCAGATTTAGGAGGATTACAGTTTGTGAAGCGTGTCCATGATTTTTCGAGGATTGAGCTTTTGACAAAAAAAGCATTTTTCGGTAGATCACATTAAACAAAAAATGCAAATTGGATATTTTTGTATTTTTTTTTTTTCATTTTCACGGGAGAATGAATAAATAAATGATATATCCATCCGACTGATTTTTTGCATGTGTGTTAAGAACCAATGTCGTTTGTAACATATATGCATTCAGTTGCGAAATCGTTGCTCGGGGATCCGAGTAGACACACATTTTTTGTAACTCGGAGTACATATCGTTACCAAAATATAAAAAAGACTCAACTAACATTTTTTTGCAAATCGAGATTTTTGGTTATTTTAACAAAACACAACAAGTTCGGTCATAATAAACAAAAACCTCCATTTGCAAAAAAATGTTAGTTGAATTTCAGCCTGTTTTTTTGAACATATTAGCTTGTATTTACTTGACATTTCCTTCCCTTTATAGCATAAAAGGGCACCTGAGAGAGAGATTTTTATGTGTAGGGGGCGAAATGGGACAAAAAGGGATAAAAACACGAAATTTGGCGCATACATTCCTCTAGTAGAGTAGATACATAATGGAAAAGTATTTTTCTAAATTCGTACTTTTAAGGGATTAAATGGGGATAGAGGGATAAAAATAGTACCAACCAAACGGCTGCACCTAGAATAATGAAATTCGGTGTATATATTCCTCAGATTGCGTAGACACGAAATGTAGAAAGGTGTTTCCAAATTCGTACTTTCAAGGGATTCAATGGGAGCAGAGGGATTAAAATGGTACAAACAAAAGGCTACAGCTAGAATGATGAAATTCGGTGTGTACATTAGGGCGTACCTCAAAAAAAAAGTTCGCCGTACACCTTCGAATATGAAGTATTATTGAAAGGTAGTTTCAAAAAAATTTTTTTTATTTTTTTATGCCGAACGTAGGGGTCGCGCTTTTACATTTTTCTATATAACTTCTGCATTTATAAACGGATTTTAAAGTGTGATACATCGATGTTTTTGTCTCGACGAGGCCGATTTTTTTGTCTTTGGAGTAATTGAGCTCAAACATGATTCATGATTTTATGCGAGCTTTAATTTTCGATTATTAGAGTGGTACATTAGGGTAGTAGCAACTGAGAAATGATGGGTAAGTACCAGAAGGGGGTGCTTGAGCTCAATGACTTCAAAGACAAAAAAATCGGCCTCGTCGAGACAAAAACATCGATGTATCACACTTTAAAATCCGTTTATAAATACAAGTTATATAGAAAAATGTAAAAGCGCGACCCCTACGTTCGGCATAAAAAAATAAAAATTTTTTTTTTGAAACTACCTTTCAATAATACTTCATATTCGAAGGTGTACGGCGAACTTTTTTTTTTGAGGTACGCCCTAGTGTACATCCCTCTAATTACATAGACACGTAAAATAGATGGATTTCTCGAAATTCATTCATTTAAGGGATATAATTGAAAAAGAGGGATAAAAATGGTACCAACCAAACGGCTGCACCTAGAATAATGAAATTCGGTGTATACATTCCTCTGATTCCGAAGAAACGTAAAATAAACAGATTTTTCGAAATTCGTACCTTTTGGTGTTAGAATGGAAAAGAAAAAATAAAAATAGTACCAACCAAAAGGACGCAACTATAGTAATGAAATTAGGATTATACATTCCTCTGACTGCGTAGACACGAAAAATAAAGGGTTTTTTCCAAATTCGTACTTTTAAGGGACGCAATGGGACAGAGAGATAAAAATAGTACCAACTAAACGACTACATGAAATTCGGTGTGTACATTAGAGCGTACCAGGTTACAAGTAAAAAAAAAAAAGTTCGCCGTACACCTTCGAATATGAAGTATTATTGAAAGGTAGTTTCAAAAAAATTTTTTTTATTTTTTTATGCCGAACGTAGGGGTCGCGCTTTTACATTTTTCTATATAACTTCTGCATTTATAAACGGATTTTAAAGTGTGATACATCGATGTTTTTGTCCGATTTTTTTGTCTTTGAAGTCATTGAGCTCAAACATGATTCATGATTTTATGCGAGCTTTAATTTTCGATTATTAGAGTGGTACATTAGGGTAGTAGCAACTGAGAAATGATGGGTAAGTACCAGAAGGGGGTGCTTGAGCTCAATGACTTCAAAGACAAAAAAATCGGCCTCGTCGAGACAAAAACATCGATGTATCACACTTTAAAATCCGTTTATAAATACAAGTTATATAGAAAAATGTAAAAGCGCGACCCCTACGTTCGGCATAAAAAAATAAAAATTTTTTTTTTGAAACTACCTTTCAATAATACTTCATATTCGAAGGTGTACGGCGAACTTTTTTTTTTGAGGTACGCCCTAGTGTACATCCCTCTAATTACATAGACACGTAAAATAGATGGATTTCTCGAAATTCATTCATTTAAGGGATATAATTGAAAAAGAGGGATAAAAATGGGACCTACCAAACCGCTGAAGTTAATATCATGAAATTCGGTGTATTTATTCTGACTATGAAGATTCGAAAAAAAAGTTTTTTTTCGAAATTTGTACATTTGGGCGGAGAATGGGGCGAATGGGGATATCTTTAAAATTTATACTTTTCTTATCACTTTGTCTGTATCTGAAAATGCTTCTCCCTAATGGCGACTGACAATCGCCTAAAATTTAGGCATGTTCACTTTCACAATTACAGCATTGTACGTATTTATATATAGTAGTAGATTTTAAACATTGCGCATAAGTAAAAAATATCACAATTTTCTTCTATGTAAAGTCGACATCCTTTAACCTGCTGGTAATACTGTGAAATGAACTCCGTGGTGGAGGGTATATAAGATTCGGCCCTGCTGAACTTAAGGCCTTCTTACTTGTTACTTAAGGCCTTCTTACTGTGATTATAAAAACTTTTTCAAATATCAAATTGCAAATGAATGGAATAGGACTATTTGTGTGGGAGGTACCAGAAGGGGCGTGACAATTTCTCCCATCTTCGAACTTAAACTAAGTTTGGGAAAAATATTACCATGTGCAAAGTTTGAATCGATTCCTTAACTTCTTTCGAGAGTTATCGTGTACACCAGCCAGCCAGACAGACGGACGGGCGGACATGGCTCAAACACCTTAAGAAGTTGTGAAACGGATTTGGTCTTAAGTCACTCCCTCAATTCGTTACACTTTTTTTCTGTCCCAAATGATTTATACCCTCCTACTCTGTAGAGCGAGGGTACAAAAATCATATTTTCCCGTGTAATTTGTTTTGTGTTTCATTTCTGTCATTATTTTTTTTTTTTAATTTGTTTTTCTAAAATAATAGACCCTTGAAAGCACTTTAAATATAAATTATGATTCTTGTATTAATATTGTAACTTATTGGACGTTTATAGTATTTCAAATGTCAACTCAAAACTTTTTCGTATTTAGTGGTAATAATTTATAATACCTTTCGAATGACGTCCAAATGATGAATATCAGACGCTGCAGTGTTCATTTTTGTAGAACGAGTTTGAAAATGTTGGCTCTCCTGTATTAAATTAGTTCACAAAAATTTAGTCAAAGACGTCATTTTTTGTGCAGCATCGCAATTTATTTAAGACAGTGTGCATAAGTGTGCCGTGAAATAGTTAACAAACATCGCGATGTGCAAACCCAATATCGCAATTTTCCAAATATGGTTCTGAATTTCTATGTAAAGTAATACTGTGGATTGCACTCCTAGGTGGAGGGTATATAAGTTTCGGCCCGGCGGAACTTAACGAATTTTTACTTGTTTATTTTTATTGTGTTCTATTCTATTTCTATTGTTCATATGTATTATTCTTCTTTTTCTCATTTATCCAAACTGTTTCTATATTTCCCTTAATCACCTCTGTTTACTTGAACATCCTTCACTTACCTTTTCACACTCCGAGCACTTGTATTCGATGTGGACGATGCGTGGACAACGATGTTGGGCCAACTTGAAAGCATCATCGTACAACGTCCGGCACAGCTGGCACAAATACGCTCCAATCTTATTATCAATGCTGGCCAAAATCGCCTTAGCCTCTTCGGTAACTTCGACAACATTGAAAGCTGGATCAATGTCACCTTTGCGTACCACCAGCTCCTCGTCATCGCGCAACTTGCGAATAATGGTGCCCGAAACGGGACTTATGGTCTCCTCATCCAAGGACATGTGTTTGCGTAGCTTCATGCGTTTACGTTCCGTCTTGTGGGTCTTATAGGGTGGTCGGATGTTGGCCAGGGTGTTGGCGGTAGGTACATGGTGGGAGGTTATCATAATTTCCTGTTTGTCGGCGTAAGGATTCTCTGCTGTGGACTTTTGGCAATTTGTCAAATCTATGTAGGTCTTCTCTTTGTTGGTGTTTGCCGGGGAGTCGTTGTTGGAATTTTCCTCGAAATCTCTATCGAATAATTTGGCCAGACCATTGACAGCTCGATTGTGTAATTCTTCATTTTCGTAGACCAATTTGTTGCGTGTCAACACTTTGCCTGTCTTGGTCAGTTCTTGTTCCAAATCTGTTTGGCTTTGCAGGCGCAGCATGGTGATGGCTTTGCTAGACAAGGGGTTTATCTCGTCATCATCGTTGCTAAGGATGTCCACATATTCCTCCTCCTCCTCGTTCGCGTCTTTCTCATGTTCGTCTTCAGTTTCTGGGTTATCTTCTGTGGAATGCTGCCGATCCGGCCTGTTGTTGTGCGAACTATGGGGCGAGGAAGAGCCGGTCTTGTGTCCGTGATGGTGGGCCTCATTAGATTCCAAGTCTTCGTTTAGCTCTTGAGAACTGACAAGTGTTTCATTTTCCTCGTCCAGCTCGGCAGCACCCCCATCCTCGCCATCATCGTCGCCGTCATTTATCTCTTCGTCTTCCTCCTCTTCTTCGTCGTCCTCATCCTCGGTCAGGACAATTGTTTCATCATCGACATATATTGTTGCCATACTACGAAGTTGTTGTTGCTGCTGCTGATGTTGTTGTTGCCTGTGATACTCTTCCACCATCATAACGCTCCGTTGACTTTTTGGTATTTCCGTAAAATTGTTCATTGTTGCTGCTGCCCCTCCACCTCCTACCGTCCTGCTGCTGTCCAGGAAGGCATGTTGTGGTGATGATGTTTCATAGCCCTCTTCCTGCATGACATACGAGGATAATTCCTCACGTCTTGTGTAGGTCATAGTCGCTGGAAAATTGTTGTGCTCCGTTGCCGTGGTTCTATTCGGACTTCTGCCACTTCCAGTGCCAGTGATGGTGGTGGTTGGGCTATTGCTGGTGTTGACGCTGTTCACTGAGATGTTTGATGTTGTGTCGCTGTGCGGTGTGGTTCCCATGACATGCGGTCGCCACAAATAATGTTCGTCTGTCATAAATCTCGGTCGTTTCCTGGGTGGTGACGGTGTCGAGGGTGGGGTTATGGGCACTATATTAACTCCTGCTCTCAGCGAGAGATCCAATGGTGAAAGTATTAAATTGTTTACCGGAGCTATTTGTCTTTGTTGGTGCTGATGCTGCTGCTGGTGTTGCAATTGATGGGGGTGTGAGGCTATTGGTGGAGCCGGCGGTGGTGGTGGCAGATGTTGCAATGTTGGTGGTCTTGTACTGAATTGGGGAAACGTCTCATTGATGGCTGGCAATATACGACATTCCGTATAATGTTCGTTCATCATTTTCAATAGTTACTGCAAATGTTTAAGGGAAACTTAGTTAGAATTCTTGAAAAGTTGTGGACAATTTGCAGTGAGGTATAGGAAAAAATGCAGGCATGTATTTCGGTGTTTCGCAATTGGAGAAACCAAAAAAAAATATTGTGATATTCAATATTGAATGTTTGTCAATAACATCACATGCTTCTATTCCATATTTACTAAAAATATTTCTGACTAATTTTCCTTGTTGATAAAATCGCGGAGAAAAAAATATAAAAATTATTTAAATTGCGTTTTGTATTTTGTTCGGCTTGAGGTCAGTTTTTTCAAATAATAAAACAAAAATGACTATTTTATTATTTTCTTGTTTTTTATTTCCCAATATTTCGACCAACTCCGTTGGTCATCTTCAGGGGTCTATTACAAAAAACACAAATTATTCAATTACAAGTTACAAGCATTAACAATCAAAAAATATCACAATATTTATATTTACATTTTTAAAAAGTTTTTCACAATAGGAAAATTCTCCTGCCACTCTCTGCAAGCTTGTGTCAACTACTGTCTAATTTGTCGTCTATGTTTTTTTTTTTCCACCGTGTTCCTATATAAAGGGTGATTTTTTAAGAGCTTGATAACTTTTTTTTTTAAAAAACGCATAAAATTTGCAAAATCTCATCGGTTCTTTATTTGAAACGTTAGATTGGTCCATGACATTTACTTTTTGAAGATAATTTCATTTAAATGTTGACCGCGGCTGCGCCTCAAGTGGTCCATCCGCTTAGTCCAATTTTGGCATTTCCACGTTTTTGAGTAACAGAGGCCCAATTGCTGCGAACGGCGACTAATCGATAATTGATGGTCATCATTAACATTGGCCGATACAGCTGCGATATTTTCTTCAGTTCGTACTCTACGTAAGCGTCTTGGTGGTTTAATGTCCAACAATGTAAATTTGGTGCGAAATTTAGTCACAATAGCCCGAATAGCCGCTTCAGTGGGTCGATTAAACTGACCATAAAATGGAAGCGTGCGATGAACTTTCTTAACAGAGCACGCATTTTGATAATAAAATTCAATGATTTGCAAGCGTTGCTCGTTAGTAAGTCTATTCATGATGAAATGTCAAAGTATACTGAGCATCTTTCTCTTTGACACCATGTCTGAAATCCCACGTGATCTGTCAAATACTAATGCATGAAAATCCTAACCTCAAAAAAATCACTCTTTATTTGAGCACAACCGTCTGTGTCTCTCTTATAATTAAGCCTTTTTCCAGGGGAGACGTCAATTATATTTAGCATTTCCAAAGTGTATCTCCTTGTATAATTATTCTCTTCCGCTAATATTTCGACGTCATTAAAGTTTGGTTTATGTCCCGTCAAGGTACAGTGGGCTGCAAGGGCAGTTTTTTTTAGAGAGAGTATCCACTGTACGTTTGATTGTATGTGTTTGTTAGTTTTGTTTACAAACCACTGCTCTTTAGATGTTATTTTCCATTCTCTCTTCTGCCTTTCTCTTAACCTATCTAGCTTTTGTATGTGTTTTGTTTTGCTTTTCTTTATGTAGCTTTCATAAAGAGAGTTTTCACTCAATGTAAGTAATTCTAAGTCTGTGTTGTCTAATAGTCTGTCAAGCTTGCTCTTCGTTTTGTCTAATATCTCTTTGTTTGAGTTGGCATATAAAACACACAGGACCGTCAACCAACTATTTAGTAGGACAAAATCAAAAATCAAGAAAGAGGAGAAACCAAACGTCGTGTACAAAATAAAATGCAATGGTGACAAGTCCGACATATGCCAGAAGGTATATGTCGGCACTACGAAAAAAATTGAAAACCAGACTTTCATCACACAAAACCGAACACAAATCTCTTGACAAACCCATTGAGCAAAAAACTGCCCTTGCAGCCCACTGTACCTTGACGGGACATAAACCAAACTTTAATGACGTCGAAATATTAGCGGAAGAGAATAATTATACAAGGAGATACACTTTGGAAATGCTAAATATAATTGACGTCTCCCCTGGAAAAAGGCTTAATTATAAGAGAGACACAGACGGTTGTGCTCAAATATATAGGAACACGGTGGAAAAACATAGACGACAAATTAGACAGTAGTTGACACAAGCTTGCAGAGAGTGGCAGGAGAATTTTCCTATTGTGAAAAACTTTTTAAAAATGTAAATATAAATATTGTGATATTTTTTGATTGTTAATGCTTGTAACTTGTAATTGAATAATTTGTGTTTTTTGTAATAGACCCCTGAAGATGACCAACGGAGTTGGTCGAAATATTGGGAAATAAAAAACAAGAAAATAATAAAATAGTCATTTTTGTTTTATTATTTGAAAAAACTGACCTCAAGCCGAACAAAATACAAAACGCAACACATCAAAAAGGTCAACCATACATACCACTAACAATTATTTAAATTTTTTATTCTTTGCTTTTGTTCGGCAATAGGCCATACAATTAAAAGACTAATGTTTTTCTTTTAATTTTTGTTTTTATTTCAAAAATCCGATATTTCGTCCAACTTCGTCCTCATCCTATTTGTTATTTTTGTGTTTTTTTCTGACAATATAAAAGTTTTTTAGAAAAAATAAATTGTTTCTCAATTTTTGTGAAATATATATTTAAAACATGATAGTGATAGATTATTAAAAAATTTAAAAAATCGTCTATAAAAAAATTAAAGAAAATTATAAATTAAAAAAATATATAAATGTATCGAACTTTCTACGAAAATTGGATTTTTATTAAAAAATGTAAAAAATCTTCTATAAAAAATATATCTATATTATTTTATTATAAATTAAAAAAAATCATTTTTAATTTATAATTTTCTTAAAAAATTGGATTTTTATTAAAAATTCAAAAATATCAATAATTTTTTATTAAAAAAATTTTAAACTAAAAAAATAATTTTCTTCAAAAAAATTGGATTTTTAATAAAAATTTTAAAAAAATTCCATAAATGTTTATTAAAAAAAATTATACACTAAAAAATTATAATTTTCTTTTAACTTTTTTATTTATTTTTTTTAATTTAGCTTTTAAAAAAATAGTAATTTTTATTTTTTAATTTGCAATTTTCTTAACAAAAAAATATGGATATTTTTTTATTTTTTATATTTTATATATATATTTTTTATATATATTTAAAAAAAATAATTGTTGTCGAATGCTATATGCTGATTTTATGAATCACTATGAATTACGGCCTATGGAACGACGAGAATAAATATATATATTTTTTCTATTAATTTATTATTGTTTTTAATTTACAATTTTCTTAAAACAATATGGATATTTTTTAACATTTTTTAATAAAAATCCAATTATTGTGGAATGTTAAATGCTGATTTTAGGAATCAGTATGACTTATGGCCTATGGAACGACGGGAATATAAAGGGTGATTTTTTAAGAGCTTGATAACTTTTTTTTTTAAAAAAAACGCATAAAATTTGCAAAATCTCATCGGTTCTTTATTTGAAACGTTAGAATGGTCCATGACATTTACTTTTTGAAGATAATTTCATTTAAATGTTGACCGCGGCTGCGTCTTAGGTGGTCCATCCGCTTAGTCCAATTTTGGCATTTCCACGTTTTTGAGTAACAGAGACCCAATTGGTGCGAACGGCGACGAATCGAAAATTGGTGGTCATCATTAACACTGGCCGATACAGCTGCGATATTTTCTTCAGTTCGCACTCTACAATGTAAATTTGGTGCGAAATTTAGTCACAATAGCCCGAATAGCCGCTTCAGTGGGTCGATTAAACTGACCATAAAATGGAAGCGCGCAATGAACTTTCTTAACAGAGCACGCATTTTGATAATAAAATTCAATAATTTGCAAGCGTTGTTCGTTTGTAAGACGATTCATGGTTAAATTATAGACCAAACTGAAGATGTTTGACAGTGAAACAAAACACGAAACGTGTGTCAGCTGTTTAAACCAGTTTTGCCAAAAAGATAATAGCTAAAAAATCACCCTTTATTAGGAAAAAATCGTAAGAAATTATGCGCAAGTTATAGGCATTGTGATTTCCATAAAAATGGCTGGCAGATTCAAATCCTTGTATTTCGCAATTTGTTTAGCCGATTTCATAGTGCTATACTTTGTTTGAGACTTCAGCAGTACTTCAATCCTGCTAATGCCCATTGCGGCCCATTACATATTACACACATACTCAAAGTCAAAAGTTTACCGCTGATTTGATAATAAACGCAGATAGCACGGATTGTGTTGTAAGTAAGTGTTGTTGTAAGTGTTGAGTGTCATTTAAAGTTTGCTGTTGAAACAAGTTCGATTAATTCGGGTCTAAAGCAGTTGTACAAAATACTTCAAATTAAGACGTAAACATAAAATAATAAATATATTATTGGAATTGAAGGCAGGCGTAAGTAGTTGGAAAATTATATTTAAGATTTTGTGATTACTGTGGTCTTGTCGGTTTTCTTAAGTGTTGTAATTTTGTGATTCGTAATGAGCATAACCTATAAATGCCGCGGACCAAAAGTTATATGTATGACTCAACTTGACTCAAAGTGTAAATGTGAAAGTGTACGTCTAAGTGTGTTGTTTATGGTAGAAATAATATCTCGTCAGCATTTTTCGGCAAACTCCTACAATTGCCACTTTATTTTAGCACAATTTCGATTAGCCATAGTCATATTTGATCATATCTCTGAATCAGAGTTGTGTATGAGGCCCATCAACATCTTTTTTTGAAGGTATTGCAATTACCTTTAAAATTGTATATAACGTCATTCACTTTTCTGTACACATGTAGACATTTTATATTATTTCCTGAAATAATTATTTAAATTGCAGTGTCAAGTAGAATATTTGTATGCTATATTTTACATTTGTAATAATGTTCAGAAAACATTGTTCGTCAAAGCGAAATAAGTTTCATTCTTTTAAGCTTTCATAAAAATTTGTTTTTGGTCACCCTGCACTAATAAAGGGTGATAATTATGCTGGTTATACATTTAGTTTATATGGGAGGTGATAGCGGGCGTGGTCCGATCGGTCCAATTTTATTTTTTATTTTTCAAGTATATTATGTTTAGCAATTGTGCAAAATTACAAGATTGTATCTTTATTTTGCGACTTTATGCCATAAAAAAATGGATTTGGGACCAGTGTGCACTGTGGCAATGATTTGTCATACAATTTACTACCTTTGTTTATTCCAAAGAAGGTAAGATTGGAGTGATCAAACCCGAAAACCGGTCCAACCGGTTTTTTCAACTGTGACCGACCGCGGTCTCACGGTTTTTGGATTTTTAAGTCGGTCCCGAACGGTTTTCTATTATTGCAAATATCCCTGAAGTGTGACTTAATAATTCTCCGCTTCACGGAACGGTTTTGATTACGTGCCACTTTTCAAAAAAACTTACTCCAGTGTCTACACGAAGTTAACAACCAAGTGGGGGCGTTCGCCCTCGTTTTTAGAATGCTACGTAATCAAAATCCGTTCCGTGTGACGTATGTCTAAATTTATTACGGTTGTATGAAATCGAAATGCCGTGCTTGTATAAAAATTGATGGCGTTGATCGATGGCCACCCTATCAAAAATGATTGATAAGTTTTTAAAAATATCGGTAATCGATTCGCGATTCTAGTTATTTTGGTGAGTGTATTTTCGTAACAATATGGGTTTGAATTGTCTTTGATAGAGCAACTTCATGAAAACGGGCAGTGGGCCGAGATGTTACTTCTCTGAACATTTTTTAATTAATTAATTTTATTTTGTATTCGTTATTTTTTATTATTACGCCTATTTGGAACCTTTTGGACTTGTAATCGTAATAAAATTTGGCAAAAAAACATATTATTCGCCAGGAACGTAAGTTTTTAAATATTTATTATATTAAACTAGTATTTTGCACGCGGCGCACACAGTGTTGAAATCGCCAAAAGTGGATATTAATTCGAAAATCAAAATTTATTTTTGTTGTTTATATGTATAGTTGGTCTGTTATGTTGTATGTGTTGTCATTTATTTTGGTTTCAGACCAAAGGTTGTGCTGAAGTCTTCAGCAGTGTTGTCTTAAACCAAAATAAATGACAACACATACAACATAACAGACCAACTATACATACAAACAACAACAATACACACGAGGTACAGTGAAGACGGGACATACCGTACAACAACAACCTTTGCATTGTTGCGAGCGATGCGAGCACATGCATAACATTGAATTGGAAAAGTGAGATTTTTATTGTGTTGACTTAATTCGGTGGAATATTTTGTTTATCAGCGCTTCTCATTTGTCGTATGTGACCGCTGGTACTAATATGAACCCTGATTTAAGTCAAAGACATACATTCGTTGCGAAAGTTCTGACGAGATGGGGTAGCGACCATTGAAACTGCGCAGTCAACTTTTAGCTGCAACAATAAAGGTCTCACTTTGCCTTTTTGCTAATTTTGGGTTCTGCTGAAGACTTCAGCACAACCTTTGGTCTTAAACCAAAATAAATGACAACACAATTTTTTTTTTTTAATTTTTTATTATTAAGCGTATAAGAATATAAAATTCTACATCACTATCGAAAATATCAATTCTGAAAATTGCAAATTGACATACTTCAAAGGTTAATATCTTTTTCTCCATTGTAAAAAGTAGCACTTTGATTATATAGAATCTTCAATTTGAGGTATTTTAGAGTGATTTTACAAAAAAATGTTTTAACGAAAGTATTTCAGAAATATTTTTAAAAAATTGTTGAATATGTCTAAATTTAAGGTATTTTTAAAATATATGTTGAGTTTTAAATGTGAATTCTGTAATATACCGCCAGATGGTGAATTTCTAATTAAATTACAATGTGTTAACTTCAATATTCCGCAATTACATGTTGCGCGTTTTTGCGCCAACTTATTTTATTAAATAAATTGTGAAAATAGTCACTCTTTATGGGTGCTTATACATTGTACAACTGAAATTTAGATTAGGACGAAAAGTTAATATTTAAGTATTTTGTAATGAAAAATAAGTTTTTTTATTTACTTAACGCTCAAATGAAACAATTATTTCTAATGAAAGTCATTCGCAGAAGCAGAATGAGGTTTCAAGTCGCACAATAAATCTTTATCTTATAAACATCCCTACATAAAAACGAAGTGGTTAAGGGTATAACAAGTACGGAAAGAATACAGTCGGGTAATGCCGGCTATATGATACCCTGCATCTTCTATCCTATTTCAAATAATTTACTACCAATTCTAGATGAATTAAAATGTCTGTTTCCGGACACATTCGAAACAGTGTCCTTAATGAGCAAATGTCACCAAATCTGGAGGGACATTTGTATGAGGGCTTTATCAAACAATGGACCGATGTCACCGAATTTAACTACAGCAGTTTCTAGGTACAATATAACGTTATGTGCCAAATGCGAACAAAATTGGGTAAACAATTTTGTTGCTAGAGCGGAAAAGTCAAATCGGGAGTGACATTTGTATGTAAGATATATCTAAATCTGAACTGATTTGCTTCAAATTTAATAGCGTCCATCATTGATGCGAAAAAATTAGCTGTACCAAGTTCCGTTGGGATTGGACAATAATTGCGACTTGTACTTCGATAACAAGATATTAATTTATTTTCCAGGAAAATCATTTTTTCCACTAAATTGTACTCAAATTGTGTTTTCTTTTACTGATTATGGTATAAGTATTGACAAAATATAAACATTACCTGACCCGAAGGCTTCCCCGAATTAATCTCCATTTTTGAGGATTTCATCCCTCTGTGCGGCGTTGCGCGGGTTCATTCTTCCCTATTCCCCTACTTCTTATGCTTTGGAGTATCAAATGAGTAATTTTTAAAATATTGTTTGTGTGGGAGGTACCACCCCCTTTGTCCTATCATAATCTAGTATTGCCAGGAACCATACTCTGTCCACTGGTTAGCTACAGTACAATTTCAGGCGAATCGGTCCACCGGTTTGGCGTCATACATTCAAACAGAAATACAGACATTGATTTTTATATGTATATATATTAGAGTGGCTTCAAAATAAAAGTTGTGGATGTTCCCGACTAAAATGAAAGATTGGTTTGTTTTATGTGTTCTCCCAAAATATTTCGCTTTTATCATTGTTCGTTCGTGAGCTGGACGCGTTCAAAATAACCTCTATAAAAAAGGTTTTTCTTGAATAAAATTCACGGTGAGAATGGTATTTAGAAAAAAAAATGCTACAAATTAAAATCTGGTCCGAGCCTTATCTAACCATATCAATAGCATTTGCATTGCATTTTAACCAAGAATAGAATATAATTTTAACATTTTTGTGCAATTTTTGTTGCATTTTTTATAAAAACCGCAATAACTTCCATATTTTTAGTTCGAATTGTGTTTTTGTTGGATCGTTGAAAAGGTCTTGATAACCAATTGCAATTTTTAGAACTTCCTAACCCATTAGTTAGGTCAGTGGGTTAAATGTGATGTAAAAACTGAAATGTGTGCTTATTTGCATCGTAAACACATTCCAGTCTTACAAAAAACTAATTTAAAAAAAAATCATCTGAAATTTTGGTCTTTCTATGGATAAATTGGGAGGAAAACTTCACATAAGATGTTACAATAAAAGCGTGCGACATGATTTGCCTCCCAAGAACAAGATTACATAGAAGTGAAACTATAGGTCACTAATAGGAAAACTCATACTCAGTTTTTAATTTCGTGGTCGTTTGTCTTTTTTACAGGACTTTTAATTTCCAAAGGATGTAAATGTTTCAATAATTTAGTTTCGTACTTTTGCGTTTCATACAATGACGATACGGTTATCAAATGAAAGAGAAGAACATCTACTAAATATACTTTAAATTTCTTGCGGGTATTTGTGTTAATTTAACATTAACAACCATTTCAATTTTTCCCCTTTAAAAAGTTTATGTGGATTATTCATGTTTTAATTTTTATGGGGGAAAATTTTAAATGGTTGAATTTCTTTCCAAAAATTAGCTTTATGTAAGACTAGAATGTGTTTACGATACAAATAACCCCATATGTCAGTTTTTACTTCACATTTAACCCACAGAGTATTAACAGTATGAAAAAAATTTGCGGCCCTTAATGGTTTCGAAAATTTTAAAAATTGCAATTGGTTATCAAGACCTCTCCAACGAGCCCCTAAGTTATTGCGGTTTTTATAAAAAATGCATCTAAAATTGCACTAAAATAGTATAAATCTGTCCTTCATACTAAGTCATATTGCAAGTTTTTAATATGGTTTGATAAGGCTCGGGTCGGATTTTAACTTCTATCGGGTTTTTTCTCAATATCATTCTCATCGTGAATTTATATTAAAGAAAAACCTGATTTATAGAGGTTATTTTGAACGCGTTCAGCTCACGAACGGACAATGATAAAAGCGAAATATTTTGGGAGAACACATAAAACAAACCAATCTTTCATTTTAGTCGGGAACATCTAACCGGCAGTCGTCCGCCGGTTAGACGTTTGTCGAATCGAACAACATGAGCAGCTGATGGTATTTTGCTGTTGCTGCAATTAAATATGTGTTCATTCATTTTGTACCAAGCTTCAACTTTTCTTGCTTCGGACAATATATTTTGTAACAAACACTTGTGGTCCTCATCAGCCTAGGAAGTAGATGTTTCACCTCCTGCGAAGCATATTTCCATCGTTACTCACTTCACTTGGATACAAACGACAATCAGACATCCGAACAAAATTCATCTCAAAATGAATCATAGTCAGTCCATTTTTGGATGAATGGCTAAGGCAACAAGCAAAACTGTCAGACTTGGGACGTTATCAATTCACATGAGGTCTATCGACCTCCAACGGTATCTTTACTCCGTACTCCTACGGTCGATGGAGAAGACTTTTTGGTCGAAATTTGACGAACTGACCGAGATTGTGTGATCTGACCCGTTAGACTTCTTCTGGATGTTCTTTAATTAGCGGGTCTTTGCCAATAAGCCACAAGTGACCTGTGACCACAACGTCATTGATAATAAGCTTTGGCCAAAATGAGTTGCTCACCGCGTCTTCTGTACGCAAAAGTGGCCAAAAAGTTCGTGAGACTGGTATGCTAGTGGACAGCACTTACGGTTACTTAGTGCTACGACTGTGACATAGTCGAGAGTTTGCGACTCAGTCGTGGAACATCATGGATCGCCATGGATCTCATGTACCAACCTGATGCGTATTTTGTACAAATACCTCACATCAGTCGCTTGAAGGCACATAACTTCCGCTGTATTTTCTGATGTAACACATCTTCATCTCTGCGGCAATGTTAACAAGTTGGGGATCGGATAACCCCCTCGCGAATGCCGAGAAGCCAATGCATCCTCATAGAGTGACAGTTTGGTGCTGATTTTGGAGAGATGCTATCATTAACCCATTTTTGTTTAAAAATGCCGCTGTAAACGACATTTCGATTAACGGTGAGCTCTACAAAGGCATGATAAACCCACAATCGATCTTTTGGGCGTCAGGTTCTGTACCAGTCGTCTCAGCGATGTCGTTTGGCGACCATGTAGCTGCGATTTGTCGGCGTGTGATTGGTAATCCAACAATCCAGTCGAGGTAACCAAATGAATGACATGTATAATGGAATGTTAGTTATTTCGAATAAACCAATAATAATTCGAAAAATTTAATTGTTATACTTTTTTGAATTTTTAAACATAAACTTGGATTTAGACCACCCTTTATAGGTCCCATAATGATTTCAAATCTTTACAGATATTTAAATTCAAACGATATTTACTCTGATCATTTTAAAGATCTTGGTTTGGTATTAAAAAATATGACTTCATCTGTTACCTACTGTCGTCCAATAGAAGGATTGTATATTTATCAATAATTTATTTACAAAACTACTGCCTAAAATCCCTTGAAGTGTTAACACTGGAAGTATTCACTGCAAATATAATTTTATATCAGAAGTCTTTTAAAATTCTTCTATGTCGTGATTATTTTTTATTGAATATCCATTAATTTTGCGAACCAAAAACTATAGAAAAATCTATTATTATCCCCCTTTAAGTTAAAACACATTTTGCAGACCAGTGTAATTTATCATTTCATCATATAATGAATTCACTTTAGCCATTAAATAATGACACAATTTTTTAAAATTAATTTTTATTAAATTAAATTAATTTTTACCCAATTTTTTTAGTTTTTGGTAGAACTCGGTATTTTGACACACTCGCGAATCCTTTGTGTATTTAGCATTTAAAGATATTCGATGCTGAAGACAAGTGTAAATTGTCTATTGCTTAAATTTAAATTCTAGATATTTTTTGAAAATCTTGTTTTTTTCCTTCTTTTTGTGCAAATATTTGTTGCTGTTGCTGTGTCTGTGCACTACCGTTACACGAATAACTTTAATCCTTATTGTTGGACGCGTCGCAAAGAACTGAAAGCTACCAGAAATTGCGTAGCGTTAGGACACCTGACGCAACTGCTGTTCAAAATTAGATTTGAATGCCAATGAAACGTGAGGAGGGTGGTGGGTGGCAACAGCAACAGCTACAACAACATATCAAAGCCTGAAGCATTACAACCTATCAACGGACGACAACAAAAGCTAACAACCACCACCATCCATGAAACACAACAAATCATCCCAGCCACCCACTACTCACTACTCATCATTAGACACCACCCGCCAGGATAATGTGTGTGTGTGTGTGTGTCCACATCCCAACACACCCCCTCGCACTCATCCTCCCAGCCGGCCGGCCAATGCAAAAGGAAAACTATCGGAACGCATTGATGAGCTCCTCTGTCGCTCTGTTACTCGTTCTCTCTTTTTCTTACCCGAATGCCCTGGACTCGCTCCTCTTTCACTGCTGGGCTGGCTGCATTGTTGTTTGGGTCACCCGTGAGTAGTGACTGCTTTGGAATGCTTTCGCAGTTCGCTCACACAACATTTCTGCACAAGCACAAATGCCCGGTGAATTGTTGCTTTCTGTGATTGCTCGACATCATCCCCCGGTACGCGTAGCACCCCGGGCGCATTGGCCTCTTTGTGGTGGGTGTAGGGAGGATGCCAGTGCGCATGAACGTTACCGCCTACTGCTCGTCGTTGACGATGTGGATGTGGACAATGTCTGTTGTATGGAGGGATTTGCCTGTATTTTTGTTTTGGTTTTTTTCCCAAGGATTCAGAAAAAACAATAACAAATTCTGTCATGCTTCGGTATGCTGCTGCTTCCCGGAGGTATTCGGTTTTTGTTTTGATTTCATACCAACGGGTTGCGTTGGACCGCCCATTTTAAGATTTAACTACGCATAGCTGTACCGACATGAATTTCACAAATGATATCCCTACTGATCTATATACGGGCATTCCAGAAATGTGATCATTACTTATTTTCAAATAATGATTTTCCCATTTAATGGGAAAACTGGATGTCTATTATGAAATTAACATTGAGAAAAAGGGAACAAAATATTTATTGCTTTTTAATACTTGTTGACAAATATTTCCATATACGTTAATTGCAGCTGATTTTCAATATTCTAATAATTAAATAATGGGAAATTATTATATAATAGCAATTTATCCCATTGAATTATTTTTTGTGAGTAATAATTCCCATTCACAAAATAAATACCCTGTGGGAATATAATATTCCTATCTTCTCTTAAAAACTCCAATTTTGTGCACACTTGTTGTGCCAAAAATGGTTAAATCCAAAAGGGTCTTTTGCTTTCCAAAAATGTTCATTCCATCAATATTCTTGAATGCCGTTTTAAGTATCAGCGTCATAAGGACTTTCTGAAAAATTCACTTCGTCTAGGTCTGGTTTACGTGGCCGCGTTAACCAGTGTCTTAGGACACCGGAAAGTAGTTTCCACTCACAATTGTTATTATATGTCCAATTCTCACCAACTCATCTGCCCATAAAGGATCCTATAGTTAGGGATTCATATAAGATTCCAGAACATTCCAGAAAAGATTCTCAATGCATTGATCACGAAGGTCGAAATCAATGCCAGCTTCTTACGAAGGAAATTTTTGTGTTTGGTAATGTAAAGGAGGAGAACCACACTCAACTTTTCATATGTCCATATGCGTCCATAGGTCAGTTAGTGGAATTTCATATTTGGAGAGATATTTCTTTGTGATTGTGGTCGTTTTGTCTCTTCTTTATGAAAATATTAAAAAATCGACTTCCTAAAGTAGAAATGTTTCAAAGCGCATCTCTCAAAACGTTGCTAGTTTTACCTCTTTACGTGGACAACATACAACTTAGCTGGATAAGTAGGAAACTGAGTTAGTGGGAATAAACGGGCGCCCCTTATCTCCCACTTATCCAGGTTCGATTGTATATACATATATTAAAATTTTTGCAAATTTATTTACTGATGGGTTTTCAGCACTATATAGCTCTCTCTCTCGCGCTCTCTCCATGAATTCCTATATGTTTCTTATTTAAAATTTTACTAACGTCATTTGCGCCAGTTAGAATGATATTGGTCTAAGGTACACTTTATCCGTTCTGAGATATGTTTAAGTCGATTGAAAAATAATTTTCCACCGAAGCACAAAATTTTTTTCTTATCATATCCTACTACTATAACGAACTTTTATAAAAAAAAATCGACAACATTTGTACCTCCAAGGTAACCACTACTTTCAGAGAACGTACAGACTAGACCATTTTCATTCTTCTCAAATTTGTAAAAATTAAACAAACAAAATTTTTAATTTTATTCGCAAAAGAATTTTTTTCTTACCAAAAATGAAAAAAGCACAATATATTTTATTAAAAAAAGAGATATATATAAATATGTACAGGTTGTTCGTCTAGAAGCTTTTTATTGAAATTATTATTTACTTTTCAAATAATTTCATTTTATATGTTATTCAAATTATCTGGATCCATTATATGTTATCCAAATAAAATCGCTTAATAATGTAAAGTCGTCCTCTACGGAAATTACAATTGTGTTCCTCAAAAATACGCGTTACCAACTCACACCAAAGTTACGAACCTTTTTACATTTCCATTTATGATAACTGGTGCCTGGTTTCATATCTGGATTTCGGATCATTAATTTAATGCGAACAACTTTAAAACAAACCCAATTCAAGATATTATCCACCTATGACAAAAAAACACGTTCGTTGAATTTAAAGTTTTAAAACCATAAGTATGTCCCAAGTCCCTTTCACGTCCGTCTGGCTCGCTGGTATACACGATGACTCTGGAGGAGACTTAAAGAATTTATTCAAACTCTGCACATAGTACACTCAGAAAAGAGACACTTTAATTTCACTTTAAATCCAGTACACGAGACTTTAAAATTAAAAATTTTCATGTATGAAAACCAGCCGTATTGAAAAATATTTAATTTTAAAGTTTACACTTTGAAATGTAAATTATGAATGTTAACACTTTGAATATTAAAGTGAAAACTTTACATTTTAATATGCGCATTTTCGAATACAATTTAAATACTTTTGATTTTAAAGTTCACACTTTCGACCCAATTCAAAAATGTTTGTATTTAAACTTAGAGTTTACATATTCAATCTCAAACTAGAAGCGTTAGCTTTCAATTTAAGAGTGAACACTTTCAAATGTAATTTAAAAGTGTTCAAAATAAACTTTTAAGAAAACACATTATTTTAATTACTTGTAATCCAATTTTTTTTTTATTCAAACAAACTTAAATTTATTTTATATTTATGAAATACTTATATATGAAAATGACTGAAAATGTTCATCAAATTTAATAATTTCAATAGGATAAAATAGAACGTAAATAATTTCATTTTCGTAAATAAAAAGTTTGATTTTATAGATACAACAATTTATTTCATTCAGTGATGCTAAAAAATAATTTTGTTTATACTCTATTCCTTTATAATGTATTATAGTCGAAACATAAACAGATTGATAGTTAATATTTTCAAAGTTCAATATTATAGGAAAATATTCTTGTTTTGTTAAGTCTTTTGTAATAAATGTTTCAGTGTTAAAAGGATGCGGAAATAATCCTGAAAGAAATCAGTTTATAATATGTTCTTTTTGTATATAGTTTTAAATAATACCTGGGACTCTATTTCTTTGGGAAATAAACCCACTATTTCTTCCACAATACTAGCAAAGTGTTCCGGTCTAAGCTTTGCCTTTGTTAACATGACATCTTTTAAAATTAATTTAATGAGGTCATCGCGTTGCTTATTCGTAAAACATGCCCTTTCCTCATAATATTGAATAAGTTGTTTCCCGGTTGAGTTATTCTTTAAAAATGTTGAAAGGGGCTGCAATGCAGTGTACCATTAAATTTAATACAAAACTTTTTACTGTATATTCTTACCTGTGATCCAAATGCGCTTCTTATCGAATTATTTGAAGAACAAGATAAATCGTAGTGACGATTTTTTTCTAGCCAACCAACAATCTTCGAACTCTGGCTCAACGTTTCGTCTTCTATTCCAAACTGAAAAAAACAGCTTGCTAAATTATAAGCGTAGTAATATGGAAATGGGAATTGTATCTATGTACGTGCGTAACATCGCAAATAAGCTTCAAAATTAATATTATATTTACTTTTGACTTGCGCCAGAAAAACAACTTTTCTCTAAACTCCGCTCGAAGACCAATACTTCTTATTGCTTCCGCAATGTCTTCTTTTGACAAAAATTGTAAGCTTCGAAAAGTTATTCCAGCATCTAAGGAAAATTAATAATATTACATAAGTGTTTATATTGCCTAAGTATTTTTACTTACTTTTTAGGTCAAGAAAAAGTGTTTCCAGATTAAACTCCTTTAGCAGATTAAGGAGATCCGTATCTTCCTCACTTAAACTATCGTTGGTAGATTTTTCTCCAGCAACAACACACGTGTACGTTAAAGCACCCTGCTCATTAATTTGGATATCGTTGCCAAGAATTCGCACCAAGTCACTTTCTTGAATAATTTTACCCTGACTGATCATTTTTTAACTTGTTCACACTTCTAAATTCACTTTACTATAACGAAATCACACAAATGCTGCTAACGCACGCTTTTTTATTCTACGGTACAAATAAACATAAACACTTTGAAAATAAAATTGTTTACGTTGCGTTTTAAAGTGTTCACGTTTAGATCAAACAAAGACACTTTGAGTTTAAAAGTAAACACTTTTAATACAAAATGTCCACTTTAAATGTCAAAGTGAACACTTTTTACTCAAAACTAAAACTTTCAATATTAAAGTGAACACTTTAAATTAGAAAGTGACACTTTGATTTATAAAGTGAACACTTTAAATATAAACGTTAACACTTTTCTGCAAATTGATCACTTTACATTTTAAAGTTAACACTTTGAACATAAACGTTTTAATTTTATTTTTTAAAGTTTAAAAATTAAAACCAAATGGATTCACTTTTAATACAATTTTAAAAGTGATTACTTTATAAATAATATATTTTACTTTAAAATATAAAGTTTGTCATTATAAAATAAAGTAAACATTTTAATATTTAAGAATTTTACATTAAGAACAAAAATTTTAACTTTTTAATTAAGAGTAAACACTTTAAAATCTTAAAATTACCACGTTTACAAAATATTTTTTTGTGCTCCGCTTAAGAACCTTTAGACTGAGGCACTTTAATTAAAATTTGCAAGTGTTCACATTTAATTTTAAAGCGCACTTTTTTTCTCAGTGTACTATTTTCCCAATCTTAGTTTAAATTCAGAAATGGTACCCACACACGTATAGTCCATATTCCAAAACAAACGGCCCGTACGTAAAATTAAACCTAATATAATTTCTATACTTTCCACGCAAATTGACATAAGCATTGGACAAAATAAAACTGATATAACTTCCATGCGTATGGTTGAAATTATTTGCAATTCGAGATTTTAAAATGTTTTTATAATCACTTTAAACCTACAAAACATGTGAAAATTAAAACCATAACTTCTATACCGGTGCGTAACTTGAAATCTGAACTTATAAATGGAACAAACATTTTGTATCTATCTTTTATTTTGCCGGGAATAATGACAATAATGTTCACACATAACTCTTTCTGTGCCCTTAAACATACAAATTTCGAAAAATTAATTTATGTACTCGGCAAAATGTACATACCAAATTTCATGATTCTAGCTTCAGCCATGTTGTTGGTAAAATTTTTGTCCCATTTGACCCCCCAAAGGTACGAATTTTGCAAATGAAATTTTTTGGGATGTCTTCATGCCGCAAGAGGAATGTCCATACCAAATTTCAAGATTCAAGGCCCAGCCGTTTTGTCATTACGGTGGTACTATTTTTATCCCTTTTTACCCGATTTCACCCCCAAAAAGTACGAATTTTGAAAAATATTTTCTTGGGCGCGTTGAAGCTATAAGAGGAATTTTTGTACCAAATTTCAAGATTCTAGTCCCAGCCATTTGGTCATTGCGGTGGTACAATTTTTATCCCTCTTTACCCCATTTTACCCCTTAAAAGTACGAATTACGAAAAACTCCCTTCAAATCTGATTTCTTCACTGTAAGGGAAATGTACATACCAAATTTCATGATTCTATCTTCAACCATGTTGTAGGTACCATTTTTGTCCCTTTTGTACCATGTAACCCCCCAAAAGTACGAATTTTTAAAATGTCCCTTTTTGGGATGTCTTCATGTCGCAAGAGGAATATCCATAGCAAATTTCAAGATTCTAGGCCCAGCCGTTTAGTCATTGCGGTGGTACCATTTTTATCCCTTTTTACCCCGTTTTGCCCATTAAAATTACGAATTTCTAAAAATCCCGTCTTATCTACACCTCTACACTGTAAGAGATATGTACACATCAAATGTCATGATTCTGGCTCTAGCCGTTTGGTCTGGGGAGTGATCAGTCAGTCAGTCACGCAACTCTTATATATATATATATAGATAATAGTAGTATAGATAATTTTAAATTGTGTTATTCTTTCATATCCCTGTGTACAATTTTAAATCAATATTTATTGTTTCAATATATTCATTTTAACATGTACAGAAATAAATAGAAATCAATTTCAATCACGAAAATGGCTCTGCGAATAGTGACCCCAACGGAAAATTGAAAAATTAGCCCAAACTGATGTATTGACCACAACAACACGTAAATTTGGAGTGAGGTTCATTTTTCTTGGGGTATTTTTGCATAATTGAATTTGGGCTATGTTGGATTTTAAGAAAAATGAAGTTTGACCCCAATTTGGAAAAATATCCCCAAAAAAGTTTTTGTTTAGCAAAGGATGTAAGCGTTGCCGGCCTACGGTCAGGCAATTATAATTTAGTTACAAAAATGATATGTTGAATTAAATTAGAGTTTGATTTTTAGGAAATATTGGTTTTATTTACAGCTCTTGACAAAATATATATTTATGCAACAAAATTATTTTTTTTTCAGTTGCGATACTCGTGAAACAAAAGATCGCGCAGATTCCAAAATGTTATTATTAGAATTAGATTAGAGCATTTATAAAAAAATAGTACCTGATCTATATATCTCAATTTGCTGCATTTCCGTTCAACCTATGAGACGCACATCTTCACGTTACGTGAATGTTGGAAAACGATCGCAAACGCAGTCCTTGTTAATCTCTTTCTGGATCATTCCTATCATTAATAAAATTGAAATAAATGCAAAATTTTCCATTTTTGACTACAGAACTGGTTTTTGCATATCTATGTACATTAGGATGGGTCACGAAAATTAATTGCAGCGTTCACCCCCCAGAAATGAAGATTGGATTGTTTAATGATGATCTACAAAATATTTCGTCACTGGGTCAAGCCCCCTGTGAGCTAAACACTCCTGAAAACATCTCTAAAGATCCGTCCATTTTTTTCTGAATTGATTGGCTCTTGGAAGCTCTTTAAATGAAAATTTGTATTCTTATCTTAAAATAACTCATTGGTCGTATTATTGGACGTTTATATAGATTTTGTGGTTTTCAAGGTGACAGCTGAAACTCATATTTCTTGGAAACAAGAGTTGATATGAAAAATAAATAGAAGGAATTAATACCTTTCGAATGACACCTAAATGATGAATATCGGGCGAAAAATGACGTCACTGACTCCTTGTTTGTAAAGTAATTTAATACAGGCGATGGATTTTCAAAGCAAAAAATTCAAACTCTTTTTACAAAAATGAGTGCAGCGGCGTCAATTTAATTCCGATGTTCATCATTTAGGCATCATTCGAAAGGTATTGACTGCCGCTATTTATTTTTTATAAAACAAATACCAATGTTACCAAATACCAAAAATTTTTCAGTTGTCACTGTGAAAAACAGCAAAAAATTTATAGTGATAATTATAATTTATAGTCCAATAATTCGACCAATAAGTTACTCTAAGCAGAGATACAAGCCGACAAGCCGCCGCATGTTTCTGCTCTAGCCACGCCGCCGCCGATTTCATCGGCTCAAATCGACTTGAACCACGCTGCCGATTTCATCGACTCATATCGACTTCAACCACGCCGCCGAGATTTGACGGAGTTCTAACTCAGTCAAATCTTACTACCAAAATAGACAACCCAGTTGAAATTACTAAAGAAAATATAAATGTCGATTTAGACAACCTACTACTGTGAAATATATGGATCTTTCTTTGAATTTAGTATCCCACTATATGATGACGTCTATAGAAAGTTCAATGATTGTATTTTGATTTGAAAGTCGCATTTATATAAGTCAATTCCAGAACGTGTGGTCATGTGTTCCTATAAATAACAATAAACAACAGCTCATCTATGGTGCTTTTTTAGTGTGTCAAAGTATGTAGAGTTTTGGAAGGATTATGATATTTAAGATGTCTGATGAAAGCTTTATTTTAAAAGAAGTTGATGAAAACCCGAAAGTTAATGGTACAATGTTGTCCAAACAACTCACAGAAAGGTCGGATACAATTGTACATCCAAGAATAATTCAAAGAAGTCTGAATAATAATGGTTTCCGAAGCAGAACGCCACGCAAAAATCCTCTTATATGTGAAAAGAATCGTAAGCTTCGCCTTGAATTCGCCCAGCAACACTTGGACAAGGGATTAGACTTCTGGAAGCGGGTTTTATTTACGGACGAGTCGAACTACAATATATTTGGAAGTGACGGGAGAGCCAAAGTATGGAGAAAAGCGAATACGGCAATGAATCCGAAGAATTGACTTGCTTGAAGCATGGTGGTGGCAACGTAATGGTTTGGGGTGCCGTCGCGGCGTCTGGAGTTGGAAATCTTGCGTTTATTGAGGGTAACATGGATCGCTATCAATATAAATCCATATTGGAACAAAATCTGAAGGCATCGGTCGATAATTAAAACCTCGGAGAGCGCTGGATTTTCCAACAAGATAACGATCCGAAGCACACAGCCCAATTTGTTAAAGATTGGCTGATTTGCCATGCTCCAAGACAACTTTATTCGCCGCCACAAAGCCCCGACCTGAATATTATTGAACATGTGTTGGAGATCCGAAACATCACATAACTAGCGCCCAAACGCTAAAAAACAAGCTGGAAGAGGAATGGCGACAAATATCACCTGCGGAATTGGAAAACTTAGTTGCATCAATGCCCAGACGATTGCTGGCTGTTGTAGATGCTCATGGTGGACCAACAAAATATTAAATAATATAATAGTATCATTTTGTCACGTTAAATTGCATTTTTTATGTCTCATCTCAAACCGTATGTAGACTTTTGTCAAGGTTTTTTCTGCATATTCTGTTAATATCTTTTGTGTTTATATTGAAGTAATGCATTTTGTTATTGTTATATGAATAAAACACGATTTCAAACAAAACCGCATCATTACTTTTTTCAAATATGTTTTGGAACTCGCTAAATCGCAAAAATGTGGGTCGTATGTTGACTTTTGTCGGTCACTGTATATGTTAATATATGAAGTTTGTAGAACTTGAAATTCGATTATGACGAATTCTTAATATTTAAGCATTTTATAATGAAAATCAAATCAAAGTCAAGTCGGAAGCGACATTTGTATGGGAGCTATGCCTAAATCTAAGCCACTTAAGATCTGACCCACTTTCATCATAAATATTTCTATAATATTATTTAAATTAGAATCGGCTACAAAAAACTACTTATTATTTACAAATTTCTGGTTTTATTGGAAAATTTGAACTTCGCCATTTACTAATGGAACACAGTATCATTCATATGACCACCACGACTGGCTCGACAGTACCTAATCCGATCAACCCAATTTTTCAGTACATGGCCCAATGATGCCGCCAGCCCAAAATCCGCACCAAACAGTAACTCGTTATGGATGCATTGGCTTCTTAATAGTCACGAGTGGTTTCTCTGAAACCGTATGCGGCAATTTTGTTTATTGACATAGCCACCGAGATGAAAATGAGCTTCATCTGAAAACACTAAAATTGTCCACGTCAATTCCTTACAGTTTGCGTTGAAGACTCTCTATTTTGGAAATAAGTTTTTAATATTTCCAAATTTGTTCGAGGGTATAGCGTCGCATTTTGGAAATGAATGTTACTCTAACTTCCTAAGTCAAAGTAATCGGTAGTTTAAATTTAAAATGTTACATGCCCTACCCTATGGAAATTGTATTGGTATTGGTTTGTGGAATCTTCGTTCCATTCCATATCTTATGGAATATAAACAAGTAAAAAGACGTTAAGTTAATTATTCTAGCTGCAGCAGTTTGATTGGTACCTTTTTTATCCCCAATCTCCCTGTCTTCCCCCTAAAAGTATTTTTTTGACAATGTGTTTTATTTTGCACGTCTATACATACAGTCAATGGCAGCCATTTGGTCGGTAGCAATTTTATCAGTTTTCCACATTTTACGTCTTAAAATTTTGTTAGTTTGATTGCTACCATTTTTATCCCTTTTTTGCCCATTTCTCCCCCTGAAAGTACGGAACACTTTACGATGTACGCGTACGCTACAAAAGGATTGCACTTACCAAAGTAAATACAGGGCAGAAATCTTAACAAAATATTCTTAAATACTCGAAATATAAGGCGTTATTGTGGTGTTTCCTGTCCTTGATAGTGAAAAAAATTCTATCTGGGCCCTTTCGACCATTTTCATTACCAACCGATCTACAACTCTAGTTGGATGCCCTAGTTCCGTTGGTTCAGATTAGGGTTTGCAACCCGGGATTTCCCGCGGGAAAATTCCCGGGAATTTTTAGTTTCCAGAGCGACAGGACAAAGAACAGACAACTTAAACATTTTCTTTAATGCTCTACTAAATACATCTGTTGAATAAGAAATATCTGATGATGATGATGATGCACTTTCAAATTTTGACTGCAAACATTTAATTAATTTTGAAACTTAAACAGAAGTGATGTTTGAGATGAATTCTGTAACAGGTTCGTTGTGAAAAACATTTTTATTTTACTGAAGTGGGAAACTCTCCTGGCTCAAGACTATCTATATTTAAAATTTATTTACAAATGGCATGGTATTTGGCTGCAGACTACCACTATCATGATTTCCACCCTGTGAAAGGTTTCGTCAGATGGCTTCGCAGCAACTTTTCAACAACATAACCGGCCTCTTTAAGAAAATGATTTTCACAAACGAATGAGAAGCACAGCTCATTTGCCGAATATCCGTTAAAAAATCGCACACATCCCACCTTAATGAAATGTAAATGTTTCATTTTAAAAAATAAACTTAACTCATGGTAAACGATATATTGATGATTTCCCGTGCTGTCCCGGGATCCCGGGAAATTTAAAAAATAATTCCTGTTTCCCGGGAAGTAAAATGTACGGGAAAATGCAAGCCCTAGTTCAGATGCTAGCGTGCTTGCAATAGACGGACATGGTTAGATCGTCTTAGAATTTTATGACGATCAAGGTCTCAGGTCGGTGTATCCCAATTCAAAAGTATAAAAAGTTTGGTTGGTGGCCGTGTCAAGTGGTGCCTTAAGGCACCGTTGCTGTTGTAGTATATATACTATCAGATCAACATTCGACATTTAAAAACATCTACCCCAATTTATATTTAGTGGTAGGGTAGTTTAGAAGTCGTTGTTTACCAACAATGTCTTATACTATGAACACGGGCATTCTTGTATACACATCCGTTGGGGAGGGGGAGATTTTTTGAGGTTTTGCCCATTTTTAAGCAGTCGGCGAGGACGCATTGTCATTGGTTTCTTTGGCATCTACGAGTATGTGCAGATTTATTTGTATGGATGTATGTATGTTTGTGAGTGAATACACACTCACATTCACACAGTGGTATCCTGTGATTGTTATATACATTCGTGACATAAATATGTACACAAAAAACATGATGTATGTATGTACTAATGTTTATATACGAGATACATATGCATGTACATATATGTATATATATTTGTATTTTTGTACATAAAATTGATTCACTTCGTTTCGTCGTCGCATAAAGAGCATTGTCATTTTAAGATCCTTTGGATTCTTTTGTGGCTTTTGAAAATTTAATGCTGCTATTCGTTCGTTCGCATTGTTGTCGTGGCCGTTGTTGTTGTTGTGAATTTTAAATAAAATTCCAAAATGGCGGAAATTTCAATGGTATAAACCTGACATTGTTGCATATGCTGCTGTCTGTGCAGTACGTCAGTCAAGAGAGATGTTTGGCATTTCGCACATCAATTTATTCGAAAGGTATAGATTTTTCGTTCGACGTTCAAAAATCTTCTATCGTTATTTGTTGGCATGGAAACTGTGCGAATTGTGATGTACAGATTTTGAATTATCTTAATTAATTATCAAAGAGAGACAAAGTGTATGTAAGTCTATTGATCTTTCATGTAGTAGTAAAAGGATTTTTTGTCGTTGTCATTAATTTGGATTTTCCATGTTTTGTAATATTTAAATTCGTTAAATCGTCTGCTTGGTTTGAAGGACCAGGATTTTCTCGAAACCTAAACAGTCGGAGATCTGAAAGGGAATAAACAGAATAATGGACTACGGACGGGGAAATATAGTGAGATTAGATTGAAAGCCCAAATTCGGTCGTTATAAACGATTTTAAAAGCGATACTATCATATTGAATATGAAATTTGGAATTTAATTTGTTACATTATGCGATTTATGTTTAGATATTGCAGTTTCCCACATCGTCGTTGTATAGAGATGTTTCAGTAACAATATTGCCCATTTACGGACTTTTTTTGGTTGCAATTACTTCTGTATGTTTTCAAATCAGTTAAAAATATAGGTCATCATACCATTACTTTTGTAAGGAATTTAAAGATTTTTTCAAATTGCAAAAAGTGCAAGTTGCAAAAATGGTACCAATCAATCGCCTACAGCTAGAACGATGAAATTATGTTTGGGCATCATTTGTCCATTTACGGACTTTTTAGGTTGCAATTACTTCCGTATGTTTTCAAATCAGTTAAAAATATAAAGTCGACAGCCTCTAATCTGCGGGTAATACTGTAGAATGCACTCCGTGGAGGAGGGTATATCAAAATTCGGCCCGGTCGAACTTAATGTCTTGTTTTCTGTTCCAAATGATACTCTGTAGACGTAAAAATTTATTTTTTGAGGTCTACTGATTCAAAAATCAATAAATAAATAAACCTCTGAATGTGAAATTTTCGTCGTAGGTACCTTCAATATGTGTGCGCTCATTTTGGTTTGGTTTCGCACCCGCTTATATGTTCTACTAGCAGTACCCGCTGCTTCGCCAGTTATTTGTTAATTTTATCCGTCTTTGTTTTTGGATAGTATTTATTTAATTTTCTTTTGGTGGATATAGATAAATTTAAAATAGTAATTTGGAAACCTCCTATTAGCTAACACTCACACACAGTCAAAGGAATGTGCTTGTCGATATGCACTATTTTAGCTGAACTACTTCGTATGTATAATTTTCTACCAAGTTTTGAACAAAATATTACAACCATTTATATCCTCGATCTCATGTTTCTAGATTCAGCCAGCCAGTTTATAACTTTTAGCACTTCTTTCCCAAAAAGTAAACATTTTGAAAAATCACTATAGGTAAAATGTGTTTTTGCTTCCCCTAAAAATATGTACTTTATTTGGTAACACATTTATTCCTTGTTGTCCCGTATCCCCCTTTTAAGTACAAATATCCACTTATATTCCGCGCTTACGTAATTAAATGATTGTACAGCATTTTTATCCCTTTTCGTCCCGCGCACACCTTAAAAGTACAAATTTCGAAAAATCAAACTACTGCGCTTCTATATGGTCAGAGGAATTTACACACTAAATTTCAAGATTCTAGCTGTAATACTAAAGTTGGTACCATTTTTATCCCTTTTTGTCCCGCTCGCAACTTAAAAGTACACATTTCGAGAAATCCATTTATGTTGCAAGTCTACGTTGTCAGAGAAATTTAAATTTAAATTTAGTTGGTACTATTTTTTCCCGCTAATTTTTATAAGTACAAAATTTGAAAAATTCGTTTAGATTTGCGCTTCTCGTCGTCAGTGGAACTTACACACCACATTTCATGACTATAGCTCCAATACTTTAGTTGGTACCACTTTTATCCCTTGTTGCTCACCCCCCATAAGAACATTTCAAAAAATCCATTTAGATTGCGCTTTACACACAGTTTACACTCCAAATTGTCCCGCCTACCCCCTAAAAAGTACAAATTTCGAACAATTCAATTATACTGCGCTTCTACATGGTCAGAGGAATTTACATACCAAATTTCACGATTCTAGCTGTAATACTTTTGTTGGTACCATTTTTATCCCTTTTTGTCCCGCTCGCCCCTAAAAGTACACATTTCGAAAAATCCAATTTTACTTCGTTTCTATATGGTCAGAGGAATTTACATACCAAATTTCACGATTCTAGCTGTAATACTTTATTTAGTACCATTTTATCCCTTTTTGTCCCGCTCTCCCCTTAAAAGTACAAATTTCGAAAAATCCAATTTTACTTCGTTTCTATATGGTCAGAGGAATTTACATACCAAATTTCACGATTCTAGTTGTAATACTTAAGTTGGTACCATTTTCATCCCTTTCTGTCCCGCTCTTCTCTTAAAAGTACAAATTTCGAAAAAATCAAATTCTACTTCGTTTCTATATGATCAGAGGAATTTACATACCAAATTTCACGATTCTAGCTGTAATACTTTAGTTGGTACCATTTTTATCCCTTTTTGTCCCGATCGGCCTCTAAAAGTAAAAATTTTGAAAAATCCAATTTTACTTCACTATTATATGGTCGGAGGAATTTACATACCAAATTTCACGATTATAGGTGTAATACTCTTGTTGGTACCATTTTTATCCCTTTTTGTCCCGCACGCCCATTAAAAGTACAATTTTCGAAAAATCCAATTTTACTTTGCTTTTATATGGTCAAAGAATTTAAATACCAAATTTCACGATTCTAGTTGTAATACATTAGTTGGTACCATTTTTATCCCTTTTTGTCCCGCTCGCCCCAAAAGTAAAAATTTCGAAAAAAATCTAATTTTACTTTGTTTCTATATGGTGAGAGGAATTTACATACCAAATTTCACGATTCTAGCTGTAATACTTTAGTTGGTACCATTTTTATCCCTTTTTGTTCCGCTCTCCCCTTAAAAGTACAAATTTCGAAAAATCCAATTTTACTTCGTTTTTGTATCGTCAGAGTAATTTACATACCAAATGTCACGATTCTAGCTGTAATACTTTTGTTGGTACCATTTTTATCCCTTTTTGTCCCGCTCGCTCCTTACAAGTAAAAATTTCGAAAAAAAATTAATTTTACTTTGTTTCTTTATGGTCAGAGGAATTTACATACCAAATTTCACGATTTTAGGTGTAATATTTTAGTTGGTACCATTTTTATACCGCAAGCCCCTTAAAAGTAAAATTTTCGAAAAATCCAATTTTACTTTGCTTTTATATGGTCAGAGCAATTTACATACCAAATTTCACGATTCTAGCTGTAATACTTTAGTTGGTACCATTTTTATCCCTTTTTGTCCCGCTCACCCCTTATAAGTACAAATTTTGAAAAATCAATTTATATTGCAAGTCTACGTTGTCCGAGAAATGTTAATACCGATTTTCATGATTCTAGCTGCAATTCTTAAATTGGTACCATTTTTATCCCTTTTTGTCCCGCTCGCCCCTTAAAAGTCCAAATTTCGAAAAATTCAATTTTACTTCGCTTTTATATGGTCAGAGGAATTTACATACCAAATTTCACGATTCTAGGTGTAATACTTTAGTTGGAACCATTTTTATCCCATTTTGTCCCGCTCACTCCTTAAAAGTACAAATTTCAAAAATCTCTCACTCACCTAATTTCATGTTTATAGCTGCTGCCGTTTAGTCAGGACGAAGATTCGATGTTTATCCCTTTTTGGGCCATTTTATCCCCTAAAAGTACGAATTTCGTAAAACCCTTTCTTAGTCGACGTCTACGTCATATTTGGGAACTACCCTGAAAATTTCATGACCCTGGCTTCAGCCGTTTGGTCTGGGGGCTGGTCAATGATAAGTCAGTCAGTCAGTCAGTAACGCAACTCTTTTGTATATATAGATTAAAGGTAATTATGATGTCTACGATGTGTAGAAGAAAGGAAATTAAAAAAATCGTGCTTAAATTGATTTAGTAATGCGTGAAGACGACATGTATGTAGTTCTACAAGAAGGGCCATAATTTATACCTTTTTCACATAGATTTTCTTTAACTAGGCCTTGTTTTCTTCGTTAAGATGCCAGCTACTATAAATTAAATATTTAAACAAATATAAAAAAATCTATAAAGAGTATCATAACTTCTTCTACAGATATCCATCGATTTTTTACATATAAAAATTGTTTTTTTTTTTGCGTTCGAATGCTGGCCATTCAAAATAAAATAAAATATTTCTTTAAACTTTTTTTTATTTTTTCGTGCTGGCAAAAATAGTTTTTTTTCCAAAAAAAAAAAAAAACTATACTTTTTTTCCAAAAAAAAACAATATTTTTTTCCAAAATTTTTTAAGACTATTCCTAAACCACTGATTTTATGTGCAAGTTTAATTCACAATATTTGTAGTCATTATGAGTACCTTTGATTTAACATATAGCCGGGTGTTATCGGACTTATATTTCCTAAATTAGAGTACGAATATTTAGTGTACCTTCGCCGAAAATTAGAATTTTAGTAAAAAATATTAAAAAAAACATAATATTTTTTCTTAATTTCGTTTTCGAGATTAGAAAGCCAAAATTTTTGTTGCATAGTGCAATTGGAATTTTATTTAAAAAAATACCATAACAAATTTTTCGTATCATTTTCGTCAACATTTTTCTTGCAGAGTGTAATTGACTTAGTTATTGAAGTTTTCACTAAAACAAAATTTTTGCAACAATACAAAGAATTTGAGGTCCAACATAAAAACCTAGAAATCACCAAAACATAAAATAATAAACAAAGACATGCCCAGCAAAATCTTGGTAATGGCACCTCATTATTTTTAGCATTACCTAGTAATGACAGCTCGTTACGCCCTGCATTATTTTGAAGTATGAAATAATTAATTCCTTATAAGGGTTTAAATAAGTAGTTATTGGTAAGTTCAGATTTTAAAAATTAATTTTCTACATTTCTGTGGCGATTCAGAGAATAGCAGTGCAGTTTTTATCTCAGGTTTAAAGAAAAACAGCCCTAAATTCTGTATTCAGATTGTGAAAAAGTCGATACAAAATATATAATTTAATAAAAATGTTGTTTTCATCACTAACTAAGCCCATTATTGGTAATACATTATTTGACTAGTTATTCATAATGCCATATTTTGTATCTTCCTGAGGCCACTTATTTTACAACTCGTTTAGAAGTACTTATTTATTAACTTTTCGTAAGCGTGCATGGAAGTACTTATTTCTCAGCTTTTTGCAAGCTTGCGTGGAAGTACTTATTTTTTTTACAATCCCTGTATAAAAAGAATTAGAAACGGATCCGAAAAATAAGTAGTGAAGGTTTTTGGTTTTGCCTTATTCCCCACATTACTTGGTAAGGAGAGTTTTTGCTGGGTGGCTACAATTTTAGGAAAAAATTCAAATTATAAAGCATATTTTTACCCACTTTAGGAATTCCTATATTTTTGGGAAAATAAGATAAATCTGCAAATGTAGTAATTTTTCTTCAGTTTTATGCGTTTAAATGAATTTTAGGCCTTTTTTGTTGGATACAATTCCCCTTTAAACCACATATTTGGCATTTCGTGTGTTACATGATTTTGACCATATTTTTGTGATTTCAACCATATCAACAACCAATATCAATTTCATTTCATAATCTCCCATTGTAAAAGTTTATCACATTATATCACAGCTCGTGTGGATTAAAAATCATCAAACATCTCGAATATCTCGCATGAACACTAATCCCGAAAAAACAGCACATATGGAAGCAAATACATACATACATATGTATGTAAAGAGTGATTTTTTTGAGGTTAGGATTTTCATGCATTTGACAGATCACGTGGGATTTCAGACATGGTGTCAAAGAGAAAGATGCTCAGTATGCTTTGACATTTCATCATGAATAGACTTACTAACGAGCAACACTTGCAAATCATTGAATTTTATTACCAAAATCAGTGTTCGGTTCGAAATGTTCGGTTCGACAAATTTTGTTCAGCGATGAGGCTCATTTCTGGTTGAATGGCTACGTAAATAAACAAAATTGCCGCATTTGGAGTGAAGAGCAACCAGAAGCCGTTCAAGAACTGCCCATGCATCCCGAAAAATGCACTGTTTGGTGTGGTTTGTACGCTGGTGGAATCATTGGACCGTATTTTTTCAAAGATGCTGTTGGACGCAACGTTACGGTGAATGGCGATCGCTATCGTTCGATGCTAACAAACTTTTTGTTGCCAAAAATGGAAGAACTGAACTTGGTTGACATGTGGTTTCAACAAGATGGCGCTACATGCCACACAGCTCGCGATTCTATGGCCATTTTGAGGGAAAACTTCGGAGAACAATTCATCTCAAGAAATGGACCGGTAAGTTGGCCACCAAGATCATGCGATTTGACGCCTTTAGACTATTTTTTGTGGGGCTACGTCAAGTCTAAAGTCTACAGAAATAAGCCAGCAACTATTCCAGCTTTGGAAGACAACATTTCCGAAGAAATTCGGGCTATTCCGGCCGAAATGCTCGAAAAAGTTGCCCAAAATTGGACTTTCCGAATGGACCACCTAAGACGCAGCCGCGGTCAACATTTAAATGAAATTATCTTCAAAAAGTAAATGTCATGGACCAATCTAACGTTTCAAATAAAGAACCGATGAGATTTTGCAGATTTTATGCGTTTTTAAAAAAAAAAAAAAGTTATCAAGCTCTTAAAAAATCACCCTTTATAATGCCAGCGGGGAAAACAACTAAAAACTAAAACAGACAAATCCTTGACTTTGATATTATGCGTCTAATTAAAGAGCCATTACCAATACCCTTCAGCAAATTGCAACAAATCTTCCATCCACAAATATCAGCGTAAACAGATATGATCTCACCCGAAAAACAAACCACAAAAACCAACACACAAGGGAAGAGGGCAGAGAATGCAGCCACCACCTCGGCAGACAACGTGCAACGTACGCACAGTAGGAACACCCAGTCACGGGGTTACGACAAGGCAAGGAAGGTATTTTTGAAATATGACACTTTAAGTGAAAAATGTTAAACACATCTAAACATCTGAAATTGTTCCAGAGCGCAGGGACTGGGTATAATTATCCCCGTGTTCCCAATAAGGGTGAGTTCATTCTCTAAACAAAGAATGCAAAGAAAAAAGTCGTGGGGTGGGGTGGACTCAAACCACAACAGCCGTGGAAAGGAGTGGAAAATCACGGCAAAATCTGTCGATGTTTAACGATAATTAGCCCTCGGTAAACAGCATAGGGTGGTGTCACCAACAGGTTATCTCAGAAATTTACATATTTCCCGAAGAAACAAAAAACGAGGAGAAAACAGCAGAGGCCAATTAAGCTGAATATTTATTTATTTTTTTTTCAACAATTTCAATAGGTAAAAACTCCGAGGAAAACATCATCATAATCATAATATGGTAATGGATACTTTCTATTCTCCATCACAAAAAGAAAAGATGAAATTTAATTTGAAACATTTCATTCCATCCTCTTGTTGTACGCACCACACTTGACCTGTTTAAACGTTACCTCTGGTTACGTGTTAAAAGTGAGAAAAAAAACAGGAGAAGAAAAAAGTTACAAAGAAATCGCCAGCATTGTGCAGAAGACCAAAAGGAAATGTGTTAATATTGCGGAAGTTACTTATCAAAGTTAACGGCAGGAAAACTGCTCCTTGTCAAGTAGTGTTAAATTAAATTTCCTTTGGTTGGCTATTGCCGTAAATAATCTTAAATTATGTTTTAGTCCAGCAGCTTAAGATTAACTTCTTTATTGTACATGTAGTCCGAGGAGTGTGCACTCTACATTGAGCCATGGTACACAAGTTAAATATTATAGCAATTCACGTCATAATTTAACAAATTGATGCATAGATGAAATGCTTCTGCACGAAATCTATCTTCGGAAAGATGATTCTAAAACAACGACTGTACTTACACTACATGACCAATTGAAATACAATGTTTGGAAGATGTATAGCCCACTCGAATTCGATATAGAGATGCTACGATCGAAATCAAATTGTATTTATTGCCAAAAAAACACTAATTTTGATGAGAACAAATGGGATATTTTGATAACACATAATTTCGATCGAAATTCTAACCCTTTGTGTCATTTGTATACCCTCCACCTCCAGGATGGGGGTATACTAACTTTGTCATTCCGTTTGTAACACCTTCAAATATCGACCTGAGACCCTATAAAGTATATATATTCTTGATCGTCATAAAAATCTAAGACGATCTAGCCATGTCCGTCCGTCCGTCCGTCTGTTGAAAGCACGCTACCATCTAAACGAAAGGAGCTAGAACGTTCAAATTTTCCATAAATGCGTCTTTTAGTCGTAGATCGGTTGGGATTGAAACAGGGCGAAATCGGGCCAAAGGGAAAATGTTTTCCCTCACAAGGACTAAAAATACCCATAATAATCCCTAATATTTTAGCGTATTTAAGCAGTTTTGTTGAATATGTCTGTTTATATTTGTTTGATATTTGCTATGCACCATAAAGGGATTCTTATTTGTAGGGGGTGAAATGGGGCAAAAAAGGGATAAAAATGGTACATATTAAACGACAACAGCTAGAAACACGAAATTCGGTGTGTACATTCCTCTAATTGAGTAGATACATAATATAAAATTATTTTTCCCAAATTCGTACTTTTAAGGGGTAAAATGGAGATAGAGGGATAAAAATTGTACCAACCAAACGGCTGTACCTAGAATAATTAAATTTGGTGTATACATTCCTCTGATTGTGTACACAAGTAAAATACACGGATTTTTCAAAATTCTTTTTTGGGTTAAAATGAAAAAAAAGGAGAAGCATAGTACCAATCAAATGACCGCGGCTAGAGTCATGAAATTCGGAGTATACATTAATCTGACTGTGTAGACACGGAAAATAAACTGATTTTTCGAAATTCGTACTTTTTGGGGTAAAATAGAAAAAGGGGATAAAAATAGTACCAACCAAATGACCGCCGCTAGAGTCATGAAATTCGTAGTATACATTCTTTTGACTACGTAGACATGAAAAATAAAAGGTTTTTTACAAATTCGTACTTTCAAGGGATACAATGGGCACGGGGGGATAAAAAAGGTACCAACCAAACGGCTACACCTAGAATAATGAAATTCGGGGTATACATTCCTCTGATTGCGTATACACTTAAAATAAACAGATTTTTCGAAGTTCGTACTTTTGGGGTTAAAATGAAAAAAAGGGATAAAAATAGTACCAATCAATTGACCGCATCTAGAGTCATGAAATTCGGAGTATACATTCCTCTGACTGCGTAGACACGGAAAATAGACGAATTTTTCGAAATTCGTACTTTTTGGGATTAAAATAGTACCAACCAAATGACCGCAGCTAGTCATGCAAGTCGGAGTATACATTCCTCTGAGTGTGTAGCCACGGAAAATAAACGGATTTTTCAAGTGATAGAATGGTACAGAGGGATAAAAATAGTACCAACTAAACGACTACAGCTAGAATGATGAAATTCTAATTGCGTTGAAATGTCAAGGGGGTAAAAATGGTACCTACCAAATGCGCGCAGCTGAAATCATGGAATTCGGTGTATACATTCCTCTGACTGCATATACACGCAAAATAAAAAGTTTTTTTTCCAAATTCGTAATTTTTCTTTTACGGCAAAAATTGATTGAATCATGAAGATAGGTTATTTTGCACTATGTAAGTCTGATAATGGATTTTCAAAATTACAACCAACCAACAACAACCAACTATAGCAACACTATATGCCAATAATTATGGTATTTAAGCTTTTTGAAAATATAAAAATAAGAATATTTATTTTTTGATTTGAAATAAATAATGGTTTGAAATAATTAAAATATTATATTTATTTATAAAATTATTTTTTCAATATTTGTATATTTGTTTTGGTTTGGCTATAACAAAAAGGTTTATATTTTCCTGTAATATTACTGCACTTCTACGAAAACCGACAACCTCAGTGGAATGCAATCCATGGTGGAGGGTATATAAAGTTCGGCCCCGTTTTTACTTGTTTATATTTAAACTATTACATTAGACCGGGTCGAAAAAAATCGGTTTTCCGCACCTAAAATTAAGCTTGGTTTGTTTTACCTTCTCGATTAAGAATGCTGGATTCGGCACCCAATGGTGTCAAGAAGTTCAATACATGTATAATATATGAAAAAACTTTCGATTGATATATGCTCGTTTAAGAGAACTTATGAAATCCGTGTGCTTTCGTCCTGCAAACATATTTTTTAGCCGTATCACTTGTAATTTTATTAAAATAACACATTTAGGAGGAAAACGCCGCTTTGATTTAAAAAATCCGTTAGTATTGTTCTTTTATTATACCCTACACCACTTCGTGGGCTAGGGTATTATTAATACTAAATTTTTGCAAAAAAAAATACAAGTTTTGATCTTTCCAGTGACATGACATTTCTCGTTTTATGCACACCAAAATTGTATTTAGTAGTAGTTTGAAAGTGACCTAAGTCACACTATCTATATATATAAAAGAGTTGCGTTACTGACTGACTGACTGACTGACTGACTGACTGACTTACTGACTGACTTATCATTGACCAGCCCCCAGACCAAACGGCTGAAGCCAGGGTCATGAAATTTTCAGGGTAGTTCCCAAATATGACGTAGACGTCGACTAAGAAAGGGTTTTACGAAATTCGTACTTTTAGGGGATAAAATGGCCCAAAAAGGGATAAACATCGAACCTTCGTCCTGACTAAACGGCAGTAGCTATAAACATGAAATTCGGTGAGTTCCTTGCAATGACCATGCAGACGAGCTACAAATAGTGATTTTTCGAAATTTGTACTTTTAAGGGACGAGCGGGACAAAAAGGGATAAAAATGGTACCAACTAAAGTATTACAGCTAGAAACGTGAAATTTGGTTTGTAAATTCTTCTGACCATATAGAAACGAAGTAAAATTGGATTTTTCGAAATTTGTACTTTTAAGGGACGAGCGGGACAAAAAGGGATAAAAATGGTACCAACTAAAGTATTACAGCTAGAAACGTGAAATTTGGTATGTAAATTCCTCTGACCATATAGAAACGAAGAAAAATTGGATTTTTCGAAATTTGTACTTTTAAGGGACGAGCGGGACAAAAAGGGATACAAATAGTACCAACTAAAGTATTACAGCTAGAAACGTGAAATTTGGTATGTAAATTCCTCTGACCATATAGAAACGAAGTAAAATTGGATTTTTCGAAATTTGTACTTTTAAGGGACGAGCGGGACAAAAAGGGATAAAAATAGTACCAACTAAAGTATTACAGCTAGAAACGTGAAATTTGGTATGTAAATTCCTCTGACCATATAGAAACGAAATAAAATTGGATTTTTCGAAATTTGTACTTTTAAGAGACGAGCGGGACAAAAAGGGATAAAAATAGTACCAACTATAGTATTACAGCTAGAAACGTGAAATTTGGTATGTAAATTCCTCTGACCATATAGAAACGAAATAAAATTGGATTTTTTGAAATTTGTACTTTTAAAGGGACAAAAAGGGATAAAAATGGTACCAACTAAAGTACTACAGCTAGAAACGTGAAATTTGGTATGTAAATTCCTCTGGCCATATAGAAACGAAGTAAAATTGGATTTTTTGAAATTTGTACTTTTAAAGGGACGAGTGGGACAAAGAGGGATAAAAATGGTACCAACTAAAGTATTACAGCTAGAAACGTGAAATTTGGTATGTAAATTCCTCTGACCATATAGTAACGAAGTAAAATTGGATTTTTCGATATTTGTACTTTTAAGGACGAGCGGGACAAAAAGGGATAAAAATGGTACCAACTAAGGTGTTACAGCTAGAAACGTGAAATTTGGTATGTAAATTCCTCTGACCATATAGAAACGAAGTAAAATCGGATTTTTCGAAATTTGTACTTTTAAGGGACGAGCGGGATAAAAATGGTACCAACTAAAGTATTACAGCTAGAAACTTGGAATTGTATGTAAATTCCTCTGACCATATAGAAACGAAGTAAAATTGGATTTTTCGAAATTTGTACTTTTAAGGGACGAGCGGGATAAAAATGGTACCAACTAAAGTATTACAGCTAGAAACGTGAAATTTGGTATGTAAATTCCTCTGACCATATAGAAACGAAGTAAAATTGGATTTTTCGAAATTTGTACTTTTAAGGGACGAGCGGGACAAAAAGGGATAAAAATGGTACCAACTAAAGTATTACAGCTAGAAACGTGAAATTTGGTATGTAAATTCCTCTGGCCATATAGAAACTAAGTAAAATTGGATTTTTCGAAATTTGTACTTTTAAGGGGCGAGCGTGACAAAAAGGCCACCAAATAAAGTATTACAGCTAGAATCGTGAAATTCGGTATGTAAATTCCTCTGACCATATAGAAACGAAGTAAAATTGGATTTCTCCAAATTTGTAGTTTTAAGTGGCGAGCGGGACAAAAAGGGATAAAACCGGTACCAATGTTACTATTACAGCTAGAATCGTGAAATTTAGTGTGTAAATTCCACTGATCATATAGCAGCGCAGTAGTTTGATTTTTTGAAATTTGTACTTCTAAGGGGTGCGCGGGACGAAAAGGAATAATAATGCTGTACAATCCTGTGTTACCAAATAAAGTACATATTTTTAGGGGAGCAAAAACACATGTTACCTATAGTGATTTTTCAAAATGTGTACTATTTGGGACAGAGGTGCAAAAAGTTATAAACTGGCTGGCTGAATCTAGAAACATGAGATCGAGGATATAAATGGTTGTAATTTTTTGTTCAAAACTTAGTAGAAAACTATACATACAATGTAGTTCAGCTAAAATAGTGCATATCTACAAGCACATTTCTTTTGACTGTGTGTGAGTGCTAGCTAATAGGAGCTTACCAAATTACTATTTTAGATTTATCTATATCCACCAAAAGAAAATTAAATAAATACTATCCAAAAACAGAGACGGATAAAATGAACGAATAACTTGCTTTTTCGCGTGCGAAGCAGCGGGTACTGCTAGTATCCACATATATTGAGTAGAATGAAAGTTGTCCACTGAAACTAGCGGTTCCCTTAGAGGTACCAACGATGTTGATTTTTTATAAAAGATCGATATTGTAGCAGGATATTCTAAGAATAAAATCTTGTGCTTCGGTGGAAAAATATTTTTCAATTGACTCAAACGCAAACCATTGCATATTTCAAAACGGACAAAAGTGACTTTAACCACTATCATACCAATTGGCTACATATAACATATTTGTTGGTTTTTGGACAATAGATCGCTATTTAAATGTCATACAAATATTCCCACAATTCAGACTATTACTGCACTAGCATACACATTTTAATTTGATTTTGATAAAATTTTCAGGATCATGTTATATTTGAACTACACCATTTTCAAGTGTAATTCAAAAGACACCATTTGCAATTCAAAAATTCCATTTGAAATTCAAAAAATATCAATTGAAATTCAAAAATATTGCAGGTGTATATGAAACAAATTTCTCAATGGGTAATGTTCTTATTTTTATATCCTCACTCCGCAGACTTTCTATCTATCAATCTAAATGGAGGTAAATCTGTTTTCTAAACAGCAGAATATTAAAATTTACAGAAATAAATAAATGCTACCCAACCTAATGTATATTTTGCTTAAATAATTTTGTTTACCCTTTTTGAATTGCAAATGGAATAATTTTTGAATTTCAAATGATGTCTTTTGAATTTCAAATGATGTATTTTGAATTTCAAATGATGTATTTTGAATTACAAATGATCATGTAGATCATGTTATATTTCAAGTAGGAAAGTCAAATATATACGTATACATCTTGTATCGGATCTTGACCAAATTTCGCAGATCATTTTATATTTCTACTAGGAATACCTACCATGAAAGTGGACGCTATGAGTCCATGTTTTGATACAGCCTCCAAGTGATGCTATATGCCCCATACAAATTTCCCTCCGATTTATACAATAGCCGCTGAAATGTGCATTTTTCATCGGATCAGATTTTCGGGTTCATGTTATATTTAGGGATGTCAAAAACCTACCCTTTTCAGGTTTATTTGAAAATTCACAATTTCAATATTTCGATTTTTAAATTATTACAGATACGGTTTTTAATGCGGGAAAAAAATTAAACTTTTTATTATTCTTAAACTTTTTTTGGGCTTATTGACAAAAAATAATAAACCTTATTTTTATTTAATAATGGGTATTTTTTTCTAACAAAAACCTAAATAAAAAGTTAAAAAATAAAATAAAAGTCTTTTTTAAAATTGTCACACAGACTTGGCGACTATTTTAAAAAAGACTTTTATTTTATTTTTTAACTCAGTTTTTCTATTTTATTTATATTCAAAATGAAATGCGAAGAAAAAAATAATTTCAATGGACCCTAAAGTTGTTGGGCCTTTATGCCAATATTTCATGAAGTGTTAGCGGAACTGCAACTAAAATTGCCATCTTCAGGTAGGGCTACTGTCAAGGTATATTGGATGAAAATTTGTTTTTTTTTTAATAATAACCTCTAAGAACTTCTACGGTTAAACAACTAGGGTTAAAAATATTAATACGAGCTGGAAACAGCTGTCAAAAGAACATTGATTTAATGAAGATTATCAACGTTGTATGTAAATAAAAAACACACTGATTATTAGACAGCGGATTTTTATGCAAAATCATATTTCGAACGCATGGTTATAATTGAATGCCGACTTTATACAAATGAGTTCATGATAAAAAATATTTAAATGATCGATATAGCCAACTTTACGTTAGCATATTTTGCATAGCGTTTTTATGCAGATATGATTTAAAAATCGAATTTGCATAAAAATCCTCTGTCTACTGATTTTAAAATGAAGATTTACAAATAACGATTAGAAAATAGAAAAGCCGTAAAATAAAACTTTTAGTTTTATTAATCTAGCTTGTAATAAATCCATAACCATGTCGATGACGATAGCCATACTAATATTTATTATATCTGAATCAACTCTGAGTTCAGAATGAAATGTGCAACAAATGTGTACTTTGATTCCGTTTTTCAGATACTCAAAGTATTCACATATAATTCCTTTTTTAGTACACATTTATATATGTCTACTATCTGTACACATAATAAGTTTAATGTTGTACTCACTTGGATAGATTCCCAATTCCCGTTTTGCTCGAATAGAAAAAACATGGATCTTAATACATGATTCCCAAAGGCATAAACTCATAAAAACTAAACCATTGGCGTTTCGCTTCCAGTGTCATACGAAACTATTCAGAAATGAAAATTTGAATTGAGAATAAAGAAATAGATGTCCAGTATTTTCTCATTATACCCTCCACCTCCAGGATGGGGGAATATTCACTTTGTCATTCCGTTTGTAACACCTTGAAATATTCAACGGAGACCCCATAAAGTATATATATTCTGGGTCGTGGTAAAATTCTAAGACGATTTAGCCATGTTCGTCTGTCCGTCTGTCTCCGAACGAAATGAGCTAGGAGGTTGAAATTTTCCGTTAATGTGTCTTATGGTTGCAGATCGATTGGGATTGAAAGTGGACGAAATCGACCCAGAGGACAAAATTTTTCCCTCACAAGGACTAAAATACCCATAAAAATAATAATATTTTAGAGTATTTAAGCATATTTGTTCAATATGGCTGCTTGTACTTACTTGATATTGGGTATGCATTCCCTCTATAACAAAAACGTTCACCATAAAGTGATTTTTATTCGTAGGGGGTGAAATGGGGCAAAAAGGGATAAAAATGGTACATATTAAACGACAACAGCTAGAAACACGAAATTCGGTGTGTACATTCCTTTAATTGAGTAGATACATAATATAAAAGTATTTTTTCCAAATTCGTACTTTTAAGGGGTAAAATAGGAATAGAGGGATAAAAATGGTACCAACCAAACGGCTGCACCTAGAATAATGAAATTCGGTGGAATGTATACACCGTAGACACGTAAAATAAAGGGATTTTTCGAAATTCGTACTTTTTAGGGTTAAAATGGAAAAACGGTATAAAAATAGTACCAACCAAAAGACCGCAGCTAGAGTCATGAAATTCGGAGTATACATTCCTCTGACTGCGTAGACAGGAAAATAAAAGATTCTTTCTAAATTCGAACTTCCAAAGAATACAATGGGTACAGAGGGATAAGAATAGTACCAACTAAACGATTACAGCTAGAATGATGAAATTCGGTATGTACATTCCTCTAGACACGTGCATAGACACGTAAAATAAAAAGATTTCAGAAAGTCGTACTCTTAAAGGGGTAAACTAGGAAAAAGGGGATAAAAATGGTACCAACCAAATGGCCGCAGCTATATTCATGGAATTCGGTGTATACATTCCTCTGACTGCATAGACAGCAAAATAAACAGATTTTTCCAAATTCGTACTTATTTACTTATACGGCAAAAATTGGTTGAATCATGAAGTTAGGTTATTTTGCACGTGTACGTGAGCATAAAAATAGAAAGGAAATACAGGCAACTATAGCACCCACTATCTACCTATATTTATGGTAGTTAAGCTATTTGGAAAATATAAATATAAGCATATTTATTTGTTTAATTAAATTACAGTATTAGTTCGACATATATAGTCTAAACGTATCGGTAGCTTTGCCTTATAAGCGTGGTTGGAAAAAATAAAAATATTATATTTATTTATAAAACTATTTTTTCAATATTTGTATTTGTTTTTATTTGGATATATTAAAAAAGTTAATATTTTCCTCTAATATTACTGCACTTCTACGAAAATCGACAGCCTCTGTGGAATGTAATCCATGGTGGAGGGTATATAAAGTTCGTCTTTTTACTTGTTCTTGATTGTTTATTTCTCAATATCAAATTGTATATTTTCAATTTCAATTTACATTTCTCAATTTCAATTTGTATTCTCTCAATTTCAATTTACATTTTTGAATTTCAATTGGCATTTCAGAATTTCCATTTGTATTCTCTCAATTTCAATTGAAAATGGTGTTGTATTGAACACCAACTAATTCCTAGAGAAATCTATGATATGATGACCAATATATTGTAGCGACTTGTAACTTTTGTGGAAACCATATAAAGGTAAGACCATTTTTGATATGTTACCCTATAGCAAGCGTGAGTCAACGGAATATTGAAAAAAATTGAGATCTCCCTTTTGGGGCCTTTGGAGACTTGAAACTAGGAACACTTCTTGTAACCATAAACTATAGGCAGATAATTTAGATGACTATTAAAAATTATTAGTTTAGTTTTCTCATCAAATTTATACAAAATTCCAAACATTATTGGGTATTGAAAATTTCAACACCAACTATTGGGCCTAAACTTCAGAAGTTATACGTAAAGAGTTGTGGTGATGTCTTTAATGGCACGTAGGGCAGCAATCTTTAGCATTGACTTACAGAATTTCATTTTAAACAGAGTTCTTTTATCCTGATTCTGTTGATGTGCGCTTACTCTTACAAACTGTAATCTCCTGGCAATTTTAGCTGCATTATGTTGCAACAAGTGCCACATTGTCGCATACAGGGCTGGTGCTTGGTAAGGTTGTGTAATAACTTCCTGCTAAGTTGTAGGCTGTCCTGCTCCTTGATGTCGTTTAGCTTCGCTGCGCTGTCAACGACCATCATTTAATTTCGTTATGAGCTGTACACCAGGAGCAGCAGGATGGTTAGCATCAGCGACAGTACCAAGTACCAGCAAACTTTGTAATTACATTCCTGTTTATTAGCCATTATTGTTACAGCCTCTCACTCCCAGCGAGGCTGCGTTCAGATGCAATCTTTGGCAAAAAATGTTTATGAACATTTTTAATTTAATTACATCTGTTGCTGCTGCTGTTGTTGCCTTGTTGCGTGTTTTGGGTGCGTGCGTGTGTGTGTGTTGATACTTGTTGAACTTTATTAAATCACAAGTGGAAAATGAAATTTTGATTGTATTCAATGTACACGCCACTCTCAATGAATGGCATTTTTTGTTAATTTTAATAATAATAAGAGTTTTTAGGCAAAAAAATAAAATTCTGTTAGAATATATTAACTTAAAAAAATGTTTTTATTTTTGGAGAAAGATCGCCTTTGAAGAGATAATTTAAATGAGTGTCAACCCCACTGGAATCGGCATCGGATTACAAGAGATACCTAGAGATATATATTATTAGATATTATTAAGAAATAAGTTCGTTCGTTAGCTCAGTTGAACAAAAGTCCAACATAAATAAAATACAAATTAAAAATTACTTTTGGAGGTGTTTTCAGGAGCGTTCAGCACACAGATGGTTGGACCTAGGTTAGAAATATTTTGCATGTCATCAATAAACAAACCAATCTTCATTTTTGATTGATGACCATCAATTTATTTTCGCGATCCATCCTAATGTATATTATATATATGTTAGTACCAATAAAGATTGTTTTTTAATTATTCACCGCAATAACAAATATTTAAAAATATAGCATTTTTAAATTCCGGTCTTGAAAATAAATGTGTTCAACAGTTGTAACATTGTCTTTGATAGTTTACATACAACAGAATTCTTCAGCAGTACGACTTTTGCAGATAAGTTTTTGTGGTGTTCTAACTAATTGGTAAATGGTACTATATTGGCAAAAATGGTACCAATTTAAGTATTGCAGCTATATTCGTGAAAATCGGTATCTACATTTCTCTTGCAACGTAGTCTTGCAACATAAATGGATTTTTGGAAATTTGTACTTATAAGGGGTGAGCGGGACAAATAGGGATAAAAATGGTACCAACTAAAGAATCGTGAAATTAGGTATGCAAATTCCTTTGACCATGTACAAGCGCAGTAAAATTGGGTTATTCCAAATTTGTATTTCTAGGGGGTGCGCGGGACAAAAAGGGATAAAAATGGTATTAACTAAAGTATTACAGCTAGAATTGTAAAATTTGGTATGTAAATTCCTCTCACCACATAGAAGCGCATTGTACTTTTAAGGGGCGAACGGGACATAAAGGGATAAAAATGGTACAAATTGAAGTATTGCAGCTATAGTCGTGAAATTTGGTGTGTTCATTCCTCAGACAACGTAGAACCGAAAATCTAAAGGGATTTTTTCAAAATTTGTGCTTATAAAGGGTGAGCGGGACAAAAAGGGACAAAAATGGTACCAACTGAAGTATTACACCTAGAATCGTGAAATTTGGTATGTAAATTCCTTTCACCACATAGAAACGCAATATAAATGCATTTTTGTACTTTTAAGGGGTGAGGGGGACAAAAATGGTACCAACTAAAGTATTGCAGCTTTAGTTGTGAAATTTGGTTTGTAAATTCCTCGGACAACGTAGAAGCGCTAATCTAAAAGAATTTTTCGAAATGTGTACTTACAAAGGGTGAGCGGGATAAAAATAGTACCAAAACAAGTATTGCAGCTATTGTCGTGAAATTTGGTGTGTAAAATCCTCTGAAAACGTAGACTTGCAAAATATATGGATTTTTCGAAATTTGTACTTTTAGCGGGACAAAAATGGATATAAAGGGTGATTTTTTAAGAGCTTGATAACTTTTTTAAAAAAAAAAACGCATAAAATTTGCAAAATCTCATCGGTTCTTTATTTGAAACGTTAGATTGGTCCATGACATTTACTTTTTGAAGATAATTTCATTTAAATGTTGACCGCGGCTGCGTCTTAGGTGGTCCATTCGGAAAGTCCAATTTTGGGCAACTTTTTCGAGCATTTCGGCCGGAATAGCCCGAATTTCTTCGGAAATGTTGTCTTCCAAAGCTGGAATAGTTGCTGGCTTATTTCTGTAGCCTTTAGACTTGACGTAGCCCCACAAAAAATAGTCTAAAGGCGTCAAATCGCATGATCTTGGTGGCCAACTTACCGGTCCATTTCTTGAGATGAATTGTTCTCCGAAGTTTTCCCTCAAAATGGCCATAGAATCGCGAGCTGTGTGGCATGTAGCGCCATCTTGTTGAAACCACATGTCAACCAAGTTCAGTTCTTCCATTTTTGGCAACAAAAATTTTGTTAGCATCGAACGATAGCGATCGCCATTCACCGTAACGTTGCGTCCAACAGCATCTTTGAAAAAATACGGTCCAATGATTCCACCAGCGTACAAACCACACCAAACAGTGCATTTTTCGGGATGCATGGGCAGTTCTTGAACGGCTGCTGGTTGCTCTTAACTCCAAATGCGGCAATTTTGTTTATTTACGTTGCCATTCAACCAGAAATGAGCCTCATCGCTGAACAAAATTTGTCGATAAAAAATTTCGAACCGAACACTGATTTTGGTAATAAAATTCAATGATTTGCAAGCGTTGCTCGTTAGTAAGTCTATTCATGATGAAATGTCAAAGCATACTGAGCATCTTTCTCTTTGACACCATGTCTGAAATCCCACGTGATCTGTCAAATACTAATGCATGAAAATCCTAACCTCAAAAAAATCACTCTTTAAATGGTACCAACTTAAGTATTAATCGTGAAATTCGGTATGTAAATTCATCTCACCATAAAGAAACGCAATATAAATGCATTTTTGTACTTTTAAGGTGTGAACGGCACAAAAAGGGATAAACATTTTACAAATTTAAGTATTGCAGCTATAGTCGTGAAATTTGGTGTGTAAATTTCTCTGACAACGTAGACTTGCAACATAAATGCATTTTTCGCAATTAGTACTTTTAAGGGACGAGCGGGACAAAAAGGGATACAAATGTTACCATATTTAGTATTACAGCTAGAATCGTGAAATTTAGTCTGTAAATTCCTCTGACCATATAGAAGCGCCATCAAATGGATTTTTTTTTTGAAATTTGAAAAAGGGATAGAAATGGTATCTACTAAAGTATTACAGCTAAAATTGTGTAATTTTGTATGTTAATTTCTGTGACCTTGTAGAAGCGTAGTAAAATTGAATTTTTTGAAATTTGTACCTTGAACAGGAGGACAAAAAAGGGATAAAAATGGTGTACAACCATTTAATTACGTAAACACGAAACATAAATGGATATTTCAAAATGTGTACCTTTTGGGAAAGCTATAAAGTGACCGGCTGCATCTACAAACATGATATCGAGGATATAAAAGCAGAGTTACAAGACGATTTCATTAGTTTTTGAGGCAAAACTTTTAATATCGAGTAATCGATTATTTGGGACATCATGATTTTCGAATAAGGAATAATTCGAATAAATAATAATTCGTTATTCGAAAATCATGATTTTTTATTACTCGAAAAAATATTTGACAAAAATTATCCGATTAATAGTGGTTGGACACCCTAATTGTTATCCCATACAATAATTTTTTGGGATTGTTAATCCATTCCCAAAATTTTTAATATGGATGAATTTAATAAATACAATCATTCAATTTTCTATAGCCGTCATCATATAGTGGAATACCAAATTCAAAGAAAGATCAATATATTTCACAGCAGTAGGTTGTCTAAGGTTGAAGTCGATTTGAGCCGATGAAATCGGCTGCGGCGCGGCTCGTGCAGAAACATGCGCCGGCTTGTCGGCTTAAAATCAGTCGGCTTGTATCTCTGTATAAAAGGCTACTGCTATCCAAAAACAGAGACGGATAAAACTAATAACAAATAAACGGCTTTTTCGCGTGCGAAACAGCGGGTACTGCTAGTATGCATATATTTTCTTTATGGCAGCACTCCAAGCTGTCAAGAAAATGTATAGGAGAAAACTAGGTGGCAACACCGCAATCCTGAGAAGCATTTAAAGTTTGTCGTTGAAACAAGTGGGATTAATTCGGCGTACAAAGAAAATATTATTATTATTATATTATTGAAATTGAAGGGCGGCGTAGGTTGAAAAACAATATTTAACATTTTGGGATTACTATAGTCTTGTCAGTTTTCTTAAGTCTGTAATTTTGCGATTCGTAGTGAACATAACCTATAAATGTCGTGGACCAACAATTATATTTGTAGGACTCAACTCAAAGTGTAAATGTGAAAGTGTTCGTCTGAGTGTGTAGTTAATGGTGGAATTATTATCGCGTCAGCATTTTTCGGCAAACTCCTAAAATTGCCACTTTATGCGATTAGCCATAGTACACATATTTGATCATATCTCTGAATCAGATTTGTGTATGAGACCCATCATCATCTTATTTTAAAGGTATTGCAAATATCTTTAAAATGGTATATAACGCCATTCACTTTTCAGTACACATGTAGACATTTTATATTATTTCCTGAAATAATTATTTAAATTGCAGTGTCAAATAGAAATTTGAAAAACATTGTTCGTCAAAGCGAAATAAGTGTCGTTCTTGTATGCTTTCATAAAATTTTGTTTTTGGTCACCCTGTATTAATGCAGAGTGATAATTATGTTGCCTTTACATTGAGTTTATATGGGAGTTGATAGTGGGTGTGGTTCGATCGATTTTTTATTTTTTAAGTATGTTATGTCTAGCAAATGTGCAAAATTACAAGATTGTATTTTTTTTCATTCTTCGACTTTATGCCATAAAAACGGATTTGGGACCAGTGTGCAAGCTAAAAAAAATTGGCGTAACAATTTGGCGAATCGGTGGAGTACAGCCAAACGAGACGAACGAACGGAAATGACAGACTCCCATGTTTGTTAACGGGAACAATCAAAATTCCTGTTTCATCGTCTCAATCACCTATTTTCTTTAAATATAAAGACCAATGCCTGAAGTAAAAGTAGTCTTGATTAAAGAATATGCAACAATAAAAATTGTGTGTTCAAACCGAAAAAAATATTGTTGTGTGCATGCTGATTCATAAAATCAACACAAAAAGTTGAAATTTTTGTTATAAGTACCTATAATATTTGCAATCTCGTTTTTGATATATTGGTGCGATCGCACACGCTTATATGTTTAACTAAATGTACTTATGATGTCTACAAATGTTGCGAATTACACTTTCGCATAGAAACAGTGGTTTAGGAACAGCCTTCAAAAAGTTGGGAAAATACTATTTTGCTTTTCGAAAAAAAAAACTACTTTGCTATTTTGTTTTATTTTTTAATAGCTAACATTCTAATCTAAAAAACCTTTATATGTAAAAAACCTATGGATAGATGTAGAAATTTTGATACTCTTTTTTCGGGTGTTATATTTCCAAAATGAGAGTACAAATATTTAAATTGAAATTTTATTAATGAATTTTAAAAATATCGATTTCGAGCCAAAAAAAAATATTTAAATGTAAAATTTTTGTATTCACCAAAATATTGTTGCCTTCAACAATAGTACTTTCATGCCATTTTTTCCATACCCATAAACCCTTAATCACATGTTTAAAAAATTGATGACGTCATGGCCATAGAACATCGTGCCATTACAACATATATGTCCTGCCTTGTCATAAACGAGAGAAGACGACAATACAAATGCGATCCCCGTAAATACCCGTATTGCAATGTTCCTCTCAACAATTAAAGCCTTTATGGATGACTACCTCTGCGAGTCAAAACATATTCTGTTTCATGCCAGAATCCTTTCATACCACTCCGATACTATTTGAAATTCAATACTTTAATGGAAGCTAACCACTGCTTAAAATATGTGCGATGGCAAAAAAGGCAAAGGCCATTTGCCAAAAATGTCTATGAAGCACTTTGAAAGTTTATATTCCTTCGCAAAAAACAAAAGAAAATTTCAAAATGTCTATGAACCACTTTGGACGTTTATAATCTTCGAAATTTCTCTTTTGTATCTAAAATAGCTAAATACTTCAATTAACAATCGAATTCTATACTTTTTCGGCAAATTTAATTTTCGTTGGCGGAAAAAAGGTAGAACGTGAAATGTCTTTATTCATTAAAGGAAAATTGGCATACACATACATACGTGAATTCCTTTGAGAAGAAAAGCCAACAGAAGCCTACATACCCACATGCTTACTTGTAGGTATGTGTGTTGTATGGGGCAATACATAATAAAATCAATATTTGAATATCTCTTCATTTGTTGTTGATGCAACGGATTATATGCTGACGCAAGGAAATTTGGAATATACAATTAAACAAGTAAAAAAGGCATTAAGTTCGGCCGGGCCGAACTTTATATACCCTCCACCATAGATTGCATTCCACAGAGGCTTTCGAGTTTCGTAGAAGTGCAGGAAAATATTTTTTTAATGAAGGCAAACCAAAACAAATACAAATATTGACAAAATAATTTTATAAATAAATATAATATTTTTATTACTTCAAAACACGCTTATAAGGCAAGGCTACCAATACGTTTACATATCGAAATAATACTTCAAGTCAATTAAAAAAGTAAATATTTTTACAAATATTTATATTTTCAAAAAAGCTTAAATGCCACAAATATTGGTAGATAGTGGGTGCTACAGTTGGTTGTATTTCCATTCTATTTTAATTACAAAAGTAAAAAATTTTGAAAATCCATTATCTCACGTACATAGTGCAAAATAACCTAACTTCATGATTTAACCATTTTTGCCGTAAAAGTAAAAAGTACGAAGTAAAAAAAAGTACGAAAGTAAAAAGTACGAAAGTAAAAGTACGAAAATCTTTTTATTCCGCGTGTCTATGCAGTCAGAGGAATGTATACACCAAATTCCATGATTCTAGCTGCAGTCATTTGGTTGGTACCGTTTTTATCCCATTTTTTCCAATTTAACCGCCTTATGAGCACGACTTTCTAAAATATCTTTATTTTACGTGTCTACGCAATTGAAGGAATGTACACACCTAATTTCACCTTTCTAGCTGTAGCCGTTTAGCTGGTACTATTTTTATCCCCCTGTACCCATTATATCTCTTGAAAGTACGAATTTAAAAAAAAAACTTTTATTTTTCGTGTCTACGCAGTCAGAGGAATGTATACTCTGAATTTCACGACTCTAGCTGTTGTCATTTGGTTGGTACTATTTTTATCCCCTGCTTTCATTTTAACCCCAAAAAGTACGAATTTCCAAAAATCCGTTTATTTTACGTGTCTACGCAATCAGACGAATGTATACACCGAATTTCATTATTCTAGATGCAGCCGTTTGGTTGGTACCATTTTTATCCCTCTATTCCCGTTTTACCCCTTAAAAGTACGAATTTGGAAAAAAAATCTTTTACATTATGTATCTACTCAATTAGATGAATGTACACAACGAATTTTGTGTTTCTAGCTGTTGTCGTTTGGAAGGTACCATTTTTATCCCTTTTTGCCCCATTTCACCCTCTACGAATAAGAATCACTTTATGGTGCGCTTTTATGCTACAAGGGGAATTTTCATTCTAAATATCAAGTAAATACAAGCAGACATAAACAAAAACGCAGGCTAAAATACTATAAATATTAGGGGTATTTTCAGTCCTTGTGAGGGGAAAATTTTTCCCTCTGGGCCGATTTCAATCCCAAACGATCTGCAACCATAAGACACGTTTAAGGAAAAATTGAAACTCCTAGCTCATTTCGTTCGGAAGTTAGCGTTCTTTCAACAGGCAGACAGACAGACGGACAGATGAACATAGCTATATCGCCTTAGAATTTTACCACGACCCAGAATATATATACTTTATGGGGTCTCCGATGAATATTTCAAGGTGTTACAAACGGAATGACAAAATGAATATACCCCCATCCTGGAGGTGGAGGGTATAAAAATATAAACTTTTGTCTAAGGTTACAATTATATTTCTACTCCCATTTTCGAAATATAGGTCCGATCTCCTCCGGTTATAATTAAAGGCAATTATGATGGCTACAAATATTGCAAATTTCACAGAAGCAGCGGTTAAGGAGCAGATTTGAATAGCAAAATAGATCAGACCTTCGATAAATTGTTTGTAAGCTAGTGTAATTGATATTCAGCATTTTTTATTTTTTGAATTTAGTCTGATTTTTATAATTTTCCATACACAACCATAGGTATTTTTATATCTTCCGGGCATTATAAAATAACTAGCAGTACCCGCTGCTTCGCACGCGAAAAAGCCAGGTATTTGCTATTATCCGTCTCTGTTTTAGGATAGTATTTATTTGATTTTCTTTTCTAAAATAGTAAATGGGAAACATAGCACTCATATACAGTCAAAGGAATGTGCTTGTCGATGTGCACTTTTTTAGCTGAACTCCCTTCGTATATATATTTTTTATCATTTTCTACCCAGTTTTTAACAAAAAATTACAACTGCAGAGCCTTTTATTCGAAAAATAATACATTTTGATGGCGCTTCTACATGGTCAGCGGAATTTACGTAATAAATTTCATGATTGTAGCTGCAATCCTAATGATGGTACCATTTTTATCCCTTTTTAGTCCCGCTTTCCTCTTAAAATTACAAATTTCGAAAAATCCATTTATGTTGCAAGTCTACATTGTCAGAGGAATTTACGCACCAAATTTCACGACTATAGCTGCAATACTCAAATTAGTACCATTGTTATTCCTTTTTGTTCCTCGTAATCCTTAAAAGTACAAATTTTTGAAAAATCCAATTTTAATGTGCTTATACATGGTCAGAGGAATTTACATACCAAATTTCACGATTCTTTCTATAATACTTTAGTTGGTACCATTATTATCACTTTTTGTCCCGCTAACCTCTTATAACTATAAATTTCGGAAAATCCAATTTTACTGCGCTTCTACATGGTCAGAAGAACTTACACATCAAATTTCAAGATTCTAGGTGCAATACTTTAGTTGGTACCATTTTTATCATTTTTTGTCCTTAAAAGTACAAAATGCATTTATGTTGCGCTTCTATGTGGTGAGAGGAATTTACATAGCAAATTTCACGACTACAGCTGCAATACTTAATTTAGTAGCATTTTCATCCCTTTTTGTCTCTCACAACCCTTATAAGTAAAAAATTTTGAAAAATCTAATTTTAACGAGCTTCTACATGGTCAGAGGAATTTGCATACCAAATTTCACGATTCTAGCTACAGTACTTTAGTTGGTACCATTTTTATCCCTTTTTGTCCCGCTCAACCCTTATAAGTAAAAATTTCGAAAAATCAATTTATATTGGAAGTCTACGTTGTCAGAGAAATGTAAATACCGATTCTAGCTGAAATTCTTAAATTGGTACCATTTTTATCCCTTTTTGTCACTTTCCTCCCTTAAAAGTACAAATTTCGAAAAATCCCTATTTTGTAGCTCGTCTGCATGGTCAGTGCAAGGAACACACCGAATTTCATGTTTCTAGCTACTGCCGTTCAGTCAGGACGAAGGTTCGATGTTTATCCCTTTTTGTCCCATTTTACCCCCTAAAAGTACGAATTTCGTAAAACCCTTTCTTAGTCGACGTCTACGTCATATTTGGGAACTACCCTGAAAATTTCATGGCCCGTTTGGTCTGGGGGCTGGTCAATGATAAGTCAGTCAGTAACGCAACTCTTATATATATAGATAAATAATATTTTTGTATTAATTTTGCCTCCACAAGTATCAAGCAAACTAAACAAATGTAGTGACCCATATGTTTGTGCCATTGTGTGCGAATGTTGTGTGTGTGTGTGAAACAACGGAAAATAAATCCACTTCAAGTCAAAGAAAATTACTTTAATTCGTTGTGATTGTAAAGCAATCAAATACATTTTTCCGTAGACACACCAGACAAACATTTTCCCTGCCTTATCCACGAGGTGGGTAGTGGTGGGCTGGTTCTGGCTGGTTTGGGTGTTTATGACACATATCAAGTATCACTTTATGTGTGACCTTTGGAAATTCAATTTGTCGCCTTTATGTGTCTCCTGCTCCCGTTCCTCCTTCTCCTCTTCCACACATGCGGCAGAAAGTGAGTGCAAAAATTTTTATTAGCTCTGATATTTGATGTTGTCTGCCACTTTTCTGTTTTTCCTTTCTAGCCTGACTTCACACGTTTATGGCGTGTTATTTTGCAATGATTTTTTTTTGCCGACATTTATTGAGCGGGAAAACACTTTCCGTTGTGTGCGAAATAAGATTTGGGATATCCTTTTAGAGGAACCTTTTAGTGAGTGTATTTCAGAGAAAATAAGATTTCGTTTTTTTTTCAAACTTTCAATTTCGAGTACAAATTGCATCACACGTGAAATTGAATCAATCACAAGTGATAAGGGACTTTCGCTAAATCAGAAGTATTTTGTGTCTTGGGAATTTATGTACATATTAATATTAAGACTGTTAGTGATTTTCCTTCCAATTAATTCATTTTTGGATTGTAAGGCCATGCAATTTACCAAGATTTACAGTTCCACCATATCGATGGCTTTATATAAAAGGTGTATCTAGATTTTTTGCATTTCTTTACAAGATAATAAAAAGTAAAAAAGTGATAAGCTTGAGTCATAAATATAAATGCATTTGAAAGAAGTTGACATTCGGTTTTGTTACACTGTCCAACAAATTAAGACTTTTTAATTGGAACAGAATAGCGTATAATTCTGAAATAGCATGTTGAGTAGATCAATTTCGTAGAATAAACTGAGTTTCTATTTACAGTGGTCCCCATACAGGAGGTGGAGGGTATACTTATAATATTCGTTGTTCAACTTTTTCCCAAAGTGTAGTTCATTTTAACTAGGTTCTATTTTCTCTGAGTGTACATGTATAGTTGACCATATAATTAATGAATTTTTGCATTGCATTGTACAAAATGTTACCTACATTTGGTCGGTCAGAATGTTTGCTACGAGAGAGAAATTCAAATTGCATAACTTCATGTCATCATCCAGAACATAAACCATATATATATATAAATGGCCAATATATGTACATACTATGTATATGTTTGTTACATACTTACATTGTGTAGGTACCATATACGTACATATGTGTTAAGACCTTCCTACACGCACTCGCATTTCATCGGGGGTAATTAAAAACACGTAATCCCTACGTCTGAATGAATTGCGTTTAGGCTCTTCCAGTATTTGTGGCATTCATTTCATTACGCTTGGTTTTTGTTTTCGTTTTTTTTTTTGCGAAAGTTTCTTCGGTAACCGAAATTTACATTTTCACAGTTTTGTAATTATCAGATTTGCATAAATGTGTTGTGTTGTGTTGCATTGGCCGCGGGGCATTCTTTCATGCAACACTGTTACATGTGGCATTCACCACATAATGCAATTAAAACCATCGCCCGGACGGATAATATCGGAAATTCTTTAAATTACTGCTCCTGCTGCTGCTGCTGCGGACGTCAGTAATTAAAAATCGTAGCCGCCGGGGGGTACATTTAGCCGAGGTTCCTATTAAAAGTCATTAAAAGTGCACCTAATATTTCCATTGTACCCATATAATTTTTGAGGCGAAGACTTTTGGTGCGTTTCATGGCATTATTTAAGCCGAAGATTGAAATGTTCGCATTTACTGCGTATTGGCGGCCATATCCGCCAATTTGTCACTGTGGTTTACAGCAGACTTTATATATACGAGTACAATACACTATAGGGCTTTAATTATAGTTTATTCTGGTGTTCGTACGTACTCGTAGGAAGGAGTTTGTATAATTTGATTTTATAAAACCGTTTTAGGGATTATAAAGTTGTTGTTTTTACTGGAACTGGATTTAAAATTAATTTCCTTTGGTCTACAATGGACGTGAATGGCATGTGGTTCCATAAGGACGAGCCACACAACGAACGGCACAGTGGACATTCTTCGTGAACGATTTGAGGGCAAAACTACCTCTCGTCGAACTGAGTTGGATTGGCCAACAAGGTACGGCTAGACTTTTTCCTGTGAGGTGTACATAAGATACAGTTCTATGGAAGAAGCCACAATTAATTTGATTAGATTTATTATGGTGTCAAAGCTGTATCTGCTCCAAATATAGTTTGGGTGTAAATATATACAAAATATCCTTTAAAAAAAATTGGACCAACATAACTTTTTTCTCCCAAAGCCTTTGAAATATCATATACCTATTTAGAAAAGTTGAATGATTCCACGTTCCGCCTCGAATTCATGTTTTTTGTTAAAGAGTATATGAGTCATTCCATGTCAAGCGGTACGGTTTTTGACATCAATAGCTGCGATTGCTTTGAAAGTTTGTATTCTTCTCATAAAAATATTGTATACGTATTTTTGGAAAAAAATGACATTTTTTCACGAGTTATGACCAATTTAACAGTGAAAAAATACTACTTTTTTTCAAAAAGTGTGTTCATTCAATCGCCTATAACTCCTGAAATACTTCACCGATTCTAATGTGTTATACCTTGTTTTGAAGGTAATTTCAATATGGAAGATTTTCATTTTTTGCAATGTGAGATTGCACCAGAAAAAATTGAAAAAATATATATTTTTTTCCATTACCTATTTTTTCTTTGATTTTTCATTGTTTTAATACCTTGTGTTTAAAATCTAATGAAAAAATATAATTTTGATGATTATTTACTGTAATTCAGTTTGATTTTGTGTAATAAAAATCGTAAAAAATAGAAGTCATCATTACCACTTTCAAACTCATACAGTCGCTTAAAAATATACCTAAGCACACTACTTTAAAATTTAAACAAATGGATTGGTGTAATCATTTGGAAAATCAAAATAAAAGAATTAAAATTGCAAAAACATTAAAAAGTCTAAGCCAGCTATAGCACACCACAGCAATATTTTAAAAGTAATTGAAAAGAGTAGTATTTGTTTCACTGTTAAATTGGTCATAACTCGTGAAAAAATAATTTAAAATTTTTTCCAAAAATACGTATACAATATAATCATGAGAAGAATACATACACGAATTTTCAAAACAATCCCAGCTATCGAGGTCAAAATCCGTACCGCTTGACATGGAATGACTCATATTTAAAAGGATGTATTTATTGCAGTCAAACTGTATTTGGCACAAATATAATTTTGATGCCAAAATAAAACCTCCCAAGATGTATGAAAAACAAATCGAGAAAATCACGTTTATTTTCCAATTTGCAAAATATGAGAAAGGTCAATAAATTTTCTGTGCTTTTTGCTAACGTACATGTTGACATGTTAATTTATGTCGGTTAAAGTTGACGTAGATCAAAAGCGAATAAAGCAGACAAAAATATACACTCACATAACAATTGGTTTTATTCCTAACATATGTATAAACGTGTACATGTTACTATAATAAGCACACCTATAGTCATCTGTCCCACAAAGAAACAATTTTTTTACCCTCAAAAGAAAAGTTAGACAAAAGAAATTCGTTCGCCACAAACGATTTATGTCTTTTGTTGGCCAATTTTGAATGTTCAAAACGTTTACTATATGCAAAGTTATAGAATTTTGGCCGATTAAAGTTAATTTTGGACCACTATGGGGCGTCCCCAAAATCTTCAAATCGAATAAGTAGAAATGACGTTAAGTTCGGCTGTGCAGAATCTTATATATCCCCCACTAAGGAGTGCATTCCACAGTATTACTTTAGGGGGTTAGGCCACTCTAGAGGACCAGAAAATATGAATTTTTGGGAATGTTTTTCGGTGAAACTATTAAAAAATCATTTTTTTATTACATCATTACAAAATATTTTGTAGAAAAATTATTTGGAAAATTGCTGCTGGACATGTGCGTGAAGATAATTTCCGAATTTAACTAGCAGAGACATAAACCACTCATTGTAACAGAGGGCTGTTAATGGGCTGTCAGAGCTATGTTAATCTTGATAGAAGATGATAATATATACACACAATCGGGTCTGAAGAAGATATATTATCCAAAATCAAAATCTGAATAGGAAACATATCAATTTCGACACATAAAGAGAGAAAATATTTAATTTTGTATTGTAAATATTTTCCAACATAATTTTTTTTATTATTTTTTAACGCAGTGGATAAACGGCAAAGTCTGGGTCTATGACTCGGGTACTAAAAAATAGGTATTTTAATGAGCTTTTAAAATCTATGCACCACGTTTCCCAAAGCAAATTTCTATTATGAAAATATTCTGTTTCAAGTCTGTTTTAAATTCTGTTTTTAGAGAGATCGCAAACTGGAGGGAAATGTCACAACTGAGTCTTCCTTAAAACCAAAGGTATGTAGGCCATTTAGAACACAAACATAAATTTTGACCGTTATTCCTTTCATTTGCATAACATTCCATGTACCATAAAAAATAACAGAATATAACAATTATGCAATACAAAATGTAATCTTTTTCTCTCCTTATATGTCGAATTTGATATCTTTCTCTGTTAGTATTCTGTTGTATCTTCTCCCGATCCGATTTTACGTATATATTATCATAATCTATCAAAATTAGCATAGCTCTGTGGCCCATTAATAGCCCACTGTTAAAAAGGGTGTCTCCGCTAGTTAAATTCATTATCTTCACACACAAATGATATGTAGTGTTGTTACTCTGAATGAGTTTTCTTCATAATATATATGATTTTGTCATAAACTCAATGAAAAATTAAAAAGTCGCCAAAGAAGAAGCGTTTCTAATAAAAGTTTATAATATGCAATGAATGCATAAATCTGAAAATACAAATTAATGTTCTACCTTTCAGAGTCAAAATAATCAGCAGTTCAATTTTAAATGACCCACCGATGACTACACCGAGCTGCAAAAGTCATGGTTCCCCAACCAAAATAAAAAATATATGGTAATTTCTTAAAAAATACACCACACATGATTTGAAACTATTTTTTATTTAATGTGGCCGCTTATATACTAAAATAAAATGAAATAATTTTTCACATATTTATGTAAACAGAAAATACATAAAATATACTGTATGTCAAGAATGACTTTACACATACAAAATAAATCCAAAATGTCATATTGTTTTAGCAAAAAATATATGTTTTTTTATTTATCATATATTTTTGTGATTTATTATGATTATATACAATATTTAGTTAGGGTTATTAAAAAATAAAGCAAATTCCATGCAAAATAAACTAAACGTACAACAAAAACAAATATATCTCCAGTTTGGCAGTGCCAAGAAACTCTTTTCACAAATGTGTTTATATTAAATCTAATAAGTCTTAGCGCTATTTTTTTACTAAGTTAGTCTTTGGTATAACCCCCCCCCCCGGTGTAGTTGACCTCATTCAATTAGAATGGGGTCATTGAGCTGAGCTTTGTTAGAAATTGTGCGATTTTTGATGCGTTTTTCAAAATGACGAAACAACCCAGCAAAAACTCTCATTACCAAGTAAAGTGGGGAATAAGGCAAAACCAAAAACCTTCACTACTTATTTTTCGGATCCTTTTCTAATTATTTTTATAAAGGGATTGTAAAAAAATAAGTGCTTCCACGCACCCTTACGAAAATGTCTTTGACTTAAATCAGGGTACATACTTATGTCAGAGTTAACATATGAGAAATGTGAATTACTAGTAGTGTACTATTTCACCCAATATATTGTCGACACACCAACTATCTATTTGTAATTTATGAACCACATAATACCATAAAAACCACCATAAAAACAACAAAATCCTTCATTATATTTATTAATACATTTCATAACACAAATATTTTATTGGTTGTGACATATTTCATAATCTTAAAGAATTTTTTATTTAATAAAATGAATTTTTTCTTTGATCTTATGATACTAAGTTTCACTAATTTGACAATTCTATGAAATATGAAATGTTTTTGAAAAAAAAATATGAAACATTTCACTTTATTTATGAATTTTTCATACATAATAAGAACAATTCACTAAATTTATGAAATCACTTCATAAATATTTTGAATGCAAATACTTTCAGTGTACGATAACGTTTCTGCTTTTGCGGAGTGATGATTTCCTCAACAGTTTTTGATTATAAAAAATTTTAGCTAGAGAAGTATGCACGATTTTTCGATATATGCATTTTTACAAAATGGCGGATCTCTAAGTAAAGGGTAAACATTTGGTGCAAAAAATTAAAATTATACGTTCTTCTCTAGATAATGTAGAGTTATGTCTCTGGCTAACTTGAAAAAAACCAATGTTGATATAAAAGGGTTTAAAAGCTTTGAGTAGTGAATAGGAACGACTTAAACCTACGACTAAAATGTGGAAATGGGACATTTAGAAAATTTTCCCGCAATCATCGTTTTGGATATCATTTTGCTTCTTTTCCAAGAAAACGATTTTTTGAAAAACTTACAGCTATTCCCTTATTCCTTAGAATACACTTTGTTCTCTAGAATCTCATTATAATCCCTACGGGAAATTCGTGTCATTTATATGAAATTGGTCGATATGGATATATCACAGAACTGGTCCCAAAGTGTGAAAAAAGGTCAATTCACTTTTCATTTCTTATGTATTTTTAACTAAAATTATTGTATATTTTTATAAATACAATAATACATATTATCGAAAATTAATAAAAAATAGGTGAGAATAGGCGAATTCCGGAAAATATGTGTTAATCTCTTCAAACATTCGTTAAAAATTATATCCGAGAGATCTCCGTATCCAGCATTATGGCTAGTTCGACGCAATTATACACAAAACCCTCGGCCAACTATTACAACAATTTAGATAATATTATACTATAATTTTCAATTCATTTTCTTTGAGATCGGTTTTCAGACTTGTCAGCAAAAAAAACATCGGACTTGCCCAAGCATCGGTGCGAGTCATGTCCTTAGGAACCGATTCCTGGTCATATCCTTTGAGACCGTTGAGGTATGGTCCAAGTTATGTCCTTTGAGACCGGTTTTAAACAGGTAGTTTAGAACAGACAGCTGACATGTCCAAGATATACCAAAGGGGGTCAATTCACCCCCTCCAATGGCAAACCCATGTAAACGGGACCGGTCACCTTCATATGTTTGGGTTAGAAGCAGGACCGGTTCTTACCCACCAGGGACTAGCCCTAGGACTTGTCGAGAGACAGTTAAATTTCCCGTAGGGATATTATTATCCCAGCAAAACAGACCACCCGAAGAAGTAAAAAAATGTTCTTGTGATTCGGAAGTAGTGAAAATTGGGATCTTCACCAATGAATTTAACATGGAGTTGTCATAGCAGACAGAGATTATTTCGAAAGACTTAAAAGTTGTTTTTTGTTGTATTTGTTTTGTTTTTATTTTTTTTTGTAAATCATCATTGAACAAACAGTCATCATTAAACAAACAATATTAAAATTGTATAAAACAGCTTGTTTCATACAATTTTAATATCTACCCCTCCACATTGCATAACTGGTACATTTATTTAGAATTAACTAAAATATTGACAATTATTTATTGATTCAATTTATTTATATATTTTTCAATTCTGTAGTTATTTTTTTCGTTTTTTCTTAGGATCAAAATCATTGTCGTTTACTGCTGAAACACTTGACAGTGCGAAAGTTAAATTCGAGCGCAAAAGTATGGTGATCGATTCGATGTTTACTTGATCCTCTACGCTTTATCCTCTACCATCTCTACGTGTATTCCATAGAACAAATTAAGGTAAGTCACATTTTTTAGAATTTTTTAACACGGTTTTAGATAACTCTTGTGGTTATATGAGTTAATAATCCTTGAATTGAAACTATTTGTGATGCACACAGAAATATGTCAAAATAGTGCACTTATCAAATAATAAACCATTAAACGGTAGATCATAGATTCTGCAACTAAGCATTATTTCATCGCAGTGCCTTTAGTGTTATCAATTGCCCAAGAACGTCCTATGATTCGTACATGTCTTTCTCTTTAAGAAAATCCCTTAAAGAAATGTTTGCAATGCCAAAGTAAAACTACTCTAAATGACCCCAAACAAAGAAAAGCTGAAGCTGAAAATTCTCTGAAGGTGCCTCATTCGAGAATGTACATATATGCGCAGTAATGGAGATTAAACTACATGCATATGGCTTCGAGAAAAACATGCAGGGAAACCTCAAATACCACAAAATCGAAATCCCGCGAGATTTAAATGAAACACTGCCACACACACACACGCAAACAACTTAAGCGGAAAACTCGCATGATAATCATTAAAAGATAATCAAAAATCGAACATTGAACTGCCACCCACCACCACCCACCTTTTACCTCTTACTCGTGCTGCTATTAGCCACCGCTAAGGATTCCATTCAATACAAATGGATCTTAAACTGATAATTTCCATTGGCAAGACAAAAGAACCAAAGGACAGACCTGAAATGAATATGAATCGAATGAATGAATTTACAGTGTAGGACGAAATGATTACAATAGATTTTGGAATAGACGTTAAATTTTGAAGAATTCAATTATTTTCTACATTTACGAAGAACAAGATTCCAGCAGTGCTCAAGCTAATGTTATTATCTCAGTGTAAACTCTACCCAAAAACTTAAAGTTCAGCCACTCCTCGAATTACTTGGCTCTGCTGGGTCCATATTCTTGGGGTTATAGTTGTTAATGAATGAAAACACATATATATAGACTAATTCCACAAAACAAGAAATTGTAAACACTAGTTTGGATCGAAAATAAAATATTTTTGTCATAAGGTAATTTAAAAAAAATCTAACTTTTTGTAATACAAATATAGATTTGTTTCAAGGAAATTACATCTAATTTTACAGAAAATTATCAAATCTTAAAAAATATATTTTTTATTTATTTTGTTTATAAAAAAAAAATACACCTTCCATTTTTATCTTACTAATAATATTAGCTATTAAAAATAATATTAATAATATTAGCTATTAAAAAATCGAAGATGTATTTTTTTATTCATAAAAAAGAGACAAATATATTTTTTAAGGTTTTACAATTTTCTGTCAAAATAGAATCAATTTGCTTGAAATTGGAAAATATATATTTGTATCTCATATATGACGCAAAAAGCTACATTTCCCGATAAAAAAACACAAGAAATTGTAGGCACTAGGTTGCATTATTTTTATCATAAGGTAGTTTAAAAAAATTATGATACAAATATATATTTTCTAATTTCAAACAAATAGCTATAGATTTACAGAAAATTTTTAAATCTTTAAAATATCCTTTTTATTTTTTTTTTCATTCATTTTTTATCTATTTTTTCCATGCTTTATATAAGGTTACTTTCTATATATGTTTGTGTGCCACACAATTTGAAATCAATTTTTGAAAGCTTTTTTCTCAACCAATTTTGCTCAAATTTTGCACACTTAATCATTTTCGATGACAATACAAGGAAATGGAAAAATTTGACCAATTGGACAAAGGGGCGTGGTACCTCCCATACAAACCACAAATTAAAAATCTATTATTTCTGCTCCTGATAACGGTATTTAAACAAAATTTGGTACGTCGGTTTGGTGTGCATGTTGTAAGTGCTGCTGCAAATATGGGCGGGATTGTACAAAGGGGCGTGGTACCTCCCATACAAGCCACAAATTAAAAATCTATTATTTCTGCTCCTGATAACGGTATTTGAACAAAATTTGGTACGTCGGTTTGGTGTGGATTTTTTAAGTGCTGCTGCAAATATGGGCGGGATTGTACAAAGGGGCGTGGTACCTCCCATACAAACCACAAATTAAAAATCTATTATTTCTGCTCCTGACAACGCAGTAATTTTTCCTTCTACAAAAGATAACTAAAAAAGAATTTCTAGGCCCAATAGAATTCTGCTTGCATAAAGCATGGATTTGAAAAAAAAAATTTTTTGATTTACTAGTTATAAACAAAAAATACACGTTAATTTTTTGTCTTACTGACAATATTAGCTATTAATAAAATTTTATAAAAGTCGAAGGAGTATTTTTTTATAATAAAATAAAAATAAAGAAGTAAAAAATTTCATGACGCAAGCTGCGGTCATTTGGTACAATTTTTATCCCTTTTTTCCATTCTAACCCCAAAAAGTACGAATTTCGAAAAATCCCTTTATTTTAGGTGTCTACGAAATCAGCGATATATATACACCGAATTTCATATTTTAGGTCGTTTTTATCCCAATAACAAGTATGTACAAGCAGACATATTGAAAAAATATGCTTAAATACTCTAAAATGTTAGGGGTTATTATGGGTATTTTCAGTCCTTGTGAGGGAAAACATTTTCCCTTTAGAACTATTTCGTTCAGATGTAATCTCAACCGATCTACGACTATGAGGCGCATTTGTGGAAAATTTTGATGTTCTGGGTCTTTTCGCTTAGATGCTAGCGTGCTTTCAACAGACGGACGGACATGGATAAATCGTCGTAGAATTTCATGACGATCAAGAATATATATACTTTATAGGTCTATATTTCAAGGTGTTAGAAACGGAATGACAAAGTTAGTATACAAAGTTGGGGTATAAAAATATTTTTTAAGATTTTACAATTGTCTAGAAGCAATTTGCTTCAAATTAGAAAAAATATATACTTGTATCCCATACCACAAAAAAAAATATAAAATATGTAAATGTATCTTATGACAAAAATACTTAATTTTCGATCCACCCTTGTGTCTACAATTTCTTATTTTATGAAAATCCAATTCAATAACGTACTTTTGTATATGAGCAATACAAAAAAATACATTTCCCGATTTTCAAAAATAAGATATTGTAGACAGTAGGGTGGATCGATAATATAGTATTTTTATCATATTTTAATTTAAAAAAAATTAAATTTTTGTGACATAAATATATATTTTTTCTAAGTTCAAGCAAATAGTTTCTAGTTTTACAGAACATTTTTAAATCCTAAAAAATATTGTTTTTAAGTTTTTTTTTTATTTATTTTCTTATAAAAAAATACACCATCGATTTTTGTTTTACTGACATTATTATTTATATTTTTTGTTTAAAAAAATATTTTTTTTTTAAGATTTTACAATTAGCAACTAGAACTAGAAGCATTATTTGAAAATTCGATATATGTTTTTTAAGTTAAAGCAATTAGCTTAATATATTTTATATATTTTTTACTTATTTATAAACAACAAATATTTTTGTCTTACTGACACTATTAGCTATTAATAAAATTTATTTTATAAAAATCGAAGATTATAGAACATAATGTTCCTTTAGAACTAGAAGCATTTGGCGTAAATTAAGAAAAAATATATATTTGTATCTCATACCACAAACAAAGTTAAAAAATAGAATTACCTTACTTTATTGTCTATCCACCCTAGTGTCTACAATTTGTTATTTTTTTTAAATCCAATTTTTGTCTTACTGACACTATAAAATAATATAAATATAAATATAAAATAATATAGTGTCTTACTGACACTATAAAATATATAATATATAAAATACTAAAAAATATTTTTTTTACTTATACTCTTACCGACAATATTGCCTATTAATAAAGTTCATTTTATAAAAATCGAAGGAGTATTTTTTCTATATATATATTTTATATATTTTTTTTTAGATCTTACGTATATATTAAGTTCGTGCAAATTGCTTCTAGTTTTACAAAATTATTAAATCCTACAAAATATCCTTCTTTAATTTTTTTCTTATTTATCTTTTATTAACAAAAAATAAATTTTTGTGTTACTGACATGACACAATTTGCTATTAAAAAATTTATTTTATAATTTTTTTCCTGAAAGAAAAATTCTACTTCTAGTTTAAAATATAAAAAAAAAATAAAAAAATATTTTAGTCTTATTTTTTGAAAATCGGGGAATGAAGTTTTTTTAAAGTACATATTTGAAAAATGCCACCAAAATCGGAGATAAGAGACAAAATTTGTGTGATCGCTTCGCATGGATCACAAATATATTTTTGGAAAAATCTAATCTACTTTGAAAATTTCAAATATGTCGGAATAAATCTAAAAGTACTCCAGTGTATTCACTAACAGAAAATATATTTTCTCTTCTACAAAAAATCCATCATAATTGTGTTGCGGGTTACTGTACATGTGGAGGACGTTTGTGTGATTACAGGTAAAAGGAAATGCGTCATATGGGACAGATAATGAAAAATTCAATAATATTGAAAAATATTAATGCAACACACAGCATAAAAAGTAAAACATAACAACAACACGACAGCAAACCCCCGAAAATACACGAACACACATGCAACACAATACATTTCATGCTGTTGTTGTTCTTGCTGTTGCCACTGAGTGGTGTGGACACAAAAATCATTGAAAGACAACAATCGGCTTAAAGCATTGGGTGGCAAATTGCTACCACTGCCGCCAGCACATTTCCGCATGTGGCAGCAAACATCAACACAGTGGTAATGGTGGCAGTGGTGGCAGTGGTGGCATCATGCAACACAGCACATATACTCACATATGCATGTTGTCATGTGTGTCCATACTTACACATATGTTTTTTTCGTCTTTTTCACCGTCGTTGTTTGTGTTGTCGGTTATAAGTCCATAAGTCCTTGCCACAGGAGGATTTTTCAGCAACGGGGGCACAAACTATTGTGCTCTATAATTACACTATTGTTAGTGAAGTATTCGATGTGTGTGTGGGTAACCACTGCACGAATGAAGAAGGTCCTTTTAAATGGACTCTCTCCCGTGTTGTAATGTCATTGCAAAGATTTGTGTCGTGTGTTTTTTGTGTTCTGTTTTTTTTTTCTCCTGAAAGAAAGGAAAACTTTTTTATTATTCGCATTTCCCCGTAATAACACATTTTGATTTTGAAAATATGTTTTCTGTTTTATTGTCACACAAACATTTTGTTCGCACTTTGTTCCCGTTAATAATAGATGGAGGGAAGAAGATTTCTAAATCTATTAAATTTATTACTTTTAAAGGGAGCATAATGTTATCAGAGTAAAATCAGTTACATTTATGATTCGATTTAAAAATAATCTAAAAGGAAGACCACTTTAATATTGTGAATCCCAAATGTCAATAACATCAATTAGCTATTCTGCCCTCCTATGAAAGAAAGTCACATCTCCATTTTAGTAGTTTTGAGATTTTAAATTTTTTATCTAGGTAAGAAATTGTAAATATAGCCGTTTTGTTTAACTCTTTTAAGCCAATTACAGTTGAAAATGTGTCCTATGAGTTTAACACAAATACCAGAAACTCATTCACGGTTCCGAATCTGCCCTTATCTCAATTTTGGTATTTTGGCACTTGTGACTTTCTTTCGTAGGACGGTAGTATTGTCTTAGTAACACCTGCTGAATCGATTAAACTATGCCTACCAGACTGGATGATAAGACACATTTTGCAGAAAAAGTACGAAAATCAGCACCAACCAGTGACGCATTGTTGACAAACACTTGTGAATTTCTAAACACCAAATGCTACAATTTGGACGGAATTTTAGCATCATCAAGAAAATGAGCCTTCATCCGATCAATTTTTCAGTACATGGTCCAATGATGCAGCCAGTCCAACGTCCACACCAAACAGTGATTCGTTGTGGGTTCTCTGAACCACATATGCGCCAATTTTGCATATTGACATAGCCGCCGATAAGAAAATGAGCTTCATGAAAGCTGAACAGCCCAAAATCCACACCAAACATTGGCTTCTCAATGGACACGTGTGGGTTCTCTGAACCCCATATGCGGCAATTTTGCATATTGACATAGCCGCCGATAAGAAAATGAGCTTCATGAAAGCTGAACAGCCCTAAATCCACACCAAACAATGACGTTGTGGATGCATTGACTTCTCAATAGTCACGTGTGGGTTCTCTGAACGCCATATGCGGCAATTTTGCTGATTGGCATAGCCACCGAGATGAAAATGAGCTTCATGAAGGCTGAACTGAAAGCCGATCTCTTCTCGAAATTTGTCCACGTTAATTTTTTTTACAGTTTGCGTTAAGAGCTCACTACAGGGGTCTTCCCAGCGCGTTAGAAGGTTGCGAACATCCAGCCCATCACTAAAAATGGAATGAATGGAGAATATGTTTAAGCACCATTTTGTGAGGTATTTAGAGACCAATGACTTACTTAATGATTGACAGTATGGATTCCGTACGAATCTATCATCACGGGGACATGATGACGCTGCTGTCCGAAAAGTGGAATCGATCCGTCCACCAGTTTGGTGAGAAGTAAGGACATTGATATAGATATCTCCAAGGCCTTTGATATAGACTTGCACGTCGCACTCATATCAAAGCTCATCGCTTTTGGCGATTTATATCGAGCTTCCTCAGAGATCGCACTATACGTGTTGTTGTAGATGGGTTCTCATCCGACGATCATAGGTTAACCGCAGGAGTACCTCAGGGCTCTGCCCTTTCCCCCTCCCTTTTTATACTCTCACTCTACAGAGTAGGAGGGTATATATCATTTGGGACAGAAAAAAATTGTAACGCATTGAAGGAGTGACTTAAGACCCTAAGTATGTTTGAACCAAATCCGTTTCACGACTTTTTAAGCTGTTTGAGCCATGTCCGTGCGTCTGGGTGGCTGGTGTACACGATAACTCTCGAAAGGAGTTAAGGAATCAATTCAAACTTTGCACATGGTAATATTTTTCCCAAACTTAGTTTAAGTTCGAAGATGGACGAAAATGTCACGCCCCTTCTGGTACCTCCCACACAAATAGCCCATATTCCAATGTTAAATAAAAAAATATAACTTCCACACGGATAATCGGAATCAGCTATATTTTTGTATTCGATAATGTTTTTATAATCACATAAGTGAACTAAATATGACGGGTTTTGCCACATGACAAAGTGAACTTCCATACGGGTAGTCAAAATCAGTTGCAATTTGACATTTGAAAATGCTTTCATAATCTCATTAAACATAAAAAATATTTATGTTTTAGCCACGCCCCTTCTAGTACCTCCCTCACAATAGTCTCTAACCTAGATACCTGAAATCCATTATGACTTGATATTTGATCATGTTTTTACAATTATTTACGAATGTGGGTCGAATTACCACACACTTCCAGGACATCCACATAATCCGGGACTAAGTAAAATGTAAGTCCTTACTTACACAAGTTCTCTGAGGGTGAGTAAGTCAGTTTAACCGACTTGGAATATAATAATAATATAATTTTTTATTCTTGTCTCAGAATAACTCATTGATGGTTTTTGGACGTTTACATTTATTTTTTGTGGTTTTTCAAAGTGATAGGTAAAAATCATATTTCTTGGAAACATTTTGTCAAATATGTTATGAAAAATATGTATGTAAATAGAAGGAATCAACCTTTCAAATGATTCACTTTTTTTTACAAAAATGAGCGCTTCAACGCCAATTTCCTTCCGATGTTCATCATTTAGGCATCATGTGAAAGGCAGCTATTTATTTTTTACAAAATACTACCACCAAATACGAAAAAGTAGTCACTGAATTGTAATCCTTGAATCAATAATATATATCTTATAGGGTCTCAGGTCGATATTTCGTGCTACAAACGGAATGACAAAGTTAGTATGCCCCCATACTGCAGGTGCTGGGTATAAATATATTTTAAATTCCGATATATCTGGGCCTAGAAATTATGATAAGGGAAAAAGTTAGCCAAATACGAAAAAGTAGTCACTACGAAAAAAAATACTATAATATAATTATAAATACTAATACTATAACGTTCAATAATTCGGCCAATAGTTACTCTAAGACAAGAATCAAAATTTATATTGATAGTGCTTTCAATAGTCTATTATTTCAAAAAATTACACGAGGAAATATGATTTTTGGGGGTGTTTTAAGGAGCGTTTATCTCGCAGACGGCTCGATCTAGGAAAGAAGTATTTTGCAAATCACCATTAAACAATCCAAACTTTACTTTTGTGGGGTGACTGGAAATTGTTTTATATTTTATAGACCGCGCCCCAGCCTAATATATAAGGAATCCAATTAACAAACCAAATAAAACAGCAGTGGTATAATTAGGGCTAACTATTTCTATTGTCGTTCTCTTTAATTTTTATCAAAATTCAAGGAACAATTATTATTATTTAATAATAAACTAGTAAGCCCAAGGCGAACAGGCCTATAATACTGCATTAAACACAATCATTACAATTTAACTTTAAAACGGCGATTAATATTTCACAAAGCCTCCTTGTTGAAGTGTTACCATATCTAGCAATTAAGAAACATAAAAATAATGAGAGTTCATTATTCGTAACTATGCTAGCATTATCCATTGAAGTTAACGTGGAAAAGCTATGCGGACAAACTAAACTATTGGGTAAACCTCTGCAAGAATATCGTCCGCCACACGCACTTTTGAAGAAAAAAGAAAACAATAAACTATAACTCCCTTATAAAACGCACTTCATTCTCACTTCCATTCGCACAATAACACACATACACACACTTTTCTTCCTCTCAATAAAGCCGTATAATATTACGGTAGCCGTAATTTTCTGCGTCATTTAATTAAGCTGTTTCAACGCCTTTGTGCGTTTATGAAGAACGAGGGATATAAAACGATTTTTCAAGGTTCAAACTTACTTTCTGTAGGGTGAAATCTATGTGACGTAATAGATTTGTGTGTGTGAGTGTTTTGTGCATCAGAGAGTGGGAGTGTATTTATGTCAGTTGTCTATCAAAACATGTCCTTTTTGGCTGAACACATCACATCGTTAATAACAAATAGCTGTCAAATTAACATTGAGTGAATTAGCCGGTATTATCAGGGTCTGCGGTGGCATTGTTTAGGGTGAAGAGGGAAATGGTTGGGGTTGGAGGCTTATTAATTAATATTAAATCGTTTTAGCAAAGGTTGCTATAAAAATATTATGAGCTAACATATTTTAGGGGATTTCGGGAGCATTAACAAATTAACTAGGTATTATTTTTACGTAGATCTTCGCAGTTACTAGTTATAATATTATCTTTTGTTTGGAAATAATTATTCGAACTAATTTTAGTCGTGACATTTCATCTGCATTATAATAGCATTAACAACCATTTCAAGTTTCACCTCTAAAAAGTAAAATATGTATGAATAAAATAACTAAACTAAGGGAGGAAAACTTCAAATGGTTGTTAATGCCATTATAATACAGATGAAATGTGACGACTAAAATTAGTCCGAATAATTATTTTCAAACATAATATATGATAACAATAAATATAATAGCAAATATGATGAATAGGGTCCAAATAAGTATTTCAAATAATTTTTGAAACATTGCAGTCATGTGAAGGGACAAGAGGATGAAGAAATGAAAAAATTAAAAACGGCAATTCACTTAATTTTTCCCATAGTTTCACACAGGAAATGAGTGTATATCAACGGTCAAAGTTCCTGATGGTATACGACAATGGTGTTGGCCTTTGGGTACCATTCCAATGTATCGTGACATATTTCGTCATAAGGTATTCGTTAGCGTATCGCTATTTTTTTCTATTTCTTTTTATTTATTATCTCATCTATTTATTTATTTATCTTCACTCAAAGAAAAAATATTGTTGAAGTGATCATAATGGATGGGTATCATGCATGATTAGAGTTATAGTTGTAGCCAATCAGATAATAGTTATTTTGTTATGATCCAAAATAATCATACAATTGTCATTATGTGAACCCACTCAATTATAATAGTGACCTTAAATTACCATAATATGATGAACATGTAAACAATATATGTTCCCCGCAATCATATCGTGATCCTAAAGTCAACATAATTTGGTCCCCAGATAGCCATAATATGATTCTCCATCAATCATTAATCAACCATATTATGATTGATCCCAATTCAATCATAATATGATATTTACGTAATCATATTACGATCACCATACAAAAATATTATCTATTTATTTATATAAATATAAAAATCAATGTGTGTTTGTATGTTCCGTATATGACGCCAAACCGGTGGGCCGATTCAACTGCCCGATTTTACTGTAGCTATCCAGTGGACATAGGATGATTTCTGGGTTTTCTATGTCATGGTATGGCAAAGGGGCGTGATACTGCCCACACAAAATATACTTTAAAATTACCAATTAGTACACATTTTATCTTCAAGAGCATACTAAGTAGGGGAATAGGAAGGATGAACCCGTGCAACGACTGATTAAAAAGCTAGTGTTTAATAAATTGTTTTTTTTTAAATGCAAATACATATAATATACAATTATTAAGCTACTTTGAAATGATTATTAAAAAAGTAAAAAAGGCGTTAAGTTCGTGTATCGAATTGTGTATACCCTTCATCACGGAGATCATTCAATAGTATTACCGGTAGATTAGAGACTGTCGACTTTACATATAAATGTAGAACCGTATTAGGAACATTGTGGTATTATGTTTGCAAATTATTTTACTATTTCAAACTATAAGGCACACTTACAACCACTATTTTAAATAAATGTTGATGCTTCATTATTATAATATTACTAGCAATACCCGCTGCTTCGCACGCGAAAAAGTCAGTTATTTGTTATTAGTTTTATCCGTCTCTGTTTTTGGATAGTATTTATTTTATTTTCTTTTGGTGGATATAAATAAGTCTAAAATAGTAAGAAAACCTCCTATTAGATAGCACTCATGTACAGTCAAAGGAATGTGCTTGCCGATATGCACTATTATAGTAATTTTTATTATTTTCTACCCAGCATTGAACAAAAAATTACAACCACAGAGCCTTTTGTATCTTCAACCTCATATTTCTAGATATCCATATCTTTATAACGTTTTGCACCTCTTTTCCAAAAAATACACATTTTGAAAAATTACTATAGTTAACATGTGTTTTTGCTTTTCCTAAAAACATGTACTTTATTTGATACCACGTTTATCCCTTGTTGTCCCGTATCCTCCTTATAAGTACAATTTTTTTAATATCCATTTATGTTCCGCGTTTAGGTAATTTGACGCTAAATTTCACGTTTCTAGCTGTAATACTAAAGTTGGTACCATTTTCGTCCCTTTTTGTCCTGCTCGCCCTTAAAGGTACTCATTTAGAAAAATCCATTTATGTTGGAATTCTACGTTGTCAAAGGAATTTACACACCTAATTTCACGACTATAGCTGCAATATTTTAGTTGGTACTATTTTTATCCCGCTCCCCCCTATAAGTACAAATTTACAAAAAAATCTTTTTGTCCCGCCCGCCCCTTAAAAGTACAACTTTCGAAAAATCCAATTTTACTTCGTCTCTATATGGTCAGAAGAATTTACACACCGAATTTCACGATTCTAGTTGCAATACTTAAATTGGTACCATTTTTATCCCTTTTTGTCTCTTTTCTCCATTAAAAATACAATTTTCGAAAAATCCCTATTTGTAGCTCGTCTGCATGGTCATGCAAGGAACTCACCGAATTTCCGTTTAGTCAGGACGATGGTTCGATGTTTATCCCTTTTTGGGCCATTTTACCCCCTAAAAGTACGAATTTCGTAAAACCCTTTCTTAGTCGACTCTACGTCATATTTGGGAACTGCCCTGGAAATTTCATGACCCTGGCTTCTGCCGTTTGGTCTGGAGGCTGGTCAATGATAAGTCAGTCAGTAACGCAACTCTTTTGTATATACAGTGGTGGCCACGAGTTTAGCACACTCCATATGTGTGGTTTATAATAGCAAATAATTTGTACTGATAATGAACTCTGCGCAAAATATTTGTTTTTAGTGTTGCTTATGGTGTGATCAGTAAGCCCAATAATTTTTTTTTTTCATATTTTAAGGCAGAAAGCCATTTTCTCGTACTCTCATTTTTTTGCAAGTAATTCGTAATCTGGGCTGGACACAAATTTGACACATTTGATAAAAGTTGTTATTTTGTGTCTTTTTTGCGTTTAAATTAATTAATTGGTATGTATGGGTATTTTTTACTCAAATGGAAGTTATTATTTAACAAAATTTATAATTAGACATTGCTAAAGGAAATTAGTGCATTGAGGCGCAGCGTCAGGTTATTATGCAATTGAACGACAGTGGAAGTACCGCTGGGGATATTGCAAACATTATAAATTGATCCAGACAGATTGTGTGCAATATACTAAGCCATATTGGCACTTATGGGAGCTTCAAAAATGTCGCACAATGTCCTACGCCGAGACAAGCTCAACTGTGATTCAGAGAGACCTGAAGCATTAGCATTTCCTCAAGAACCATAAGAAGAAGAACCAATGAAAAGAAATTACTTTGATGTATTGTTCAACATAAGCCAGACGTATCAAAAAATTACTTACAGTGTTTAATTTCATTTACTCAGGAGCATTTAGAAAAATCCAAGATTTTTGGCAAAATATCGCCTGGATTAGCGAATCGAACACATGTCGGTTCGGATCTAATAGAAAACAATACGAATTGTGCCCTCCAAACATGCAGCCGAAGTGAAAATATGAGACAGTAAAGCTTGTTGGCGAAAATCTGATGGTGTATACTGCGTTTTCTGGACAAGGCGTTGGTCCGATCCATTAGTGCATCGATTTTGTGTATCGGACCAACGCCGTGTCCGCCAACAAGCTTTACTGTCTCATATTTACAAAAATCTACTTGTTGATACTATGATAACATATTCAGATAAAAACATACCAATTTATGCACGACAACCAACCAAAACACACTTAACGCCAGTGAAGAGCTGATTGGAGCTGAACAGAATAGATTTTTAAAAATGGTGGAGAACAGTCATCGGATCTCAATCCTATTGATAATCTATGGAATGGACTTTAACATCATATTATAGTCTCTAGTGGAGAGTATGTTCAGAAGACGTACAGCTATTACTCAAAATAGTGGTTATCCAACCAAATATTAAGTTTATAATAAAATGTATTGGTTAGTTCAGTTTTTTTTTTCTGAACCAACACTCAGGGCATGTCCCCTATAAATGCAGTGCATTGCGTTGGCAAAAGGAAGATAAGGGTTAGGGAGGAGGGAAAGGGAGAAGTATTTGTTGACATCTGTGTTGAATCTCAGGATGTCATAATTGGCGGGAAAGATATTTGCCGTAAGTCGATTCCACATACGAGTTGCGCGAGCAAAGAACGAATTCATTCTGTAATGTGTAGTGCGGCCAGCTGTCCAATCGGCAACAAATGGGTGAGAGTTCCTTGAAAGTCGCGTATTTCTACCGAACGTCCTCACGTCCGGTATGAAATCACGAATATCCGAGGAACAAACACCATAAAAGTATCGATAAAACAGCGACACACATCCCACATTACGACGATGTTCAAGGGAGACAACAGAATTGGATATCCTGCTGTCACCTATCAAAATCATCGCCCTCCTCTGAACACGGTCAAGTAGCTCCAAGGAAGATCTTGGAGTACCCGACCATATATGTGAGTTGTATTCCATCTTAGGTCTGATGTACGTAATGTAGATAAGATCGGAGGGAGTAAATAATTTCCTACACCGCTTTAAAAAGCCAAGACACTAGAATGCTTCTTTCGACACATCAAATACATGTTTTGTCCAACGAACATCGCAATGTATTTTCATGCCCAGAACATCAAGAGTGTCCGATTGCTCTGAGACAACAAGGAGCACTGGGTCTTACGTGCATTAAAATCCACTCTATTCACCTGACCCCATTTGGAAATGACCAGTAAATCTTGGCTGAGTGACTCGTCCATCAATCGCCTTTTGTCATCAATTTCTTGACGACTTGGTCTATGATCGAATGAGTATGAATGACAGAGGTTGCTGTCATCCGCGAATGAATAGATTGGATTTGTAGTCCGATCCAAGAGGTCATCGATGAAAATAAGAAAAAGGGAAGGGGAAAGGACAGAAACCTGTGGTTAACCTATGCTCGTCGGATGAGAACCCATCTATAACAACTCGTATAGTGCGATCTCTGATGAAGTTCGATATAAATCGAGAGAAGTCACTACCAACACCAAAAGCAATGAGCTTTGATATGAGTGCGCCGTGCAAACTGTATCAAAGGCCTTGGAGATATCTAGAGCAACGACCTTACTCTCACCAAACTGGTGAATGGAACGAAGATCGATTCCTACGGAAGCCATACTGTCGATCATTAAGTAAGTCATTAGTCTCTAAATACCTCATAAGATGGTGATTCACCATACTCTCCATTACCTTCGAGAGCGCTGAGCAAATCGCGATCGGTCGATAGTTAGCAGGGTTATTAGCCTCACCTTTTTTAGGGATGAGCTGTATGTTCGCAATCTTCCAACGCGCTGGGAAGACCCCTGCACAATATGCAAGGTTGAAAAGGTTGCGAAGTGGACGGGCTAGCGTCGAGGAGCACTTACATAGGACAAGTGCTGAAATACCATCCGGGCCTGGAGATTTATTTACGTCGAGATTTGCAAGAACCCGATTAACTCCACGTGTTCGAAAAAATATTTGAGGCATGGAACTACATACATTTTCGATCACGAGGAGTGGTTGATTACTTTCCGGCAAGGATGAATTCCTTGCAAACATTTCAGCCAATAGGTTAGCTTTGGCAACCGGGTTAGTGAATATTTGATCATCTTTAACAAGAGTTGGGATAGATGAGGAGTTATCCTTTACTCTTCTTACAAATGACCAAAAGCTCTTACCTCCCCTAGGAGAAGAAAGAACTTTGGCACGAAGACGTTGTTCGCGTAGAAACTTTTCACGTCTAAGTACCTTGGCACACATGGTTCTTGTCTGCTTGCGTAGCAGATCAGTGCTGGCATTTTTATTTAAACGCCATTTTCTGAACGCTTTCTCTTTGGATCTGACAGCAGTCCTGCATGTCTGGTTAAACCGTACGTAATATTTTAGAAAATATGCCGGGCATAAAACATAAAAAGAAGTTGAAATATTTGCTTTATAAAGTTACATGTGGTGAATGTGCTAAATTCGTGGCCACCACTGTAAATGTTTGATTGGTAGTATTTTTATCGTCCATCGCATCATTTTCCACCCAAAAAGTACAAATTTAGAAAAAACATTGTTTGTTTCGTGTCTACACAATCAGATGAATTTCATGATTTCGACTTCAGCGTTTTGGTTGGCACCATTCTTATTCCTCTTTTCCAATTGTATCCCTAAAAGTATGGTACCATTTTTATCCCCATTTGTGCCATATCAAAACTTTTATTTAATTTCTGGTGCTTTCACGCTACAGGAGGAACATATGCAACAAATTTCAAGTGTATATAAAGCAGAAATTTTCAAAAAAAAATGTTTTAATAATCTAAATATATGGGGTATTTTAAGTCCTTGTTAGAGGCAATTTTTTCCCTCTGGGCTAGCGTTTTTCAACAGACGGTCATGGCAAAATCGTCTTACAATTTTACAAGGATACACAATATATACATTATAGGGTGTCCGTTGAATATTTCAAAAAAAAGTAAAAAATATAATTCAATTCAATAGGAATAGGAGTACTTATTCCGTATATTCTCGTACAGATGACGCTGATCAACTGAGTATTTATGGATGTCATTACTGTTTCTCCAGAAATCGTAACCGTTCCACCATTGTCCAGTTTTATTGTCCGCAATAAGAATATTCTGCAATAGAAATCAAACAACAAAATGAAAAGATAGCAAATTGTAAATGAGTACCTTAGAATAACCTTCTTCTTTGTCGACTCTTTTGGAAGTTGTTTAAAAGAACTTCCTCAAGCGTGAAAATGCACATTTTGATTTTGAGATGTGATTAAATGTGCTTCCTACGGAAGTACTTCCAATTTGTTTGCTGGTTAGTGTTCGGCAACGGATTTTGATTCTGAAAGATAATTTAGAAAAATAAACTATTAAACGCTGTGAAAATGCTTTTTTACAGATCATGTACCGCATCTGCGTCCGCCAAATCGTCATTTATGTATTCCATTGAATCAAACTCCAACAATGTATATCCTGAGACCCTCCAGTCTCACGAGACAGTGTCTCCAATACGTCAATTCAAAAAACGAGCACAATATGTGGCTTTTAAAGCGGCAAAAGTCAAATCGGGAGCGACATTTGTATGGGGGCTATATCTAAATCTGAACCGATCTTACCCAATTTCTGCATAGTGTTTCTAGTTGGATTATAAGACGTTGTCCCAAATTTAAAGAAAATCGGGTACAATATATGGTTTTTAGAGCGCAAAATTCAAATCGGGAGCGACATTTGTATGGGGCCTATATCTAAATCTGAACCGATCTAGCCCGCTTTAGCCACAGGTGTTTCTAGTTAGATTATAAGATGTTGTGCCAAATTTAAAGAAAATCGATTAGAATATGTGGCATTTAAAGCGGAAAAAGTCAAATCGGGAGCGACATTTATATGGGGGATATATCTAAATCTGAACCGATCTTACCCAATTTCTGCATAGGTGTTTCTAGTAATATTATAAGATGTTGTGCCAAATTTAAAGAAAATCGAGTACAATATGTGGTTTCTACAGAGGAAAATGTCAAATCGGGAACGACATTTGTATGGGGGCTATATCTAAATCTGAACCGATTTGACCTATTTTCACCATAGATGTTCTTAGTTTAAATATAAGATGTTTTGCCAAATCTGCAGACAATCTGATACAATATGTGGTTTCTAGAGCGCAAAAAGTCAAATCGGGAGCGAAATTTGTATGGGAGCTATATATAAATCTGAACCGATCTGACCGATATTCACCATGGGTGTTTCTAGTGGAAATATAAGATGTTTTACCAAATCTGAAGACAATCTGATAATTTATGTGGTCTCTAGAGCGGAAAAAGTCAAATCGGGAGAGAAATTTGTATGGGAGCTATATATAAATCTGAACCGATCTGACCGATATTCACCATGGGTGGTTCTAGTGGAAATATAAGATGTTTTACCAAATCTGAAGACAATCTGATCCATTATGTGGTTTCTAGAGCGGAAAAAGTCAAATCGGGAGCGAAATTTGTATGGGAGCTATATATAAATCTGAACCGATCTGTCCGATATTCACCAAGGAAGTTTCAAGTGGGAATATAAGATGTTTTGCCAATTTTAAAGAAAATCTGTTGTAATATGTGGTATCTAGAGTGAAAAGAGTCAAATCGGGAGTGAAATTCGTATGGGGGCTATATCTAAATCTGAACCGATTTTCTTCAAATTAAATAGCGTTCGTCCTTATCCCGAAAAACATCGTTGTGCAAAGTTTCATTTGCTTCTGTCTACAATTGCGACCTGTATCGTGATTACAATAATAGATGGACGGACGGACGGACGGACGGACGGACGGACGGACGGACGGACAGACAGACGGACATTGCTAAATCGACTCAGAAAGTGATTCTAAGACGATCGGTATAATTAACAATGGGTCTATCTCGTTTCCTTTTGGGTGTTACAAACAAATGCACAAAGACATAATACTCTCGTGGAGTGTATAATAAATAATCTTCTATTTATAGTTTCAAAAAGCTTGAATACCATAAATATTGGTAGATAGTGTATTTGTATTTCCATTCTATTTTAATTCCAAAAGTACAAATTTTGAAAATCCATTATTAGACGTACATAGTGCAAATAACCTAACTTCATGATTCAACCAATTTTTGCCGTAAAAGAAAAAGTACGAATTTGGAAAAAAAACTTTTTATTTTGCGTGTCTATGCAGTCAGAGGAATGTATACACCGAATTCCATGATTCCAGCTGCGGCCATTTGGTTGGTACCATTTTTACCCCCTTAAGAGTACGACTATCTAAAATATCTTTATTTGACGTTTCTACCCAATTAGAAATTCATCATTCTAGCAGTAGTCGTTTAGTTAGTACTATTTTTATCCCTCTGTACCATTGTATCCCTTGAAAGTGCGAATTTCGAAAAATCCGTTTATTTTCCGTGTCTACGCAGTCAAAGGAATGTATACTCCGAATTTCATGACTCTAGCTGTGGTCATTTGGGTGGTACTATTTTTATCCCCTTATTCCGTTTTGACCCCAAAAAGTACAAATTTCGAAAAATCTGTTTATTTTAAGTGTCTACACAGTCATAGGAATGTATACACCGAATTTCATTATTCTAGGTGTAGCCGCATGGTTGGTACAATTTTTATTATCCCTCTGTATCCATTGAAAGTACGAATTTCGAAAAAACCTTTTATTTTCCATGTCTACGTAGTCAAAGGAATGTATACTCCGAATTTCATAACTCTAGCTGCGGTCATTTGGGTGGTACTATTTTTATCCCCTTTTTCCGTTTTCACCCCAAAAAGTACGAATTTCGAAAAATCCAGCCGTTTGGTTGGTACCATTTTTATCCCTCTATTCCCATTTTACCCCTTAAAAGTACTAATTTGGAAAAAATACTTTTATATTATGTATCTACTCAATTAGAGGAATGTACACACCGAATTTCGTGTTTCTAGCTGTTGTCGTTTAATATGTACCATTTTTATCCCTTTTTGCCCCATTTCTCCCCCTACAAAAAAGAATCACTTTATGGTGCACGTTTTTGTTATCGTGGGAATGCACATTCCCGATATCAAGTCATATTGAAAAAATATGCTTAAATATTAGGGATTATTGTGGGTATTTTTAGTCCTTGTGAGGGAAAAATTTTTCCCTTTGGGCCGATTTCGCCCCGTTTAAATCCCAACCGATCTACGACTATAAGACGCATTTATGGAAAATTTGAACGTTCTAGCTCCCTTTGTTTAAATGCTAGCGTGCTTTCAACAGACGGACAGACGGACGGACATGGCTAGATTGTCTTAGAATTTTATGACGATCAAGAATATATATACTTTATAGGGTCTCAGGTCGATATTTCAAGGTGTTACAAATGGAATGACAAAGTTAGTATACCCCCATCCTGGAGGTGGAGGGTATAAAAATTTTTCAATTTTTTGTGCGATTTTTAATATTGAAAATTATTTGTACTATTTATTTTTTTGCATAATTTCCTTTTTGGTAATTTTTATTTTTGATCTATTTTTCTATTTGGGCCATTTCATTTTTGTACGATTTTTCATATTGCCAAAATTGGGATAAGTGTTCAAATGTTTTCGAAATAAAGAATAAGATTTAATGTTTTTGATATCTATGAAATCTATGAGATTTCTCCTCTGCGGAATTAAACTCATTTTTCATAACTTACAATAGAATTATTCTATTTTATTTCAATTGGTTTCTTAAGCTAAAATCATCTAAAACATTGATACAATGTTTATCCTCTTACAACTACTTAACTACTTCTAATATAATATAAATATCCTAATCCTATAGTTTAACGTCTTTTAACTCTGGCATCCAAGACAAAACAGGACACTACACTGTTGTCTTTGCTGTCCAGCAGGGATACCTCAATTTTTGTCGGAACTTCCGGTTGATGTTCTGCTATTGGCAGCGACAAGTGATAGGTGACATCTTCTTCCTCATACAGAGGACAATAGGCGCCAAACATTAGATTTTGACAGACATCACTACGTTCCTCTTCCAGTTCATAGGGTATCTGAACACCCAGAGTAGTCAATTGGACTTCGGCTCTCAAATGAGTCATACTATTGCGATTGGCCACAAACTGAATTACCATGTGGGTATCGTAGCCTTTCCAAAGATCACAAGGCATTTCCGCGCAGCTGTCCACTTGAACTGATAAAGGTAGTTGTTCATCATGGCCACCTAAATGGGAGATAAATCGAAATAATTATTAATATTAATTAACTAATTGAAATTAGTGAAATTAAATAAAATATTTAGTAAAATTTGTGGGAACTCTCAACCTACATTTGCGAACAGGTGTTGTCGCCGCAATTCCTTGAGTCATTACCATCATGAAAATGGCCAAGGAGATTGTCAATACTTTCATAATTCCACACATATTTTTTTTTTTGATTTTTGCAAATTAATTTTAGATTATTTGAATGATTGCAATTTTCTTCTTTGAAGGTGTTCACTTTCTTTGATGGCTGTAGTGAATTTGAATTGATCCGCTGTGGATTGGAGACTATTTATACCCGACCTACGTTTCATTGTGAAGAAAGTACATTTGCACTTCACTTCTTGCCGGTCTAATCTAATCGTCTAAACCCATTAGCAATTGCTAAAAAGATTATAATTGTTTTCTGCGTCTGAACTAATTCTTATTTTGTTTACTCCGTCGATTATTTCTGAGATCTTTTATGCCCAGTCAGTCAGTGCCAGTAGTTCAACTCGCGTGCTGTTGTGCACTTCAGCGTTCACTTCAGTACTCATGGACTGACATATGGGTACATTCTGGGGACAACATTTATTTTTAGAATTCTGCGATAATGTTGGAAACGTTGTACATTTTAAATAATAGCTAATCGCATATATGAGTGTGGTCATTATTTTGTTGTATTCAAAAATATTGAAAATAATTGTGTTCTCAACTTCGTGATGATTTCAATCCGACAAAATATGCTCGAATTCATGTTCAGAATTTAGATTCATGGCTTCAGCTTCGAAATTTATTTTTCTAACAAAAACCATGTTCATTTGTATATTCAAAACCTCATTCGTTTCAACTGAAATATTTAGAACAAGAAAATCAAATTTGTAGACACAAATTCAAATCTTCACGAAACTCATAACTGAGGGTATATGTTAAGTCCCCGAAAATCAGTGCGACTTTGTCTAAATTCCTTCGCAGCAAATTATAGAAGTATTATGAAACGATTGAGAATTATATCATGTATTTCTTATGTGAAGTTAAAAAAAGATTTAAAATGAATCTATAAATTTTGCCTAGAAATTTGTTTCGTTTGAGGAAAAAAGATAATACAAATTTTAGATCTACGCGATGTTCAATTTTCCTAAATTTTCATTAATTTTTTGCAAAATTTCCTGAAACCATACACCGATTTAAAATAATCTAAGTTTGATATTCAAAACCATTTATTAGCGTATATGTTCTGGGGGAGTGGCAATAGGGTATCACATTGTCAAACTTTACCCTCTTTCTTTACCCCTACGTACAACGGCTTCTCTATCTCGCACCGGGTCAGCCTAATTTATTTACGACTATGACGTCACAGCGTCTTATCGCTTAACTTCAATGTTTCGGCCTCTTTTGATTAGACAGCACCAGGTGGCATACATTTAGCCGAGTACATCTGATCTGATTGAGTGCTCATGGACTCATGGGAATGTATTTTAGTACCACTGAATGTTATCAACTGAATGAGTTTAGTATTTGTTGTAATTTATATTAAAAAAACGTATTATGTTTCCGAAGGCCTGGTTACGGTTAAATGCATAATAGTGGAGTAGTTCAAGGGTCACTTTAGTAGCATTTCATTGAATGTGCCAATTGTTAGTGCAGATTAGTTTGAACGTCTGGAAGTGATATCGCAAACAACCAACAGACTTGTTAAATGCTTATTTTTGTTGTACCCAAACTAATAAAAATCCCCAAAATTTGCAATGGGGAAATAATCAATAAAGATGAAATTTTCTATAAGCATAATTAATTGAGTGTAACAATTGTTGCATAGGTAAATTGAATATGGATAAATTTTTGGTTTTAAATTTTTTACGAAAATCCGAATTTTTGTCGAAGGTGCTTTCAATATTTGCACTATAATTTTTGGAGTATAAGTCCGGTTATTCGTTAAGAAAAATGTAATTAAGAGGGCTACAAATTTTCGGCAAAAAATGGTTAAAAAATAGTTTTTGCTGTCACAACAAAAAAACAATAAAAAGTTAAAAAAAAATAAAAAAAATATTTTGTTTTTTTTTTATCATCTTAATGACGATTCAAAAATATATATCTATAAATAAATATAGACATTATATGACTCTTCTTCTTGTCGTATTTACACATAGGGTAACACCATCAGAAAAGAAAAATAAAGCAAAATAATTAGTTTTCTATTTTTAACGATGAAACATTAATTAAATAAAAAACATTATTCCACAAATGAGGTCATAACTTCTACATTCTCCCAAAGATATTTTTCAAATAGACCATGTTTATTCGTTAGAATTGTAGCTATTAAAAACAAGTAAGTAAGCTTCAGCCGGCTAAACCGACTTATATATACTCTCACTCTCAGAGAACATATATACGGAAGTTATAAGGAATTAAATTTTATGTAGGGCAGGATAATCAATGTGGAAGGTAATAGGAGTTTCGTGTCACATGGTCCCAGCTTACACATTTATAAAACAATTGTAAAACCATCAAATACAAACATCAACCTTACCTAGGATAGAGACAATTGTGTGGGAAGAAGGTTAGCGTAAATATTTTTATATTTAAAGTGATTATAAAAACATTTTCATATGTCAAATTGCAAATGATTTTGACTACCCGTATGGATGTTATAAGGGTGTGCCAATATTGCCCATATTCCATGCGAATGTAACCTCTATAAAAGCATTGCCAAATATCAAATTTCACAGTATTCCGATCTTCTGTATAGAAGTTATAACAGCTTTAATTTTATGTAGTTTAGGGTGATTTGTGTGGGAGGTACTAGAAGGGGCGTTGAAAAACCCGCCATATTTAGCACACTTAAAGTGATTATAAAAACTTTATAATATACCACAATATACCTGATTCCGAATATTCGTATGAAAGTTACAATGGTTTTAATTTAACATAGGAATATGGGCCATTTGTGTGGAGTTGTTAGAAGGGGCGTGGCAAATTCGCCCATCTTCGAACTGAAACTAAGTTTGGTAAAAATATTATCATGTGAGAGCCAGTCTGACGGACGGGCATGCATTGAAATAATTATCTTCATAATATTTATGATTTTGTCTTAACCTCCGTGAAATTTTTCATTAAAAAGTAGCCAAAGAAACACTTCATAAAATGTATGAAACATGTTTCATACGACAAAAATCAATGAAAAGTGTCATAGAATTGATACATTTCATTCATAGAAACTATGAAATGCAGTTCTTCATTCGATGAACTTTTCATTAATATGAAAATTATATTCATAGATTTGATTTCTGCTGGCTCAAGACCATTTTTCTTCTATATTTTATAGAATGCTCAGGTGGCTTCGCAGCCACCTTTCACAGGGTGGAAATCACGATAGTGGCAATGTGCAGCCAAGTAATAAATAACAACATGCCAATTATAAATGAGCCAGGAGACTATCCCAGTTCAAATCACATATTGATTACAGACCAAAATAAAACAAACGAAAAAACTGAAATTTTTCATAGATTTTATAAAGAAACTACATCAATTTTATGAAAAAGTTTCATAAATATTAATAATTTATAATGAAGTTTCCAATATATGGATAGATCTTTGATGTATGCTCAGAAAAATAGCATTCCTAAATCTGAGTATAATCTATACTACAATTTAGTTCAACAATTTTACTCTAGTTTAGTAAAAATACCCTTAAATGTAGGAAAACTAACAAAGTATGAGTAAAGTTCCTTTATTTCAAAAATCATAGTAAATAGTTCACTTGCTAGAAATAGGGTAATAAAAAATTCCTACAATTGAGTAAAATCATATTTGTGCGGAAGACAATTTCCAAGGTTTTAAGTAAGAAAAAAAAACTAAGAAATTTTTCGTATGGAAATTTTAACTAAAAATTATTTTTTTCTTAAAATTTTGTTAATGTGAAAATTTGAAATTTATGCCAAGCTCTTCATATGTTTAAGTATTAATGAACTTATAAAAAATCACTTCAAATTGTTTAGAAAATTCTTCAGTATTAATCTAAGAAGCAATTCTCGTTCGTTTGCAGATACTTATTTCTTAAATACTTCAAGTATTATTTTAAACAACGACTTCGAAGGCGCCTTCGTGCAATCATTGAGTAATAGCTCACCTCTTTATGACAGCGGTATCAGGAAACTTTTGAGCAATATTTCATATTGTCATTTTTATACCCTCCACCTCCAGGATGGGGGTATATTCACTTTGTCATTCCGTTTGTAACACCTTGAAATATTCATCGGAGACCCCATAAAGTATATATATTCTGGGTCGTGGTAAAATTCTAAGACGATATAGCCATGTCCGTCTGTCCGTCTGTCCGTCTGTCTGTTGAAAGCACGATAGCGGCCTAACGAAATGAGCTAGGAGGTTCAAATTTTTCCTAAATGTGTCTTATGGTTGTAGATCGGTTGGTATTGAAAGTGGACGAAATCGGCCCAGAGGGAAAAATTTTTCCCTCACAAGGACTGAAAATACCCCTAATATTTAGAGTATTTCAGCATGTTTCATGTTGTATTTAGTTGATATTTGCAATGCTCATTCCCTCTATAGCATAAAAGGGCACCATAGAGTGATTTTTATTTGCAGGGGGCGAAATGGGACAAAAAGGGATAAAAATGGTACCTATCAAACGACAACAGATAGAAACACGAAATTTGGCGTGTACATTCCTCTAATAGAGTAGATACGTAATATAAAAGTATTTTTTCTAAATTCGTACTTTTAAGGTGTTAAATGGGGATAGAGGGATAAAAATAGTACCAACCTAACGGCTGCACCTAGAATAATGAAATTCGATATATACATTCCTCTGATTGCGTAGACACGTAAAATAAAAGAACTTTCCAAAATTCGTACTTTTTGGGGTTCAAATGGAAAAAGGGGATAAAAATAGTACCTACCAAATGACAGCAGCTAGAATCAGGAATTTCGGAGTATACATTCCTCTGACTGCGTAGACACGAAAAATAAAACGTTTTTGCCAAATTTGTACTTTCAAGGGATACAATGGCTACAGGGGATAAAAATAGTACCAACTAAACGAATACAGCTAGAATGATGAAATTCAGTGAGCACGTCTGCGTGAGTACTATTGTGTAGATACGTAAAATAAAGAGATAGTCGTACTCTTGAGGAGGCAAAATTGGAAAAAGGGGATAAAAATGGTACCAACAAAATGGCCGCTGATAGAATCATGGAATTCGGTGTATACATTCCTCTGACTGCATACCCACGTAAAATATTTTTTTTCCAAGTTCGTACTTTATATTGTTGCTTTTACGACAAAAAATGGTAGAATCATGAAGTTGTCTTATACTGCGTACGTGAGAGATAAGGTATTTTCAAAATTTATACTTTTGAAATTAAAATAGGATGGAAATACAACCAACCAAACGACTGTAGCTGAAAGTACACTCTCTATCCCCCAATATTTAGGGTATTTATGATTGCTCCCTTATATTTACTTTATGAATTGAAGTATCCATTATATATATAGTATACAAATATTGGTAACCTTGGCTTATTAATTAAATTTCTTATTTTCATACAGTTAAAATTTGTTGCGGACATTCCTCTTGTAGCTTGGAAGCACCACAAAGAAAATAAAAGTTTTAGCGGGCGAAATGGGACAAAAAGGGATAAAATATGGTACCAATGATACGACAACAGCTAGAAGAATCATGAAATTCCTCTAATTTCATAGACACGTAAAATAGAGGGATTTTTCGAAATTCGTACTTTTAAGGGATATAATTAAAAAGAGGGATAAAAATTGAACCTACCAAACCGCTGAAGTTGAAATCATGAAATTCGGTGTCTACATTCTGACTATGAAGACTCGAAAAAGGTTTTTTTTCGAAATTTGTACTTTTGGGCGGAGAATGGGGCGAATGGGGATATCTTTAAAATTTATACTTTTCTTATCACTTTGTCTGTATCTGAAAATGCTTCTTTCTAATGGCGACTGACAATCGCCTAATATTTAGGCATGTTCACTTTCACAATTTCAACATTTTATTATATATAGTAGTCGATTTTAAACAGTGCGCATAAGTATACATTATAGTTTGAAATACTAATCAAATATAGTAATGTGCATAAACATATCACAATTTTCGTAATATGGTACTGTACATCTATGTCGGCATCCTTTAATCTGCTGGTAATACTGTGGAATGCATTCCGTGGTGGAGGGTATATAAGATTCGGCCCGGCCGAACTTAACGCCTTCTTACTTGTTTGTATTAGTTTTGCATACTCTGAAGCAAAATCAGTTGTTTGAAATATTTTTAGTTAAATTGAACTTATTTTAAGTTCACTTTTTTCCATGTAAAAAGTAATATTTTCTTCAGTTTATGTAAGAAAAATTATATGCAAAATTATCCTCTGTTTAAGTAAAGTTTTAGGAAAATTTTACTTAGATTTAGTGAAAATTTACTTGGTTTGATAAAAATTTACTTGGTTTCAGGAAAAGTTCAACAAAATTTTACTTTAATTTAGTAAAAATTTACTTGGTTTCATGAAATATTTACTTAGTTTTAGGAAAATTTCAGCAAAATTTTACTTATATTGAGTAATAATGTTCAGGTTCAAAGCATGTACTACTTTCAAGGAAAAATTTGAACTTGATATGAGGAAATATTGCCTCATCCATTTACGAACTTCAATTTTCCTAAATTTTAGTTAATTTTTATTCATTACATGGTTCACTTTTACTGAGTGTAAATCAGTGTACCAACTTATGTCAGAGTTAATAGAGGAGAAATGAGAATTGCTAGCATTCAACCGAATAAGTCGACAATATGTTATGAAAAATTTCATTAAAACTATGAAATCCTTCATTATATTTATGAAGATATTTATAACATAAATTTTTTATTGGTCACGACATATTTCATAATCTTTATGAATTGTTTATTTAATACAATTACTTCTTTCTTTGATCTTATGAAACTAAATTTCGCTAATTTAACAATTTTGTTTTATGAAATATGAAATTTTTATGAAACATTTCATTTTATTTATGAATTGTTCATACATATTAAGAAAAAATAATAAATAAATATTATGAAGGAAATTTATTTCAGTGTATGAAATGAAATAATCCAAAAAATGTGAATAATAATTAGGGATAATTTAATATTTAATTTTGTGAATTATTTCATAATAAAAATCTCCACATGAAATAAGGTCGAAAATCATTTTTAATTTAGAGCTTATTTCATTTGCTTACGAACGCTCCATGGGGGGATTTTTCCTATTCATTATTTCATAATGAAATATCCTCTAAAACATTGGGGATTTTCTTTTCTCATTCGGGAGTTGTTCAACTATTTTCGGCTTTATTTCTTCTTGGGTTTCATTAGGAGTTATTTTGCAGCGCAGCATAACCACATTCATATGTTGAGAGGGGGATTAGAGCATTTTTGCCGATCTCTTGAAAAATTCAACTCATTCCAGAAATGGGAGAAAATATTTTAGAAAAAGCAAACACAGTTTTATCTATCAAGTCTTGGTCATTTCTCCTCTCTGGGATGAATAAAGAAATGAGCTCGGTTTTCATAACATACATTAGAACTATTGATCTAATTTATTTCTGTTGGTTTCTTAAGCTAAAAGCATATAAAACATTGATACAATGTTTATCCACTAACAACTACTTAACTACTTATTAATTCTAAACATTAAGATCCTCTAATTTAACGCCTTTTAACTCTGGCATCCAAAACAAAACAGGACACTACACTGTTGTCCATGCTGTCCAGTAGGGATACCTCAATTTTTGTTGGAACTTCCGGTTGATGTTCTGTTATTGGCAGCGACAAATTATACGTGACATCTTCTTCCGCATACAGAGGACAATAGGCGCCAAACATTAGATTTTGGCAGATATCACTACGTTCCTCATCCAGTTCATAAGGTATCTGAACACCCAGAGTAGTCAATTGGACTTCAGCTCTCAGATGAGTCATACCATTGCGATTGGCCACAAACTGAATGAACATTTGGCTATCATAGCCTTTCCAAAGATCACAAGGCATTTCCGTGCAGCTGTCCACTTGAACTGATAGGGGTAATGGTGCATCATTGCCACCTAAATGGGAGATAAATGGAATAATAATTAATAACAATTAAATTAATTGATATTAGTATTGCGGGAACTCTCAACCTACATTTGCGAACAGGTGTTTCCGCCGCAATTCCTTGAATCATTATCATCACGAGGACGACCCGGGAGATTGTCAATACTTTCATATATCCACACATATTGGTTTTTTATTTTTGGAATTAAATTATTGAAATAATTTGTAATTGCTTCTGTGATTGCTGCAGTGAATTTGAGTTGATTCTCTGCAGAATTGTTATTATTTATATCCGACCTGCGAAAGTACATTTGCACTTGCCTTGACTAATCTAATCGACTAACACAATTGTGTAGGTGCTTTCTAAACAGATTGCAATCTTTTTTGCGCCTGCACTAATTGTTGTTTACTCCCTGGATTATTGATCCGGTTGTTTTTGGTCAGTCACCTGTAGTTCTCTCGTACGGGCGCCATATTTAGCGTTGTTCGGTTGAACGTTGTACTTGTGAGTACTTTCTGGGTGCAATAATTGGAAACGTAATACGGCTGTCTTATATCACCTGTATTAGGGTAGTTCTTATTTGACATTTTTCAGGTATGTCCGCTACTTTTGTTGACATCGCCAATAAAAATTAACAATATTTAGTCGAAATTATATTCACTTGATTTTTATCTAGTGGGCTATTTAACTGGAGATAATCTATGTATATAAAAGAGTTGCGTTACTGACTGACTTATCATTGATTAGCAACCAGACCAAACAGCTGAAGCCAGGGTCATGAAATTTTCAGGGTAGTTTCCAAATATGGAGACGCCGACTAAGAAAGGCTTTTACGAAATTCATACTTTTAGAGGGTAAAATGGGACAAAAAGGGATAAACATCGAACCTTCGTCCGGGCTAAATGACAGTAGCTTGAAACATGAAATTCGGCGTGTGCCTTGCACTTACCATGCAGATGAGCTACAAAAAAGAATTTTTCGAAATTTTAAGGGAGGAAAGAGACAAAAAGGGATAGAAATGGTACCAATTTAAGCAATGCAGCTATATTCGTGTTGATCGGTATTTACATTTCCCTGACAACGCATGCTTGCAACATAAATGGTACTTTTAAGGGCTGAGCGGCACAAAAAGGGATACAAATGGTACCAACTAAAGTATTGCAGCTAGAACCGTGAAATTCGGCGTGTACATTCCTCCGACCACGTAGACGCACAACATAAATGATTTTTTGGAATTTGTACTTTTAATGGACGAGCGGTACAAAAAGGGATAAAAATGGTACCAACTATTATAGCTAGAATCGTGAAATTTGGCATGTAAATTCCTCTCACCACATAGAAGCGCAATATAAATGCATTTTTGTACTTTTAAGGGCTGAACGGCACTAAAAGGGATATAAATGGTGCCAACTAAAGTATTGCAACTAGAATCGTGAAATTTGATATGTAAATTCCTATGACCACGTCGAAGCGCAGTCAAATGGATTTGTCGAAATTTGGACTTTTAAGGGATAAAATGGTGGGCTGTAAACGCGGAACATAAATGGATATTTCAAAATTTGTACTTATAAGGAGGACATTTGTACGTATAAGGGATAAACGTGGTACCAAATAAAGTACATGTTTTTAGGGGAAGCAAAAACACATGTTAGTGTGATTTTTCAAAATGTTAACTTTTCGGGAAAGAGGGTTATAAAGTGGCCGGCTACATCTAAAAAAAATGAGATCGAGGATATAAAAGGCTCTGCGGTTGCAATTTTTTTTTTGTTCAAAACTGGATAGAAAATCATAAACGTTATACATACGAAGGGAGTTCAGCTAAAACAGTACATAACTACAAACACATTCCTTTGACTGTGTAAGAGTGCTATCTAATAGAAAAGTATCCATATTACTTGGATTATAAGATATTGTGTCCAATTTAAAGAAAATCGGGTACAATATGTGGTTTCTAAAGCGAAAAAAGTCAAATCACGAGCAACGTTTGTATGGGGGCTATATCTAAATCTGAACCGATTTAGCTCACTTTAGTCACAGGTATTTCTAGTTAGATTATAAGGTGTTAAACCAAATTTGAAGAAAATCGGGTACATTATGTGGATTCTAGAGCGGAAAATGTCAAATCGGGGGCTATATCTAAATTTGAACTGATCTTACCCACTTTCTGCATAGATGTTTCTAGTTGGATTATAAGATGTTGTGCCAATTTTAAAGAAAATCGAAAAATTGATTAAAAAGTGATTCTAAGTCGATCGGTATAATTAACAATGGGTCTATCTCGCTTCCTTTTGGGTGTTACAAACAAATACACAATACTCTCGTGGAGTGTATAATTAGAAAAAATAATTCGAATCTCAAAAAAAAGATACTGAAATTTATTTAAAAAAAAAATATTTTTCATTTTTTTTCAGTTTTTTCGTTTGTATATTTTTGGTCTGTAATCAATATTTGATTTGAACTGGGATATTGTCCTGGCTCAAGACCATTTTGCATCTATATTTAATAGAATGCAAATTTATTTACAAATGGCATGGTGACATTTATTACTTGGCTGCAGACTACCACTATCATGATTTCCACCCCGTCTAAAGGTTTCGTTCAGGTGGCTTCGCAGAGACTTTTCAACTTCAAACCCGGCCTCTATAAGGAGATGATTCTCACAAACGAACGAGAAACACAACTCACTTGCCGAATTTGCGTCATTTTATTAAATTTTTGTTGCGAACGCCTATATTGACAAAGGGATCGACAGTAGTTTCTGAGATATGAGCAAAAAATTCAAAATACGCTAGGGTATTTAATTCTTTGAAATATTATACCGTACGAAATTTTTAAAAAAAGTCGTTACACTTGAACCGGATGATATTTATGAACCTATAGGAAAAATGTAGCTACTTGGCGCTTTTACTTTTTCATTTCCTTATCTGTTGCAGGATTACAAAGGATACAATTTTTCAAAAAATTATTTGAAATACTTCTTTGCACCTGACGATTACGGTAATAATGTCAAATTAAAGAGGAGAACATCTTTAGCAATCTTTACTGCAAATATCATGCTTCTGTATGTATTAGTTCAGTATTAAGACCTATTTCAAGTTTATCCCATAGTTTTTCTAGTTTATTCGTACCTTACTTTTCAAGAGACAAAACTTTAAATAGTTGTTAATACTAGACAAATACAGATAGAAGTTTGCAATTTAAAGTCTTTTTAGACAAAATACTCTTCTTTAATTTGCCATTTATATCGGTGTCATGGGGTGCGAATAAGTATTAAAAATAATTTTTGAAAAATGTTATCCTTTGGAACTTTGTAGTCCTTTTAAGTGACAACAGGATGAGAAAATGAAAAAAAAAAACTAGAAACGTCAATTAACTATATTTCACCTATAGTTTCAGATGTATATCATCTGGTTCAAGTGTAATATGCATTTTATTTTTTTCCAGTGTAAACAGTAATATCTATGATGAAAAATCAAAATAATAAATGGATAAATTCTTATAAAATTACAATGGATCATCTAGTTCTTCGTTCTTCATCGACAGACTTTATACCATTTCGCGAACTTCTTCGCCAAGTCCCTCTCAGTCGACCTCTACTTCGCGTTCCAAGCGAATTCCAGTCAAGGCTTGTTTTAGACTCCTTCGGTTGAAAGTAACGATTTTATAGCAAATATTTTCTTTCACAATGTAGCAGATGCTTACTTTCTGACTGTCACCACATCCTAGATCGGGAATAGGATATATATAAAAGAGTTGCGTTACTGACTGACTTATCATTGACTAGCCCCAGACCAAACGGCTGAAGCAAGGGTCATGAAATTTTCAGGGTAAAAAAATTTAGGGGGCAAAATGGCCCAAAAAGGGATAAACATCGAATCTTCGCCCTGACTAAACGGCAGTAGCTATAAACATGAAATTGGGTGAGTTCCTTGCAATGACCATGCAGAAGAGCTACAAATAGGGATTTTTCGAAATTTGTACTTTTAAGGCCTTAAAAGTACAAATTTCGAAAAATCCCTATTTGTAGCTCTTCCGCAGTAAAGTTGGATCTTTAGAAAATTGTACTTTTAAGAGTTGAACGGGACAAAAACGGATAAAAATGGTACCAACTAAAGTATTGCAGCTAGAATCTTGAAATTTGTTATGGAAGTTCTTCTGATCATGTAGAAACGCAGTAAAATTGAATTTTTCGAAATTTGTACTTATAAGAGGTGAGCAGGACAAAAAGGGATAAAAATAGTACCAACTAAATTATTATAGCAAGAATCCCGAATTTTGGTATGTTAATTCCTCTGATTCTCTCTATAAGCGCATTAAAATTGGATTTTTCAAAATTTGTACTTTTAAAGGTTACGAGGGTCAAAAAGGAATAATAATGGTACTAATTTAAGTACTGCAGCTATAGTCGTGAAATTTGGTGTGTCAATTCCTCTGACAACGTAGAAGAACAAATCCAAATTGATTTTTCGAAATTTGTACTTTTAAGGGGAGAGCGGGACATAAATGGTACCAACTTTAGGATTACAGCTAGAATCATGAAATTTAGTATTTAAATTCCTCTGACCATGTAGAAGCTCCATCAAAATTGATTTTTTTTTCGAATGAAAGGCTCTGCAGCTGTAATTTTTTGTTAAAAACTGGGTAGAAAATGATAATAAAATATATATACGAAGGGAGTTCAGCTAAAACAGTGCACATTGACAAGTACATTCCTTTGACTTTATATGAGAACAATGTTTCCAATTTACTATTTTAGAAAAGAAAATCAAATAAATACTATCCAGGCTTTTTCGCGTGCGAAGCAGCGGGTACTGCTAGTAGGATATATGTACCTCTTTCGGGTGGTGTGAACGATTGGCAACAATATCTTAAAGCATTATTTGACACTCTTGTGATAGTGAACGGCCACATAAACCGACCATGTACTGTCACTCAGCCATTATTCACTCAAACTTTATCAATTTCTAATCGTATATTAATTGAATTGTGATTTTAAAAACATAACCCGGAAACCGTTTAAAGCATACAATTAGGATGATGGCGAAACAATGAACTCGATGGAACTGAACTGTTCCCAAGAAGTAAAAAAGTGAATTTTAATTTGAGGAAACAAACCTTGCAACAGCAAAGCGCGTTCGTTTTACTAAGAAAACTTCTGTTGACACTACCGTAAAATATGCTAAAAAGATTTACTTTCAGAAAAAATAACATTAACGTCAATTTATATGCGAAAAACACTTTTACAATCACTTGACTTTTTAGAAAATGTATCAGCAACCAACCAACCAACCACCACCAGCAGACACCTTTACGGAAGGATAACATCCTTCCAAGGGGTTTAGCAACGGCACATTCAACCTTTAGAGAGAGAGACACACACACTAACCATCAATGTTGCCAGCTTGCAGCTCCACTTGAGTTGAAACTGTGTTGGTGGTGGTAGCACAAAAGTTCATCAATATTTTCCGCCTGCCATATTTTTACAATTTACACACTCACCCACACACACACATACGCAGCAAATCACAGTGAACTTGATAAAATGAACTGTTTTATATGCAAATTAGCCTATATTTTTGTAATTTAACAAGAATTTTTATTAGAAAATATTTAACATAAATTGATTTTCCCGCCTCGATGTTGGTTGCACACACACAACTGCTAATTTAGAAATTTTGGCTGTGATGGGACGATTTTGGATGATGTTCGTCATTCTTAAACACCCCGATTTTGAAGTGTTTTTTGTTCGTTTATTTTGTTTGGCTAATTTACATTTTTTAATTATGAATATTGCCAGAGTTTGGCTAATGCATCGTTGTAGAGGACTTGGGATGCCCTACATGTTCATAGTGGACAGAAAGAGGGCCGTCTTTTAAGTCAAATATAAGTTTTGTATAAATAAGTTCCGATCTCTCATTTAAGTAAATCTATATACAAATATGTCATGCCATGAATTTTTAATCTATTGCAAGTGATTTTTTAAAGAAAATTTTTATTGCTTAAAATGGAAAAATATCAAATTTGTTAATAGGACATTAAAAAAGTGGAGTATTTTTTATAATTTTTAATTTATAATTTAAGTCACACACACACTCTTTGTAATTTCCATGATAACATCAGTGTATGATGTTATATTTCATATGGAACCAAAAATATATTTATATATCCTCCACCATCGATTACATTCCACTGAGGCTGTCGATTTCCGTAGAAATGCGGTAATATTACAGGAAAATATAAATTTTGTATATAGGCAAACCAAAACAAATACAAATATTGAAAAAATAATTTTATAAATAAATATAATATTTTTATTACTTTAAATCACGCTTACCATACTTTTACCATGGTTACCATTACTTTTACATATCGAAATAATATTTCGAGTCAATTCAAAAAATAAATATTCTTATATATTTTTTTTCCAAAAAGCTTAAATACCATAAATATTGGTAGATAGTGGGTGATACAGTTGGTTGTCTTTCCATTTTTACTCCAAAAGTACAAATTTTGAAAATCCATTACCTCACGATTTTTGCCGTAAAAGTAAAAAGTACGAATTTGGAAAAATATTTTTATTTAGCGTGTCTAAACATTCAGAGGAATGTATACTAGAGCGTACCAGGTTACAAGTAAAAAAAAAAAGTTCGCCGTACACCTTCGAATATGAAGTATTATTGAAAGGTAGTTTCAAAAAAATTTTTTTTATTTTTTTATGCCGAACGTAGGGGTCGCGCTTTTACATTTTTCTATATAACTTCTGCATTTATAAACGGATTTTAAAGTGTGATACATCGATGTTTTTGTCCGATTTTTTTGTCTTTGAAGTCATTGAGCTCAAACATGATTCATGATTTTATGCGAGCTTTAATTTTCGATTATTAGAGTGGTACATTAGGGTAGTAGCAACTGAGAAATGATGGGTAAGTACCAGAAGGGGGTGCTTGAGCTCAATGACTTCAAAGACAAAAAAATCGGCCTCGTCGAGACAAAAACATCGATGTATCACACTTTAAAATCCGTTTATAAATACAAGTTATATAGAAAAATGTAAAAGCGCGACCCCTACGTTCGGCATAAAAAAATAAAAATTTTTTTTTTGAAACTACCTTTCAATAATACTTCATATTCGAAGGTGTACGGCGAACTTTTTTTTTGAGGTACGCCCTAATGTATACACCGAATATCGTGTTTCTAGCAGTTGTCGTTTGATAGGTATCAATTTTATCCCTTTTTGTCCAATTTCACCACCTTAAGAGTATCTTTATTTTACGTGTCTACGCAATTAGAGGGATGTAAAGGGTGATTTTTTAGCTATTATCTTTTTGGCAACACTGGTTTAAACAGCTGACGCACGTTTCGTGTTTTTTTTCACTGTCAAACATCTTCAGCTTGGTCTATAATTTAACCATGAATCTTTTAAACGAACAACGCTTGCAAATTATTGAATTTTACGATCAAAATGTGTGCTCTGTTAAGAAAGTTCATCGCGCGCTTCCATTTTATGGTCAGTTTAATCGACCCACTGAAGCGGCTATTCGGGCTATTGTGACTAAATTTCGCACCAAATTTACATTGTTGGACATTAAACCACCAAGACGCTTACGTAGAGTACGAACTGAAGAAAATATCGCAGCTGTATCGGCCAGGGTTAATGATGACGATCGATTCGTCGCCGTTCGCAGCAATTGGGCCTCTGGTACTCAAAAACGTGGAAATGCCAAAATTGGACTAAGCGAGTGGACCATTTGAGGCGCAGACAAGGTCAACATTTGCATGAAATAATCTTCAAACGTTAAATTATATGGACCGTACTATCGATTCAAATAAAGATTTCATGCATTTTTCTGAATTTTATGTGTTTTTTTTTTGAAAAACTTAAAAAAATCACCCTTTACAAACCGAATTTCATCATTCTAGCTGTTTAGTTGGTACTGTTTTTATCCCTCCGTACCCATTGTATCCCTTGAAAGTACGAATTTGAAAAAAACTTTTATTTTCCATGTCTACACAGTCAGAGGAATTTATACTCCGGTCATTTGGTTGGTACTATTTTTATCCCCTCTTTCCATTTTAACCCCAAAAAGTAGGAATTTGGAAAAATCCGTTTATTTTAGGTGTCTACGCAATCAGCTAATTTCATTATTCCATTCCGTTTGGTTGGTACCATTTTTATCCCCATATTCCCCTCTATTCCCATTTTACCCCTTAAAAGTGCGAATTTGGAAAAAATACTTTTATATTATATATCTACTCAATTAGAGGAATGTACACACCGAATATCGTGTTTCTAGCTGTTGTCGTTTGATAGGTATCATTTTTTATTCCTTTTTGTCTCATTTCACCCCCTACGAATAAGAATTACTTTTATAAATGGAATGCGCATACCCAATATCAAGTAAGTACAAACACGCATATTGAAAAAACAGGCTTAAATACTTTAAAATATTAGGGGTTATTATGGGTATTTTTAGTCCTTGTGAGGGAACATTTTTTCCATTTGGGCCGATTTCGCTCAGTTTCAATCCCAACCGATCTACGACTATGAGTCGCATTTATTGAACATTTGGACGTCCTAGCTCCTTTCGTTTAGATTCTATCGTGCTTCAACATGCAGACAGATGGACGGACGGACATGGCTAGTAGGGTGTCCAAAAAACCGGTTATTTTAGAAAGACGGTTTTCGGTTTAACCGAAAATTCGATTTTTTTAAAAACCGGTTTTCGGTTATAGTTTTTTTTACAAAACCGGTTATAACCGGTACGAAAGTACGAAAATATTTAAATTAAAATTTTTTATTACGAAAGTAAATACAGTTCATTTTTAGTAAAGGAACATTAAATAAGGATCTTCAATAGCATTTTTTACACACTCCACGAGAGTATTATGTCTTTGTGCATTTGTTTGTAACACCCAAAAGGAAGGGAGATAGACCCATTGTTAATTTTACCGATCGATATAGAATCACATTTTGAATCGATTTACCAATGTCCGTCTGTCTGTCCATCTATTATTGTAATCACGATACAGGTCGCAATTGTACACAGAACCAAATGAAACTTTGCACAACGAAGTTTTTCGAGATAAGGACGAACGCTATTTAATTTAAGAAAATCGGTTCAGATTTATATATAGCTCCCATACAAATTTCGGTCCCGATTTGATTTTTACCGCTCTAGAAACCTCAAATTGTATCAGATTATCTTCAGATTTGCCAAAACATCGTATGTTTCAACTAGAAACACCTGTGGTAAAAATGTGTTAGATCGGTTCAGATTTATGTATATATAGCTCCCATACAAATTTCGCTCCCGGATAGACTTTTTCCGCCCAGAAACCACGAATTTTCACCGAATTTCTTCACAGTGAGCATAACACGTTATATTTGAACAGGAAGAACTTATTGTAAAAGTTAGTCACTTTATTCCATGTTTGGATATAGCCCCGATACAAATATAATCCGATCTGGCAAATCGGACCAGATCATATTAGCCTATGATTAGGAAACATACAAAAATTCTTCCCGTTTTCACTTTTTTACCGAATTGAATTGTATTCGGATAGAAAGTGGAGTGTATCCCCGCCCGACTTTAGCCTTTCCTTACTTGTTTTTTGTTTGAGATCATTTTTATAAAATAATTCATATTATTACGTACAAAAACTTGAATAAAAAGTTTACGTAGAATCATTCTTATAATACTATCGCAATACCAGTGAAGTGAAGTTTTGTAAGCAATTTTTTTGTTTGTTTTTGATAAGACAGGCGACTGTCTTTCGCCATTTCGAGCAATTTTGTGGTTTTGATAATTCATTTGCAAATTCCTTTGTAACGGATTTTGATGAGTATTTCAATACGCCATCGTTTAACGGAACTTAAAAACAGCAAATGTGTATTCAATGTTTTTACTTTTCTTTCTTCCAGTCTCGCCATCAGCCTTTGGCACAAAACAAGGTCGTATGTGTCTTCTATCTTTTTTTAAACTGATGAATAAAAATGTATGCATTGCATCAGCTTCTATGAGTGTTGCTGAGTCCTTTGACAGTTCTTTAATTGCTAACACACAATGCAATGTTGTCTTATTTACCAGAAACCGGTTAACCGACACGAAAAACGCGGTTTCTGGGGGAACGAAATTTGTATGAGAGCTATATGTAAATCTGAACCGATGTGACCCGTTTTCACTAGTTGAAATATAAGATATTTTGCAAGACTTGAAGAAGATCTGTTAAAATATGTGGATTCTAGAGCGGAAAAATTCAAATTGGGAACGAAATTTGTATGGGAGCTATATATAAATTTGAACCGATTTAACACATTTTTACCACAGATGTTTCCAGAAATATAAGGTGTTTTGCGAATTTGGAATCTGTTGAAATATGTGGATTCTTGAGCGTAAAAATTCAAATTGGGAGCGAAATTTGTATGGAAGCTATATATAAATCTGAACCGATCTAACACAATTTTACCATAGATGATTTCAGTTGAAATATAAGTTTGTTTGCGAATTTAGAAGAAAATCTGACAAAATATGTGAATTCTAGAGCGGAAAAATTCAAATTGGGAGCGAAATTTGTATGGGAGCTATATATAAATCTGAACCGATCTAACACATTTTTACCACAGGTGTTTCCAGTTGAATTATAAGGTGTTTTGCGAATTTTGAAAAAAATCTTTTGAAATATGTGGTATATATAGTGAAGCAAATTGGGAATGAAATTCGTATGGGGGCTATATCTAAATCTGAACCGATTTTCTTCAAATTAAATAGCGTTCGTCCTTGCCCCGAAAAACTTCGTTGTGCAAAGTTTCGTTTAATTCTGACTACAATTGCGACCTGTATCGTGATTACAAGAATAGATGGACAGACGGACATTGCTAAATCGACTCAGAAAGTGTCCTTTTGGGTGTTACAAACAAATGCACAAAGACATAATACTCTCGTGGAGTGTATAAAAATGTGTGTTTAACCACACACCTATGGCTGTAGATATAGTGTGCATAGACAACTTTCAAACTTTCAAAAAGACATCTTTAAATTTGGATTTTTGACTTAGACCATAGTGGTATATCTGACACATAGCATCACTTGTCTGTATTTTACAAATCACTTAACAAAATAACTGTACGTACTGTGAGTGTAGTGTAGCCAAAAGCCATTACATGAATTTTTAATAAAATTTTAATTGATGGCCAATTGCTAAGGACACACAAATTTCACAAGTTAAGAGGGTGAAAATGAATTCCAATTTAATTAATATTGAAATATAATAAATGTTTGAAACACACATACTAACAAAATTAATATGAAATGCTGCTACTGTGTTCGTGTTGGAAATTGCCATAAAGAAGACTGCAATAATGCTATATTAAGCTGGGGCTGAAATAAACCAAATTGTATGTAAGTGAAGTGTGTCGTCATGTTGTGGTAATTAGTGTGAACGCACCACGGCAATCCAAGTCTAACTCTGGATAAAATCATCCGATTTCAATCTAACATGAAGTCTTAACACTAGGTCCCTTTATGTGAAAAGATATTTATAAATTGAGGACATATCTTGTATACAAAAATCGGATAACAAATTTATTGTTATTAGGCTTCACGAAGTGTCTGGATCGTCTTATGATTTTATAGGATCTTCGAGCTTGCAGATTACTCTAGTGGAGGGTCTACAAATAGTTACAACCGCTACCAAAAATGATTTTTGCCCACTGTAATATATTTAAATATAGCAACTTAATTCCTTGAACATGTTTCCGTTGTATGTCAGCAAAAAAAATAGTTTCGCACATAACTTGGACGTCAACCTGAACATTCCGCTGAAAAGGTGCGCGCATTAAATCGGTGAAGAAACGCACCTCGTCAAGCTTGAAACATGAGTTTTGCATTCACTTAATTGTGTTCGAAAGCCGAACAAACAAAATTAATTAAAAACGTCAAAACAAAGTCATTACAGAAATTTTTCTACACAAAAATGTTGTTCAAGTTTTCGTTGCAGCCTTTGCAAATTAAGTAAAAAACTCAAAGGACCTGTTTCCTTTGGACGGGACTACATTGTTCTCGCATGACAAGATATGCAAATTAATACAACACACAATAATTTGAGTGTTCACAAAACCATACCATACCGGGATCTGCTGACCAAACTGACCAAGTGAAATCCTTTGGTTTCCTTTCGTTTCAAGGTTGTTTGGGCACAAAATTCACCTATTTTCCTATGGCCATTTGGAAGGTGGCATAGACGGCAAAAAGGTACTACATGTCCAAAAGAGACATTATTAAAATAATTATGGTTGACTGCATTTGCGGATATTTTTGCTCACATATGTATGTGTGTGTGTGTGTTTGCGTGTGTGTAAACTCCTTTTAATTGTTACACTTTGACCGAGTTAAAGAAAACCCCAACCGCACCTCGTTGTTCATCAGAAAAAAAAGGACAATGGTTTGTACACGTGTGTAACCATTTCCATGTGTAAATACTTTAGGTGGATATCGTTCTGTGCTTTCACACAGTAGTACGTTAACCTTTAATTAAATTATCGTATTGCTATATAGATATTTGTTCAATAAATTTTCCGTGTTCTTACAAAATCTTTACAAAACATCTAAAAAAATGTTTTATTCTGCACCTTTTTTAGTGAGAAAATATAATTTATAGTAATAATAATAATTTTGTGTGAATATATGTAAATTCATATTGAGAAATATAAATCCATAATTAGAACATAGAAATTCATAACGAAAAATATAAATACAAAATGAGAAGATCCGAATTGATAATGAGAAAACATAAATTCATATTCAGAAAATATATATTCATAATGTGAAAATACAAATTCATAATGAGAATCAGTAAAACATATAATTGAAGCTATGTACATTAAGCTGGGTCGTGGTCCATACATAAGGAAAAACAATCTCCAGTTACCTCACGAAAACAAAGTTTGGATTGTTTAAATATGATTTGCTAAATATTTCGTTCCTGTATAAAGCCGTCTATGAGCTAAACGCTCTTGAAAACATTCCTAAAAATTATGTTTTTCCCGTGTAATTTCTTTACGTTTGTACAATATTTTTTTTTTCTGAATTAATGGGAAGCACTGAAAATATAAATTTTCATTCTTGTGTTAGAGTAACATATTGGTTATTGGACTTTTCTAATACAGTTGAACTTCGATTAACCGTGATGCTCGGGACCGGGCTAATCACGGATAACCGAAAATCACGGTTAAAAGAGGTAAAATTGTACATGTATAAATTTTATTATTTTTATTTATTTTTGACAAAAACATGTAAATCTGCGTCTATAAATAACTTATCATATCTCTAGGAATACATACATTTATTTAAAAAAATCTTTTATGGAAGTCTGTCTTATGCTTTTAGCTTTTGATTGTTCTTCCAACAAATGAAATACTTGGACAATTAAAGTTTTCTAAAACAACCTAACAAAATACTACTAGCCTTTATTGCCTGAGCCAATGTAGGCGTTTCGTCCGCATTTCCTCCATCTGATTCCTCGGAATTTGAATCAAGCTCATCTCCTTGGCTTTGGGTAACGGAGCGACATCAGAGTCGCACACCATCCACTTTTCGACAGCATCAATCGTACATCCAGACGGTATGGTTATATCTGTTTGTATCTTAACAAGGCTATTTGGAGCATCTTCATTACGAGATAGTAAGTTATTCCAAACTCTTTTTAAAACTTGTGGAGTTACAGAGTCCCACGAAGCTGCGGCTGCCCACAAAGCTGTCTTAATATTCAAAGATTTAACGAATTCACGTCTGTCATTAGCACCAACAAGTTTTTGAACGATCAGTTTACGGTAGTGACATTTGAAGCTCCGAATTACTCCTTGATCCATAGCCTGAATCAAGGACGTGCAGATTGGTGGGAGATATTTTACTGCAACGTTTTCAGATATCATAGCATTTACATCTGGATGTGCTGGACAGTTGTCTAATAGTAAAAGTATTTTACAGATATTTTTGAGACCGATGCGCCGTTGATGTTCCTTTGCTTCTGGTACAACATTTTGATTAAACCACTCCAGAAATAGCTGCTGTGTTACCCAAGCTTTCTTATTAGATTTATAAATCACAGGAAGGTGTTCAACGTTTTTTAAAGCTCTTGGATGGGCACTTTTTCCTATTATCATCAATTTACACTTGTGAGTTCCTGCAGCATTTGAACAAACTAGCACTGTGATTCTCTCCTTGGATTCCTTGTACCTTCAATAGAATATTCATTACCACTAGCCAAAGAACTCTGAGGCAAACACCTCCAAAATAGACTGGTTTCGTCTGCATTGTAGATCTGTTCAGTTGTAAGTTGTTCGTTTTTAATGATTTCATCCAAGTCGTCCACAAACATCGTAGCAGACTCATAATCAGCACACTCCCTTTCTCCCGTAGATTTCAGTCGACGGATTCCATGACGTTTTTTGAATTTATCCAACCAACCAAATGAATAAGTGCACTCTGAATTCATGTTTAACTTCAAATGGAACATTTTTGCCTTTTCGACAATCATTTCGCCTGAAGTTCAGAAGCAAATTTCAGTTTAAGTTCATACAATATCTCGATTTCAGTTAACTTACCTGAAATTGGAGTTCCCTTAAATCTTTCTTGCCGAAACCATTCATATGTTGCGAAATCAACTTTTGGATTTTCGGATGTTTTTAGTGTATATCTGTGTTTAAGGCCAAGCATTGAATCAGTATCGGAGCAAAACTTTAAAATCCGATCTTTGTTTTTTATTAAATCGGATACAGTTTGAATGCCAACTCCATATTTTTCAGACAACATTTTAAAAGGTACTTTACGTTTTGAGTATTCATTAATCAGCTCCATTTTTTCTTTAATTGAAAGAACCTTTCTTGCTCTTTTCGCGGATTTAGTTTTTGACGGTGGCATGATGTAAGGAAAACACGTCTTGACAGATCAAATTTCACACTGATGAATGAATATGAAATTTGATATGAAAATTACACTTTCATGAAAAAGGGGAATCACCGAATTTTAATATGAGAGATGTGTGTGTATTATACGAAAAAAACAAACAAGCAGTCACATGGACATGTGCATCACGGATAATAGAGGTAAATCACGGTTAATAGAGGTAAAAAATCAACCACTCAGTCGCAGCGCTATTTTTTGTACGTGCACCATAAAGTGATTCTTATTTGTAGGGGGTGAAATGGGACAAAAAGGGATAAAAATGGTACATATTAAACGACAACTGCTAGAAACACGAAATTCGGTGTGTACATTCCTCTAATTGAGTAGATACATAATATAAAAGTATTTTTTCAAAATTCGTACCTTTAAGGGATAAAATAGGAGTAGAGGGATAAAAATGGTACCAACCAAACGGCTACACCTGGAATAATGAAATTCGGTGTATACATTCCTCTGATTGCATAGACAAGTAAAATACACGGATTTTTCAAAATTCGTACTTTTTGGGGTTAAAATGACAAAAAGGGATTACAAATAGTACCAATCAAATGACCGCAGGTAGAGTCATGAAATTCGGAGTATACATTCCTCTGACTGTGTAGACACGGAAAATAAACTGATTTTTCGAAATTCGTACTTTTTGGGGTCAAAATAGAAAAAGGGGATACAAATAGTACCAACCAAATGACCGCAGCTAGAGTCATGAAATTCGGAGTATACATTCCTTTGACTACGTAGACCTGAAAAATAAAAGTTTTTTTCCAAATTCGTACTTTCAAGGGATGCAAAGGGTACGGAGGGATAAAAATGGCACCAACAAAACGGCTGTACCTAGAATAATGAAATTCGGTGTATACATTCCTCTGATTGCATAGACAAGTAAAATACACGGATTTTTTAAAATTCGTACTGTTTTAGGTTAAAATTAAAAAAAGGGATAAAAATAGTACCAATCAAATGACCGCAGCTAGAGTCATGAAATTCGTACTTTTTGGGGTTAAAATGGAAAAAGGGGATACAAATAGTACCAACAAAATGACCGCAGCTAGAGTCATGCAATTCGGAGTAAACATTCCTTTGACTACGTAGACATGAAAAATAAAAGTTTTTTTTCCAAATTCGTACGTTCAAGGGATACAATGGTACAGAGGGATAAAAATAGTACCAACTAATTTTTCTTTTACGACAAAAATTGGTTGAATCATGAAGTTAGGTTATTTTGCACTATGTACGTCTGATAATGGATTTTCAAAATTAGTACTTTTGGAATTATGGCATTTAAGCTTATTGAAAATATAAATATAAGAATATATATTTTTGGATTTGAAACAACTAATGGTTTGAAATAATTAAAATATTATATTTATTTATAAAATTATTTTTTCAATATTTGTATTTGTTTTGGTTTGGCTATATTAAAAAATTTATATTTTCCTGTAATATTACTGCACTTCTACGAAAACCGTCAACCTCTGTGGAATGCAATCCATGGTGGAGGGTATATGAATTTCGTACCGGCCGAACTTAACGCCGTTTTTACTTGTTTATGTTTAAAGTGATTATAAAAACATTTTTAAATATCAAATTGCAAAGGATTTTGACTACACGTATGGATGTTATATGGGTTTTATTGTAACGAAAGTTTATGCCACTTTGTGTGGGAGGTACCAGAAGGGGTGTGGAAATATTCCATGCGAATGTAACGCCTAAACAAGCATTGCTAAATATCAAATTTCACAGTATTCCGATCAGCAGTATGGAAATTATAACAGCTTTAATTTTGTGTAGTTTTGCGTGATTTGTGTGTGAGGTACCGGAAGGGGCGTGGCAAAACCCGTGATATTTAGTACACTTAAGATGATTATCAAATACCAAAAACATAGCTGATTCTGATTATCCATGTGCAAGTTATATGGGTTTTAATGTATGCCTTATGTGCAAAGTTTGAATCGATTCCTTAACTCCTTTCGAGAGTTATCGTGTACACCAATCAGATGGGCGGACTGACATGGCTCAAACACCTTAAAAAGTTGTGAAACAGATTTGTTCGAAACATACTTGGGGTCTTAAGTCACTCCTTCAATGTGTTACACTTTTTTTCTGTCCCAAATGATATATTCCCTCCTACTCTGTAGAGTGAGGGTATAATAATTAGAAACGGATCCGAAAAATAAGTAGTGAAGGTTTTTGGTTTTGCCTTATTCCCCTCATTACTTGGTAATGAGAGTTTTTGCTGGGTATATTAACTTTTTGTGTTCAGTTTACAACAAAAATAATTAATTAATAAATATTAAAGTAAAATATAAAATTATTAAATATTATTGTTATTAATAAATATTAAATAATATTAAAGTTATTAAATCAAATGTTTTTTGAATTAGTGATTACTTTTTTAATTGTAACTCGGTCAAATTTGAACCTCCAAATCACTGTCTTCAGAAAACAATCACAGCTGTCCTGTCACTGACCAGTTTTGGCTGATAGAAAAAATGTTGGCATAAAAATGTAAGTAACGGGTTGTTACAATGCTTGAATGACACTTAACAAACATGCGTTCATAATTGTTTTATGTTACAGACGCACACACACACTTGCACACCCACTACACTTGGACCCCACACACGCAGAGCACATCCTGGGCAGCGGCCAGGAGCCAGAGCAAACAAGCGGAACGCAATGTTGTTAATAAACAACATACCAGCAACGACCATTCCAACGAGTCCTGTTGCTGTGGTAAGGGGTAAATGATGTACCCTGACGCCCCTGGTGGTCTTGTGTTCATTGTTGTGTGTGTGTGTGTTCGGTTGGTGTCACATAATTAAGTTGTCATTGTTTGTCCTTTTGAAGGGAAACGAAGTATGTGTGTGTCTATGTTTCAGTATCGGTGGTAGTGGTGAATGAATGTCCTTTGCTTTCAGTGCTCACACACCTGTTGGCATACGATTTAAGCCAGCCAATGAACATCAGCGACAACACCTTGAACAGTTGAACAGTAGTGTGTCTGTACGAATGCTTCAAATGCCAATGTAAACATTTTATGAAACACGCCTTTATGATTTACTCATTATTCCCATAAATACCTTCATTAATTGACCCTTCCTTTGGCCGCCATGGCGCTGCGCTGCCTTCCATAATTAATATTCATATTGTCTTTGCGCTCCTTCGTGTTGTGCTGTCACTTTAAACACCAGCCAGCAACCGAAAGAAACATTCAAACATTATTAAATTGTAAAATTAATTGCTGGCACACACTCTCACACTCCTCGGTCATCTATACATCCTGTCGTCCTGCCAGTCAACCCACCCAATTCCCTTCCCTGCCAGTTAATCACTGGCACTGACTGTCACGACAGACGAAGTGGTATTAAATTACGTTACAGTTGTGCTGCGGCTGGAGTGGTGGGGGGGGGAGGGAGACGAGTTCACGATGTGATATGACGACGTCTGACGATTCCCGGTGAAAATGAATAGTTTGGCATTTGTGTGTCGAACAAAGTTGTCATCAAACACATTTGGTCGCACTTTAATTTGATAAATTAATTGATTTTGTTCGTTTGTTTGATTTTTATTAAGTTTTACACTGTGTCGGAAAGTGGAAATCAAATGAAATAGGTGATTGGGTTGAGTTCCACTTAATTGACATGTCATTTGTCAGCGGGGACATTTGGACACAAAGAAAAATGTGAATTTTTTAATTGGGCTGCAATTCTACGTCTCCTTGATCTTAATACACAACAACACCATTTTCAAGTATAATTCAAAAGACACCATTTGAAATTCAAAAGACACCATTTGAAATTCAAAAGTCGTCATTTGAAATTCCAAACTCGTCATTTGTAATTCAAAACTCGTCGATTGTAATTCAAAAGACACCATTTGAAATTCCAAACTCGTCATTTGAAATTCCAAACTCGTCATTTGTAATTCGACATTTGTAATTCAAAAGATACCATTCAAAAGACACCATTTGAAATTCAAAAGTCGTCATATGAAATTCAAAACTCGTCATTTGTAATTCAAAACTCGTCATTTGTAATTCAAAAGATACCATTCAAACGACACCATTTGAAATTCAAAACTCGTCATTTGTAATTCAAAAGACACCATTTGAAATTCAAAACTCGTCATTTGAAATTCAAAACTCGTCATTTGTAATTCAAAAGACACCACTTGAAATTTGAATTGCAAATGAAATTTTTGAATTTCGACTGGTGAATTTCAAGTGATGTCTTTTGAATTACAATTGAAAAAGGTGTAGTGTTGAATATGAATATTTATAAAAACTTGCCAGATAGAAGAATCATGACGAAGGCACCACTATTTTGTAAGTTTAAAGTTATTATTATAAAAACACTAGCAAGTACACGCTAATTCGAACGCGGTGTAAGGATATTTATATAAAGGGTGTTTTTTATTGGGGTATAGAACTTTAAGTTGGCATCACTTTTTTAACTGGCGGCCATTTTGTCAGCTGTCAAGTGATTAATATTTAGTTTGGTTTGCCATTTCATCATGAACAGGTTGACAAAAGAACAACGCTTGCAAATCGTGCAAATTTATTTCGAAGGTAATGGTTCAGTTCGCAAAGTTCACCATTTTATGGTCGACATAATCGTCCATCAGAGCAATTTATTCGGTTAACCATGGATCGTTTTCGCACTACGTTTACTCTATGTGATAATACGCATCCGCAGAGACGTCGAACAGTGCGCACCGAAGAAACAATTGCCGCTGTAGAGCGAAGTGTTGAAGAGGACCCGAATGAATCGATTCGCCACCGTGCACAGCAATTGGAGTGGTTGAAAATTGGACCTGTAGAATTGGCTATATTCGAGCCAGCCGCGGCGGCCACATGCCCGAAATCATATTTAAACATTAATGGCATAAAATTATCCTTCCAATAAAGCCAAATTAATGGACACTAGCAGTGCCCGCTGCTTCGCACGCGAAAAAGCCAATTATTTGTTAATTTTATCAGTCTTTGTTTTTGGATAGTATTTATTTAATTTTCTTTTGGTGGATATAGATAAATCTAAAATAGTAATTTGGAAACCTCCTATTAGATAGCACTTACATCCAGTCAAAGGAATGTTCTTGTCGATGTGCACTATTTAAGCTAAACTCCCTTCGTATGTATAGTTTTCTACTAAGTTTTGAACAAAAAATTACAACCATTTATATCCTCGATCTCATGTTTCTCCAAGATTCAGCCAGCCAGTTTATAACTTTTTGCACCTCTTTCCCAAAAAGTACACATTTTGAAAAATCACTATAGGTAACATGTGTTTTTGCTCCCCTAAAAATATGTACTTTATTTGGTAACACAGGATTGTACAGCATTTTTATCCCTTTTCGTCCCCTTAGAAGTACAAATTTCGAAAAATCAAACTACTGCGCTGCTATATGATCAGTGGAATTTACACACTAACTTTCACGATTCTAGCTGTAATAGTAAAATTGGTAAAAGTTTTATCCCTTTTTGTCCCGCTCGCCACTTAAAACTACAAATTTGGAGAAATCCAATTTTACTTCGTTTCTATATGGCCAGAGGAATTTACATACCAAATTTCACGTTTCTAGCTGTAATACTTTAGTTGGTACCATTTTTATCCCTTTTTGTCCCGCTCGTCCCTTAAAAGTACAAATTTCGAAAAATCCAATTTTACTTCATTTCTATATAGTCAGAGGAATTTACATACCAAATTTCACGTTTCTAGCTGTAATACTTTAGTTGGTACAATTTTTATCCCTTTTTGACCCTTTAAAAGTACAAATTTCGAAAAATCCAATTTTACTTCGTTTCTATATGGTCAGAGGAATTTACATACCAAATTTCACGTTTCTAGCTGTAATACTTTAGTTGGTACCATTTTTATCCCTTTTTGTCCCTTTAAAAGTAAAAATTTCGAAAAATCCAATTTTACTTCGTTTCTATATGGTCAGAGGAATTTACATACCAAATTTCACGTTTCTAGCTGTAATACTTTAGTTGGTACCATTTTTATCCCTTTTTGTCCCGCTCGTCCCTTAAAAGTTCAAATTTCGAAAAAATCAAATTTACTTCTTTTCTATATGGTCAGAGGAACTTACATACCAAATTTCACGATTCTAGCTGTAATACTTTAGATGGTACCATTTTTACCCCTTTTTGTCCCGCTCGCCCCTTAAAAGTACAAATTTCGAAAAATCCAATTTTAGTTCGTTTCTATATGGTCAGAGGAATTTACATACCAAATTTCACGTTTCTAGCTGTAATATCTTAGTTGGTACCATTTTTATCCCTTTTTGTCCCGCTCGTCCTTAAAAGTACAAATTTCGAAAAATTCAATTTTACTTCGTTACTATATGGTCAGAGGAATTTACATACCAAATTTCACGTTTCTAGCTGTAATACTTTAGTTGGTACCATTTTTATCCCTTTTTGTCCCGCTCGTCCCTTAAAAGTACAAATTTCGAAAAATCCAATTTTATTTCCTTTCTATATGGTCAGAGGAATTTACATACCAAATTTCACGTTTCTAGCTGTAATATCTTAGTTGGTACCATTTTTATCCCTTTTTGTCCCGCTCGTCCTTAAAAGTACAAATTTCGAAAAATTCAATTTTACTTCGTTACTATATGGTCAGAGGAATTTACATACCACATTTCACGTTTCTAGCTGTAATACTTTAGTTGGTACCATTTTTATCCCTTTTTGTACCGCTCGTCCCTTAAAAGTACAAATTTCGAAAAATCCAATTTTACTTCGTTTTTATATGGTCAGAGGAATTTACATACCAAAATTCACGTTTCTAGCTGTAATACTTTAGTTGGTACCATTTTTATCCCTTTTTGTCCCGCTCGTCCCTTAAAAGTACAAATTTCGAAAAATCCAATTTTACTTCGTTACTATATGGTCAGAGGAATTTACATACCAAATTTCACGTTTCTAGCTGTAATACCTTACTTGGTACCATTTTTATCCCTTTTTGTCCCGCTCGTCCCTAAAAGTACAAATTTCGAAAAATCCAATTTTACTTCGTTACTATATGGTCAGAGGAATTTACATACCAAATTTCACGTTTCTAGCTGTAATACTTTAGTTGGTACTATTTTTATCCCTTTTTGTCCCGCTCGTCCCTTAAAAGTACAAATTTCGAAAAATCCAATTTTACTTCGTTTCTATATGGTCAGAGGAATTTACATACCAAATTTCACGTTTCTAGCTGTAATACTTTAGTTGGTACCATTTTTATCCCTTTTTGTCCCGCTCGTCCCTTAAAAGTACAAATTTCGCAAAATCCCTATTTGTAGCTCGTCTGCATGGTCATTGCAAGGAACTCACCGAATTTGATGTTTATAGCTACTGCCGTTTAGTCAGGACGAAGGTTCGATGTTTATCCCTTTTTGGGCCATTTTATCCCCTAAAAGTACGAATTTCGTAAAACCCTTTCTTAGTCGACGTCTACGTCATATTTGGGAACTACCCTGAAAATTTCATGACCCTGGCTTCAGCCGTTTGGTCTGGGGGCTGGTCAATGATAAGTCAGTCAGTCAGTCAGTCAGTCAGTCAGTCAGTCAGTAACGCAACTCTTTTATATATATAGACTAGCAGTGCCCGCTGCTTCGCACGCGAAAAAGCCAATTATTTGTTAATTTTATCAGTCTTTGTTTTTGGATAGTATTTATTTAATTTTCTTTTGGTGGATATAGATAAATCTAAAATAGTAATTTGGAAACCTCCTATTAGATAGCACTTACATCCAGTCAAAGGAATGTTCTTGTCGATGTGCACTATTTAAGCTAAACTCCCTTCGTATGTATAGTTTTCTACTAAGTTTTGAACAAAAAATTACAACCATTTATATCCTCGATCTCATGTTTCTCCAAGATTCAGCCAGCCAGTTTATAACTTTTTGCACCTCTTTCCCAAAAAGTACACATTTTGAAAAATCACTATAGGTAACATGTGTTTTTGCTCCCCTAAAAATATGTACTTTATTTGGTAACACAGGATTGTACAGCATTTTTATCCCTTTTCGTCCCCTTAGAAGTACAAATTTCGAAAAATCAAACTACTGCGCTGCTATATGATCAGTGGAATTTACACACTAACTTTCACGATTCTAGCTGTAATAGTAAAATTGGTAAAAGTTTTATCCCTTTTTGTCCCGCTCGCCACTTAAAACTACAAATTTGGAGAAATCCAATTTTACTTCGTTTCTATATGGCCAGAGGAATTTACATACCAAATTTCACGTTTCTAGCTGTAATACTTTAGTTGGTACCATTTTTATCCCTTTTTGTCCCGCTCGTCCCTTAAAAGTACAAATTTCGAAAAATCCAATTTTACTTCATTTCTATATAGTCAGAGGAATTTACATACCAAATTTCACGTTTCTAGCTGTAATACTTTAGTTGGTACAATTTTTATCCCTTTTTGACCCTTTAAAAGTACAAATTTCGAAAAATCCAATTTTACTTCGTTTCTATATGGTCAGAGGAATTTACATACCAAATTTCACGTTTCTAGCTGTAATACTTTAGTTGGTACCATTTTTATCCCTTTTTGTCCCTTTAAAAGTAAAAATTTCGAAAAATCCAATTTTACTTCGTTTCTATATGGTCAGAGGAATTTACATACCAAATTTCACGTTTCTAGCTGTAATACTTTAGTTGGTACCATTTTTATCCCTTTTTGTCCCGCTCGTCCCTTAAAAGTTCAAATTTCGAAAAAATCAAATTTACTTCTTTTCTATATGGTCAGAGGAACTTACATACCAAATTTCACGATTCTAGCTGTAATACTTTAGATGGTACCATTTTTACCCCTTTTTGTCCCGCTCGCCCCTTAAAAGTACAAATTTCGAAAAATCCAATTTTAGTTCGTTTCTATATGGTCAGAGGAATTTACATACCAAATTTCACGTTTCTAGCTGTAATATCTTAGTTGGTACCATTTTTATCCCTTTTTGTCCCGCTCGTCCTTAAAAGTACAAATTTCGAAAAATTCAATTTTACTTCGTTACTATATGGTCAGAGGAATTTACATACCAAATTTCACGTTTCTAGCTGTAATACTTTAGTTGGTACCATTTTTATCCCTTTTTGTCCCGCTCGTCCCTTAAAAGTACAAATTTCGAAAAATCCAATTTTATTTCCTTTCTATATGGTCAGAGGAATTTACATACCAAATTTCACGTTTCTAGCTGTAATATCTTAGTTGGTACCATTTTTATCCCTTTTTGTCCCGCTCGTCCTTAAAAGTACAAATTTCGAAAAATTCAATTTTACTTCGTTACTATATGGTCAGAGGAATTTACATACCACATTTCACGTTTCTAGCTGTAATACTTTAGTTGGTACCATTTTTATCCCTTTTTGTACCGCTCGTCCCTTAAAAGTACAAATTTCGAAAAATCCAATTTTACTTCGTTTTTATATGGTCAGAGGAATTTACATACCAAAATTCACGTTTCTAGCTGTAATACTTTAGTTGGTACCATTTTTATCCCTTTTTGTCCCGCTCGTCCCTTAAAAGTACAAATTTCGAAAAATCCAATTTTACTTCGTTACTATATGGTCAGAGGAATTTACATACCAAATTTCACGTTTCTAGCTGTAATACCTTACTTGGTACCATTTTTATCCCTTTTTGTCCCGCTCGTCCCTTAAAAGTACAAATTTCGAAAAATCCAATTTTACTTCGTTTCTATATGGTCAGAGGAATTTACATACCAAATTTCACGTTTCTAGCTGTAATACCTTAGTTGGTACCATTTTTATCCCTTTTTGTCCCCCTCGTCCTTAAAAGTACATATTTCGAAAAATCCAATTTTACTTCGTTACTATATGGTCAGAGGAATTTACATACCAAATTTCACGTTTCTAGCTGTAATACTTTAGTTGGTACCATTTTTATCCCTTTTTGTCCCGGTCGTCCCTTAAAAGTACAAATTTCGAAAAATCCCTATTTGTAGCTCGTCTGCATGGTCATTGCAAGGAACTCACCGAATTTCATGTTTATAGCTACTGCCGTTTAGTCAGGACGAAGGTTCGATGTTTATCCCTTTTTGGGCCATTTTATCCCCTAAAAGTACGAATTTCGTAAAACCTTTCTTAGTCGACGTCTACGTCATATTTGGGAACTACCCTGAAAATTTCATGACCCTGGCTTCAGCCGTTTGGTCTGGGAGCTGGTCAATGATAAGTCAGTCAGTCAGTCAGTCAGTCAGTCAGTCAGTCAGTCAGTCAGTCAGTAACGCAACTCTTTTATATATATAGATTAAAACGATTTTCTTGTGTTTTATTTCAATTCGAAGTTCTATACCTCAATAAAAAACACCCTATATATTCTTGCTCACAAAATTTGAATCGCATCATCAACTTAAACGCAGTCAATAGATTACCAATTAAATCAAATATAAAATTTCTTTCCTGTTAATCTTGTACATTGGTCCTAGTTTGTACAAATAACTAAATTAAATAAATATTTTGGGATAAGGAATTTTTTAATTTCTCAACATTTTCAAATGTATTAACATCATGAAAACGTAACCTTGGTCCAAAATTGGTCTAATTTCTAAAATATATCCATTTGTCTGATTTGAATCCTAATGCCTTTTTTGAACAACAAACGGTTTATTACAGAATTCACAGGTAAAGTCGGGCGGAGCCGACTATATGATACCCTCCACTTTCTTCCCCCATTATAATTCAATTCGCTAAAAAAGTGAAATCGGGAAGGATTTTTGTACAGGGCCTAATCATGGACCATTGTGAATCATAATGTATGTACGTTCTGCCTAAATTTTTAAAAGTATTCTGTAAATATATTTGTTTGACAAAAAAATGTTAAATCGGAAAGGACATTTGTATTGGGGTATATGAAAACCTGGAACGTTGTGACCCGCTTTCACCTTGTATGTTTATAGGTATAAAATTTGGCCAAAATCGGTTAAACATTTGGAAGCAACATTTGTATTGTGGCTATATCTAAATCTGAAACTATCTAACCCACTTTCACCATAGGTGTTTTTAGTTGGATTATAAGATGTTGTGCCCAATTTAAAGAATATCGGGTACAATATCTGGTTTCTAGAGCGAAAAAGTAAAATCGGGAGCGACATTTGTATGCGGGGGCTATATCTAAATCTGAGCCGATTTGCTTCAAATTAAATAGCGTTCATCCTTGATCCATAAAACTTACTTGTGCCAAATTTTGTTAAGATCAGACTATAATTGCGACCTGTAATTTGATTATAACAATAGACGGACAGACGGGCATTGCTAAATTGACTCAGAAAGTGATTATAAGCCGATCTGTATAATAAACGATGGGTCTATCTCGTTTCCTTTTGGGTGTTACAAACAAATGCACAATGACATAATACCCTAGTGGAGGGTATAAAAATATTATGGAATGTCTCCATATTAAACTCGCCCAAGTCGATTGCCTTTTACTTGTGACTTCATTGAAGTCTTTGCATTAAAAAGCGAATTTCATGATGCAGATGTCCAGATTTGTTTTAGTCCTATGGCATTTGTGTGACTTCTTAAAACAACAATTAATCATAGAATATAATTATACATAAAGAAAACATGAATATCCTTTGGAGAATATTTTGTCCTTAAAGGAGGCAGCATTTGTTAAAGTACATATGTGCGTCTTAAAGCCATTCTGTCACAACAAGAACAAGTCTATTTGCACTGAGGTATGTGAGGCCAATTCAATTTGGGGGTAGCAATTTGTCACATTTTTCCAAAAAATCATTTTGCAGATCCTTTGAAACCATTTACACACTTACATTCATTCATTCATACGTTTGATGTCATTGCCACCTCGATGCCAAGGCTCGTCATAATATGAACGAATATGTCCTGTATCCAAGTGCAGAATGTCACCAGAATTTACCACAAAACACACACAAAAAAATACTGCTTTCAAAAGAAATGTGTTGTATTTGTTGTTATTACTTACATATACACGTATGTAGGCACACATGTATGTGTACTTTATAAGGTGTCACCTTTGAATTGAATTGAATCCGAAGGATATGTATGAACGAACGAGCACACGTGTAGCACTCATTGTCTGGGGATTAGTTAAAATAACATTGATGAAAATCATTAGAAAAGCGAGAAAAGGAACTCCTCCCATATAATTTAATAAAAATTATACCAAAGTAAGGTTTCTTCTTTTCTACGTCTGAATGTAAGGACTATCCTGGAAAGTAAGTACATATTTTCATATGGGTCCAAGTTTTCATATTGCTCCAATACACATGGGTGCACTCAAATATGCCTCCTATGAAAGTTTTGTAAGTAAAGTATTTATTTTTATTCATAAACAAACAAGTTATAAAGGTTTTTAAACGTCTATAGGTCGATAATCACGCCGCACAGTGGTTCAGAATAAAAATCCATCGACCCAAATTCAATAACTTTTGTTCTAGTAGACATTTTTGAGTTCTGTAAAAACCCAAAATTTGACAAGGACCCAAGGATTATTTTGAGATACTAACATTTAAAAAATCGGACCAAAGTTGACTACTTTTCGTATTTTACGACTTTAATGAAAATTAAAATTTTTATTTTTATGTTTTTTTTATCTGCGTACCTAATTTTCAGAAGGTAATGAGACGAAAATGACTAAATTGCGTTTTAAAACTAAAAAATCGGTCTTTTTGCACTAAATGTATCCTATCTTTCAATGGGGCAATTTCGGATGGGCAAAAGTTACCCTAAAAAAACGGGGAATCCTTCAACCTTTCCAAATATGTAAAGGGTGATTTTTTAAGAGCTTGATAACTTTTTTTTTTAAAAAAAACGCATAAAATTTGCAAAATCTCATCGGTTCTTTATTTGAAACGTTAGATTGGTCCATGACATTTACTTTTTGAAGATAATTTCATTTAAATGTTGACCGCGGCTGCGTCTTAGGTGGTCCATTCGGAAAGTCCAATTTTGGGCAACTTTTTCGAGCATTTCGGCCGGAATAGCTCGAATTTCTTCGGAAATGTTGTCTTCCAAAGCTGGAATAGTTGCTGGCTTATTTCTGTAGACTTTAGACTTGACGTAGCCCCACAAAAAATAGTCTAAAGGCGTCAAATCGCATGATCTTGGTGGCCAACTTACCGGTCCATTTCTTGAGATGAATTGTTCTCCGAAGTTTTCCCTCAAAATGGCCATAGAATCGCGAGCTGTGTGGCATGTAGCGCCATCTTGTTGAAACCACATGTCAACCAAGTTCAGTTCTTCCATTTTGGGCAAAAAAAAGTTGGATATCATCTCACGGTAGCGCTCACCATTCACAGTTACGTTACGATTCGCATCATCTTTGAAGAAGTACGGTCCAATGATGCCACCAGCCCATAAACCGCACCAAACTGTGACTTTTTCTGGATGCATTGGTAGCTCTTGCAATGCTTCTGGCTGATATTCACTCCAAAATCGACAATTCTGCCTATTTACGTACCCATTGAGCCAAAAATGAGCTTCGTCGCTGAACACAATTTCTTTCTTTCTGAACTTTCTTAACAGAGCACGCATTTTGATAATAAAATTCAATGATTTGCAAGCGTTGCTCGTTAGTAAGTCTATTCATGATGAAATGTCAAAGCATACTGAGCATCTTTCTCTTTGACACCATGTCTGAAATCCCACGTGATCTGTCAAATACTAATGCATGAAAATCCTAACCTCAAAAAAATCACTCTTTATATATTTCGTAAAATGCTTTTGAAGGAAAAAATTAGTGTTGGCTCAAAATCAGACATTTGTTCAAAAATGATATTTTGATGTTTACCCTTTTTCGCAAGAGGGACCAAAAAGACCCCTACATTGAGGAGCTAGAAGGTTAAAATGTTCCACAAAAATGTTCCTCGTACTGTTTTAAGAAATATTGCTAAACACTTCCTATACCTAAAATGTAAGGATCACAAGGTTTCCTATACCGTTTTAACCTCAACTCGGAGAAAGTACGAAATTAACATTAAAATGAATTTTAAGTTATGACTTATTTCTGCCATGTAAGTTGTGTCTAGAGTTTTGTTGCATTCAGGGCCTCATAGTAAAATATTATGGCAAATATTTTTGTAGAATATTTTGACCCCTGAAACCTTTGATTTAGGGGTGATTTTTACCCTTTTTCGCAAGAGGGACCAATGAGGGGTTAAAATGTTCCACAAAAATGTCCATCACAGTGTTTTAAGTAATATTGCTGAACACTTCATATACATAAAATGTAAGGATCACAAGGTTTCCTATACCATTTTAGCACCGATTCGGAAAAAGTACGAAATTAACCCTAAAATGAATTTTAAGTTTTTACTTATTTCTGGAATTTGACATTTGAGTTGTGTCTTGAGTTTTGGTGTAATCAGAGAGTTATAGTGGAATTTTATGGCAAATATTTTTGTAGAATATGTTGACCCCTGAAACCTTTGATTTAGGGGTGATTTTTACCCTTTTTCGCAAGAGGGACCAAAAAGACCCCTACATTGAGGAACTAGAGGGTTAAAATGTTCCACAAAAATGTCCATCACAGTGTTTTAAGTAATATTGCTGAACACTTCTTATATTTAAAATGTAAGGATCACAAGGTTTCCTATACCATTTTAGCACCAATTCGGAAAAAGTACGAAATTAACCCTAAAGTGAATTTTAAGTTTTGACTTATTTCTGGCATTTAAGTTGAGTCTTGAGTTTTGGTGTATTCAGAGACTTATAGTGGAATTTTATGGCAAATATTTTTGTTGAACATGTTGACCCCTGAAACCCTTGTTTTAGGGCTGGTTTTTACCCTTTTTCGCAAAAGGGATCAAAAAGACCCCTACATTGAGGAGCTAGAGGGTTAATATGATCCACAAAAATGTCAATCGCAGTGTTTTAAGTAATATTGCTGAACACTTCTTATAAATAAAATGTAAGTATCACAAAGTTTCCTATAGCATTTCAGCACCAATTCGGAAAAAGTACGAAATTAACCCTAAAATAAGTGTTATGTTTTGACTTATTTCTGGCATTTAAGTTGTGTCTTGAGTTTTGGTGTATTCAAAGACTTATAGTGGAATTTTATGGCAAATATTTTTGTAGAACATTTTGACCCCTGAAACCGTTGTTTTATGGGTGGTTTTTACCCTTTTTCGCAAAAGGAACCAAAAAGACCCTTACACTGAGGAGCTGGAGGGTTAGGGTGTTCCAACCAAACTATATTTGGCAAAAACATAGTTTTGACGTCATAATAAAGCTAAGAAACCACAAATTCTAATAAAAAAATTGAATTGAATTTAAAGTATGTGAGAAACAGTTCGATGAAGTCAAAAAAAGAAATTAAGTTTTTTTCAAAATCTGAAAAACGTGAAAATCTGTAATAACAAAAAAAAATAAAATTTATTCTTGGCATTAAGAACAAATACTTAAAAATATGTTAAAAAACATAAAAACAAAAATTTTAATTTTCTTTAAAATCGAAAAATAGTCAATATTGGGCCGATTTCTCTAATATAACCGATTTCCCGATTTTTAATGTTAATATCTCAAAATAATCCTTGGGTCCTTGTCTAATTTTGGTTTTTTACAGAACTCAAAAATGTCTGCTAGAACAAAAGTTATTGAATTTTGGCCGATGGATTTTGATTCTGAACCACTGTGCGCCGCTAAATTATTATTGTTCATGTTTTTTTTTCAAGAACTACATTTCGCTCTTTTAACTCAATTTGGACTTATGACCGAACCATAGCAATGGACATCGTCCCTTCCTTATTGGTTGGATGTGAGTGTCTTGAAAATCTGTTCTATTGCTGGGACAGTCCTTATTAATTGGAAACCTTTCGCTGGAAAATCAATCAATGCGATTTTGCTTTTTTGTGTAACAAAGATATTTGATAATTTAAACATATAATCATATAAAAATCACAAAAGGTTAAATATTTGTATAAGTCTGACTGCCTGCCTGGCATGAAGAGGATTCTTGCATACATGCTGACACACATGACATCCGTGGCATTTCGCAGCACATCCGTTTACACGGTGATATCCTTCCGCTCGTGTTTTTTTTTTGTATAGATTTCTACACATACACACATGTATATCATACATGAGTATATTTATGTTTGCCGACATTGTGTAAACTGTGGATATATGTACATATTAGAATTTACAACGGAGACACCCCTTTTTTGCTGTGTTGTTCCTATCGCCTCGCCTATTAGGACATTATTCCCCAGTGTGTTCCTTGTTCCGTTTTTTTCGTTGTTATGACACACAGAGTCTGTTGCTTTTGTTTAGCCTGTAAAGGGATTTGTGTCGGAAATTGATGTTCACTTATGATAACCTATCGGGAAATTTTGTTATACTCGTATCTGCGCATCGATTGAAATCGATAATGATTTTATAATTTCATTGTCCACTGATGTGGATTTTGGTATTTAGGAAAGCTCTTGATTGTTTTTTCTTTTGGGTTTTGCTTTCAGATTTGAGAGTCTTCCTTCAGTGGTATATTTTCCATTTGTAATCACCGAAGTGATGTGCAGTCGAGCCAAAATTGCTTGTATCCGACTTCGACTCCAGTTATTCACTATCACAATATTTAGAAGTGTAGAGTGGGCCATGTAAAATTTTAAATTATAATCAGCTATAAAAAGGAATACTTTTTAAAATTTCTGGTTTTATTGGAAAGGTTGAACATTGTCATTTAATAATGCAACACAACATCATTCATATGACTACCATGGATTTTTCAGTACATTTTCGATTGTTCCGGCTCTCTTAATGGCAACTTCCATTTCATGTTTGAATTGAAATTTAACTAGTAAAAACGGCGTTAAGATCGGCCGGGCCGAACTTTATATACCCTCCACGATGGATTGCATTGTCGAAGCAAAATATATATTTTTTTTAATATAACCAAACCAAAACAAATCCAAGCATTGAAAAAATAATTTTATAAATAAATATAATATTTTTATTATTTCAAACCACGCTTATAAGGCAAGCTTATCAATACGTGTACATATCGAAATAATATCAAGTCAATTAAAAAAATCTTATTTCTATTGGGTGCTACAGTTGGTCGTATTTCCATTCTATTCTAATCCAAAAGTACAAATTTTGAAAATCCATTATCTCACGTATATAGTGCAAAATAACCTAACTTCATGATTCAACCAATTTTTGCCGTAAAAAGTACGAGTTTGGAAAAATATGTTTATTTTGCGTGTCTATGCAGTCAGAGGAATGTATACACCGAATTCCATGATTCTAGCTGTTGCCGTCAGTTTAGTACCATTTTTATCCCCTTTTCCCTCTTAAGAGTTCGACTTTCAATAATCTCTTCACATGCACATCCAATTTCATCATTCTAGCTGTAGTCGTTTAGTTGGTACTATTTTTATCCCTCTGTACCCCTTCAAAGTACGAATTTGGGAAAAACTTTTTATTTTTCGTGTCTACGTAGTCAGAGGAATGTATACTCCGAATTTCATGACTTTAGCTGCGGTCATTTGGTTGGTACTATTTTTATCCCCTTTTCCATTTTTATCCTTTTTTGCCCTATTTCTGCCCCTATGAATAAAAATCATTTTATGGTGCACGTTTTTGTTATAGAGGGAATGCCAATATCAAGTAAGTACTCTAAAATATTAGGTGTTATTATGTGTATTTTTAGTCCTTGTGAGGGAAAAATTTTTCCCTTTGAGCCGACTTCGCCCAGTTTCAATCCCAACCGATCAACGACTACAAGACGCATTGATGGAAAATTTGGACCTCCTAGCTCCTGTCGTTTAGATGCTAGCGTGCTTTCAACAAACGGACGGACGGACATGGCTAGATCGTCTTAGAATTTAATGACGATCAAGAATATATATACTTTATAGGGTTTCAGGTCGATATTTCAAGGTGTAAAAAACCCCCATCCTGGAGGTGGAGGGTAAAAAAAGTCCGCACTGTGTGTTCTATGTCATGATCTCACCTAAATAGTGATTAGTCGGCCTAAACACGTTTGCAAAATCGAAATAAATCTGGCAACACTATTCGCCTTCAAACGAACAAACTTTCAAATTCAAAACTAACAAAAATAACGAACTATGAAATTAGTTGCAAAGCTTTCCGAGCACTCTCTCACAATCTAGCATATTCTGCATGGAATACGAACGAGTCTAAGATATTCGCAAATAACGAAACGATAAGATTATCGTCGTGCAAAACCAAAACCGAAGGTTGGCTGGCTGGAGAACCTATAAAAACCTCAATAGAGGGGGCGTTCCTAAACACATCGAGCTAAACACTTGAAGTAAAAGCAAATAACATCTTTGCTAAGAACATTGGAAATTATCTTAAAAATATAAAAAAAACAGGGAATTAAGAAAATGTGGCGTTTTATTGTGATCTGTGCTATTGTGGCCTTAAGTCAGGCAACCGATGTTAAACAATGTAAGAATTCTCATTCAATTTATTGTGAAAATGTTTTCTAACCTTGTGTGTGTGTGTGTGTTTAAAAAGGTGGCGACAATAAACCCTTCCCTTTGGATGTCCGTGTCTATGGTTGCGAGGTGCCACCCTGTGATATTGTCAAGGGCACCAGTGTCGAGATCGAAATTGATTTTGTAACTTGTAAGTAGCCGCAAAGAAACCACGACCTTCGATTCTCTATAACATCTTCGTCTCATTCAGATACCTATGTAACCAAGGCCACCACATTGGTTAAGGCCAAAACCTTGGGCATCACTGTGCCCTATGAATTGCCCGATGAAGTGCGCGATGTGTGCCCCAATCTTATGTATGGCGCCTACTGTCCCCTCTATCCCACCGAGGATGTCACCTATTTATTTCTCTTCCCCATTGCCAGCAACTATCCCGAAATTAGTGTGAATATTGAAATCTATATCGTGGATCAGGATGAAAATGTGCTGACCTGTTTCAAGTGTGACATTAAGGTGAAGAAGGGCAATACATCGGGTACAAAAGCCATACCGGCGGCGCCGCATCAACTGTTGAATGCAACTGTTAGCAATTGAGAATATCAGAAATTAGCATAACGTATTGTATTACTTTAAGATTTCTGTGATAATTATATTATTTTTATTGTATGTATGTATACCCACTGCTTCTATTTAGAAAGGACATTATTGTCATATAACAAGAAACAAAAAAAAAACATAAAAATAAAGTATGGATCTCTTCTAATATTCTTTATAAGCCTCTTTGCAATTTTCTTTCATTTTTTTCGATGTGAAATCGCCGCCGTCACTTTCATCCTTAATACCTGAACATTAAATAATGTCTCTACTGTCATTGCCCCATGTATGGTAGTATTTCCGCATCCCTTTTGTCACTGTTGTTCTACAAGGGAAACGGAAATGTACGCACACACATATGAGCATTTTGTTTTTGTTGTTGCTGTTGCTGTTTGTCTCTGCCGTAAAATCCCCAAAACATTTGCATTTTTAATGTTTTCTAAAAGCTTGTGTTGGCATTACACATACTAAGTACGAGTATTTTCCAGAACTTTTTTCCCATACCCAAAATCTCTGGTCTGGAGAGGATTGGATGGTTGGGTGATTGATGGTGGTGGATTGTGGCATTTAAGCTTAAATACGCTTTTACTTTGGGAAAATAGGTTATTTCTGCTTTAAAAATCAGTAAAAAAACATAAGAGATTTCCTTGAAATAAATTTTACAAATATTAAAATATTTATAAAATGCAAAACAACGCGAGTGTCTCTGATAGCTTCCCATATCAAAAAAGGTGGAAATAAATAGGAATCTTAACAAAATATTTATTTAATATGAACTAATATATATTACAAATAAATATTAAATTAAATTAGTAATAAATAAATAAAGACTTCTTAATAACACTGTCCAACAGCATTTTTGGAACAGAGTAGCGACCCTATAATTCTGATAGGGCATGTTGAGTAAATTTTAGAATAAACTTATAGTCCAGCTCTGTCAGAGTTTCTTTTTACAGTGGGCCAAAATTTTAATTTTTGGTCGACGGGATTGTACTAAGTGAAACAAGTAAAAAAGGCGTTAAGTTCGGCCGGGCCGAACTTTATATACCCTCCACCTTGGATTGCATTCCACAAGTCGATTTTCGTAGAAGTGCAGGCAAATATATTTTTTTTTAATATAGCCAAACCAAAACAAATAGAAATATTGAAAAAATAATATTATAAATAAATATAATATTTTTATTATTTCAAGCCACGCTTATAAGACAAGGCTACCAATACGTTTACAGTATATATATATATAATACTTCAAGTCAATTCCAAAAATAAATATTCTTATTTTTTCAAAAAAGCTTAACTACCATAAATATTGGTAGGTAGTGGGTGCTGCAGTTGGTTGTATTTCCATTCTATTTTAATTTCAAAAGTACAAATTTTGAAAATCGATTATCTCGCGTACATAGTGCAAAATAACTTAACTTCATGATTCAACCAATTTAAAGATTCCAGCTTCATCCATCAGATTGGTACCAAAAAAAGTGTATATTGCGGTAGGTGTATATTGCACGGTAAACAAAAAATTCAAAATGGATATTTTAGGAAAATTTCCATTTTCGCGGGAAATATGGCTAAAATGATTTGCATGCATGACATTTTTGTTGTTTGATTTTCTCGCGATTTAGAAAACGGATCCGACTGAATTTTTGTTTGTGTATTAAGAACCAATGTCGCTTGTAACATATATGTAGTCAGTTGCGAAAATCGCCGCAATTATTTAAAAATCCAAAATTCGCGGTTGCAATTTAACTTTCTTCATCCAGGATTCTGAAACTTTTCTTACACAAATATTCCCCATGAAGTCAGCAATCACATGCTAAAGAAATATTTTGGTCTTCTTAATATAATAAAAAGTTACGCGGGTTTTTCTAAAGATACATTTCACAATTTTTGACTTTACAACCACTAACTATCCTATTTGAGCCTGATAACTGGGGACTAAAAATGTTATTAACGCGAAACGGTGGAATTTGATAGTACGTACGATATGCTCTAAATCTAGAAAAATGTTTTAAACAAAATCGCTGTAGCGAATTATAACCTTCGGTTATATGCTGCTCCATTGTTGAAATATTTTATTTCTATTATTTTTGTGTTTATAGCCACTTCTGCAGTCACAAACTAACGTGTGAGTGGATAGCCAAATCAGAAAATGTTGAAAAATATGGCTTTAGAAAATAAATTTATTTTCCAAATTTATATGACATATGTATGTATTTGGATGTCTGAAAATAATTTGGCATCAAAAACACATTTTCGAGAAAACGGTTCATAGCCACTTTTGAATATAAGCCCTCTGGCCAGCTGAAGATGGTCGTCACAAACCAAACTCATGATAAAGCAGCCATAATAAATGTCACCGAGACATTTGTAAATAAATTTGCATTCCCAATTAAAATCAAATACTAAATATTTTTCAAAGTACTTGCAATATCCCCACAAAATCCCCGCAAAAATTTTATGAAATCCCCACAAAAATCCTATATTTTTATACCCTCCACCACCAGGTGGAAATCATTTGAAATATCGACCTGAGACCCTATAAAGTATATATATTCTTGATCGTCATAAAATTCTAAGACGATCTAGCCATGTCCGTCTGTCCGTCTGTTGAAAGCACGCTAGCATCTAAACTAGATCGTTCAAATTTTCCATAAATGCGTCTTATAGTCGTAGATCGGTTGGGATTGAAATGGGACGAAATCGGCCCAAAGGGAAAAATTTTTCCCTCACAAGCACTAAAAATACCCATAATAATCCCTAATATTTTAGCGTATTTAAGCATGTTTTTTGAATATGTCTGTTTATATTTGCTTGATATTTGGTATGCGCATTCCCCTTATATCAAAAACGTGCACCATAAAGTAATTCTTATTTGTAGGGGGTGAAATGGGGCAAAAAAAGGATTAAAGGATTCGTTTTTTCGTACTTTTAAGGGGTAAAATGGGAATAGAGGGATAAAAATGTATGTATACATTCCTCTGATTGCACAGATAAGAAAATACACGGATTTTTCAAAATTCGTACTTTTTGGGGTTAAAATGAAAAAAGGGGATAAAAATAGTACCAATCTAATGACCGCAGCTAGATTCATGAAATTCGGAGTATACATTCATCTGAGTGTGTAGACACGGAAAATAAACTGATTTTTAGAAATTAGTACTTTTTGGGGTTAAAATGAAAAAAGGGGATAAAAATAGTACCAATCAAATGACCGCAGCTAGAGTTATGAAATTCGGAGTATACATTCCTTTGACTGCGCAGACACGGAAAATAGACGAATTTTTCGAAATTAGTACTTTCAAGGGATACAATGGTAGAGAGGGATGAAAATAGTACCAACTAAACGACTACAGCTAGAATGATGAAATTCTAACTGCGTAGAAACGTCAAGGGGGTAAAAATGGTACGAACCAAATGGGCGCAGCTGGAATCATGGAATTCGGTGTATTCATTCCTCTGACTGCATAGACACGCAAAATAAAAAGTTTTTTTCCAAATTCGTACTTTTTCTTTTACGGCAAAAATTGGTTGAATCATGAAGTTAGGTTATTTTGCACTACATACGTCTGATAATGGATTTTCAAAATTTGTACTTTTGGAATTAAAATAGAATGGAAATACAACCAATACTGTATACTGTAGCACCCACTATCTACCAATATTTATGGCTTTGAAAATATAAATATAAGAATATTTATTTTTTGAATTGACGTATTGGTAGCATTACCTTATAAGCGTGGTTTGAAATAATTAAAAAATTATATTTATTTATAAAATTAATTCTTCAGTATTTGTTTTGGTTTGGCTATATTAAAAAAATTATATTTTCATGTAATATTACTGCACTTCTACGAAAACCGACAACCTCTGTGGAATGCAATCCATGGTGGAGGGTATAAAAAGTTCGGCCCGGCCGAACTCAACGCCGTTTTTACTTGTTTTGTCATAAAATCGTCATGATTGGGGTCAAATCTCCACATTTGACAAGACTGTTCCGGATATTATAATTAGGACTTCTCTCCCGGTACGAATTCCCAGGATTTCCGGCCGATTTTAATTCCCGAGTTCGCGGAATTCCCGGGAATTTTTTTCATTGAATTTTTCGATTACGACCTATACATATCATAATCTCGTGATTCAGTATGATTTGATTTATTCCGTACGGTCATATTACAATAGTGTTCTGGACTAAGGCCAGAGCTTATTCAAATTAAAGAAAAATCAGACCAGTATTAATAATGTTTTTATATTTTCAGATTTCGTCTACGACAGAGGTCCGTATTATTTATCTTCATTACATAATTATTCATGACAGTGAGTGTATATATAAGGCGTTGTGGTAATACATACAATATTCGGTTGCAATATGTGGCTTTCACATCTCTAAGAAGTCAAATGAGGATGGACATTTATATCTCTGAAGTGACATGTAAGAGCACGGATGAGGTTAGGGATGTAATAAAGCGGATATGAAAGGTTAGATATGCTCTTAGATATACTCTCAAATCATAAGTAGGCGATAAATTCTAACTGCTGGAGGCTTCAATTGTTTGATAACAAATGCTTGCATGTTATTTTCCACATTTTCTATCCAAGGCGTATAAGAAACGCAGATCTAATGTCACTAACATCCTCAATACCCATCAATATCGAGATTAGGAGAAAGAGAAATTTTTCATACAACATTGATTTGACTAAGATAGCATTTATATGGGATTTCGAAGATACACGGCAAATGAATAACATGGATTATCTGAAAGTCTACATATTGGTTCTTGGCCTGAAATTAGACAACATACCCCAATAGATGGAATAGTCCGAATAGTAATGACGTGTACTTTATCTATACATTCCATTTTTTGAGAATTGTATCCAGATTATCTAAATGGTACTTCGAGGAAATTAAAAAATACCAATTCTAGTCAGATCACATTACATTAAGCGCAAGAACATCTGCAATAAATGTGGGTCGCTCCATAATTTGTTATTTTTTGTGCTTTCAGGTAATCTATACTTAGATGTGTTACACTTAACTTGATCACTTTTGTATAGAGTGATTTTTTTGAGGTTAGGATTTTCATGCATTAGTATTTGACAGATCACGTGGGATTTCAGACATGGTGTCAAAGAGAAAGATGCTCAGTATGCTTTGACATTTCATCATGAATCGTCTTACAAACGAACAACGCTTGCAAATTATTGAATTTTATTATCAAAATGCGTGCTCTGTTAAGAAAGTTCATTGCGCGCTTCCATTTTATGGTCAGTTTAATCGACCCACTGAAGCGGCTATTCGGGCTATTGTGACTAAATTTCGCACCAAATTTACATTGTTGGACATTAAACCACCAACACGCTTACGTAGAGTGCGAACTGAAGAAAATATCGCAGCTGTATCGGCCAGTGTTAATGATGACCACCAATTTTCGATTCGTCGCCGTTCGCACCAATTGGGTCTCTGTTACTCAAAAACGTGGAAATGCCAAAATTGGACTAAGCGGATGGACCACCTAAGACGCAGCCGCGGTCAACATTTAAATGAAATTATCTTCAAAAAGTAAATGTCATGGACCAATCTAACGTTTCAAATAAAGAACCGATGAGATTTTGCAAATTTTATGCGTTTTTTTTTAAAAAAAAGTTATCAAGCTCTTAAAAAATCACCCATTATATAAAATGGAGAATCATGAAAATTTACTCCCGAATAGTATAATTAAGGGTGTTTGTGGTGATTTTATGGACCCATGGTCCATTGAGATTGTCCTTAATTATATTGTTGTTAGGGCCGAAGGACTCTTATTAATCCTCATATAGGCGACTAAGGCTCTCAGAATCAGAGCACCATCCGTATTACACCTATATAATAATTTTATATTTATGATTTTTCCTTCCTCTATCTTTTGTTATAACGTTCTATCTTGCAATTATCTCCTTGATGCCATAACTGATTTAACAAATGGTATTTCAATTGGTGTCTTTTAGGGGTTTTGAATTTGGAATGTAGATTTTGGAATGCATGTCTTTGATGTCAAATCTTAATTTGAATTTATGTTTTTTTAAATTGCAATTGAAAAGCGGTATAAGTGACCTCGGTGTGGAGAAAACTAACTTTCGAGGATTTACACCAATCCCACAACTTCCAATTTTCATCAAAATTATCTGAAATTCATCATAAGATGTTATTCAAGCATTGTGGTATTCAAGTGTCCGACTGTTAACGCGTGTGCTGATTATAGTGACAGATAGTCTCAAATATTGAAAGGTTTCTAATAAACAATAAACGAGATTGGACAAGTGTCAGTGATAAGCAAATTCTTTTGTTAGTAACAAAGGCGATCATTAATCCACAACACAAGTAATTCATAGGAAATATGTTGATGCAAAGGTTGGGCCCTCTTCTGGGTACATTCCGATAATAGTCTAGAAATACAAACACTAATTGAAATTCAATTAAACGGCGAAACTATTAATGGCAGAAGCAAACAACAAGCCAAATAAAAGAAAACCGAACATTTGTTCCAAGTACATTCCCCATATATATTTCCATAAATCCCCTCCACCACCAGCCATAGACACATTTGCAGATTATATTGGTGTCAATTATAAAATTTGAAGTGTTTGGCCAAATCAATTGCCGCAACGGGAAGATAACGCCGCCAAAGTAGCTGCGGCAGCATTTTAATGAATGGTTTGCACCTGGAATTGTTTATCTATCTATTGTGATAGCCAAATTATTTAATACAGCCTTATTTTTGTGGCTCTATAAAAGTAATCGAAAAGACTGCGAGTACTTGAATGATTTATATTTTAGCACGACTGCAGCCAACGATAAGGAAGGGGGACTTCTTGTAGTTGCACACCTGTTGTTGGAACCCAGTAAAGCTGGTGGAAATGCGCTGGGCTATTTTGACTGTGGTTTGTTTGGCCGAGTACACTAAACAGCCTTGCCTAGCCACTGACCCTGCCGATAATGTACACGGCGAAAAAAATAAAACGAGATACTATCCCTTAATGTATTTTAAGCATAATTTTTAGTGGTGGAGCATTCTGGCACTTAAGAAATTGTGTTGCACTGCCAAATATGTGGACGTGATCATTCTGAAAATTTTATCACATTCCTACAAGTCGGTGCTGTTGTATTTGTCATGCCCTCCACCAGTGCTGTCAGGCAATATAGACGTGCGCAGCAGTGGTTCAGAATTAAAATCCAACGGCCAAAATTCAATAACTTCTGTTCTAGTAGACATTTTTGAGTGAACTAAAAAACCAAAAATAGACAAGGACCAAAGGATTATTTTGAAATATTAACATTAAAAATCGGGCAATGGGATATATTTCTGAAATCGGCCCAAAGTTGACTACTTATCGTATTTTTCGATTTTAAAGAAAATTAAATTTTTTATTTTTGTCTCTTTATGTTTTTTAACAATTTTTACGTATTCGTTCATAATGCGAAGAAAAATTTTTTTTTTTGTATTAGATTTTGAAAATTAAAAAAACGTAATTTCTTTTTTTTTCACTTTGTCTAACTGTTTCTCACACATTTTAAGAGATTTTGCACTCAAACTAGAATTTGTGATTTCTTAGCTTTATTATGACGCCAAAACTATGTTTGTGCCAAATATAGTTTGTTTGTAATAAATATTTTACAAATATCCTTTTTGAACAAATGTCCGATTTGGACAAACACAACTTTTTTCCTTCACAAGCCTTTAACGAAAATATGTATATATACTGGGTGTCCCAAGAAGAGCGCAATTTTTTAATTTTAAATAAAACACAGATATTTAAAAAAAAATCGTGAAACTTTATTATATCGTAAAGTAGACAGAATGAGGTTATGTATGGAACAATATATCGTGCAGATGGCCGCCGCGGCTTTGCTGGCATGCACGCGATATTTTAATGAAATTTTCAATGCCGTTTTGCATGAATGCTGCGGTATTTCATTAATGCAGCGTCCAATTTCGTCTTTTAAGGCTTGAGTCGTCGTCGGCTTATTCGCGTAAACCATCGACTTCAAAAAACCCCAAAGAAAAAAATCTAATGGTGTTAAATCGCACGATCTAGGCGGCCAATTCTGATCTCCAAAACGCGAAATAACACGACCGGGAAATGACTGATGCAGCAATTGAATTGTTTCTCTGGCTGTATGACATGTGGCGCCGTCTTGTTGGAACTAGAGATGGGCGCCACTCACGTGAATTGCGTGAATCACGTGATTCACGCGTGAATCACGCGTGAACGTGAACAAAATTAATTTTACTCACGTGAGCGTGCGTGAACGTGAGGAACGAAAAAATGTTCGTGCGTGAATGTGCGTGAGTCTAATTTCTGCGTGAATCACGTGATTTTTTCGTGAGTCGCACATATATATTAATTCTTTTATTTTCATTTAATTTCGTTGAAAAATGTGCAATTTTCCATTCAAAATAAAAGTCATAGACATATTTATTTCTAAAACAGAGTGCTTCAGTGTAGATATAATATCTATGTTTTTCTATTATTTAAGTAAGCATTCCCTGCACCAACACTAAGCACTGAATTTATATCCTTAGTGTTAATTCAATTAAATAAACGCACAACTGGTATCGGGGTATATGCTGTTATTTTTACTTGGATTTTATGTCAGTGTCCGATTTCTAACTTATTTTGCGTTAAACTATACGGTATACCACACTGTAATATTGTATACTATTTTAAAAATATGAATTTAAATCAAACATCGCAAACGTAGAGTGTATTAACAAATAAATTAAATAATTTTCGGATTTGCGGGGCGTTACTCATTTCGATTTAAAATGTATATCTTTGTGGAAATTGTTTGCGTGATTTACGTGAATCACGTGATTCACGCGTGAATCACGCGTGATCGTGATCAAAAATTATTTTACTCACGTGAGCGTGCGTGAACGTGAGTAATGAATAAAAACTTCGTGCGTGAACGTGCGTGATTCAATTTTTTTCCTTCGTGAGCGTGCGTGAACGTGAGCCAATAATCACTCACGCGCACATCTCTAGTTGGAACCACATGCCCTCCACATTCATTTCTTCAATTCTAGGCAAGAAAAAACTGGTTATCATTTCACGATACCGAACACCATTGACTGTTTGCGCTTGACCTGCCTCTTTTTCATAAAAAAAGGTCCAACGATTCCTCCAGCCCAAAAACCACACCACACAGTGACACGTTGAGGATGCATTTGCTTCTCGTGAATCACTCGAGGATTTTCCGCACCCCAAATGCGACAATTCTGCCTATTGACGAAGCCATCAAGATGAAAATGGACCTCGTCACTGAAGATGATTTTATCGGCAAAATCAGCATTTTCATGTTGTCTCTCCAATACCCAATTAACGAACTCCCTTCGCTGTCCATGGTCAGTTGGCTTCAGTTCCTGATTCAATTGAACTTTGTATGCATGAAGATGCAAATCTTTCGTCAAAATTCGCTGCAAAGTGGATTTGGAGACACCAATTTGCTGAGCTCGGTGTCGAATTTAGGTGGATGGAGTTTGAGCGACATCATCACGTACAGCTGCGACATTTTCGGTCGATCGACCTGGTCGATGGCGCGTTGTTGTCTTTACATCACTAACAGACCCAGTTTCGGCAAATTTATCCATTAATCTCTTTACAGTTGACTCTTTTGGAGCATTATTGTGACCCCAAATTGATCGCAATTTGCGAACTGTAGCCTCAAAACTTTCACCATTTTGGTAAAACAATTTCACAATGAGAATGCGCTGTTCATTCGTGTAGCGCTCCATTTTTACTAACCTCGTACCTTCTACTAACAAACAATAACAATTGTTCAAATGTCAAACAATGACACTTCGAATGTTGCCAGATTTAAAAATTGCGTTCCCCGTTTTAATTTTAGGCATAAACTTCTGAAAAGTAGGTGCGCAGATTAAAAATTGAGTTCAAAATCTCTTAAAATGTGTGAGAAACAGTTGGACAAAGGCAAAAAAAGAAATTACGTTTTTTTTTTTTCAATTGTCAAAATTTAAAAAACGTGAAAATCTGCAATACAAAAAGAAATAAAAAAATTTCTTCGTATTATGAACAAATATGTTAAAAAACATAAAAATAAAAATTTTAATTTTCTTGTCATTTATTTTGGTTCGAGACCATAGGTTGTGCCGAAGTCTTCAGCAGAACCCAAAATTAGCAAAGAAGGCAAAGTGAGACCTTTATTGTTGCAGCTGAAAGTTGACTGCGCAGTTTCGATGGGCGCTACACCATCTCATCAGAACTTTCGCAACGAATGTATGTCTTTGACTTAAATCAGGGTTCATATTAGTACCAGCGGTCACATATTTCTAATGAGAAACGCTGATAAACAAAATATTCCACCGAACTAAGTAGACACACTAAAAATCTCACTTTGCCAATTCAATGTTGTGCATGTGCTCGCATCGCTCGCACCAAAATAAATGACAAGACATACAACATAACAGACCAACTATACATACAAACAACAACAATACACACGAGGTACAGTGAAGACGGGACATACCGTACAACAACAACCTTTGCATTGTTGCGAGCGATGCGAGCACATGCACAACATTGAATTGGCAAAGTGAGATTTTTAGTGTGTCTACTTAGTTCGGTGGAATATTTTGTTTATCAGCGTTTCTCATTAGAAATATGTGACCGCTGGTACTAATATGAACCCTGATTTAAGTCAAAGACATACATTCGTTGCGAAAGTTCTGATGAGATGGTGTAGCGCCCATCGAAACTGCGCAGTCAACTTTCAGCTGCAACAATAAAGGTCTCACTTTGCCTTCTTTGCTAATTTTGGGTTCTGCTGAAGACTTCGGCACAACCTATGGTCTCGAACCAAAATAAATGACAAGACATACAACATAACAGACCAACTATACATACAAACAACAACAATTTTAATTTTCTTTAAAATCGAAAAATACGAAAAGTAGTAAAATATATCCGCTTTCCCCAATTTTAATGTTAACATCTCAAAATAATCCTTGAGTCCTTGTCTAATTTTGGTTTTTTACAGAACTCAAAAATGTCTACTAGAACAAAAGTTATTGAATTTTGGCCGATGGATTTTGATTCTGTCGTTCTGATGAAGGACTTAACAGCCCGTGGTATCACAACAGACCTCTTCTTCTTGACTATCACCACAACCTAACTTAACCTAACACGGAAAAATTGTTATAATTTCTAGTCCCACGCTTTTTCCTTTCCATGTCAAAAAAGCTAAAAATTGACCATCAATTAATTAATTAAATTTTAATAGAATTAAGTTGATTTTAACCAAAAAGAAAGAAAATTATTGATTTTAATTTTTTGATTTAATTTGCAAATATATTTTTTGCAAATTGAAATTATAAATAAATTAAAAATATAAATACATAACCTACATTCGCCCCCACTTTTCTCTCACTGTACAATTGTACTTACATACCTATCACACATGCCGGCTGGCCATACCCACCGGACGGATGATTTATCGCACTTTAGATTTGTTTATAATGGTTTCCCAAATTGTTATCTCTGTCATTATTCACTACAAAAACAAAGTGGCAGTCACAATCGTTTCAGTGCAAATCTTCAACGTCACTTTTTGTTGTCCATCAGCACTATCGGTGGCGATGAAATTGGAGAAACCAAATTTGTGTTTACGATTTGATTACAATCCATTGCTTAGCTACGTAGCTAGATAGATCTAGGTACATTGGAAAATAGTTGAAACTGGAACATTTTAATAACACTGTCCAACATAGTTCTGAACGTGGGCGATTATGATCGATTTAGCCGTGAGCCATGTCATGTTCCCCACGAATTATTTTATTTATTATTTTTTTTAAATTAAAATTTTTAATTTGAACTAACGACTACATTGACTTTGAAAGGTATAATAACATTCAAAATTGGGAAATATTAAAAACTTACTCCGAATTTAGTGAGTCTGTAAATTTTCGAGAAGACATCGGCCTTCAGTTCAGCTTTCATGAAGCTCATTTTCATCTCGGTGGCTATGTCAATAAGCAAAATTGCCGCATATGGGGTTCAGAGAACTCACACGTGACTATTGAGAAGCCAATGCATCCACAACGAGTCACTGTTTGGTATGAATTTTGGACTGGCGGCATCATTGGGCTATATACTGAAAAATTGGTTTGATTATATGAGGTACTGCCGAGCCAGTCGTGATAGACATATAAATGATATTGTGTTCCATTCAAAGAAAGACAAAGTTCAACCTTTCCAATAAAACCAGAAATTTAAAAAAATAATCTGTACCTTTTTATAGCGGATTCTAATTAAAAGTTTTAAATGACCCACCTTATACCAAGCAAAGGAGCCGCATCTAGGAATCGAGAAACTCACACGTGATCGCCGAGAATCGAATTCATCACCAAAGAGTAACAATTTGGAGGGGTGGCATTGGCCATTGGTCCATATTATTATTTCCCAAAATGGAGTATGAACCAACATAGCATTACACAGTCGATAAATTAACAAACAATTCTTATAAATAAAGAATAATTTAAAATGTCAATATAACAATGGGGACTTAGGACATTGTTATGTAGACTTAGAGGTGTAACAATGAAAACTTTGTGCTATAACAATGGAGTCTTAGGGCTATGACAATGACGACATAGAGCTGCAACAATGAAGCATTTTACCACCTGTATCACAATACGAATTTTAGGATTTATTTAAATTTACTGTGACTTCGGTATGGTCATATCATACTTCGGGGCGAAAATCAGAGCGTATTCTACTTAAAGGGGGAATCAGGCCAATATTAACCTTCCAACTATGTACCAATTATGACCAAAAAAATACAAACGAAAAAACTAAAAGAAAAATTTTCTTTAAAATCTCTATGTAACATCGTTTAGGCAGAATAGTCCACTAAAGAAGAAGAAAATACTGAAATTATGAAAATTTCACTCACTCCGCGGGTTGATAATGAAATTGAAAAATATTTGGTGTATTGAAGAAATATTGAAATGAAATAGACAACTTTTTGTTTTCGGCTGAACATTTGGTGCGAATTCCAAAAGTCAAAAATTACTCACGTGTCCATCTCTATCCCGTGGCTTTTTGTTTTCATATCTATTAATCATTCCAATAAACCATAATCTAATTTAGCTCCCTAAAAGTATGCCAACCAGACTTTGAAGTACAAGTACTTCAGCACAGTGGGTGAATATACTTTTGCATGCACTGTATATAAAGAGTGATTTTTTTGAGGTTAGGATTTTCATGCATTAGTATTTGACAGATCACGTGGGATTTCAGACATGGTGTCAAAGAGAAAGATGCTCAGTATGCTTTGACATTTCATCATGAATCGTCTTACAAACGAACAACGCTTGCAAATTATTGAATTTTATTATCAAAATGCGTGCTCTGTTAAGAAAGTTCATTGCGCGCTTCCATTTTATGGTCCGTTTAATCGACCCACTGAAGCGGCTATTCGGGCTATTGTGACTAAATTTCGCACCAAATTTACATTGTTGGACATTAAACCACCAACACGCTTACGTAGAGTGCGAACTGAAGAAAATATCGCAGCTGTATCGGCCAGTGTTAATGATGACCACCAATTTTCGATTCGTCGCCGTTCGCACCAATTGGGTCTCTGTTACTCAAAAACGTGGAAATGCCAAAATTGGACTAAGCGGATGGACCACCTAAGATGCAGCCGCGGTCAACATTTAAATGAAATTATCTTCAAAAAGTAAATGTCATGGACCAATCTAACGTTTCAAATAAAGAACCGATGAGATTTTGCAAATTTTATGCGTTTTTTTAAAAAAAAAAGTTATCAAGCTCTTAAAAAATCACCCTTTACAACTTGAATTATCATCTATAAGAACAAATAAGGAAAGGCTAAAGTCGGCCGCACAGTGGTTCACAATCAAAATCCATCGGCCAAAATTCAATAACTTTTGTTCTAGTAGACATTTTTCAGTTCTGTAAAAAATCAAAATTCGACTAAAATTATTTTGAGATATTAACAAAGAAAAAGAAAGAAAGAAAATTATTTTTTTTATTTTTTTAACATATTTTTACGTATCTGTTCATAATGCGAAGAAAAAATTTTAATTTTTTTTTTGTATTACAGATTTTCATATTTTGAAAATTGAAAAAATGTAATTTCATTTTTTTGAATTTGTCGAACTGCTTTTCACAAATTTTAAGAAATAAAGAAAGAAAATTAAAATTTTTATTTTTTAACATATTTTTACGTATCTGTTCATAATGCGAAGAAAAAATTTTAATTTTTTTTTTGTATTACAGATTTTCATATTTTGAAAATTGAAAAAATGTAATTTCATTTTTTGAATTTGTCAAACTGCTTTTCACAAATTTTAAGAAATTTTGCACTAAAATTTTTTTATTAGAAATTGTGATATATTTTTTTTAATCGAAAAATAAAAAGTAGTCAACTTTGGGCCGATTTCTGAAATATATCCGATTGTCCGATTATTAATGTTAATATTTCAAAATAATTTTAATGTTAATACAGTGAAATTCCCCTAACTCGAATCGCCTAGGGCACGACAAAACACTTCGAGTTAGGGAAAATTCGAGTTATGGAAATTAAACATTTTTTATATGTATTTACATTTTATATATGTATTTTATTTAAGAAAATATTCAGTTATAAGTTTTTGTTTAAGTATTCTTCTTTTTCAATAAAGTTTTCTATATTGTTTAATGACTTAAATATACTATTCTGTACTCCTGCTTTGGAGCAAATAACTCGCATATCAATTTTGTAACTGTAATTCTCAATTTTTAGCCGTCATATTGTCGCCACCTACGGTTGAGAAATTAAAGCAGTGATGGGCACACGCATACTATCATATTTTAAGCAGCAGAGAACAAAAAGCGGCTTACGCCCGAAAAATATTCCATGTTTCAAAAGTATAACGAGCAATTAAATGAAAGTAACACATAAAACATGTTGATTTGAGTGTACACACAAAACTACGCAGCGAACGAAGCCACACGATGTGTACATGTGTCTCTCCGTGACAGAAGCAGCATTTTCATTCCTATGCACTGTGCATAGGAAAAGAGAGCGGTGCCCATCACTGAATTAAAGGCTTCGCAAAGAAGTGCCACCAAAATATGTATGTATGTACTACTTATTAACGAGAAAACAATATTAAAATTAGCAAAACAAAAAATTCGAGTTACGGGAATAAACTCAAATAGTAAGTGTCACAAATTGTATCAGTTTTTAATTCGACTTACAGAAAAGTTCGAGTTAGGGGAAATTCGACATACGGAGAAAAACACATAAGAAAAAGCTATTGAGAATCCAAGATTCGTACATAACAGTTCGAGTTAGGGAAAAATTCGAGTTAGGGGACTTCGAGTTAGGGGAATTTCACTGTATATCAAAATGGGCCTTGTCTAATTTTGTTTTTTTTACTGAACTCAAAAATGTCTACTAGAACAAAATTTATTGCATTTTGGCCGATGGATTTTGATTCTGAACCACTGTGGGCGGACCAGATATTCAATAAACAACAAATACAGCTATGCGAAAAAACACCCCAACTATGGCAGATGTATAACATTAATCCACGTTTTCATGTAGATTCGTAAGTGCTAACCAGCAGTTAAAATTCCATTAAAACTGACATCTATAATATTTGGTTAGCTCTATTTTTAGCTAAGTATGTTCATATTATATTAATTTTGACATTCCATTTGTAACACCTTCATCGGAGACCCCATAAAGTATATATTCTAGGTCTTGGTAAAATTCTAAGACGATATAGTCATGTCTGTCTGTCTATCCGTAGATGTTTCTTATGGTTGCAGATCGGTTGGGGTTGAATGTGAGCGAAATCGGCCCAGAGAGAATTTTTCCACAACAAGGGCCCCCTAATATTTGGACTATTTAAGTAAATTTTTTGAAAATTTTTGTTTCGTTGCGTACATTCCTCTTGTAGCTTGAAAGCACCATATAGTAAATAATACATTTAGCGGCTGAAATGAGACAAAAAGGGATAAAAATGGTACCAATGATACGCCAACAGGTAGAAACATAAAATTCGGAGTGTACATCCCTATAATTGCTTAGACGCGTAATATAGAGGGATTTTTCGATATTTGTACTTTTTTGGGATACAATTCGAAATGAGGGATAAAAATTGTACCAACCAAACCGATGAAGTTGAAATCATTTATCTGAGTGTGTAGATGTGAAACAAAAAGGAATTTTTCGAAATTTGTACATTTATGCGGAAAATGGGGCGAAAAGGAATAAAAATGGTACCGACCAAACGGCTGCAGTTAAAATACATTCATCTGACTGTATAGACGCGAAACGTAAAGAATTTCCAAATATGTAGTTTTAAACGGGAAATGGAGCGAAGTGGGATAAAAATGCCTGTATAACTGCAGTGAAATTCGGTGTGCACAATTCTATGACTGCGTTGACGCGAAAATTAAAGAAATCTTACGATATTCGTACATTTAATCAATCGGCCGCAGCTAGAATCATGAAATTCATTACTTACTTGTCTGATTGTGTATACGCGAAAAGTACGTGGTACGACTATTTCCAAATTCTTAGTTTTAGGGTGAAAATGGAAAAAGGAGTAAAACTGGTACCTTCTGGTATGGCTGTAGCTAACATCATGAAACATGGTGTGTGCGTTCCACTCTGTACGCGAAACATATTGGATCTTCAATATTAGTACTAATCCTATGAAAATGGTACAGACACTTGGTCAGTAGCTGGAATTAAGAAATTGCAGATGAGTAAATCGGCCATGACGGAAGATCTTTCTCCCTAATGACGACTGACAATACAGATAATATTTAGGGCACATTGTTGAAGATTGCTGCCTCATGTTAACTTTTTGAATACACTTGTGGTATTATATTTATATATAGTAGAGAACTATTAATATTACAATAATGAAGCAATACAATTTAAAATATTATATGTACGTATGCCTTATAGTTTGAAATAGTAAACAAATATAGTAATGTGAAAAAATATCACAATTTTCCTAATATGGTACTGCACTACTGTAAAGTTTACAGCCTCTAATCTGCCGGTAATACTGAGGAATGTACTCCGTGGTGGAGGGTATATATTACTTGTTTTTCTTACTTAGCTTCATGAAAACGGGGGTAAGTAGTACACAATTATTTAATACTATTTTTTTAATATTTATTTGCATTATAAGATTCTTATTGTAAATTCCCTAGCTACAACAAGGTATGGCTTAGAGTGTCCCTAAGTAGTACGTTGTTATGCCCCGATAGAAGCGGGTTTTTAAATAAAATTTAAATAATAAATTTGCATTCTATTAAATATAGAAGCTAAATTGTATTAAGCCGGTCAATATCCCATTTCAAATCAAATATTGATTACAGACCAAAAAAAAATGCAAACGAAAAAACTAAAACAAATGAGCGTTGGCACGGCAGAAGTATTGCTGGGTAACTATACCTGCATATACACATACTTACATATGCAACTCAATGAGATGCTTGTAAGATGGCATGTGTGCTTTATTACTTGGTGCGATTTTCTAAGCGCAAATTCGGCAAGTGAGTTGTGATTCTCGTTCGTTTGTGAGAATCATCTCCTTATAGAGGCCGGGTTTGATGTTGAAAAGTCGCTGCGAAGCCACTTGAAAAGACTTTTGACATGGTCGAAATCATGATCGTGGTAGTCTGCAGCCAAGTAATAAATGTCACCATGAAATTTGTAAATAAATTTGCATTCTATTAAATATAGAAGCAAAATGGTCTTGAGCCAGGACAATATCCCAGTTCAAATCAAATATTGATTACAGACCAAAAAAAAAATGCAAACGAAAAAACTAAAAAAAAATTAAATAATTTGAAGCGAAATGTGCATAATTTATTTACACTTCTTCAAAATATTTGAATATTTCAAAAATGTAAAATTCATTGGTGAATATCCAAATTTTCCCATTCACAAGAGTATCTTTTTTCACCGTGTGCTGAGAATGTGGGCACTCCCCAAAGTATGTTATATCTTTTTACGATACTTTACCACTTATATTTAAAATGCTGGTTGAAGTCTATGGCAACGTATCACCTCTTCCTTGGCGCAATTTAAATGTTGATAACGGTAGATTTGAACAGTTTGATAAGGCTGTCAATTCTACAGTTTATTAGTCATTCAAAAAGTGAGTAGTTTAACATCACCTTCCCTTAATCAGGCAAAGTATGTGGATTTATAAAAAGAAATCGTCGAGCTTATCGAAGATCGATAAGCGAATGGAACCGTGTATATTAGAGTGAAGTGTTTTTGCAAAATTCCTGAACTGGAATTGGACTCTATGCCACTTTGGTGTCAATGGATACTATAATTTAAAAATAGAAAAAGATTAGCAACAATGCAACAAAAATATAAAAAATTTATCTAAGACCTAAACAAATATTTTTTGTTTGCATTTAGAAATACTTAGTCATAAAATTTGTTTTAAATAGGCCCGATGGCTTTGAATTACAAGTTGAAATAATTAAATATAAATCTAAAATCAGCACAAAAATGAACAAAAAAATTACTAAAATCTGATTATAATATTTGTACTTTCATTTTGGAATATATACCTGATCACATCCACTTATGTATCTAATTAAAGTTAATTATGATGGCTACAAATGTTGCGAATATCATTTTCAGTTAGAAACAGTGGTTTAGGAACAGTCTCTAAAAAATAGTGAAAACTTTTTTCCAAATCTTTTTTTCTGACACGAAAAACGTTTAAAATTATGGAAAAAATGTCGAAAAACATTTTTGTTTTATTTTTTAATAGCTAACATTACTACGAAGGAAACAGTGTCTACATCTAAAAGACCTGTGGATTTTTGTAGAAAATCAGCTTCATGAAGGCTGATCTCTTCTCGAAAAATTTCCACGTAAATTTCTTACAGTTTGCATTAAAGACTCACTACTTTGGAAGTAAGTTTTTAATATTTCCCAATTTTGTTCGAACGTATATCGGCCCATTTTGCAATTGTCAAACATAAACCTGAAAATAAAAATAAAATGAATGTTATACTAACTTTCAAAGTCGAAGTAATCGGTAGTTCAAATAAAAAATTTTTTATTAAAGGTACCTTCGACGAAAATTCGAATTTTAGTAACAATTTAAAAAATCCGCAAATATTAAATTTTATTAAAAATATCCTTTTCGAGTTTAGAAACCCAAAACACATTAGAAAATATTAAACATAGCTATTCGAGAAAATTTTTGTAATCTAGTGTAACTGGCAAACATACTTATAATAAGACGTTCATACAAACATTGCATTTTGCATTAAAAAAAGAAAAAAATATATACATTGTAAATATTGAGACAAACTTTGAATCGCAAATATAAATTGATTTTACTTTCCTCAAAATTCCAAACGACGTCGACGACCAACAGTAGCCTCTTATCTTATCGACGTTACCATTGAAATTGCTTTGCTTTTCCTCGATGTCATTGCTGGATTGTTGGAACCCTGAACACCTGCATTCTATGACTCCCCAAATTCTCGAACACCTGCAAAAATATCAATTGGGTAGTATGTTCGTCTACGGACGGCAGAGATATCAGCCAAGACAAACTTAACTTGGCATTTGTTGATTAGAAGAAAACACCACTTCTAGGCGATTATTTTTTGATATATAAAAGCATTTGCCAGAATCTATGCTGAAGTAGTCTCGCGTCAGTCTTAGTCTTCAAAGAGTCACAAAATGTTGTTGAAATTCGTGTTAGTAACCATTGCCCTGTTTATCGCCGGTACTGCCGCTACCAATGTGAAACAATGTAAGTGCCAAATGTTGGGCGAAATCAAAGTCTGAACATTTAAAGAAGAATTCCCTAAATTTATAAAAAAGAAACCAAAAGTCATTGAACTGCTTTCAATAACTCGAGGAGCAAGATGTCAGGAAAGAATTGATGGGGGAAAATCAGGAAATGAAAATATCTTCGTTGCATCAACAAACCATTCGTAGTCCTGGAGAAGTGTTACCCCTCTAGCGTTCCCAAAAAAATATATTTGGCATTTGACGACGCACAGTGGTTCAGAATCAAAATCCATCGGCCAAAATTCAATAACTTTTGTGCTAGCGAACATTTTTGAGTTCTGTAAAAAACCAAAATTAGACAATAGGTAAATCAGGTATATTTTAGAAATCGGCCCAAAGTAGGCCAATGCAGTTGACTAGTGCAAAAAGTCAGATTTTTTAGTTCCAAAACGCAATTTAGTCATTATTTATGTCTGCTAACTAAGGTATAATTTTGGTTTTATGGACATATTTCCGGCAAATGAACTCCGATTGTTATGAAATTTTTACTCAACATTTTATCTGTGTACCTTCTTTTCAGAAGTTAATGAGATCAAAATGACTAAATAGCGTTTTGAAACTAAAACATCTGACTTTTTGCACTAAATGTATCCTATGATCCAAGGGTGCAATTTCGTGCAGGCAAAAGTTACCCTGAAAAAACGGGGAACCCTTCAACCTTTCTAAATATGTCTATCATTCTTTAAAGGCTTTTGAAGGAAAAAGGTTGTGTTGGTCCAAACTCAGACATTTATTAAAAAAGGATATTTTTTACAATATTCATTACAACCGAACTATATTTGGCACAAACATAATTTTTGACGCCATAACAAAGCTAAGAAACCACAATTTCTAATAAAAAAATCTGAGTGAAAAATCTCTTAAAATGTGTGAGAAACAGTTCGACAAAGTCAAAAAAAGAAATTACGATTTTTTTTAATTTTCAAAATCTGGAAAACGTGAACAACTGTAATACAAAAAAATTAAAATTTTTTCTTCGCATTTTGAAGAAATACGTAAATATATGTTAAAAACATAAAAACGAAAAAATAAAAATTTTAATTTTCTTTTAAATTGAAAAATACGAAAAGTAGTCAACTTTGGGCCGATTTCTAAGATATATCTGATTTCCCGATTTTAAATGTTAATAAGCCAACATAATCCTTGGGTCCTTGTCTAATTTTGGTTTTGTACAGAACTCAAAAATGTCTACTAGAACAAAAGTTATTGCATTTTGGCCGATGGATTTTGATTCTGAACCATTGTACGGCGTATGAGTGATATTAAGTATACGTCCGATAGTTGTCATTCTAAGTTTGTCATTCAGGTGTTGCAAAACCTTGAAATATTCGTATGACTCATTATATATATATTCTTGACCATGTACTCATGTCCTTCAATTGGTAGGATGTTCAAATTTTCAAAGTCTTTAGATCGGTTGCGATTGTAAATGGGCGGAATCGTTAAAAATGGAAATTTTGTCCCTAACAAGGAATGAAGATGCCCCAAATAACCGCTAATTTTTAGAGATTTAGGTACATTTTTCACAATTCTTTTTTATATTCACTTGAAATTTTGCTCATACATTCCTCTTGTAGCTTTAGGGATTGAAATGGGACAAACAGGGATAAACATTGTACCAATCAAAGGACAACAACTAGAGACATGAAATTCGGTGTACATACGTCCCTCTTATTGCTGAGATGCGTCAATTCGTACTTTTAAGGGACAAAACGTGTACATTCATTTGACTATATTGACGCTCAACATTCAGTGATTTTTGAAGTTAGTACCTTTAGGAGGAAATGGGGCGAAAGAGGATCTAAATGGTACCAACGAAGCGGTTGCAGGTAGAAACATTATTATTCCTCTTGATACAATAAAGATGTCTATCTTAATTCACACTTTCAAAGTCCAAATGGGAAAAAAGGAACAAAAATTGTATCAACCAAACGGCTGCAGCTTGAATCATAAAATCCCGTTTATATATTTTTCCGACCAAATAAAAACAAAAACTAAAAGAACTTTGCCAAATTCGTCTTTTAAAATCCAAATAGCGAAAAAGGGATAAAAATGGTACCAATGGAACGGATGTAGATACAATCATGAAATTCATCTCACGACGTGTGCTTTTACTTTTAAGGTCCAAAACGGCAGTAGTTTAAATTATAGAATTCGGTCTATAGATTTTCTGATCAATTAAAAGCGCAAAATAAAAGAATTTTGCCAAATTCGTACTTTTAAGGTCCAAATGGGGAATAATGGATACAAATGGTACCAAGAAAAGGGGGGAAAGCTAAAATCACGAAATTCGGTATGTTCATTCCTCCGACTACTTCAGCGCGAAGAATAATGAGGTCTTTTGTAATTCTTACTTTTAAAGTACAAATGGGAAAAACAGGGATGAAAATGGTACCCACCAAACGGATGCAAGTTGAATGATAAAATTAGGTTTAGGGCCAATTAAAATCGAAAAAATTTAAAATTCGTACTTTTAGTGCCAAAATGGGAAAAAAGGAAACTAAGAAAAAGGCTGTAGCTAGAATCAAGCAAGTTGAATCATAAAATTAGCTTTATACATTTTTCTGACCAATTAAAAGCGCAAAATAAAATTTTGAAAATTCGTACTTTTAAAGTACAAATGGAGGAAAAGGGAAAAAAATGGTACCAATGGAACGGATGTGGATACAAACTCGAAATTCTGTGGGTATATTCATCAGACTATTTAGACGTGTACTTTTACTTGTATGGTCCAAATGGGTAATATGGGATAAAAATGGTACCAAGAAAAAGCTGTAGCTAGAATCACGAAATGCGGTGTGTACATTAGAGCGTACCAGGTTACAAGTAAAAAAAAGTTCGCCGTACACCTTCGAATATGAAGTATTATTGAAAGGTAGTTTCAAAAAATTAAATTTTATTTTTTTTTATGCCGAACGTAGGGGTCGCGCTTTTACATTTTTCTATATAACTTCTGCATTTATAAACGGATTTTAAAGTGTGATACATCGATGTTTTTGTCTCGACGAGGCCGATTTTATTGAAAATCGACATACTTCCTTAGGAAGATTTTCATGATTTTATGCGAGCTTTAATTTTCTGATATTAGAGTGGTACATTAGGGTAGTAGCAACTGAGATATGATGGGTAAGTACCAGAAGGGGGTGCTTGAGCTCAATGACTTCAAAGACAAAAAAATCGGCCTCGTCGACAAAAACATCGATGTATCACACTTTAAAATCCGTTTATAAATGCAGAAGTTATATAGAAAAATGTAAAAGCGCGACCCCTACGTTCGGCATAAAAAAATAAAAAAAAATTTTTTGAAACTACCTTTCAATAATACTTCATATTCGAAGGTGTACGGCGAACTTTTTTTTTTGAGGTACGCCCTAGTGTACATTAGAGCGTACCAGGTTACAAGTAAAAAAAAAATATAACTTCTGCATTTATAAACGGATTTTAAAGTGTGATACATCGATGTTTTTGTCCGATTTTTTTGTCTTTGAAGTCATTGAGCTCAAACATGATTCATGATTTTATGCGAGCTTTAATTTTCGATTATTAGAGTGGTACATTAGGGTAGTAGCAACTGAGAAATGATGGGTAAGTACCAGAAGGGGGTGCTTGAGCTCAATGACTTCAAAGACAAAAAAATCGGCCTCGTCGAGACAAAAACATCGATGTATCACACTTTAAAATCCGTTTATAAATACAAGTTATATAGAAAAATGTAAAAGCGCGACCCTACGTTCGGCATAAAAAAATAAAAATTTTTTTTTTGAAACTAGCTTTCAATAATACTTCATATTCGAAGGTGTACGGCGAACTTTTTTTTTGAGGTACGCCCTAGTGTACATTCATCTGACTACTTAGACGTGAAGTATAAAGAGGTATTTCGAAATTCTTACTTTTAAGATCGAAATGGGGAAAAGGAGATAAAAATGGTATCAACCAAAAAGATGAATTTTGAATCGTAAAGTTAGATATATGTATACACTTTCTTGACCAATTAAAAGCACAAAATAAAAGAATTTTGTCAAATTCGTGTTTTTTAGATCAAAATTGGAAAAGGGATAAAACTGGTACCAAGAATAAGAACCAGTAAATTCGGTGTGTTCATTCCTCCGACTACTTGGACGTGCACTTTTATTTTTAAAACCCAAATGGTTAAAAAAGGGGATAAAAATGGTACCAACTAAACGCATACAGCTTGAATCATAAAATTCGCTATACATTTTTTTCTGACCAATTAAGGGCGCAAAATAAAATAATTTAACCAAATACGTACTTTTAGGGATAAAATTGGTACCAAGAAGAATACTGTGATACATACAATGCATATTTAAAATTCAATATTCAAATATATTCAAAACTTGTACTTTTAAATTCAAAAGGAAAAGGAATAAAAATTTGACCAGCCAATCGCAACTTGAATCATAAATTTCTTTGAGTTCAAAAGTCCATCCATCTTTCATTCGCAGAAAACCATTATCATAAAGTAAATCACGATTTTCAAACTAATCTGTTTAATTGAAACTCGGTTTCTGTCTCTCTGCCTATGTATATATTAGTATATTTACAACAATTTTCTGATATAATTAAAAAATCCCTGATTTTAGGCAAAAATGGCCAACCCTTCCCTCTGAGCGTTGAAGTTGTGGGCTGTGAGAATCCACCCTGTGATGTCGTCAAGGGTACAACCGCCATTATGTATGTTCACTTTGTGGGAAGTAAGTAACGGAGTTAAAAACTCAAATTCGGTCCAATCTATGTGTCAATTTAATTCCATGTCCTACTTTACCCGTCCAGCTAAAGACAACATCCGCGATTTACACGCCGTCGTCCATGCCACAACGTTGGGCATCACTGTGCCCTACGATTTGCCCGAAGAGGTGGCCGATGTCTGTCAGAATCTCATGTATGGCGCCAACTGTCCCATCGACAAAACCGAAGATGTCGTCTATGCCTTCAATTTCTATATCGATTCTTATTATCCGGAAATTTCGGTCAGTGTCCAGGTGTCTTTGTTGGACAAGGACGAAGAGTCGATTGCTTGTTTCGTGTGCGGCATTAAAGTGAAAAAGGGCTCCACAAATACTTTGATGTTGGAATAGTTTCGTAGATACGCTCACGCTTGCTAGAATTTTAGATTGTATTTTGTCGTTATTATTTTGTTAGATAATTAAATAAATTTTTACATATTTGAGGCTGCTTAAGATTAAATATTTATACAATAATACATACATACATACACATACATATGTCGATATGTAAATATATGCATGATTATATACTTGCAATGCTCATAAGAGGATCAAAAAGGTATGTTTCATTTTATATCCGGAATTTCAGAATTTTTCTTTCAGTTCAGAAATATTATGCGAAAGCCACCACCAGCAAAATACTAGAAATATTTTTTTATTCTATAACCGAAGAAATCAATAATGAATAATAATATATCCTTACGGATATCAGATCGGCAGCTATAGATAGATGTAAGTATGTGTGAAGTTGGCCTTCCATACCTTTGTGGATTATCTCTATATCTTAAAAAGAATAGAGAAACACGAAACATGGACAAAAAATACCCGCAATCACTGTTAAGTTTTAAAGTAAATAAGAAGATTTCTGTCATGAAATTTTTGGAAATGAGACAAAAATTGATGAAAATATCATGATCAAATGACAACAGTTAGAAACAGGACATTCTGTGTGTATATTTGTACATTAATGGTGGGATAGTGCACGACTTTTCGATTTTGATATGCTAGAACTATTAACTTTGTGAAGTTCAGAAAAAATACATGGCCCAAAAAATTGTGGTGGTGGGGTGAATGTAAGAGGGTGCTCATCGGGGTCAAAGGTGATGGTAAAGGGGTAAAAATACACAAAAGCCCCAAAACTGCCTCGAAGTCATCCCCAGAGGTGTTAAATGTTAGACCGACCTCCATTAATTTTCCCTTCCCAACATTTTTTTTCGAACACACATACCCCATATCACCACTCATTAGGGGGCTCCCATACAAAAATTATTTTGTTAAAAAATTTGTTCCCACCGGAGTTAAATGTATGACCGACCACCAATATTTTTTCAACCCCCGCATTTTCTTCGAACATACTTACCTCCTATCGGCAACCCTTAGGGTGGTCCCCATACGATTTTTTTATAATTTTTGTTAATACAGTAAAGCCCAAAACTGCCCTGGAGTCGTTCCTAGTTGGTTAAATGTAAGACTAATTTACCCTCCCCAAAATTTTTTCCGAACAAAACTAATTTACTAATTTTTAACAATCAAAAACTATCATACAAAAACTAATTTTTATCAAATTTGCTCCCACCACTCTAACTGCTCGAAGGAGGCCCCTATTGGAGTCAAATGTATGACCAGCGCCAATATTTTCTCAGAACATAACTACCTTCTATCTTCAACCCTTAAGGTGGTCCCCACACATTTTTTTAATTTTTTATTATTTTTTTAATGAAGGAAACGCTCAGAACTGTCACCACTAAAGAGTAAGACTGGCCCCCATTAATTTTCTCTCCCCAACATTTGCCTATTTTTTTATGAAAGAAAGGCCCAAAACTGTCCCGCAGTACACCCAAGAAGGGTGAAGTGTAAGACTGACCCCCATTAATTTTCCCTCCTAAACTTTTTCGCCAAACATACTTACCCCCTATCATGATTGTTTTTCCGAACCTCACAAAATAGAGTGTTCTAGCATATCCAAATCGGACTCCTAAAATTCCCACACAACACTATCCCATTACATTAGGCTGAATCGAGGTAATTTGCAAAATATTTCGTTCCTAGATCAATGTTTTCCGTTTATTTTTTTCTTTTTGCTTTTGTACAAAATCTTTTTCTGAATTAATAGACACTTGATAGCACTTTAAATATAAATTGTTATTATTGTCTTAGTGTAACTTATTGGTTGAAATCTAGGACGTTTATACTATTTTTTGTGTTTTTCATATAAACATCTTAAAATTTGTCCGTATTTGGCGATTGTAAATAAATGAATAGCTAGTTTTTAAAGTTGCATTTTTGCCCAATATTTTTCCTGATTTAATAGACTCTTTGGAAGCACTTTAAATACAAATTTTTTACAACTAAAAACTTATATTTCTTGGGATTTTATAATATATATATATAGATGTGAAAAATAGATAGAGGGAATCAATACCTTTCGAATGATGCCTAAATGATGAAAATCGGAAGGTGATCGAATTGATGACGCTGTACTCATTTTTGTAAAAAGAGTTTAAAAATGTTGGCTCTGAAAAATTTAAAAATTATTTTACAAAAATGGAGTCAGTGACATTTTCAATTTTCATCCAATATTCATAATTTAGGCAAGGTATTGATTCCTTCTATTTATTTTTCATTTTTATAAAATCCCAAGAAATATAAGTTTTTAGCTGTACAAATTTATATTTAAAGTGATTCCAAGGGTCTATTAATTCAGGAAAAAAAAATTGGACAAAAAAATGCAACTTTAAAAAATTGCTCGGGAAAAATATGACCCGGCGACGAAAAATTTTGAATGATCCAGTCTTCATTTTTGGGGGTGACCACAGCAATTTATTTTCGTGACCCATCCTAATGTACATATGGGCATCTCCCAAAAAAGGTCTACCAAAAAAATTAAATTTCGATAACCTTTTTATTACGAAACATGAAGTTATCTGGTTCTCTTTTATTTTTATTAAAAGTTGAAGTGTTATAAGAAAATGTACGTAATTAAAAAATTTAAGAGATAATTCTCATATTTCATAAATCTACGAACAAAATATATACTCTGACCTTCATTTACATGTATATAAGGAAAAACAAAGTTCTCGAAAAATCGCAATCTACAAGACCTTCAAAAGTACTTCTGTTTTTTTTCGCGTCCGTTTCGGTGTAAAATTGTTTATAATTTTGTACTAAATCCTGACGATATATTTTTAAAAAGTAGTACCCCCCTCAGAGAGGTTTCGAACATATACTTTTTAAAACCTTCTAGACTTTCTGAAGCAATAAAATATAGAATTTTTAAGGTCTTTTGTAAAATAAATCGTCTGAAATGGAAATTTAGCAGTAAAATCATGAAAGAATGATTACATGAAAATAAAAAATCGTGGACACTTTCTTGAATTTCGGACAAAGGTTATGAAAACTACAAACAAACTAAACGAATTGTGCCAATTTCAAGAATGTGTAGTGCTAGATTGTGTTCGCTAATGGACACCAAATTGTTCGGAAAATTTTAATTTGTGTGTAGATGTTTTTGTCCGGCTTGAGGTCATGTAATTTAAAAAACAACGATGTTGTGTTTTTATTAATTTTTTTATTTAAAAATTCCCAATATTTCGATTGACTTCGTCAATCATCTTCAGGGGTGTCAATTTATGAATATAGACTATAAACGACAGTAACTTGTCCGCACAACCAGTCTTTTTATTAACTTCTTGACATTCGACTAGAGCTATATCTTATGAACTTTTAATTGTGTACTACAATAAAAGTTTGGAAATTTAATAACAAAATCGTTTAGTAATTTTAAAAAAGTGTAGATAAGAATCACTATGATATCATAATGAAATCTAAAAGCATTCTTAATAAAAGCAAATAATTTACTTGATGGTAACCCGTAACTTAACTATGAGTGCCAAACTTTGCACAAATTTGTAGTATATATAATTGGAATCTAAATTAATAATTATGTAAAAATCTATTGGCGAGACGAAATTCTTCCTTTCTGCGAAAAAATATTGGAGTAACCTAAGAATTTTTTATGTAGACATTTTTACTTATACAAAAGAAAGTATACTTTAATTTTTATATAAAATACAATTTGCATTTTTAAATTTCTGAGTATAGAAATCGGGTGGGACATTTGTATAAGGGCTATATCAGAACATTGACCCACATATTCCACTTCCACAACAGATGTTCTTAGGTCAAATATTATATGGTGCGGCTATTCGTATATTCCGTTTGCAATGAGTGGTGTCTAACATTTGCGATGCGACTTTTTTATGGAGTTGTATCTAAATCTGAACCGATGTGACCTATTTTCATCATAGATGCAACAACAACAGTTTCTGTTACTTCCAATGTTTTGGGAGTTTGCAATTATAATACAAATCCATTTCGACAAACGAAGAACACTGTTTGATATACATAAACTTATTTCTCTTTGTTCATTTACAACAACTGATGACATGTTTGCCGCAAAAAAAAAAAACAATTTTTCTCACAAAAGAAACTCAAAGACGATGTTCACGTGTTTAAAATTTCGTTTTTACGAAATGCATTTTATATCCGCGTTTAGATCTCTATTTTAAAATCTACTTTAAAGTTACGAAACAATAAGAAATGAGTTTCAACTTACTACAATTTTTGTAATATTTATCACTTATGTCAAATAAAGAGTGATTTTTTTGAGGTTAGGATTTTCATGCATTAGTATTTGACAGATCACGTGGGATTTCAGACATGGTATCAAAGAGAAAGATGCTCAGTATGCTTTGACATTTCATCATGAATCGTCTTACAAACGAACAACGTTTGCAAATTATTGAATTTTATTATCAAAATGCGTGCTCTGTTAAGAAAGTTCATTGCGCGCTTCCATTTTATGGTCAGTTTAATCGACCCACTGAAGCGGCTATTCGGGCTATTGTGACTAAATTTCGCACCAAATTTACATTGTTGGACATTAAACCACCAACACGCTTACGTAGAGTGCGAACTGAAGAAAATATCGCAGCTGTATCGGCCAGTGTTAATGATGACCACCAATTTTCGATTCGTCGCCGTTCGCACCAATTGGGTCTCTGTTACTCAAAAACGTGGAAATGCCAAAATTGGACTAAGCGGATGGACCACCTAAGACGCAGCCGCGGTCAACATTTAAATGAAATTATCTTCAAAAAGTAAATGTCATGGACCAATCTAACGTTTCAAATAAAGAACCGATGAGATTTTGCAAATTTTATGCGTTTTTTTTAAAAAAAAAAGTTATCAAGCTCTTAAAAAATCACCCTTTATTTTTCAGAGTTAGTATTTTTTTGTACATATGTAACAATTATTATTCAAAAGAGAAACAACAAATGCAGTAACTTGGATCTACGTAGAAAAACGAAACTCTAAAATAGTGTTGTTTTTTGATTTGTTACTTTAAACCCTGATGATGTTCTTCAAAGAAGGACGAAATATTGGTTAAAAATAAAGAACACAACAAAAAACCAAAATTGGCCTCGAGCTTGAATTTCTTTATAAATTTAATCTTCTCAAAACAAACTTTTTTAAAAATGCAGTAGATTATAAGTGTTGGATTTTTTTGAAAATATAACCATTAAATCTGCTGGGAAAACACACCTAGAATGATTTTAGTGTGTTTTGGTATGATGTGATGTCGAGACCAAAATTAATAATAATTAAATAAATCAATTAATTTAATAGGATTCAACTACTACTCCTGAAGTCCTTTCAAACAAGTGATATAAACCGATTGCGAAATGCAAGGATTTTAATACACATTTGTCAGTCGCATTTTCATTTTTCTGTGGAAATTGCAATGTTTTTAAGCCTTGTTACTGAAAAAATTGCGATTCTTAATATTTTTCACTGAAATTTTGGTTGATTTTGCAAAAAAAATCCTAAAAAAACACATTTCACCACTTCAAACTCTGCTTTAAAGTTTCAAGACAATTTGTTAATTAATCATTTCGAAAATGTAAATAAAAGAAATAATATTTTAAAGAAACTGAAATTACATTCAAAACAAGGTGTATTACATTCAAATCGGTTTAGTATTTCAGGAGTTACAGGCAATTGAATTAACTCACCTTTTTGAAAAATTTTATTTTTTCGCTGATAATTTGGTCATAAATCGCGAAAAAAATCTATTTTTTCCGAAGATACGTATGCAACATTTTTATGAGAATAATACTTAAAAAACTTTCAAAACAATCGCGGCTATCGGGGTCAAAAATCGTACCGCATGACATAGAATGACTCTACAATTCCTTACAGTTTTGGTCACTCGCAACACTGTCATCGGAGTTCCTTCACTAGCGCCTAATTACAAATGTTGTCTATTGAATTACAATTGAAAATGGTGCAATTCTATAACAGTTGAGTTAATGGTGACATGTTTCGTATAAATTTGTTTTGCAAAATGTTTTTGACAGTCGCATTCAAAGGAGTTTTTAGCTTAATGTAATTTGGCGCAACCTAATAAACATATCAATTTAACAAAGAATAAAAATCAATTTGTAAATGTAAAGACTTGTTTATTTATTTATTTAATAATAATATTTTCTTTATATTATGTATTTATGTATATATCTTTAAATATTACACGTATTATTTTTAAGTTAATAGTTTCAAATATAGTTTCATTACATTAAACAAACCCACATCATAAATAAATATTTATATATGTATGTAATGCCAGTCGTAAGGCCTCAAGCCTTTCCTATCCAAAAAACGGAAAAAAGAAACCACGCCTTTTTCACGTAATAAAAAAATGTGTAGAAAATAATGGTGCACTTTTTGTGAAGATTCTCTTTACAAAACAAAATAAAGTGTGTTCATTTTTGTTTTATCGTTCTCTTTAGAAAAAATAAATTATAAAAAATTAACATAGAATCTGACTGTTTTTTAGTAAACTAATAAATAACAACATTGTTCAAAAACCGTCTTAATTTTTTTTAAATATAGTTTTTTGCTTTTTTTAAAAGAATCTATATTCATTATGTTTTTTTGGGTAAGAAATTTTCAAAATCTAAGCACAGATGAAACAAATTTTCTTGAATCGAAAAAGTTGTATTCTTTTAAAGATTGGTTCATTAACTTTTTTAGCTTCCATCGTTTGGCGTTCTGTTTGTGGTCTTGCTTATATATACATATATACTTAAACAACATGCGTACATATGTATGTATTTGTATCTTGTAGATTCAAGTACAACAACTACAGCAACGTCTCCAACATTTGATGAAAAAACGCTTCACTGTGCCCCACCTGATTCATTCGATGTTTACGCCGGCATTCATAAGACGTATGAAATTGTAAAAAGCATTCTGTCCTTGGGTGTGCTCGTCGGTGCGCTCACTGGCCGAACGTACGCGAACACTGCCCGATGAGATACCAAAGAATTGTTTGGGTATGAGATTGGGTTCGACCGCTTTGAATTCCCAGCCGAGATGATGCTCACAGATCTTGCAGACAACTATATGCCATTGGTAACTGCAAAGAAGACAAAGTAAAATATTTATATTGAGCGATTGTATTAGACTTGAATAGCAAAAGAAGATATATATAATGGACATTTTGAACTGCTAGCGTCATCACCAGGTAGACGGATTGTCGTTCCTGTTCTGTAAACTGACCTATTTATTACAATTATCCTTTAAGATGAGAATTTTTAAATGAGAACCTAAACGTTACTTTTTCCAATCACCATTGTGGAACTACACCATTTTCAATTGCAATTTAAAAGACATCACATGCAAAAGACACTAAATGAAATTCAAAAAATACCAATTGCAATTCAAAAGACAACATTTGAAATTTAAAGAACACGATTAGAAATTCAAAATAGTTCATTTGAAATTGCGATATGTAATTTGTAAAGAAATCATGATGTTTTTTGAATTTCAAAGGGAATTTTTGAGTTTCAATTTATATTTTTTTAATTTTAAATGAAATTTTTGAATTTCAAATATTGACTTTTGAATTACAATTGAAAATGATGTAGAATTTAATATAGAATTAATCATCGTGACGCTAATATACGATAAAAGCCATAGTCTATGATCACATAGGCTACTATAATATTGAAGGAACGATTTATACTTTATCAATAGTTCAAGGATGCGTGGATCATATAAAAATAACACTCTTCTCAAACTTACCCCGGAAACCAACTGAATTCCGTTGAGGGCGAACCGCTATGTAAAATATTTTGACGATTAACTTGATACAAAGTATTGGTTTCGTGAATATAACCCGCTGAAATAGAAAGCAAACATTAACAAATACAACTTCTTCCTAACTACAGTACCAACTTACCAGAATTACAATACTGTGATTGGACGCCATGCTTAGACATGGCAAATAATTCACGACAATTAGCGATATGGGTACCACAGCTACGACAACTAAATACGGCCTCCTAACAAAACAGAAAAAAACATTTAAATCCATTGAAATGTAAAAACTCATGGGAATATTACCTCCTTAAATGTACTCGCTATTAACTTTAGACGTGTATTTACGGTATTTGCCAAGAACACCGATTTCAACATCTTCTCTGGCAAATGTAAATTTCGTACCAGCCAATAGGATAATTGTGTCGGATCAGTGGGCATAGTATCAATTTTATGTTGAGCCAACTGCGTTCGTGCCTTCTCGATGATCGTTGTCATATTGTGTGTTTCATAAACGTGTACCGGCCATGGAGTCGTAGCAGCTTGGAAACGCCGGTAGGTATCCTGCATTGATGCGTTATCGCGAAAACGATTCATGGAACCCATATTCATGTGTTTCAACGGCTCGGGCAGATAAACATCGGGCAATATTTTGACAAAACCATTACATTTCATTCGGGGATGGGAGTTAATATATTCCAGGGGTCTAAAGGGGTTTAAGACATTAATTAGATTAATCTCAATTTATTCTTCTGTTTGTAACTTCGAGGCAAATGACAAATTCCTTAGATAGGAATTTTTAATCTTGTTGTTCTATCTAGCAATATCAAATCAAAGATTATTGATTGCTATTTAATTTCCCCCATCACCATTATACTTACACAGTCAAATCATTAAGCTTGGTCACAAATCTCTGCAGGGCTCTCGATTTAATCAGTGTATTGCCGCGATCATCTGTTCCCAGTTCATAAATTTGACAAGTTACACCATACAATAGCTGGTCATTCTTTGCGCCGCCACTCGCTGCATTATTACTGGACAACGTTGGGAAACAGACGCCAAACAAAATGCCATTGTGGGCGTCTATATCGCCCTCTATTACGGTTGTCGAACTGTCAACCATAAAAGGTAACACCTCACCGGGAAACAAGACATGCTGATGTATAAATAAGCGTAGTTTGATGTACTGATCAACGTCCAAATAGTTGACGCCAGATACGCGGTTCATATTTGGGCCCAAATAAGAATGTTCCGCTGGCAGATTGGTATCAAAACGTACAGCATTCTCGTTCATCTCTTCCTCTTGTTCAATGGACATACTGGCTTCATTGTTTTCAGGATTGTTCTCGCCATTATCCGCATGGTCCTGATCGTCCGTGTTGTCCTCGTTGGTAGCTTCCATTTCGGCATTGGCTTCACCCTCTGGATTCTCTTCGTCTGATGTGTTCATTCCGAGGCGTATTAAACGTCTGCGGCGATTATTAAGTATGAATAAAATGCGACGAAAACGTTGCATTAACATATTGCGAGGTAACATCTCAGATGGTCCAAAGTTGGCCTCCGCCTCAGCCATGCTGCGTCTTGTCTGGGCAATCATGTTACGTATAACCACAAATTGGTTGCTGAATTCACGCAAGTTTGGGTTTTCTACGATAGCAGCTTCGTCTTCATCATCTTCGGACCACGAATCAAAGTCGGCCTCTTCCCCCTCGGCTCTAGCAGGAACCACTACAGCATTGTTGGCTTCGGGACGATCAAGGTGGAAAAAGTCCAGGACATTACCAGGTATCTCTTCCATGGATGACTCGCCGTCTGCGTTTTCCTGGGCATTGTCCTGATCCATGGCGGAAGAGTCCTCATGATTACCCTCATTCGATGGCAATGACACGCGCCTGATTAATACTAAGGGGTAATTTGGATCAATACCTGCTTCTTCGATCTGCTGTTGGTCCTCCTCTTGTGGTTCAACTTCACTTTCGCTGGCTTCTGCAGTTGAACCCAAACTCTGGCTTCTACTGTTCATCAAAGCTGCACCACCCTCCTCTTCGCCAGACGTACTTGCAACATCATTTAAAATAACGTCTTCAGAAGCAGTAATTGTTCCTTCGTTTACATTTGCGGAACTTGTACTAGTATTTGCCAATTGTGGTTGGGTATTTTCTTGATTTACAGCATTAGTGCCACTATTAATTTCAGTATTAGGTGTTGTCACATTGGAGTCCACCGACACTGATGACTCGCCAACAGCTGAAGTCGTTGAAGACGCAATATGTCCAGCCGCTACTGTTGCTTCTACGCTTCTTCTATTGTTGGTGGTATCTACGGAAAAATAATTTTTCAATGGTTACCATCTAAATTACTGGATAAACGCATTACTTTCAGCTTGCTCATCGACATCCATGATTTCTGAAGTAACTTTTTATCGAGTTTATATAATTACAGTTCAATTTCTTTCACATTTCAATCTATTTTTATATATATTTAGCTCAGCTTCTCTAAATTTTTATTTATTTTTCTTTATGTTCCAAACACAACCAACCAGAGAACAACAAAGGCGAGCCTACAAATTCCAACTGCGTCCAGCAGGAAAAATGGGAGTAGAACGAGATGTGCAGAGTTGATTGAAGAAGGAGTATAGAATGAATGATAGGATAGTGGTGAATTCCTTGGTGGGTGAATTTTTTGGCTCCTGCTCGATAGCGATCCCATACAAATTTGACATTTGAAAATCTACCTTATGTCATTTCTGTTAGATTTCGCATGCAGTGTGACAAGGCTTATAGTGCTGTTTACACTTTAATGGCCTATGCAGACTACATGCGAAATCTAGCTCAAGTGACATAATAGCCTTGCGACACTGCATGCGAAATCTTGTTTAAATGACATAAGGTCGATACAAAAATGTCAGATACAATACAAATGTGACATTTGAAATTCTACCTTATGTCATTTAAACTAGATTTCGCATGCAGTGTGACAAGGCTATAAGATCGAATTACAAATGCCAGATCCATACAAATTTAACATTCGAAAATCGACCTTATGTCATTTCAAGCTGAAATTGATTACACTTATAGCCTTCTCAGACTTATAGCCTTTTCAATTGATTTCAACTTGATCTCTGACTGCAAAACGGGACATGAAAGGCCCAAACTTTACTAATAGCCCTTTCAGACTACATGCAAATTCTAGCTGAATTGCCATGACATAATAAATAAAAATATCAGATCCATACAAATTTGACATTTGATCGAAAATATCATTTCAAGCTGAAATCAATTGATTTCGCATGCATCCTGATAAAGCTTTAAGTGTCACACTGCATGCGAAATCTAGTTTAAATGACATAAGGTAGATTTTCAAATGTCAAATTTGTATGGATCTGACATTGACAGTGTGACAACGCTTATAGCGCTGTTTACACTTTAATGGCCTATTCAGACGACATGCGAAATCTAGCAGGAAATGACAAGATCGATGTACAAATGTCAGATCCATACAATTTTAACATTTGAAAATCTACCTTATGTCATTTAAACTAGATTTCGCATGCAGTGTGACAAGGCTATAAGATCCAATTACAAATGCCAGATCCACACAAATTTAACATTCGAAAATTTACCTTATGTCATTTCAAGCTGAAATCGATTGATTACACTTAAAGCTTTATCAGGATGCATGCGAAATCAATTGATTTCAGCTTGAAATGATATTTTCGATCAAATGTCAAATTTGTATGGATCTGATATTTTTATTTATTATGTCATGGCAATTCAGCTAGAATTTGCATGTAGTCTGAAAGGACTATTAGTAAAGTTTGGGCCTTTCATGTCCCGTTTTGCAGTCAGAGATCAACTCATAGTTAGGTTTAAACCACTGAGGACAGATGTAAAAACATGTGGTGGTACCTAACTATTGATCGGGTTGTACCACAAAACGTTTGTTGGGATATTTTGCGCTTTCGTTGGCAACGCCCGTTTTCTGTCAGATAACCAAGGTGCTGTCGAAAACAGCTGTTATTTGTTTATATGCCACAAATAAGACAAATAGGAATGGCTATAATAGGAATAAATAATAAGTAATATTAATAATTAATTAAATTTCGGCAATAAAAACAAATATTCAGAATGAGCCGAATCAATTGGCGTTTGCATAAAAGAACATCAAATTTTGTGTAAGTCATCGGATCGGATCATTTCATCTTTAATTCTGTATCTTATATTTTTATTACAAATTGAAAATGCAAATTTTCATTAAAACGCTGTTGTTTCAAAAATTTCTTTTATTTAGCAATCATTGGCGTTTGCGATGGTCTTATATGAAACTATGCTGGAAATCTTTAAGTTACAATCATCACATGAACTCTTCATATGCTACAGATGTTTGCATGGAACCGGTATTTTGGATAGTTGATAATTATACACATTTATTGGGTCCGGTAAGTTTACGGATACCTGAATGTACTCTGGGAATGAGTAAATAATAACATTCTTTTCGTTTTCCTTTTAGTTTTTCGTCGTTGGTGTTGCCTTATTAACCACTGCCGTCGTTAGTATTGCATATTGGATAGGCCTTCCATTTTGGTGGGAAAAAAGTCAAGCGGCTACAATATTCCTTTTGATAGTTGGCAATTGGTTTCTCTTGAATGTAATCTTTCACTATGTTATGGCGGTTATAACACCGGCTGGAGAGCCCCCAGAGGTTAGTATGACTTTAAAAGGAAGTTTATGTCTTGCTATCTATTTCTGTTTTGCTATCTTTGATAATGGAGAATTATGAATCACTATTAATGTGTGTGACTATTGAAAACGAACGTTCTTTCACTTACTGGTATAAGTATATACAAACTATATTTGTGGTCCAAAGTTTCCCCATTTCTATATAAAAAGAAAAAATAAGCCCAATACAAACATTTATCCTGTACTTTAATGAAGACTCGCCAAGAATTTTTTAATATTCGGCCTACTTTTTATATTTAAGTCTAGGCCAAGCTGGAAATTTCATTAATACTAACATAAACAATGAAACCCTTTTTTAAATGATAAATTTTTGTTTTTCATCTTTCGTTCACAGGGCGCTTCCTTGACCGAAGCTGTAGGCATCTGTAAGAAATGCATATCTCCGAAACCACCGCGGACACATCACTGTTCAGTTTGCAATAAATGTATTCTCAAAATGGATCATCACTGTCGTAAGTATTTATTTCATGTTTTCATTATTTATTGTCATATCAAGATTATCTGCCTATTTTAAAAATCAAATACACACTTTAATGTTCCACATAAACATATTTAATGGGTGTGATATCAATATCTGGTGCTATTATATGACCGATTAATGGTGTTATGGTTTTGTAAGCATGACCCTCCATGGTGCTGTAAGCAAAATTTCCATTAATACGTGAACTTTCCACAACGGCTGTATCATGCTGGGGAGTTCGTATAACAGTTGTCAGTGGCACCAGAATACTGGCAGCCAAAATGTAATTTAAGCACATCATAAATACCAAGAAAATCTGAAAAATATTAATTCAAGTTTAGATTTATTTATTCAGATTGGTAGAATTTAAACTTCCATTTGTTTATACGTACCTTCATGTCAATGTATCGTTGTGTTTATCTCTCAGAACTGTTCTGCTTCGTGACTTCCTTGCAACTATCCCTTTTAGATGTAGAGGTGAGAGCTTTTATAGACACCTTAAAGTTGATTTCTTTATTTGGTCATTTGTTACTTGTGCCATAATATTCAAGATCAAGTTTTAGAAGAATAAGTAACATGTTTGGGTGTGATCCTCGTCGACCTCACATTGCCTTAAAATGTCACATGGTCACATTACTATATCGACAAACAAAGAGACAGAGAGAAGAAAATTTCAGATAGATAAGATCTAAAAGTGGGATATATATCATAATGATTTTTTAATTTGGATGTTTTTTTTAATTTACAATAAAACGCAAAAATTTTGTCTCGTAGGATTTTGTGGAAACTACTAAAACATGCAGCAGCATATTCTTGGGTAGGGTATAGTTGTCGTTGATGGGTACACACACAAATTGTTTTTCAACTGCCGCCAATGCGTGTACATTGACCCATCATAGATAAGTTCTATTTGTAGTTAATGTGTTTACATTGAAGTTGTTGTCCTTGAAATGCTTACAAGCTACAGGTATTGTGGTAGTGATGAATTAGTGCGAAAACTAGTCAAAAAAGGAAATATGGAAATGTTAGTTACTTACTATACGTATTTGTAGATTTTGGATAATCCCTCATAAATGAGAGTAGAAAAAACAACAAAATTGACATTTTTTCGAAGATTTTAAACATTTTCGGAGATCTTTTGGGTATGTTCAAAGTATTTTGAAAGATTGGGCCTACTATCTTAATATTTGTATGGAATTTACTCACTTAACAATGTATAACATGTATGACCTTTTCGGAGACGCATCACTGCAGTGCATCAGATACATTTTGGCTATCCAAATTCACAAATTAAATTTATTATGCTTTTTTTCCATTTGCAATTACAAACGCAAAACCACTATCAATGGAAAAATGTATAATAAATTTAATTTATGAATCCAAATGTATCTGATACGTTTCCGAAAAGGTCCGTAGTCATGAATATGTTCAATCAGGGTTTAAATTAAAATATTTAGCTGATTGTAAACATAATACGTGATGTAGTAGTGTTGTAAGCAGTGTGCGCGCCTATCAAATATACGGTCCAGGTTCAACTCTCGGATCTACTTTAAATTTATCTAACAAATAAAATTACATAGTTATTTATACTGATTTAAATTGTATGGCGCACATGAGTATGACTTTTGATCACTAATGACGACACTGGTCATAGCACTGCCGCTAACAACATTGTCGCCAATTTGGTAGTCGACGATATTGTCGCTGATGTGGTCGTCTTGTATGATTTTGGCAACACATTTATTTGTTGACGATTTGTATGGAGTGTCCTTGACGATTTACTGCGTGCGGTCCTTGAAGACGGGTACAAGACTTGATAACTACTGTATCAAATTCACTGAATCTAACAGTGTTATTTAGACTTCTTACATCAATTTTCTCCGCTTTCATTTCGCCCATTAGTCTCCCAATAGACATTTTGATTTCCTTCAAATATTTTCTTGGTGATATATTTTCCAAATGTTTGTACAAGATTTGCAACTCTTAGAGCAGACATACAGCTTCATACCATTAGAACCGGTTGATTTGAGATTCTTATATTTAGGGATTCGTTTGGTTTTTCCACGCCACGCGTTACCCATCAGAACCGAAAATATTATATTTGCTCATCGCAAAATTCAAATTCTTTATGATGGGTCTACTTCGCATATACACTGTACTGGAACAAGTAAGTGGAATTGTTTATCAATAAACTTTTAAAAAATACTTTGAATCCTAATAAAATGTATAGAAAATTCTACACATTAACTATTAAAGTTAAAATAAATCAATTTTATACTCATTAAACAAAACATTACATGTTCTATTAATACAAAAAATGTGTTTACAGAATGGAACGGAATATGTCGAATCTAAAGCCAAAACGTTCGGTATTTTACTACGGTTATATACCTCATCCGATCAACTCAATTTTTCAGTACATGACCCAATGCCGTCAGCCCAAAATCCACACTCGTTGTGATGTATTGTCTTCTCAATAGTCAGGTGTAGATTCTCTGAACCACATATGCTGCAATTTTGCTTACTGACATAGCTACCGAGATGAAAATGAGCTTCATATAAAAACACGAAAAATTTTTACAGTTTGTGTTAAAGACTCACTACTTTGGAAGTAAGTTTTTAATATTTCCCAATTTTTTTTGGAGCGTATACCGTCCCATTTTGCTAATATCAAACATAAACCTGAACATAAAAAGAATGTTATTTGATCTTTCAAAGTTAAAGTAATCGGTAGTACAAATATAAAATGCTATATGGCCGACCCTATAATAGAGCTGGCAGTAGCAGGGTCAGTCTATCATACTAAAACAGTCTTCAAAAGTTGTGTATTGTAACTTGTAACGAAACTAGTCGAATGTGGTATCCTGAATGTTTATCCACCTTCTATTCAAGTCATTTAACTTACAATGAATATGAGCATTTCCATGATGTCGAACGTGACCGTCGTACACATTTAAAGTGGCAAAAAGGTGAAAATAAAACGGATTTTTATGTTGACCATATGCTTAACGTACAGCTCTTAATTAACTGTATATTTAGTGCTAATGTCGATTTTGGTTAATTTTTCGTATTTTAGATACTTAAAAAAAAGCAAGGCATTCCAAGACAGAAGTCGTTTTGGCGGCCAACAATTCAAACGCGATACCTGTGACATTATTTCAATGTGGCTAATTTTTGAATGTTGTGCATTGATGTCTCTTAAAAATGGTTTTGATTTTATCCAAAAATTATTAAATCTTCTTTGAAATTTAACATTAAGCCCTGTCGAACGTAAAATTTTTTCCATCATGGTATTTATGTTGTTCTTGTTGTAATTTTTTTGCGAAATTATATGTAATATATATTTTTTAATTAACAGAAATTCGTCTGAGATGAACGAATAACATATAGCCAACACTTATCCTATTTCACACCTTTTTTAGCTTGATAAATTAGGAAGCAAAATGCTATACAGGGCGAAATTATTGAACTTAATTTCGTGTGACTTCAGTACGTTCTATCAATTTGCGTTCCTGAGATATGAAAATCTTTATTTTCTGCAAGGCTTGAGGTTATGTTTTGCGAGATGTTAAAATTGATCCACCCCATCTTAAAGAGCTTTTCTTCCTCTTCGCAAACATATTCCTAAAAATCAAAAAGCACATTCCTGATCAATTTTCGTGACATCTTTTAAATATTTGTGATTTATAAAAACAGGTTTACTTGCATTATTCACCCATATCGCGAATAAAATTTCCCCGAGAGTAAATTTTTCCCTTGAAATTGCAATATGGATTTCTACTAGTTTTTCAAGATCATTCTTCCTTTTTACTTCGAACTTATCACCTTATTTCTGTGCCAATTCAAATAAGTGAAGCTATTCAGGAGTTCTATTCAATTTACCAAATTGCGCCTACATGATAAGAAAATTCCACGTGAATAAACTCCCCTTTTATTCGCCATAAGGGTGATTATCTATGAAATTAGGAAAGAACAAAAACGCAATTTACCAGGAGTGCGAAAAAATGTTTTTTAATTAGTTTTAATAGAAATAACTAGTCATTCTTCTACAGAGTAATCTTACTTCTGACTGCTTATTACTTGCTGCGATTTACAAGTATTCAAAATTCTTTATTATTTGCGCTTCTACTTTTCATAGCCATTTTTCCATTTTAAATATAGCACAAGTTATTGCACAAAAATATAAATAAGACATTTTGCCAATTTTAATTCAATTCAATAAAGATTGCGACGTTTTTACTATTAGTTTGTCTGCTCCTTTTTTGAACTATTTTCATTTTATTTTTCATGTTCATAGCCACTTTTACATTCATAAACTGACATGTGAATCTTCGTCTTAACAACGGAAATATTTGAAAACTAGTTTTAGAAAAAAAATATATTACCAAATTTATATATAAAGTTTTAGAGATTCAATGCAACCATGGCGCAATAACAGAGGTAGTGTCGCTCGAACAGCCATGAATGCAACTAAAACCAAAATTTGAAAGAATTGTTGTAAAAAAGTGAAAGTAAGATACTTTCGGAGACACATTGTATGGTTTTTGCCTTCCATTTTAAACATTCCTGAGCCCTTGACACATTTTTACTCTACTCGCGAAATTGGGTTGCTTTCTTTATATGAATGTAATTAAATTTGAATCGAAAAATAAATGGCATTTTTGCAAGTGCAATATTTCGGCTTAAAACTCAGTCGTTTACGCTGAGACAATAAAAATAATATACGCACATAAAAAACAGATAACACAACGATTGCATGCTAAATTCCTTTTTTGTTTACAAATATTTTATCAATATATTTACATTTCACCCCTCGCTCTCTGTCCGTTTTTATTTTCAGCTTGGCTTAACAATTGCGTTGGTTATGGCAATCATCGTTACTTTTTCCTGTACATGCTCTACACCACACTGGGATGCCTGTTTTTGATTGTGTTCGGCGTGGAAATAGGCTACAAATTTTTATGGCTGGATCATGGCGATAACTGGACCGAAACTGAGCCTTTGGAAGGTCAACCTGTTAAGTTGAATTTGAGTGGCCACATAATACCAGTTGTGAGTATTCCCCTTAAAAGAATTACACAATTTTTGTTAATTTTAAATGTATTCCCTCCAGACTCATTTGAATGAATACGACGAAGAGTTACTATTGCCCGCCCAGCACAATCTGCCCACTCCGGCCGAAGCTATTGATGCTAGCAGCCTGTATGCGGTGTCACGACGCAGAGCTCTATGGTTTATGGCCTTCATGTTGGTGTCGGTGGTGTTGGCCCTAGGTACTTTATGCAGCTGGCATGCCAAGCTAATTACGCGTGGCGAGACAAGCGTTGAGGCTCATATAAATCAATCGGAACGTAAGCGTCTGCTTGCGCAAAATAAGATTTACATCAATCCCTATAATTTTGGTCCCAAAAAGAATTGGCGTTTATTTTTGGGCTTAGTTAGGGGCCGGTAAGTTGTGTTGTCATAAAATAAATGTTGGACGTTTTTATGATTAACATTTTTATTTATTTTGCAGCACTTTTTGGCGTACAGTTCTCTTGCCCTCGTGGCATAAACCCGAAGGTAATGGCCTAACATTCCATACAGTCCATGATTACGATTACACGGCACAAATTGACGAATGGCCATAGGAAATGGAAGCATTACGGGTATGCTGGATGATAACAAACACTCCGCCTCAGTCTTCAATAATTTAAGATAAAACCAAATTAGAATATTTCATTCCGAAAGTATGTACAGTGAAGCCTCTCACGGGCGGACACTCTCTCAAGTGGACATTTTTTAACAAATCAATCAAAATTCTAAAATTTTCATTATAAAGAACATCCATTAAGCAGACACTTTCTTATGTGGACACGGACATAAAATATATTTTTTTATTTTACCTCCCTTATGCGGACAAATTTTGGGTGACCGTGACTGACTGTCCGCTGTTGAGAGGTTTCGCTGTAGTAGTAAAATTGATTTCTTTCTTAAGAAACTTATATTAAGTTTTACAAAACGCATTTAACGAATATGTACTGTATTCTAAGTCACTTAGATCAATTGCAATTAGCTTATACAATTATGTTTATGTAATTATCATTTTATTTAAGTTATTTTAATAGTTTCATATAGACTGTTGTGTAGTAATAAAATAATAAAAAATTACAAATCGTGAAACAAACCAAATGTGTTTTTCTAATTTTGACGGAGTATATATAATACAATCGAAAGATCGGTCGCTATATAAAGTCAATTATATATATAGTCTCGATGAGACATGAATAAAAACTACTTTTAGGATCTCCGTAGAATCGTTGTAGGATCTTCTTCTGCTCCTCGGTATCGATTAAATCAGGTTTGAATTCTAGTGTAAAGTCATCGTATGGATGGACCCAGGTCGCTCGATCATCTCAAGACGTTCGTCGTTCTGCAAATAAAAAAAATAATATTGCAATGAAATATCGACTGAATAGAAATTGAAATACTTGATTGATTGTTGGATTTAAAAGCCATAGATCGATATCAATCAGAATTACTTAATTGCATATTAAATTACTAAGAAAATGAAATCAGAAAGGTTTTTTGTTTGCTGATGATGTATGTGTGTGTGTTTTCTGGATTTGCAAGAAGGATCGAATCATTCGATGTAACTTCGCAGAAATACCAGGCTCCCATAAATGAGTAGAAAGAAAATGAAATTTAAAACTAGTAATATTGTTGCGCCTAAAAGTACGGTATCATACTTTTAGGCGCTACAATAATGTTGGTAGCAGTCTCCAAATTGCAAATCTCCAATTTGGAGATTTCAAAATTAACAAAAATGTATTAACATACTTTTAGGCATGACCATTTATTCTAATGAAGAACAACAAGTAAAGCAAAGAATAACATCAACTTTTCAATCACAATGACGCCGCAATGTTTTGTTGTTGTTTTCTTATTTTTCCATCTACACCACCTTTAAAATACTGTTTTGTAGGTCCGTTTAGCACCAATTCGAAAGAAGGAAAAAATTATCCAAAGTGTTTTATGTTTTGATATATTTCTGGCGTTTAAGTTCAGTTTTGAGTTTGGTGTATTCATAGACCTATAGTAGAATTTTAAGCAAATATTTTTGTAGAGCACTTTCTCCCGTTATAGCCCTTTTCCACAAAAGAGACCAAAAAGAATAGCTAGAGGGTTAAAAGGTTACTCATTGTGTTTTAATTAGTATTTCGGAACACATCCTACACATAAAATGTAAGGATCACATAGGTTCATATGCCGTTGCATCATAGAATGTGCCAAAGTGGGAAATGTTGACCACCATACGTAAAGTTTTAAAACGCCGATACAGGTGTATTGTTTTTTACTCCCTCTATACGAATCCGTTGGTTATTATGACATCTGATCTGAATGATAGAAAATTTAATTATTCAAAGAAATATATTATTTAACTCACGATTTTTTTACGATTTTTACATCATTTAGACAATGATGATTTTAAAATTTATTTCTATTACATATGCTGTTTTTTACGCACCAATAAATCATGAAATTAAATATCGAGGACTTATATTATTCATAAGTGGCTATGAACAAAAACACAACTTTTCAAGAGAGCGAAAAAACTGATTTTCTTAATTTTAACAGTAATTATTAATCATTTCCACAGTTTAATCTAAAAAGGATTACCAATTGTTACGATTAAAAAGTTTTCGAAATTTCCTATTATTCGCGGTTTTATGGTTCATAGCCACTTTTGCATGTTAAAAATTGAGCACTATAAATGTTGAAATAAGCACATAGCCATTTATGCCCAAATATATAAATATAATTTATTGTAAACTCGATTAGGTTTTTCATGAAATCTTGGCATTGTTGTATTGAAAATGCATTTTCTGGGATGTACACAGCGAATTTAATGATTCCATCCGTCAGATTGGTACCATTTTTATCCCTTTTTCCAAATTTTTTACAAAAAGTGGATATTTCGGTAGGGCACGGTAAAAAATATGGCTAAAATGATTTTCATGCATTACATTTTTGTTTTTTTATATTTCTTGTGACCTAGAAAACGGATTCGACTGAATTGTTGTTTGTGTACTAAGAACCAATGTCGCTTGTAACATATATGTAGTCAGACGCGAAAATCTCTGCATTTGATGAAAAATCCAAAATTCGCGGTTGCAATTGCTTATAAAGGGTGTTTTTTATTGAGGTATAGAACTTCGAATTGAAATAAAACACAAGAAAATCGTTTTAATGTCCATCAATTTGGCTTTATTGGAAGGATAATTTTATGCCATTAATGTTTAAATATGATTTCGGGCATGTGGCCGCCGCGGCTGGCTCGAATATAGCCAATTCTACAGGTCCAATTTTCAATAACGCCACGAATGTTGGCTTCCAAGTCCCCTAACGTTTCTGGTTTGCTGGCGTAGACGAGCGACTTCACATATCCCCAAAGAAAATAATCCAATGGTGTCAAATCACACGATCTTGGTGGCCAATTGACAGGTCCATTCCGCGAAATTATGCGCTCATCGAATGTTTCCTTCAATAATTCGATTGTGATGTGCGCTGTGTGGCATGTAGCGCCGGTGAACTTCGCGAACTGAACCTTTACTTTCGAAATAAATTTGCACGATTTGCAAGCGTTGTTCTTTTGTCAACCTGTTCATGATGAAATGGCAAACCAAAGTAAATATTAATCACTTGACAGCTGACAAAATGGCCGCCAGTTAAAAAAGTGATGCCAACTTAAAGTTCTATACCCCAATAAAAAAACACTTTATTTCAACTTTCTCCGTCCAAATTTCTGAAACTGATTCTGACACAAATATTCCCCATGAAGTCAGCAATCACATACCAAAGATATATTTTTGTATTCTCAAAATAATAAAAAGCTACGCATGTTTTTCTAAAGATATTTTTCAAAATTTTGGACTTTAAGCCACTATTTATCCTATTTTAGCCTGATAACTTGTGCATCAAAATGCTATTAACGCGAAATGATGGAATTTGATAGTACGATATACCCTAAATCTAGAAAAATGTTTTAAACAAAATCGTTATAGCGAATTATAAACTTCGGTTATATGCTGCTCCATTGTTGAACTATTTTATTTCTATTATTTTTTTGTTCATAACCACTTATGCAGTCACAAACTAACGTGTGAGTGGATAGCCAAATCAGAAAAATTTGAAAAAAAAAATCTTTTTCAAATTTATATGACATATGATATCCAAATCTGAGAATAGTTCGGCATCAAAAACTCACTTTCGAGAAAATGGTTTATAGCCACTTTTGAATACAACCCCTCGATATGTTGTATGAAAAATGTATAAAAATATACGAAAATGAAATTTAGCCATACCATTTTTTCGAATCGGATTGCGTTAGTTACAACCATATTTCAAAAGACTACTTTTTCTGCAAATTAGCAAATGTAATGTGTTACAATTTCATAGTAAGGCCTCTATTAAATTGTACACAGAGTAGAAGTCAGTAATTCAATTAAATGCTATTTGCAAAGAAAATATTTCAAGCTTGTAAATATTTAACGCTCATCATGTATTTTGGGCAAATTTTGCCTAAACGCATTTTTAACTCTGCGTATCTGGCGTGTATTTAGCAATATTCATTGACAATTATTTTACACATATTTAGCAGCGTTGTGAACAGGGTTGTCAGATATGGCGATTTCTCGCCAAACGTGGCGAAATATAAATATGTTTAGCGACTTTACTTTCGATTTGGCTACATGACGATTTATAAAATAGTTGGCGATATTCTTGGCTAATTTTACAAAATCTGTCCTCCGATTTTATAATAAAGGGTGATTTTTTAAAAGCTATAGGAAAGTTTTTCAAAAAAAACACATAAAATTCAAAAAAATGCATGAAATCTTTATTTGAATCGATAGTACGGTCCATATAATTTAATGATTGAAGATTATTTCATGCAAATGCGCCTCAAATGGTCCATCCGCTTAGTCTAATTTTGGCATTTCCACGCAACAGAGGCCCAATTGCTGCGAACGGCGACGAATCGATAATAGATGGTCATCATTAACACTGGCCGATACAGCTGCGATATTTTCTTCAGTTCGCACTCTACGTAAGCGTGTTGGTGGTTTAATGTCCAGCAATGTAAATTTGGTGCGAAATTTAGCCACAATAGCCGGAATAGCCGCTTCAGTGGGTCGATTAAACTGACCATAAAATGGAAGCGCGCGATGAACTTTCTTAACAGAGCACTTTGATTTTGATAATAAAATTCAATAATTTGCAAGCGTTGTTCGTTCGTAAGACGATTCATGGTTAAATTATAGACCAAACTGAAGATGTTTGACAGTGAAACAAAATACGAAACGTGCGTCAGCTGTTTAAACCAGTGTTGCCAAAAAGATAATAGCTAAAAAATCACACTTTATTGTACAGAAATATATTAACCCCACTAAACCCAACCGCTTCGCCAGACAAAAAATGGTCAAATTAAAATCAGGTTTCATATTGCTATTATCGTGGTCAGTAATATATACGTTCCAATTTTCAGACTTCTAGATCAAAAAACACTTTTGCCACCGCCCACGAAACAAAAATCCAAATTTCGACATCATATTTATGTTTCTCGTGGTCAGTAATATATATGTACCCATTTTCAGTCTTCTAGCTAAAACAAACACTATTGCCACGCCCACTCCGTCCACAAAACGAAAATCGAAATTTTGGCATCAAATTGAACATTCTCGTGCTCAGTAATATATACGTTCCAATTTTCAGCCTTCTAGCTCAAAAAACACTATTGCCACGCCCACAAAACGAAAATCCAAATTTCGTGAAAATCTGTAATACAAAAAAAAAATAAAAAAATTTTCTTTGCATTATGAACAAATACGTAAAAATATGTTAAAAAACATAAACACAAAAAAATAAAAATTCTAATTTTTTTTGATTACGAAAAGTAGTCAACTTTGGGCCGATTTCTAAAATATATGCGATTACCCGATTTTTAATGCTAATATCATAAAATAATCCTTGGGTCCTTGTCTAATTTTGTTTTTTTTTTATAGAACTCAAAAATATCTATTGGAACAAAAGTTATTGAATTTTGGCCGATGGATTTTCATCCTGAACCACTGTGGGGCGTGGCAAAACCCGTGATATTTAGTACACTTAAAGTGATTATAAAAACATTATCAAATACCAGAATATAGCTGATTCCAACTGACGCTTAGTTACAAGACCTATTTGAAGAAAATCTATGGATAAATGTAGAAGTAGACATCACCTACTTTGTAAAAAATAACACACGATTTTTTTAAATTCCCTTACTTAGTTGAGTAGATCGTTTTTGTAGAATAAACTATTCCTATTATCAGAATTATATTGTTGAATTTTATGAGGATTATTTTTCTAGGCCCTCTCTATGTGAGTCAATTTGACACTTTTTTGGAGAAAATCAAAAAGAAACTGAAATAGGTTGATAACATAGTGCGATGGTACTTTTTGTAACTGGCCAAACTATATACACATCAAAATAGAGATCATATGTAGAAAAACGTTATAAAGGGTAATTTTTAGCTATTATCTTTTTGGCAACACTGGTTTAAACAGCTGACGCACGTTTCGTGTTTTGTTTCTCTGTCAAACATCTTCAGTTTGGTCTATAATTTAACCATGAATCGTCTTACAAACGAACAACGCTTGCAAATTATTGAATTTTACTATCAAAATGCGTGCTCTGTTAAGAAAGTTCATCGCGCGCTTCTTCCATTTTATGGTCAGTTTAATCGACCCACTGAAGCTAAAAGGCTATTCGGGCTATTGTGACTAAATTTCGCACCAAATTTACATTGTTGGACATTGAACCACCAACACGCTTACGTAGAGTGCGAACTGAAGAAAATATCGCAGCTGTATCGGCCAGTGTTAATGATGACCATCAATTATCGATTCGTCGCCGTTCGCAGCAATTGGGCCTCTGTTACTCAAAAACGTGGAAATGCCAAAATTGGACTAAGCGGATGGACCATTTGAGGCGCAGTCAAGGTCAACATTTGCATGAAATAATCTTCAAACATTAAATTATATGGACCGTATTATCGATTCAAATAAAGATTTCATGCATTTTTCTGCATTTTATGTGTTTTTTTTTTGAAAAACTTTCCTATAGCTTTTAAAAAATCACCCTTTACTAAGTTTTGGTCCTTTTATTTCCATAGGATATAGATGTTTTAATAATTTATTTTCGTACTTTTATGAGTCATACTAAGTATGGGGATATGGGTATCAAATGAAAGAGAAGAATATCTGTTAAAAATATTTTAAATGTCATGCTTCTATCTGTATTAGTCTAGTATTAACAACCATTTTAAGTTTCTTAGTTAATCTAGTTTTTTTATGTTTTATTTTTAAGGGGGAAAACTTGAAATGGTTTTCAATGCTAAACTAATACAGTTTGCATCCGATATTAGTTTAGTCAAGGCAACATATGAAATGTATTGACATACATATTTTAAACCATTAAATTTTAATTTTTCTAAACTTTACAGCACTATTGTTTAGATGTAACAGCCCTTGATGGTCAACGAGACAAATGTTTAAATTACATGTTTACATTCAAATGTATGTAAGTCATAAAAGTACAATTATTTTATAGCCGTTTGTTTTACGACCCACATTTTGAATACATCGGCGAAAATCCCAAAATCTAAGAAATGAAATCCTTGATCCAATACTCAACTGAAAGCAATAATAGCCATGACAAAGGCTAATTAATTTATGTCATACATTCATACATAGAAATGGTTATAATTACATAAATCCATAAAAGTATATGTACCTATCTCCCTCCCCGCAAAAGTAATGCGGCCAATAAAAAAAGTCTTAAATGGAGCAAAAAAGGTCACCAACGCAGAAACTCAAACATGGCAAATTACACACACATACATATGTATGTCTCTAGTTATTGATGTAAATGGATTTATGTCTGTAAATAATAAGTACATACCACCCCACCTCAATGAATAATCTGATCAAATAATACCCAACGTTTTTTTTTCGCATTTGCATAGAAAAAGTTCTTCTATGGGCAAAATGTACACATTTTTATTTTTTTAAATAACAATTGCTAATTGATCTTGTAGTCTGAATACGAATGTACGAGTACGAGTCTCCACCCGCTCCCCGCTCTTATATCAAAGATCAGCGTTCAGTTTATTCAATATTGACAACGTCAATCTAAACATAGCCAAGAAAGAAATCCAAAAACCTCACACCTTTGCCATTGTTTCCATGATAATGATGACTACTACTATCATTTTGTCAAAAACAAAAAAGAAACAATGACAACCAACGCATACTTTACAGAAGAGAAAAAAAAGCTAAAGCAACAGTAACTGCCGCACATGCGTGTAACACGAAGCGAAACATAGTGCGGTAGTGACAGTAACGAATGCGAGGGTTACGGTAAGAGTTGATGAGATGTTTTGTGGAATTATTAGAAAAAATATAATCTCTCTGTGGATGAAAAATTTACTTCTTGCTTTTAAAATATTCTTCTTTATAATATGACTAGGAAATAATTTTAAATCGTAATATAATTTTAATTTATAATGTAAAATATAAATTTGAAAGTGAACATTTTTATTATCGGCTAAAAGAACAATTTCTCACATTTAATGTTTGAAAATTATATCATGTAAATATTGGACACAACTACGTCTAAGGAGGTCCATTTTGGGTGACTCGTTCGAGCAGAGCGACTGGTCCATTCACTAAAAATAACACGCAAATTTAAATCGCCTGGCTTCAATTATTGCACACAGTAAAAAGTTTTGGTTTAATTTTTAAACTTAGCGGAGTTAAATTTAAACTTCTTTGGAATTAAATTTAAAATTAATTCCAAAATAGTTTATATTTTAAACCATATGGTACAAATTTAAATACTTCAGGGAATTGTTTTAACACCATGAGAAATTTGAGAGTTTTTTAATGCTCACTGGGTATAAAAATAACACCAAAATTTGATTTAAATATTTCAATAAAAGAAAAAACAATTCCATTTGGTTTAAATATAACACCAAAAAAGGCATTAGAAATTTGTTTCTCTTTAGTTTATTACTTTAAGTTTAATTTTAACACCAAAAAAGAATTAAATTTCTCTCATAGAAAAATTTTATTCCTTAAAGTTTAAAAACAACACCTTGTAAGGTATAACAGCTGTTAAGTTGTGTCTCTCTCATGAGTTTACTTGTTTTGGTTTACAAATAAAGAGTGATTTTTTTGAGGTTAGGATTTTCATGCATTAGTATTTGACAGATCACGTGGGATTTCAGACATGGTGTCAAAGAGAAAGATGCTCAGTATGCTTTGACATTTCATCATGAATCGTCTTACAAACGAACAACGCTTGCAAATTATTGAATTTTATTATCAAAATGCGTGCTCTGTTAAGAAAGTTCATTGCGCGCTTCCATTTTATGGTCAGTTTAATCGACCCACTGAAGCGGCTATTCGGGCTATTGTGACTAAATTTCGCACCAAATTTACATTGTTGGACATTAAACCACCAACACGCTTACGTAGAGTGCGAACTGAAGAAAATATCGCAGCTGTATCGGCCAGTGTTAATGATGACCACCAATTTTCGATTCGTCGCCGTTCGCACCAATTGGGTCTCTGTTACTCAAAAACGTGGAAATGCCAAAATTGGACTAAGCGGATGGACCACCTAAGACGCAGCCGCGGTCAACATTTAAATGAAATTATCTTCAAAAAGTAAATGTCACGGACCAATCTAACGTTTCAAATAAAGAACCGATGAGATTTTGCAAATTTTATGCGTTTTTTTTTTTTAAAAAGTTATCAAGCTCTTAAAAAATCACCCTTTATAACAAGAAAAAGATTAGTCATACAAACAAAGTAAGAAAAAAAGCATTATAATGTTCGTCAAAGTTAAAAGTGGTGCAAAATTTTACATAATTAAGATTTCTGATCCAGAAAGTGAGGTTTTCACTCCTAAAGGAATACTACTTTCAAGTGAGTATTGCCTACAAGCCAATTAAATGCTTTGTTAATTAAAGTTTTTCAATGTTAGTTATAAACAAGCTGAATATTAATGTAGAAGGCAGAGAACTTGTGTTAAAAGATCGCGACGGTGCCGACATTGATTTTGAGGAGCTGGCAGGAATAATATCGCAGTACAGTTCCTGTAGTTGTTTTTTTTGTAGAGTTTTGCTTTGAAGAAACAACTTCAACAATCAGCATAAATTTTAAGAAGGTAAGTAGAAATCTGTTTGATTCCTTTCCTTTTTTGTGATATGTATAACAAATATTGCAGGAATTAGAATGTTATTTAAAAAATGGAGATTTTTCTGTAATATTTGATGAATATTCAACAAAGGAAACATTAAGCGATAGCTCTCGACGTTGTGTGGTACGTGAATCAAAAATACTTAGTTTTAAGAAAATAGAATTTTTAAGGCCATATGAATATTATATGATTAACTCAAAGCAATACTTATTAACACCCGATGTTCTACCACAATACGAAATTGTTTTACTTAATTTATGTTATTATGAAATAAATGAAATATATATTAAAAAACTAACCATTAAATTTGTTTTATTTATTAAATTTTATAGAAATGGTGTTAGTTTTACACCTGCCTATATTAAAAGCAACACCCTTTTAGCATACAATTCATTTGGTTGGGTATTGAAATAACACCAATTCGAGAATATAAAACATTCCGAATAGTATTAATCAAATTCTTATTAAGAATAAAAATAACACTTAGTTCGGTGTATAACTTATTCCACAGGGCATTAAATTAATTCCTAGTTAGGTATTAAATGTAAATATTTTGGTTTTATTTTAACACCAAAAAGGTTTAAGCCGTAATACATATTGGTGTTATTTTAATGCTCTAAAAAAAATAAGAAACAACTCTCTCTCTCTCATTCTCTCTCTTTCAATCTCCTTAAAAGTATTCCATAATGGAATAGATTTAATACTCTTTTGGATTTGTTATATATAAACACCGGCTCGGCATTAAAATTAAACCAAAACTTTTTACTGTGCACAAGTTGAATTTTGTACGCTTTAAGGCCGAGATTCTCATGTAAAATAGGCCAAGTTGTTGGATACAACAAGCCAAGCTGTTCAGAACGACGACGAATCAATTCTTCACGGTCTTCGAGTACACTCTCAGCTGTTGTGATGTGAGCCTTTCCATGATGACTTGCCAAACGATACTGAATAAAAATGACAAATCAGTTTGATTTTAGTTATATTTCTTTGATATGAGTGATCCTTCAAAAAAGCCTATTGAAAATCAAACCTCACGATCAAATCTCACCCGATAGAAAACATAATGTATTTTTTTTAATTATATTTATGTGGGATTCTCTGTGAATGCTGATCAAAAACATAAAATTTTCCCCCTTTTTTTGTAATTTTAGTAGTATATGTTCCGGAAAGTGGCGTTAGAGGCAACTGTTTTCTAAATTCCATAACATCTGACATAGTTAAAATATTTTGATGCACGAAGTTGCGTTCCATGTGGATTTATAAAAATGAATTTAGTTCTAGAAATATTTTTTGACAATAAATCAATAAAAATAATAATATATTTAATTTTTTAACGAACTAATGCCATATTCGATCTATTATTTATTTCTTCACTAGAAGTAGGCCAATGTGTTTGCTTTCAATTCCAAAAAACAAACTCATGGGATGTCACAAGAATAGAAGAAAACTTAAGACTGTATTTTCCAAATAAATAAATTTTTTACAAGAAAAACGTATATAATTGTTTTAGAGTAAATACCAGGAACTCCAACATGACACTTTTTACATATATTTTTGTTTAAAAAAAAGTAAGAAAAATAAAAAATATTTTTTTAAGATTTGACAATTTTCTATAACACTACAAGAAATTAGTTTGAAATTAAAACAAGTAAGGAAAGGCTAAAGTCGGGCGGGTCCGACTCTATGATACACTCCACTTTCTATCCGAATACAATTTATTTCGGTGAAAAAATGAAAACGGGCAGGATTTTTGCATCCTGTAAATGTGTGTGTTTGACAAAAAATTTTAAATCGGAAAGGACATTTATATGGGGGTATATTGAAACCTGGAACGAAATAGGTGAAATATAATATGTATAGTTTTGCCAAAATCGGTTAATCTTTTGGGAGCAACATTTGTATTTGGGCTGTATTTAAATCTGAACCGATCTTAGCCACTTTCACCATAGGTTTTTACTTGGATTATAAGATGTTGTGCCAAATTTAAAGAAAATCGGGTACAATATGTTGTTTCTAGAGCGGAAAATATCAAATCGGGAGCGACATTTGTATGGGGGCTATATCTAAATCTGAACCGATCTTACCCACTTTCTGCATAGGTGTTTCTAGTTGGATTATAAAATGTTGTGCCAAATTTAAAGAAAATCGGGTACAATATGTAGTTTCTACTGCGGAAAATGTCAAATCGGGAGCGACATTTGTATGGGGGCTATATCTAAATCTGAACCTATCTTACCTAATTTCTGCATATGTGTTTCTAGTTGGATTATAAGATGTTGTGCCAAATTTAAAGAAAATCGTGTATAATATGTTGTTTCTAGAGCGCAAAATGTCAAATCGGGAGCGACATTTGTATGAGGGCTATATCTAAATCTGAACCGATCTTACCCACTTTCTGCATAGGTGTTTCTAGTTGGATTATAAGATGTTGTGCCAAATTTAAAGAAAATCGGGTACAATATGTAGTTTCTACAGCGGAAAATGTCAAATCGGGAGCGACATTTGTATGGGGGCTATATCTAAATCTGAACCGATCTTACCGAATTTCTGCATAGGTGTTTCTAGTTGGATTGTAAGATGTTGTGTCAAATTTAAAGAAAATCGGGTACAATATGTAGTTTCTACAGCGGAAAATGTCAAATCGGGAGCGACATTTGTATGGGGGCTATATCAAAATCTGAACCGATCTTACCCACTTTCTGCATAGGTGTTTCTAGTTGGATTATAAGATGTTGTGCCAAATTTAAAGAAAATCGGGTACAATATGTAGTTTCTACAGCGGAAAATGTCAAATCGGGAGCGACATTTGTATGGGGGCTATATGTAAATCTGAACCTATCTTACCTAATTTCTGCCTCCGATTTGCCTCAAATTAAATAGCGTTCGTCCTTGATCCACAAAACTTACTTGTGCCAATTTTTGTTAAGATCGGACTATAATTGCGACCTGTAGTTTGATTACAACAATAGTTGGACAGACGGACATTGCTAAATCGACTCAGAAAGTGATTCTAAGTCGATCGGTATACTTAACAATGGGTCTATCTCGCTTCCTTTTGGGTGTTACAAACAAATGCACAAAGCCATAATACTCTCGTGAGGTGTATAAAAATATATATTTGTACTACAATATATAATTGCACTTGTGTCTACAATTTCGGGAAATGTTGATTTTATTCCAAATGTACAAACCAGACAAAAATATTTCACATTGCTCCGATTTTTCAAAAATATCAGGAAATATTCTTCTTCCATGGCATGACATAGCAAAAAAATATTAAAAAATTATTTATAGACACATATGTATGTAAAAAATCTATGGATAAATGTAGAATGTATAAATAGCACGAAAAGCCCCATTGCGAATTATATACAAGAATATATTGTTTTAGTTTGTAATAGCTGTCATTTTAGCGAAGAAAACAAAGCATTTTTGAAGTAAATATTTGAATAAATGTAGAATTTAAGGGTCTTATGTACACTCAGTAGTATTTGTCAATAAAAGAAAGCAGAAAGTCTGCTGTAAGAGCAGATTTTCTGCTGAAAAACAGATATCAGACTTGTATCTGCTGAAATAGCAAACAGCTGTTTGCTGTTTTTAACAATAAAGACACTTTCTTGAAACTTTAAGCATATGTACAGAACAATATAGCCAGTTAACAATTTTATTAACAACACTTTTTGGACTAAATGTTATTATAAGGGAATTTATTACCACTGAAAGATATTGTGATTGTCTTTTTAATGATATGCAATATAAAACGAAATTCGAGATAAATTCGTTTTCGCCGTCAATCTGAAAGGCTTTTAAATTATAAAAGTATTTCTTTCATTTTTATAATTAAAATTAACAGCAGACTGCAAACACTTTAGCAGTGTGAATGCTGATGCAAGATTGCAGAAAAACTGCTGTAACTTCAGAAAATTGCCTGCTGGTAAGCAGCAGACAATCGCTGCTGTTAATAGCAGACTTTTTCCTTTAAGTGTTGAAATGAGAGAATTTTCAAAAATAGTATGTAGTTTTTTACGAAGTTTTTGCTTAAATTGATTTAGTCATACGTGAAGACGACATGTACTTTTACAAGATGGACCATAACTTCGATATTTATCCATAGATTTTCTTTAACTAGGCCTTGTTTTTTGTTAAGATGGCATCTAATTTGTAAAGGGATTTTTCGCGTTATTTAAACAAAAACAAAGAATTATAATCTAAAAAAATCATTTGCATCTACAAAGAGTGTCATAATTTCTACATTTATCCATATTATTATTTTTTCCTCAAAATTTTTGAACTCTGTCCCTAAACCACAGTTTCTATGTGAACGTGTAATTTGCAATATTTGCAGCCACCATGAGTAGCTTTCATTTAAAATATAACCGGGTGTTATCGGTCTTATATTTCCAAAATGAGAGTATAAATATTTATGATATTTACTTAAATAAGTAAAAATACATGGCCCTTCGATAAAAAATTTGTTGCCTAGTGTCACTAGATTCAATGTAGACCAATTGTAAAGCGTGCTATTTGGAGGATTTGTCAAGTTGTTTGCTTGGTGTTCTTTCATAGATGAACCTTGCCATTTCATAAGCTGTTTCGTGTGATCTTGCTGTGCCAGGAACCCTAGACGCACATTAGAAATTTTGCCCCCTTCTCAATTGCAAGGATTTCCACTTAATAATTTTTAAATGTGTACTCTGGGTAGCTGACTTTAGCCGACTATGGATACTCATACCTATAAAATGCAAAATAAAATAGGTCCGAACTATAGTGTGGTCCATTTAACATTTGCTTTTGAAAGGTAGAATAAAATTCATTTTTATTTTCAGGTTTATGTTTGACATTTGCTAAATGGGACGCTATTAGAGTGATAAAACCGAAACCGGGACAACCGGGTTTTTCATCTGAGACCGACTGTCGGGTATTTTAAAATCGCGGTTTTTGGAAAACCGGGAAACCCGGGTTCGTCCTACATTCCACATGCATTCCTTGTGGGCAAACGAAAAATCGACGCCGTTAACCAGTGATTATTTTTAGAGGTGTTTTCAGGAGCGTTTAGCTCACAGACGGTTTGACCCAAGGACGAAATATTTGGCATTAAATAATCCAGCATTCATTTCAAGTGGTGACCGCAGAAATTTTGTTCGCGATCGAGCAGTATACGTATATTACTCGTCCTTGTAGGTTATATGAGATTGATGAACTTTGCGAAAATAAGATAAAAGTCCTTGTATTTCAAAGAGTCCAAAAATACGCATAGTCCTTGAGTTCTATGTTAAACTTATGTCTTATTTTCTTATTTGTATATATTTCAGCTTATTTTATTCTCTACAAGATATCAGAATCGCAGAATGGGGTAATTGGTACAGAAATATTAGCTGTTTTTCAAAACGATTTCCTATTTCAACAAGACAAAATTTGTGGTTTTTACGGTGTTCACACCTGTTCTAAACTGATATTTTGGGAATAATAGTAGTAATGATAGTTAAATATATTATTTAAAAAATCGTCAAATGAATTGTTGGCAATGAACCAAAATGATCCTAATTCTGGCTTGGATGTTTGGAGTCATTTTCGAAAGATTTCAGTGAATCTGATTATGTATCAGAAATGTCCCATCCCCAAGAATAATGAATAATTTCCCCAGTTTTTACTGTTTAAAGATAAACTCGAAAAACACCGGTCCGACCGGTTTTTTTATAAAAAGAAAACCGGACAACCGGGTTTTTTGAAATCACGGTTTTCGAAAAACCCGAAAACCCGACATTGCCAAAAAACCGGGTTTTTGACCACTCTAGACGCTATACGCTCTTACAAAATTGGGAAATATTAAAAACTTACTTCCAAAGGACTAAGTCTTTAACGCAAACGGTAAGAAATTTACGTGGAAAATTTTCGTATTTACAGATGAAGCTCATTTTCATCTCGGTGGCTATGTAAATATGCAAAATTGCCGCAAATGGGGTTCAGAGAAGCCACACGTGACTATTGAGAAGCCAATGCACCCACAACGAGTCACCGTTTGGAGGGAATTTTGGGCTGGTGACAAGTAATAAATGTCACCATGCCATTTGTAAATAAATTTGCATTCTATTAAATATAGATGCAAAATGGTCTTGAGCCAGGACAATATCCCAGTTCAAATCAAATATTGATTACAAATGAGCGCATGTGTACTTTATTACTTGGTGCGATTTTTTAAACGCAAATTCGGCAAGTGAGTTGTGATTCTCGTTCGTTTGTGAGAATCATCTCCTAATAGAGGCCGGGTTTGATGTCGAAAAGTCGCTGCGAAACCACCTGAACGAAACCTTTAGACAGGGTGGAAATCATGATAGTGGTAGTCTGCAGCCAAGTAATAAATGTCACCATGTCATTTGTAAATAAATTTGTATTCTATTAAATATAGATGCAAAATGGTCTTGAGCCAGGACAATATCCCAGTTCAAATCAATAATATTTTTTTTCAAATTTATTAGCGTCCGTCATTGATGCGCAAAAATTAGCTGTACCAATTTCTTTTGGGATAATTGTACTTCGATAACAAGAATAGATAGATGGATGTATTATTAATTTATTTTCCAGGAAATCTTTTTCGAATAAACTGTTCTTAAATTGTGCTTTCTTTTACTGATTATGGTATAAATATTGAAAAAATATAAACATTACCTGAGGTTTCCCCGAATTAATCTCCATTTTTGGCGAGTTCAAGCCTCTGTGTATTGGTACCATTTGTAAACCTTTTTTGTCGCAGTGCGTAGCCAGCTTGGAACGGTTAGTCCGGTTACGCAGTAGGTTAGCTTACGTTTGACAGACAACGATGGTCTCGCATACTAAGCGCTCGAACACTCGTCTAGATCAATAGTGCACATCCTTAGGATCTGAAAAAAGAGAGAAGTATAAGGTAGGAACATTAAAAAAGTTGTAGTGTAAAAAGAATGAAGGATTTGTATCTTTTTTTCGCTATGAAAATTCCAACTTAAAATTCAGAAAAATATACGTGTATTCCCACAGGATTCTAAACTAAACTTGAAAATTTTATATTGGAGAAATATATTTACTAAATGTAGTCGACCAAAAATCCATTTATATATTCTATTCGACTTATTTTGAAATTTTCCATCTAAAATATGAGAAACGAAATTTGATGGTATTTAGACCACATTTTGCATTTTTTACTGTTTTTAAACATTGCGTTAAAAACTAATTCTGATTATTTTGATTATTAAAAAATATTTTGAAAAAAAAAATCACAAAAGAAGAACTCATCATTTTACCACTTCCAAACTCACACGCACTGCGACAAAAAAGGATTACAAATGGTACCAATACACAGAGGGTTGAAATCGCCAAAAATGGAGATTAATTCGGGAAACCTCAGGTAATGTTTATATTTTTTCAATATTTATACCATAATCAGTAAAAGAAAACACAATTTAAGAACAATTTATTGGAAAAAGATTTCCTGGAAAATAAATTAATAATACATCCATCTATCTATTCTTGTTATCGAAGTACAATTATCCCAACAGAAATTGGTACAGCTAATTTTTACGCATCAATAAAGGACGCTAATAAATTTGAAAAAATATAATTTTGGCAAATTCCCAACGAAATGCGGACTGATTTTTTAAAAAAATCTTTAAAAACCCATCCACTTCCAAACACACAAAGTCGCTAAAAAAAGACATCTAAGAACACTACTTTAAAATTCCAATAAAATGGCTTAATGTAATCATTTCCTAAATTAAAAAACAAAGAAAATTGTAAAAACTTTAAAAACCCTAACGCAACTATGTCATAGCAAATTATTATTTTAAAAGTAATTGAATTACCTTCAAAACACTTTATAGTCGTTCAGGCGATTGAATGAACACGCCTTTAAAAAAAACTTTATAAATCGTGCAAAAATTTTCTATTTTTTTTTCCAAAACACTATATTTTGAAGAATGCACAAACAAGAAGATTTTCAGAAAAGCTTAAATACCATAACAATTGGTAGATAGTGGGTGTTACAGATGGGTGTATGTCCATTCTATTTTAATTGCAAAAGTAAAATTTTTGAAAATCCGTTATCTCAAGTACATAGTGCAAAAAACTTCATGATTCAACCAATTTTTGTCGTAAAAGTAAAAAGTACAAATTTGGACAAATCTTTTTATTTTGCATGTCTATGTAGTAAGAGGAATGTATACACGGAATTCCATGATTCTAGCTGCGGTCATTTAGTTGGTACCATTTGTATCCCCTTTTTCCTATTTTACCCCCTTAAGAGTACCACTTTCTAAAATCTCTTTATTTTACGTGTCTATGCAATAAGAGGGATGTTCACAACCCACAACAACAAAAAATTTCATCATTCAACACCATTTTCAAGTGTAATTCAAAAGACACCATTTGAAATTCAAAAATTCCACGTGAAATTCAAAAAATATCATTTGGAATTCAAAACTCATCATTTGAAATTCAAAAGACATCATTTAAACAAAAAGAAAAATATACATTAGGTGGGGTAGCATTTATTTTTTCTGCAAATTTGGATATTCTGCAGTTTTGGAAACTGCAAATGGAATAATTTTTGAATTTCAAATGAAAAATTTTGAATTGGTGCCTTTTGAATTACATATGACGAGTTTTGAATTTGAAATGACGAGTTTTGAATTACAAATGATGTCTTTTGAATTTCAAATGATGTCTTTTGAATTTCAAATGATGTCTTTTGAATTTCAAATGATGTCTTTTGAATTTCAAATGATGTCTTTTGAATTTCAAATGATGTCTTTTGAACTACAAATGACGAGTTTTGAATTTCAAATGTCATTTTTTGAATTTCAAATGGAATTTTTGAATTTCAAGTGATATTTTTTGAATTGCAAATGGAATTTTTGAATTTCAACTGGTTTCTTTTGAATTTCAAGTGATTTATTTTGAATTACAATTGAAAAAGGTGTAGTAATTCGTTTAGTTGGTACTATTTTTATCCCTCTGTACCCATTGTATCCCTTGAAAGTACGAATTTGGAAAAATACTTTTATTTATCATGTCTACGCAGTCAGAGGAATGTATATTCCGAATTTAATTACTCTAGCTGCCGTCATTTGGTTTGTACTATTTTTATCCCTTTTTCCATTTTAATCCCAAAAAGTACGAATTTCGAAAAATCCGTTTATTTTACGTGTCTACGTAATCAGAGGAATGTATACACCGAATTTCATTATTCTAGGTTCAACCGTTTGGTGTGTACCATTTTTATCGCTCTATGTCCATTTTATCCCTTAAATTAGTACTAATTTTATAATCAACAACGTACAATGTAGGGGAATAGGGAAAAATGAACCCGCACAACGCCGGTTAATAAAGCTAGTGACTTATACATATGTAAATGTATTATATTTACTTGTGTATTTCCATAAACTAACTTGTGCTGGACCCTTCCGAAATGTAAAACCCTCAAACATAAAAGAGTACATTTTTGAAATTGCTATTTTGTTTTTGGTTTGTTAATGATTTATTTTACCGCAAAAACAAAACAAAAATAAATAATAAAATGGTAAAAAAACAACAACAACAACTGAAAATAACATAAAATCCAATGAGAGTCACAAAAGCAGCAATTTACCGCTTAAACTCGCAGTTGCACAGCCTCAGTTTCGTGTTGACAGTCAAACGTAAAACAACGTTCAACTTTACTCCCCGAGCGAAAGAGCGGTCCGGTCCGATGATAAGCGCCAAGTAAAACACACAGAAAACATAACGAAATCGAACGATTATTTGCTTGGACCGAAATTAAAGAAAAAGAAAAAACAAAAAACGAACGAAAGACTTAAGCGACAAACTTGAACTTGGCTGGCAGTCGTGTACGCGTGCGTGAATTTCAAACAACACTTGTGCGTGAGTGTGTATGGTGCACGGTGCAATATTTCTACGTGTGATTAAAGGAAAAAACGTTTATTTTCATATTCTGTGCGCAGACTCAACGATTTGATTTGCAAATTGCAACCAATTTGAAAGAGAAGAGAAAAAGCTACACCAAATTCAAACGAAACATTTCGCCACCTGCGGGTTTTTTCGTAACATCTCCAAAGTAAATACAGACGAATTTTATCTCTTAAGTAGTGCAAAATAATATTTGTTTTATTTGTAAAAATTTGTATGCATGAGTGTGAGTTTGTGTGTGAGTGCGCGCATGCGCCAAATTTTAATAACAGATTACAGGCCACAATCTCAACTAATTGTTGTCATTGAACAAGTGTTAGATTTTTGGTAACTTGGCATCGTATTCCGGCTGCTGGTATTGAGCGTGTGTGCGTTGGCAAAGAAAACATATTTATGAGCTCGTTTGCGCTTTGTTTGTTTGTTGTGATGTGTTGGTGTATTTATAATTAATTCAGTTTCAGTTTCTGTACAGTTTTTGCAATATTTACACACATCGAAATAAAGCCAACCTAATTTATCATATTTTTGTGAAATTGGAGCGATTGCTTAATATTCCATTAGTGTTTACGTCCAAAATATGGGAAAGTAAATGGGCTTTCTGCCCCCCCCCCCCTTTTTGACATCTCACTTTCACATTTTATTGTAAACGCATCTTTTCATGGATGATAACACCTGAGCTATTTCCCTAACCAACCTACCAACCAACCAATAAAGAGCAAATAAAGGTGTGCTATGAGTACAAGTGATGAATTGAATTTCGAATACTGCGAGAGATTAATCTATTTATATGTAAATATAGTCACGTTAAACGACGCAGCTGTTACGAGTGAAATATTTAAAGGTAAATACGATTTTTTTTTTTCAAAATTAAATAGGAAAAGAAAATAAGTACTAGCGGTAAGTAGGGTGTTTAATACGTAATGAAATGAGTTGAGTTGTTTACTTTTTAACGATCTTGCCATTTGGCCACAAGTTCAAAAGTTGAGATATTACAGTTTCCAGTTGAGATTGATATGTTAAATTTATTTAACAAAAATCTGTTGAAATTGTGACATTTTCTCTCTCTAAACAACTTTTTTATAAATAAAATTTGCGAAGAAAAAAAATGGTTTGAAAGATGGTGCGAATAATTACACTGTGAGACAGTCCAAAATCTCTGGGATGTGAACTATTTTTCTTTTGGGTATTGTTGAGTAAAATAAGAAGTCGTTTGTGAAAGTTGCCAGACAACCTCAAAATCTTGACTTACGATTCCGTCCGTAATTGACTGAGTTATTGAAGTTTTCGCTAAACCAAAATTGTTGCAAAAAACCGATTTATAGTTCTTCCAGTTCAGAAATCTCAAACTTCTACAAATTTGATGTTCAAAAAATACAAAATATTCGCCAAACCAGAAAAAACGGTTAATAAAGGCATAGCGGTCATATAAAACAAGTAAGTAAGCTTCAGTCGGCTAAACCGATTTATAGTTACAAGGAATTAAATTTAACGTAGGGCAGGATAATTTGTGTTCCACATTTACAAAAAAATTGTAAAAACATGATGAAATATCAAGTAATAGTGGATTCCATGCAAAAGTATAAAAGTTATGAAGAATTTAATTTTACCCAGAATAGAGACAATTGTGTGGGAGGTACTAGAAGGGCTGTGGCTAAATCGTAAATATTTTTTATGTTTAAAGTGATTATAAAAACCTTTACAAATATCAAATTACAAATGAATTTGACTACCGGTACGGATGTTATATCGGTTTTATTGTAACCAAAGTTGATGCCACTTTGTGTGGGAGGTACCAGAAGGGGTGTGGCAATTTCGCCCATATTCCGTGCGAATGTCACCACTGAAAAAGCATTCCTAAATATTAAATTTCATAGTATTCCGATCATCAGTATAGAAATTATAACAGAGTTAATTTTACGTAGTTTTGCGTGATTTGTGTGGGAGGTACTGGAAGGGGCGTGGCAAAACCCGCCATATTTTGCACACTTAAAGTGATTATAAAACCTTTATCAAATACCAAAATATAGCTGATTCCGATTATCCGCGTGGAACTTATATGGGTTTTAATTTAACATTGGAATATGGACTATTCGTGTGGGAGGTACCAGAAGGGGTGTGGCAATTCCGCCCATCTTTGAACTTAAACTAAGTTTGGGAAAAATATTACCATGTGCATAGTTTGAATCGATTCCTTAACTTCTTTCGAGAGTTATCGTGTACACCAGCCAGCCAGACAGGCAGACGGACGGACATGGCTCAAATACCTTAACAAGTTGTGAAACGGATTTGGTCCAAACATACTTGGACCACTCCTTCAATGCGTAACACTTTTTTCTGTCCCAAATGATATATACCCTTCTACTCTGTAGAGTGAGGGTATAAAAAAAATCTAAAAATTTTGGAACACATTTTCCCCACTTTGGCAATTAGTCTTTTTTTCGGGAAAATATGGTAAATATGCACATCTAGTATTTTTTCATCATCCGTTTGTTGTATTTTAGGTATTTTTGTTTTACATCAAATTTCGAAAGATGTGAACTTGAATGACCAAAACTTATATTTTTCCTACAATTTTGGTTTAGCGAAAACTTCAATAACTCAGTCAATTATTGGCGGATTGTAAAAAACAAAGTATCGTCTTATTCCATACTAAACGTCCTTTTTAAATAATAGGTAAGATTTAGGTTATAAACTAAAGTGAAAAATCATTCCCAAAGTTGAAACAATATGTGTTTGATGGACAAATACAATAATATTTCTCAAGATTTAAATAAACAACATACATATCGTTGGAAAGGTCCAAGTTTCTTGTTTAAAAAAAATTGTCCGAGACTTAAAAATTTATTTTCTGCGTTTACTGAAAAATCAAACATAATTTGATGTCAAAAAATCAACACATAATTTTTTATGGTTAAATTTAATATTCTAATTTAAGTCGAAGGTGCCTCTAATAATTGTACTCAATTTTTGGAAATATAAGTTCGATCATTCCCGTTTGAAATTCGCAATATTTAGAATCATTATACAGGTCTGCTGTGACTTCCACCGATTTTCGGGGTTTCATATTTTTAAATTTGAGTTATGCTTTCAGAACCTCTAGGCTTTTTACCAAATCTCTTCAAGTAAACGGTCTAATAATAATTGACATAAAAGATAAGTTTCGAACTCAAAGACCAATTTTAAAACATGAAATCATGGGAAAATCTTTGATTTGAAACCAAGGTGGAAGTAAGAACAGGCCTGTATGATGTTTCTAAATGTTGCGAATTTCACTTTCCCATAGGAGCAGTGATTTTTGAAAAAAAAAAAAATACTGGTACAACCACATAATAAAAGAGAATTAAAGATAGCAGAGTCTATTTAAAAAAATCTCTGGATAAATGTAGACTCAAGGGTATAAAATACATATTTTTTTAAATTTTTGTTTACATAGCGGAAAAACCTATTTAATAATATAAAACGGAATATTTTGCTTTATTTTCTAACAGTTGGTATTTTGAGGACGAAAAAAGGTCTTTTTGAAGAAAATCTTTTCATCTTCGTCTGGACGCAGTACCAGCTGAAGTGTTTTTCAAGAAATTCCGCACAGTCATGTCAGAATTATTCTCCAGCTTAACTATAAACGATATATAAAGGTCGAATATGGAACATATCGAAACTAAGAAAATGTGAAATATTCAACAAATCTATATTTGTCGTCCGATCGGTAATGTAACATGTGCAATAGAGCGTACCAGGTTACAAGTAAAAAAAAAAGTTCGCCGTACACCTTCGAATATGAAGTATTATTGAAAGGTAGTTTCAAAAAAATTTTTTATGCCGAACGTAGGGGTCGCGCTTTTACATTTTTCTATATAACTTCTGCATTTATAAACGGATTTTAAAGTGTGATACATCGATGTTTTTGTCTCGACGAGGCCGATTTTTTTGTCTTTGAAGTCAGAGTTTTATGATTTTATGCGAGCTTTAATTTTCTGATATTAGAGTGGTACATTAGGGTAGTAGCAACTGAGATATGATGGGTAAGTACCAGAAGGGGGTGCTGACAATGACTTCAAAGACAAAAAATCGTCGAGACAAAAACATCGATGTATCACACTTTAAAATCCGTTTATAAATGCAGAAGTTATATAGAAAAATGTAAAAGCGCGACCCCTACGTTCGGCATAAAAAAATAAAATTTTTTTTTTTTGAAACTACCTTTCAATAATACTTCATATTCGAAGGTGTACGGCGAACTTTTTTTTTGAGGTACGCCCTAATATGCAATCTACGAGCAAAGGGCATATTGTTAAATGGTATATGTATACTTGTATACTATTACTAAATACTAAATACCAACTACGAATTTGAAAAAATCTTTGCATTTTTCCAGTCTACGTAGTCGGATGTACACACCGAATTTCACTATTATTGCTGCAGCCCTTTGATTGGAAACATTTCTATACCCTTTCGTCCGGCCGTACAAATTTCAAAATGTTGAGGGTCAGTTGGCCAAAAACGTAATCTACAGAAAAGAAAAGAACATTTCTCCAAGAAACCATGAATTCCTAGCCTACGGAAATCGACTTCAAATTTGACATCACTTTAAATTTTATCACTTTGAGCCCCGCCCATTTTCTGTGATAAATATGGAAAATTGGATATACTTGTTGACGAAGTATGGGTCTAAATATGATTTCTAATGAGTTTGGGGGTTTCTTATTAATACAGGACATGAGTAACAGGATGTTTACTAAAATCATTATCCTGCAGATTCCGGTTAAATAAAAAAAATATGAAATAAAATGTTTCTTTATTTTTATAATCTTGAGTATGTCTTACTTCGAATAACAAATGCAGTTTGCTCTCGATGATATGCCAGAAGATATATAAATAAAATTTAATTCCAAAAAAATAAAAAAAAAATTATATTTTAGACTAAACTTAGATTTTCGCCTTCCTACGTAGATCCATGTTACTGAATTTCTTGTTTCTCTTTTCAATAATAGTTGTTACATGTGTACACAAAAATAAAAATTATTAACTGTGAAAAAATGTGATTTTATAGGACAAACTCTTGATGTTGCTTATAAGCAACTTTGGGGGCGACAGGGTTAAATTAGCTAAAAGGTAGCGCGTATCACTTTTTTCCCCATTTTACCACTTAAAATCCCATTGCACCCCCTAAAAAAGTGCATAACAATGATGTGCGTATTCAAAGTTTAAATATTAGGAAACAAAGCAATGGAGCTAATTCGCTCATTTCCTTTGAAAATTTAAACATCCTAGCTCCTTTCGGTTAGATACTAGCGTGCTTTTTAGGGTCTTAGGTTGATGTTTCAATGTGTTACAAACAAACAGAATTACAAACTTAGTATACTCCGATCCTATCGTGGAGAGTATAAAAAACGTATTTAAAGGAACCGAAAGTATGTAATAATTAGACAGCGGATTTATATGCAAAATCATATTTTGAACGTATGGTTATTATTGAATGCCGAATGATTTTCATGATAAGAAAATTAAAAAAGCCGATATAACCAATTTTATATTATCATATATGGCATTACGATATCCATATTGTACACAAATATGGATTGAAAATAGGATTTGCATAAAAATCCGTTGTCTAGTAATAATGGATCCATATAGAGATATACGTGAATTCAAATACCTTTTGCATATTTTAATTTCTGGGATTTCCCGACTCGAAAAATCCGAATCCCGGGATTTTTAAAAGTGCATCCTGGGAAATCACGATATATGTTATTTTGTATTTAAAAAAATAATTTGTATATTATTTACATACAGGATTTTAGATATAATTTAGCTATGTCTGATTCTATTTAACGAATAATGTATATTACATGTCTATATATGGAAATTTAATAAGTTACATATCTCGATTTTAAAAACGACTGGGCTATTGGCGGATGATTTTAAAGCAGATTCAGGTTAAAATAAATCCACATAAAAAAATATATCCCCCACAAGTTCAGACCTTTTTTATGTAATTTTATTGATTTTGGCACAAATTTTAAAGAAATTTGTGAAATTTTTAAATAAATGTCCACTCAGGTGGGTTAAAATTGGTTTTCTAAAATCCTTTTTAAAACATGTTTATTCCACAAAAAAAATAATTTAATAATGTTTTTGAATTAATATTTTCTTTTCTTTCACATATTATGCACCAACAAGTAATCAAACAGAAATTTCAAAAATGTTGTATGAAAAATATTTATTGTGTTATTGCTTAATAAGAATAATGTCGACCAGTCGATTATTTTAAAGATGTTTCATACACAAATTTAAAATTTTGTGTTGGCTTTTTATCGATGTGTAAAATAAAACAGGGTTATTGTATTGGGTTACTTACTTACTTGGATGAAATTAATTCAATTACAATACTTTATTGTGCAGAGAAGGTCAAATTTTGTGAAATTTGAATGTTGAAACAATGAAAATGTAAATCCCGAAATAACGAAAAATTTCGAAATCCCGAAAAATCCCAGAATCAAAATTTTTGGAAACTTAGTTAGCTTTATATGGCTTCACACAGTAGGGTGTATTTTTCACGCTTTTTCGATATTTGAGCAAATTCGAAAGTTTAAGATATAAAAACTATTCATTTCGAAATTCTGGTACTGATTTTGAATTTGCCCCTTGGAATGTAAAAAATATTTTTATTTGAAATCTGTTTTTTCCTAGCAAGGACTGAAATTTCCCCCTGATATTTAGAGTACTTAAACAAAAATGTCCATTATTTTTTCAAAATGCATTTATTTAAGGGTTGAAAGGGTATCAAACGACAACAGGTAGAAACGTTTATAAATACTTCTACCTTTAAGGAAAAAGTTAAGTGAAAAGTGAAGTTTAAATCATGAAGTGTACATTTCTCTAACTGCGTATACTTACAAAATACGAGAATTTTTAGAAATTAGTACTTTTTACGAGGAACGTACCGAAAAGGGATACAAAAAGGTACCAACGAAACTGCTGCAGCTAGAATAATGAAATACGTTGTATACTCCGCTCTTACTGCATAGGCGCGATAAAAAAAAATATACTGTTAAATGCACTCCGTGGTAGAGGGTATATAAGATTCGGCCCGGCCGAACTTAAAAACTTTTTTCTTGTTTTAATACATTTTTATTTTTTTCGGAGAAAAAATCCAAATACCGTAAAAAAGAGCCATAATTTCCGATTCAATTATCACCCGATTCTGAATTGTTCGTGATATTGTTCAATACCAACCGTCCCTAATAGAAGTTTAAGAAGAAGAAGTTAAAGTTTATCAGGAGAACTAAACGGCGATCGGACAACAATTGCAACCACTATTTTGAATACAAACTCGAGACGGACAACAGACGAACGGACTCGACTGGTAATACTTAGTCGGTCGGTAAAGGAAGGTCTACCTCGATTATTTCTTGGTGTTACAACAATTTGTAGGGTAATAAAAACTTCTCTACAGTATCTTAAATCAGCATTTTCTATTGTTTATTGGATCACAATTATGATGTTGCCTAGTGTTATAAAAACAACTTCCCCGCTCTTTTACTATTTCATTCGAACGAAATCCATTTGATTTCCCGAATCGATGCATTTTGAAACACGTTTGTCTTAATTTCTTTGGACTAGTTGGTGTGCCCCCTAAGTGTGTTTGTGTTTTTATTTCAATACCACCCATTGGTGTCGATGAACAACATGGCTCCCCCCATTGAAATTGATACATTAGTGGTTCATTCATTAGTTGCATTTATTTATTTATTTATGAACGTATGTATTAATCCATGAAATGCCTTTGAATAGCATTTCCAATGGTACATATGTAAGTACGTGTTCAACCTCTTTTGTTGGCTAATTTGGCAAATTGCTTATTTGTTGAATGGCTCGACGAACGAACCTTTAAAAATATTGAAATGTAATAAAATTGACATGTAAAATGTCAACATTAGCACATTAAACACAATTTGTCACATCAATAAAACAATTAAATCTAAATTCGGGGTTTGAAGGTGTCCTTTGTTTTTTATGGGGGGGTGTCTTAATTGAATAAACACAGTAACTCATATTTTTAATTGATACCGAATTCCGCAATTCGATCAATAAAATTTTGTTAATTGATCAATTAAGCATTGTGTGTTAAAATAAATATTTAAACAGCATTTGATTGATCAGTTTTGGTTGACATTGTTTTGTTTTGTTTATAGTTTGACCTAGAGCGATACAAAACAATTAAAATATGTGTATATTGCTATACAAGTCATTGAAGGATCAGATTGATAAAAGGATATAATTAAAATGAGGCAGATCGAATTGTTTGTATACTGTTTGACTGCAAATATTGGACAATATAAAGTCGTTATTCTTCACTTAATAATAGTAAAAACAGAAAGTGTTATTGAAATAAATAAAAAAGTGTTCGAACTGTGGAAAGGTATCTTCAAAATACACCTCGAGATTGAATTTTTATTATTTAAATAATAAATTAAAAATATATAGACCGAATATCAAAAATACACATTTGAACTAATACACAAAATATGTTTTATTAAATGTACTCTATACTTGAAGAACCTTTTTTAACATTTTTCTTTTTTACTCAAGATAATTGCACTATGCAATACAAATTTTACATTTCTGATGTATTTTGGCTTTCTAAAATCGAAAATGATTTAAAATGTTATGGATACTTTTTTAATTTGTTTTAATAAAATTCCAATTATTGCCGAAGGTTCTCTTAATAATATAATAATGACTACAAATGTTTGCAAATAATAACAATAATATAGATTTTTTGGAATGATGTGACACATCAAGTCCAATCGATTCTTACGTCTACAAAGAGGACCATAACTTCACATATATCAAAATAGTTTTAAATAGACAATGGACAGTGGTTCCGAATAGATTTCTTTTGATATTATTCTGTAACTTTCGAACGAAAAAAAATCCCACAATTCCAAAAAATATGCAACTCAATGAGATGCTTGTAAGATAGCATGTGTGCTTTATTACTTGGTGCGATTTTTTAAACGCAAATTCGGCAAGTGAGTTGTGCTTCTCGTTCGTTTGTGAGAATCATCTCCTTCTAGAGGCCAGCAACTTGAAAAGACTTTTGACATGGTCGAAATCATGATTGTGGTAGTCTGCAGCCAAGTAATAAATGTCACCATGCCATTTGTAAATAAATTTGCATTCTATTAAATATAGATGCAAAATGGTCTTGAGCCAGGACAATATCCCAGTTCAAATAAAAAAAAAATATTTTTAGCAGCCACGTTCTAAATCGGGTGTTGCAAAAATGAAATAATCGTTTACCGGTTCTTTTAAATTTTCTAAAATCGGGTTTTTGATCACATACATAATTACATTAAGTTTAGGTACAAGGTGACGCAAAAGTAGTGTCATGTCATAATGTGAATTGCCTACCGTTTTGTTAGAAATGAAAATGAGTTCTGTCTTCATAAATAGTTTTTTGAAGAATAAAATATGACACCATATAATGTGCCTAATACATTTTCATTTCTAACAAAACGGTAGGCAATTCACATTATGACATGACACTACTTTTGCGCCACCTTGTATAAACGGGTAAACCCAACATTATAGTACTATCTTCGACAAAAAGTGGAGATAATAATTATAATAAGTAAAAAAGGCATTAAGTTCGGCCGGGCCGAACTTTATTTACCCACCACCATGGATTGCATTCCACAGAGGCTGTCGATTTTCGTAGAAGTGCAGTGACATTACAGAAAAATGTCAGTTTTTTAAATATGGCCAACACAAAACAAATAAAAATATTGAAAAAAATAATTTTATAAATATATATAATATTTCAAACCACACTTATAAGGCAAGGCTACCAATACGTTTATACTATTAATTTCGAAATAATACTTCAAGTCAATTCAAAAAGTAGATATAAAACAGAAATCGACAAACAAGCTTAAATACCTTAAATATTGGTAGATAGTGGGTGAGACAGTTGGTTGTATTTCCATGCTATTTAAATTTCTAAAAGTACACATTTTGAGAATCCCTTATCTGACGTACAAAGGGCAAGGTAACCTAACTTCATGCTTCAACCAATTTTCGGCGTAAAAGTAAAAAAAGTACGAATTTGGAAAAATTTTTTTACTTTGCGTGTCTATGCAGTCAGACTATACACCGAATTCCATGATTCTAGCTACGGCCATTTAGTTGGTGCCATTTTTATCCCTTTTTCCCCATTTTACCCCTTAAGAGTACGACTTGCTAAAATCTCCTTATTTTACTTGTCTACGAAATTAGAGGAATGTACACACCGAATTTCATCATTCTAGCTGTAGCCGTTTAGTTGGTACCATTTTTATCCCTTTTTCCCCATTTTATACCCTTAACACTTTGAATGCCAAACATTTTTTGGGCTATATGTAAAAGCAATTACTGTCGTACGGAAACGACGTGGCAATCAATGTGTTAAGAGTACGACTTTCTAAAATCTCTTTACTTTACGTGCCTACAGAATTGGAGGGATGTACAAACCGAATTTCATCATTGTAGCTGTAGCCGTTTTGTTGGTACCATTTTTATCCTTTGAAAGTACGAATTTGAAAAAAAAAAAAAATTTTTTTTCGTGTCTACGGAGTCAGAGGAATGTATACTCCGAATTTCATAACTTTAGCTGCGGTCATTTGGTTGGTACAATTGTTATCCCCTTTTTTCATTTTAACCCCAAAGAGTACAAATTTCGAAAAATCCCTTTATTTTACGTGTCTATGTATTCAGAGGAATGTATACACCGAATTTCATTAATCTAGGTGCAGCCGTTTGGTTGGTACCATTTTTATCCCTCTATTCCCATTTTACCCCTTAAAAGTACGAATTTGGGAAAAATATTATGTATCTACTCAATTAGATGAATGTACAAACCGAATTTCGTGTTTCTAGCTGTTTTCGTTTGATATGTACCATTTTTATCCCTTTCCTTTTATCCTTTCGTTTAGTTGCTAGCGTGCTTTCAACTGACGGACGGACATAGCTAGATCGTCTTAGAATTTTATGACGATCAAGAATATATATACTTTATAGGGTCTCAGGTCGATATTTCAAGGTGTTACAAACGGAATGACAAAGTTAATATACGCCCATCCTGGAGGTGGAGGGGTATAAAAATAACACAAATTAAGACTTTTTGATTGGGACAGAATAGCGACCCTATAATACTGAAAGGGCATGTTAAGTAGATATTTTTTGTATAATAAGCCTATAGTCAAGTTGGTCTGAATTTCTCTTTACAGTGGGTCAAAGTTTGGTCGAAGGAAGCATTAACAAAGTGAAACAAATAAGTAAGTTTCAGTCAGTTAAATCGACTTATATATAGCCTCACTCACATGAGAACATGTGTATCAAAGAAATTAAATTTTACTTAGCGCCAGATACTAGAAGGTTTGAGGCAAATGGATCCACCTTCCACATTTATAAATAATTGTAAAAACATGATCAAATATGAAATAATATGGATTTCAGCATCGATATAGGAGATACATAGATATATAGGAGATATATAGAGACAATTGTGTGGGAGGTACTGGAAGGAGTGTTGCTAAATCATAAATATTTATTAGGTTTAATGTGATTATAAAAAGATTTTCAAATATCAATTGCAACTGTTTTCGACAATGCGAGTGGAAGTTATATCGGTTTTACTTTAACCATAGCTTATTCCAGATTGGAGATGGATGATACCAGAAGGGGTGTGGAAACATTGCCCATAAAAACATTGCCGAATGTTAAATTTCAGAGTTTTCCGATCATCGGTATATATGTTTTAGCAGCTTTAATTTTACGTAGATTATGATGATGTGTGTGGGAGGTACTAGAGGGGCCTTACAATACCCGCCATATTTTGTACGCTTAACGTGATTATAAAAACATTATCAAATACAAAAACATAGCTCCTATAATTCGTTACACTTTTGTCTTCCCAAATGATACATACACTCCAACTCTGTATAAAAAGTGTTGTAATTTAATGTCTGAGAGAATTATTGTCAGAACTATATTGTGGAATTTTATGAGGATTATTTTTGTGGAATATCTTAACCCCTCCTTTCAAAAAGGAACATTTAAATATTAAAATGTTATACGAAAAAAATTGACTTAAAAGTCCTTTTTGATTTTCTCGAAAAAAAAAACAAGTAAGGAAAGGCTAAAGTCGGGCGGGGCCGACTATATAATACCCTACACCACTCCCTGCGTATGTACCTGGTTTTGATTACTAAACCCAGGTATTTCATGGGAGCAATTTTATGTAGTTCATATAAATTATACAGTTACTATAAATTCATCTTTTGTCATATTTAACGTTAATAATATGGTAATTGATCCAATTATCCGACAGACAAATACAAATTATACAGTAGTAATAGGATGAATCGGACCGACATTTCTAAATTTTGGGCCTGGTCCAAAACATGGGCCTATATATTTCTCATTCACGGTAGGTATTCGTAGTTGAAACATATAATGATTTGCAAAATTTGATGAAGATCCGATGTAAGATGTAGTTTCTAGAGCTGTAATAGATCAGAATGGGGTCCCATTTGGGTTATACCAAAGAATGGTCATATGGGCATCTCCCAAACAAGTAAGGAAAGGTTAATGACGGACGGACTTTCTATCTCATTACAATTCAATTCGGTTAAAAGTGAAATCGGGAAGGATTTTTGCATCCTGTAAATGAATGAGTTTGACAAAAAATGTTAAATCGGAAAGGACATTTGTATGGGGTATATGTAAACCTGGAACGATGTGACCCGCTTTCACCATGTATGTTTATTGACGAAATATAATATGTAAAGTTTGGCCAAAATCGGTTTAACATTCGGGAGCAACATTTGTATGAGGGCTATATCTAAATCTGAACCGATCTTACCCACTTTCACCATAGGTTTTTTAGTTGGATTATAAGATGTTGTGCCAATTTTAAAGAAAAACTGGTACAATATGTGGATTTTAGAGCGGAAAAGAGCGCCCCGGTAGTCGAGTTGGTAGCGTGCTCGGCTATCAGCGTGGGACTTGTGTGTTCGATTCCCACCAGAGGCTCTGGTCTGTCGCTGCAATAACTAGCTACAATGGTCTTAGTCACCCCTGCTCAATCCCTGGACCCAAAATTAGAATATAAATTTCCTTTGTATTGTAATTCATAATAAGTAAGTAAGAGCGGAAAAAGTCAATTGGGAGCGACATTTGTATAGTGGCTATATCTAAATCTGAACCGATTTCCTCCAAATTCAATACCGATGGTCCATGGCCAGAAAGAATAACTTCTGCCAAGTTTCATGACAATCGGACAACAATTGCGACCTGTAGAGTGCGAACAAGCTTAGATGGACAGCAGACGGACGGACAGACAGACATCGCTAAATCGACTCAGCTGGTGATTCTAAGCCGATCGGTATACTTAAAGGTGGGTCTAGCTCGATTATTTCTTGGTGTTACAAACATTTGGCGCGAAACTAACTTATAATACCCTAGTCCACGAAGTGGTTTAGGGTATAAAAATGTCAGATTGGCCAATAAAGAGAAGATGGTTACGATCTTCCACAAAAATGATCCTCATAAAATTCCACAATATAGTTCTGATAATAAGAATTCTCTCAGGCATTAACTTGCAACATTTTTCTTCACTTAGTATAGTGCTTCCCCCTTCGACCAAAAAATGAATAATTTGACCCACTGGTCTACTCACCATGCCCTTTAAGAATTATAGGGTCGTTACTCTGTTCCAAAAATGCTGTTGGACAGTGTAATTATAAAAATATTTAGAAAGACTTTGTAATGTTTTCGACAAAAGAAATTGTTAGATCGATTTAAAATGTCTGCCTCATTCCCGGAATACATTGAGAAATTAGCCAGCTGTCAAAAATTTTATATTGTCTTGATATAAATGTTACACCAAAACTGCAAAAAAAAACACCACTGCATACACTTGAAAAATATAAAAAATCGATTGTTCACATTTCATCGTCAATCCTAAGGGTTCCCATAATACGTTCATTACAAGCAAAAATTATAATAATATAACAATAAAAACAACAGGCAGTAAAGCCAGTAATCATAGACAGATTTAAATAACTGCACAAAAGTGTGTGTGTGTATGTAATTATGTAATTAATATTTCTTCTGTTCAACATACAAAGGTACATATATACATATGTATGTATGTATGTATATACAAACAAACAATTTAAGCAATGTTAAATGGTTTACATTTTCATAAACATAACAGATTAATGAATTAATTTGGTATTGTTAATTTGTTCAATACCCGCAACACACACACATGCAACTGTTCGTGCAAACATACATATATATGAATGTAAACATCAGTGTACCCCTCTCAAAACTGGCTAGAGCTGATGTTATACGACGAGAGATGGTGTCGATCATGATCTGGCGACCAGGCCCGGCGACGCTGACGATGACGTTTGATTATGGGTTAGTTCCGTTAAAAAAAACAACAAACATTGCTGTGTTCGAATCGTGAATATGTCGAACTGCAAAGTCGCCTCACCGCATGGGATTGATCTTGTTACATAATAATATTCACGGCTGGCGGCGCCGTGTGGTTGTTGTCAACTTTTGTTGTTTCCCCTTTTTCTTTTTCGACTTTTATTCCATGAGAAATGTTTAATGTGGACTTTTTCGTTATTAGCTGTGTTTTTTCAGCCGGTATGGTATAATTGTGAAACTACTGTGTGTACACAGGTTTTCAAAAACAACACTTCATTTGCTGCTGGGTGACCTTATTTGGATAAGGTGGGGGAAGTATTTAGTTTAGTTTCTGGGTCAATTCTATACATTTTGAAGTTTGGAAATACTATTCAAAGGCAGCCGTACAAAGTGTTATAAAAGTGATGACTGCATCAAGAATCATGAAGTTAACGATGTAAGGGCTGCGTAGACGAGCGACACAAATTCGAAATCTGAAGGAGGTTGGAAGTGGTACAAAGAAAAGGGTTTGCATACTGAAAGTCGGTAAGTACATTCATGCGCACGAGAGAGAAAAACAAGTAAAAACGGCGATAAGTTCGGCCGGGCCGAACTTTATGTACCCTCCACCATTGATTGCATTCCACAGAGGTTGTCGGTTTTCGTAGAAGTGCTGTAATATTACAGGAAAATATAATTTTTTTAATATAGTTAAACCAAAACAAATACAAATATTGAAAAAATAAATTTATAAAATAATTTTAATATAATATATAATAATATAATATTTTAATTATTTCAAACTACGCTTATAAGGCAAGGCTACCAATACGTCAATTCAAAAAATAAATATTCTTATATTTATATTTTCAAAAAGCTTAAATACCATAAATATTGGTAGATAGTGGGTGCTACAGTTGGTTGTATTTCCATTCTATAGGGTCCGCAAAATAACTTTTTTTTGAAAATTATATAAAAAAACTACTGAATATTTTCTCAAATTTCTTTTTTTATTTGAAAGTACAATCCTTCCGGTTAATAATGGAAAATAATTTCATTCAAATGGCTGCTGAGAGCACCCCACAAATAATAGTCAACGGTTGAATAGTTGAAAAAAAAACGTTCGATGGCGGACCCTATATTTTAATTTCAAAAGTACAAATTTTGAAAATCCGTTATCAGACGTACATAGTGCAATATAACTTAACTTCATGATTCCACCAATTTTTGCCGTAAAAGGAAAAGTACGAATTTGAAAAAAACTTTTTATTTTGCGTGTCTATGCAGTCAGAGGAATTTCATCATTCTAGCTGTAGTCGTTTAGTAATTAGTATTTTTATCCCTCTGTAACATTGTATCGAATTTCGAAAAGTTCGTCTATTTTCCGTGCCTACGCAGTCAGAGGAATGTCTACTCCAAATTTCATGACTTTAGCTGCGGTCATTTGATTGGTACTATTTTTATCCCCTTTTTTCATTTTAACCCCAAAAAGTACGAATTTTGAAAAATCCGTGTATTTTACTTGTCTATGCAATCAGAGGAATGTATAAACCGAATTTCATTATTCTAGGTACAGTCGTTTGGTTGGTACCATTTTTATCCCTCTATTCCCATTTTACCCCTTAAAAGTACGAATTTGGAAAAAATACTTTTATATTATGTAAAGAGTGATTTTTTTGAGGTTAGGATTTTCATGCATTAGTATATGACAGATCACGTGGGATTTCAGACATGGTGTCAAAGAGAAAGATGCTCAGTATGCTTTGACATTTCATCATGAATCGTCTTACAAACGAACAACGCTTGCAAATTATTGAATTTTATTATCAAAATGCGTGCTCTGTTAAGAAAGTTCATTGCGCGCTTCCATTTTATGGTCAGTTTAATCGACCCACTGAAGCGGCTATTCGGGCTATTGTGACTAAATTTCGCACCAAATTTACATTGTTGGACATTAAACCACCAACACGCTTACGTAGAGTGCGAACTGAAGAAAATATCGCAGCTGTATCGGCCAGTGTTAATGATGACCACCAATTTTCGATTCGTCGCCGTTCGCACCAATTGGGTCTCTGTTACTCAAAAATTATCTTCAAAAAGTAAATGTCATGGACCAATCTAACGTTTCAAATAAAGAACCGATGAGATTTTGCAAATTTTATGCGTTTTTTAAAAAAAAGTTATCAAGCTCTTAAAAAATCACCCTTTATATACTCAATTAGAGGAATCTACACACCGAATTTCATCATTCTAGCTGTTATCGTTTAATATGTACCATTTGTATCCCTTTTTGCCCCATTTCACCCCCTACAAATAAGAATCACTTTATGATGCACGTTTTTGGTTAAAAGGGAATGCGCATACCAAATATCAAGCAAATATAAACAGAAATATTGAGAAAACATGCTTAAATACTCTAAAATATTAGGGATTATTATGGGTATTTTTAGTCCTTGTAAGGGAAAAATTTTTCCCTTTGGACCGATTTCGCCCCACTATAAGACGCATTTATGGAAAATTTGAACGTTCTAGCTCTTAGAATTTTATGACGATCAAGAATATATATACTTTATATGGTCTCAGGTCGATATTTCAAGGTGTTACAAATGGTGGAGGTGGAGGGTATAAAAACGGGAATTTTCAAAATTTTTACTTTTAGTGAATTTGGATAGTACCGACCAAATGACTGCATCCAGAATCTGGACAATTGGTGTATATTAGGATTATTGGACGTTTATATTGATTTTTTGTGTTTTTTCAAGATGACAGCTAAAAACTCATATTTCTTGGAAAAATTTTGTAAAAGTTGTTATAAAATATAAATAGAAGGAATCAACACCTTTCGAAAAATGACGCCACTGACTTCATTTTTGTGAAATAATTTCATACAGAAGATGGTTTTTCAGAGTCAACATTTTCAAACTCATTTTACAAAAATGAACGATACGGCGTCAAATTCCTTCCGCTGTTCATCATTTAAGGTATTATTTTTATTTATTTTATATTATTTTATTTATTTTTTTAAAAAATAGATCAATATATTCGACCAATAAGATACTCTAAGACAATAATCAAAATTTTTATTTAAAGTGTTTTCAATGGTCTATTAATTCAGAAAAAAATTGGACGAAAATGCAACATGGAAAAAATTACACGGGAAAACATGATTTTTAGGAGCATTTAGCTCGCAGGCGGCTTGATCTGGGAACGAAATATTTTGCAAATCATCATTAAACAGTCCAAACTTTATTTTCCTGCAAATTGTTTTTGTATTTGCATGGACCGCGACCCAGCCTAGTGTATATATTATTCATACGTAGAGAAGAAGCTTGACATAAAGCGATTTATCGTAACAAAGACACCCAGTAAGGGATAGTTGGATAAATAGGATATAAAAGGACGAGATGGGTAATATTGAGAAGTAAGGGGTGGATTTCCATGCAAATGTATTTTTTCTCGAAAGTCCAAAAACAATAGCGGAGTTGTGATTTGAATTTATCCGGTTTCTAAAAATCGTTTGCGCTATAAATGTTCATTTTGTCAAACATATGGCGAGTTGTTGCAAATTCAGTGATTCCCCGTTTTAGTTTTGTTTGCGTAACAAGGTGTGTTCAACGGTAGAGATTTCTAATCAAGGGTTGTTGACTGAATCATGTACATATACACATGTGGACAGAAAAATAGGTGCGAAGAATTTTTTTATTCATTGTGGGATACATTTTACAAATAGTATCCTATAACAAATCAAAATAACATTTAAAGTCTGGCAACTCTATACCAAATTGAAATTTAAGTATCTCGTTAGAACGAAAGCGTGTAATAAATACCACAGAACAATTTGTGCGAAAACAACTTTTTGGCATGGACAGTGAAATAGGTGTGTTTGTTGTAAAATTGTGATCACTCAAGATCTTTGTAATATTTAATTGCCAAAAGTAAGTAATTAGCTTCAATGTATTTATGGCAGTATACAAATGAAGTCAAATTATATTTAAAATAATGTTAGATGGGTCGTGGACATCATTGTAGTTATGAAGAAAGACGACTAGTTCATCAGTTACGAAAACAAGGAAATTGCCACATCATTAGGACGATCGCAAAACTTCGTTACAAACACATTGAAACCCAAACATAATATTGAAACACGCGGATCAATTAAAAAACGTCTCCAGTGACAGGTTCTAGAATAGTAACATTAGCTAAAAGAGACCCCTTGAAATCTTCCAGAGCCATTGCAAGTGAAATTGGGAATGTTGTATCATCCCGAACAGTTCGACGAAGATTATTGACTGCTCGGAAAGTGCCTTTGCTTAGACAAGCAAATTTTAAGAAGAGGAAAAACTTTGCTTTGACTCATAAAACCTGGCGAAACAAAGTGGCGAAATATTCTATGGAGTGATAAAACTAAGATAAATTTATTTGACAACGACGCAGAAAGGAATGTCCGTCGACCGAAAGTAAAGGAATTCCATGTTAGATTTACCAAAAAAAACTGTTAAGCACGGGGGAGGAAATCTCATGGTGTGGGCTTGTTTTTCGTGGTTAGGTCCGATACATCTAATTGAGAACATGATGGATCGATTTGTGTTCAAGGAATTATTGGAAACCGTCATGCTACCACATGCGGAGGAAAATATGCCACTAATATGGAAATTTCAGCAGGATAATGACCCAAAGCACTCTTCGAAGTTGGTGAACGCATTGTTCCGGGAACATAATTTGAACGTTGTTGAGTGGCCAAGCCAGTCTCTCGATCTCAATCCAATTGAGAACCTTTGGGGAGAACTGAAGAGACAAGTTTCGAAGCTTCCATGCAATAATAAAAAATGGGAAAATGATCAACACGCATGGTATAATATCCCGTTAGAGACCTGCCGAAAGTTAGTATAATCTATGCCTAAAAGAGTCGAATCTGTCCTTAAAAATAATAGATGTTATACAGGTTATAACCAGTATTATTCGATATTTATTAAAAAAAAACTAAACATCATGCACAAATTATTGCTTAACTTTTAAGATATTTTGTTTTTTTTTTTTTATTGTTTATTTTGTAAAATAGGTGTCATTTTATTGTCCACCTAAAAACGATGCATTTCTTGAATTGACGATATTTTATATTGTTTTTCACTTCCTATTATAAGTCTAAAGTATTTTTTGAATACATAAGATATATCTGCTCTATAAACAATTCAGAAGTATTAAATAAAAAAGCACGAAACACAAAATCAATACCATTTCTAAAATAAAAAAAAATGCGCACATGTGTATATGTATGTAGAAACATCTGAACATGTAAGCCGATAATTTAAATGGAATATAATTTTGGAAAATTGTCTGTGCTTTTGAAAACGTAACTATTATCGATAGCAAAAACGATTAAAAACAGCAGCAACTTAAATTAATTTATATTCATTATTCTCCGTACCGTTCGATTATTACAGCGATCAACTTACAATCACTTTCTGCATTGATTAGCCCATGTCCGTCTGTTCGCCCATCTGATTGTCCATCTGTACTTATAATCAAAGTACAAGTCGGTTGTTGTTCGATATCAAGGCCCAACGCTATTTGAAGCAAATCGGTTTAGATTTTGATATATACCCGTTATGATAGTCTAAATACATATTAATGAGTATTGTGAATACAATTTGGTGAACCAATTATTCAGCACAACGAAATTGCGCCTCGCCCAAACTCCATTTGGTAAAAAATTGGAAAATATTATCATATGAACTACATCATTATTAAACTCCATTTTGTCGCTATCTGTTTGTTTGTTTGTTATTTATGTATGTCTAGCTTTTTATTTTCTGATAGAGTTGGCGTTTAAAGAGACCTGACATTTTTTTGTACACAAAACATATATTGATCATTCATTTCCACGTGAAAGTCATCACACGTACTTTTTACTAAGGTGATTTCAAAAAGTAAAGTGAAACTAAAACACGGCCAAAGTTCTCACATACCTGATAAATATTTGTATCAAAAGAAATTAAAAAAAATACAAGTAAGTAAGCTTCAGTCGGCTAAACCGACTTATACGAAGTTATAAGGAATACAATTTTATGTAGGGCAGGATAATTCCTGTGGAAGGTACTATGAGGTTCGTGTCACATGGTCCCAACTTCAACATTTATATTATTAATTGTAAAAACATGATAAATATATCAATACATAGTAGATACCATGTACCGGTATAGAAGTTAGGAAGGATTTAATATTAACTAGGATAGAGACAATCGTGTGGGAGATACAAGAAGGGGCGTGGCTAAAGCGTAAATATTTTTTAGGTTTAAAGTGATTATAAAAACATTTTCAAATATCAAATTGCAAATGATTTTTTTTATTGTAACCAAAGGTTACAGAAGGTTTGTGCCAATATCGCCCATATTCCATGCGAATGTAACCACTGTAAAACCATTGCTAAATAAAGAGTGATTTTTTTGAGGTTAGGATTTTCATGCATTAGTATTTGACAGATCACGTGGGATTTCAGACATGGTGTCAAAGAGAAAGATGCTCAGTATGCTTTGACATTTCATCATGAATCGTCTTACAAACGAACAACGCTTGCAAATTATTGAATTTTATTATCAAAATGCGTGCTCTGTTAAGAAAGTTCATTGCGCGCTTCCATTTTATGGTCAGTTTAATCGACCCACTGAAGCGGCTATTCGGGCTATTGTGACTAAATTTCGCACCAAATTTACATTGTTGGACATTAAACCACCAACACGCTTACGTAGAGTGCGAACTGAAGAAAATATCGCAGCTGTATCGGCCAGTGTTAATGATGACCACCAATTTTCGATTCGTCGCCGTTCGCACCAATTGGGTCTCTGTTACTCAAAAACGTGGAAATGCCAAAATTGGACTAAGCGGATGGACCACCTAAGACGCAGCCGCGGTCAACATTTAAATGAAATTATCTTCAAAAAGTAAATGTCATGGACCAATCTAACGTTTCAAATAAAGAACCGATGAGATTTTGCAAATTTTATGCGTTTTTTTTTAAAAAAAAGTTATCAAGCTCTTAAAAAATCACCCTTTATCAAATTGCACAGTGTTCCGATCATCAGTATAGAAGTTATAACAGAGTTAATTTTACGTAGTTTAGGGTGATTTGTGTGGGTGGTACTGGAAGGGGCGTGGCAAACCACGTGATATTTACTACATTATCAAATACCAAAATAGAACATATTCCGATTATCCGTGTAAAAGTTATATGGGTTTTGATTTAACATTGAAATGTGGGCTATTTGTGTGGGAGGTACCACAAGGGGAGTGGAAATTTTGCCCATCTTCGAACTTAAACTAAACTTTGAGAAAAATATCACCATGTGCAAAGTTTGAATCGATTCCTTAACTCCTTTCGAGAGTTATCGTGTACACCAACCAGCCAGACGGACGGACGGACATGGCTCGAACAACTAAAAAAGTTGTGAAACGGATTTGGTCCAAACATACACAAAAAAAATAGAAATCAGTTTCAATCACGAAAATTGTATATTTGATAAGTTTTTTCTTTAGTTTTCCTGTTATGACGAAAATTGTAAAACCAATTACTAACATTTTAGCTGGAGTTATTGAAAAAAAATAGTTAAAAAATGATATATTGAATTAAAGCAGTGATTGATTTTTTTTTTTTTCGAAAATATTCAATCATAAAAGTTGCTGATTCGATTACAGCAGTCGTTGATCTTTTTGATAGTATTCAATCAAAAAAGTTGCTGATTCGATTACAGCAATCACTGATTTTTTAGATAGTATTCAATTACAAAAGTTGCTGACTCGATTCCTGAAATGTTTAATGAATTGTATTGTTATATTTATTAAAAAAATTATTGGATTTAGTGAAATAAACCATTCGTCGGCATGAAGTTCGTCTGAAGTCTTCGGCAGAACCCAAAATTAGCAAAAAGGCAATTGAGACCTTTATTGTTACAGCTAAAAGTTGAGTGCACAGTTTCGATGGGCGCTACCCCATCTCATCAGAACTTTCGCAACGGATGTATGTCTTTGACTTAAATCAGGGTTCATATTAGTACCAGCGTCCACATATGACAAATGAGAAGAGCTGATAAACAAATTATTCCACCGAACTAAGTCGACACTCTAAAAGGCGTCTTGGATTTGAGTAGTTGACAACTAGCGTTAACCACGACATGTTTCTAAGAAATGATAAAAATGAAACGAAAACAAAAACAATAATCATTTTCATTGTTCCGATCACTGTTTTAATCAGTTTTTTATATTTTCTGTGGAAGTTGTGATTGAAATATACGGAATAAATTGAATGAAAGTTTTAACAGCTCCGATTACATTTGTAATCAGCTGTTTTAGATTTCTGCAATAAAATTAGTGATTGAAAATTTAGAGGCAAACATTTTTTCTGTGTACTTGGGGTCTTAAGTCACTCCTTCAATGCGTTGCACTTTTTTTCTGTCCCAAATGATATATACCCCTGAAGAGTGAGGGTATAAAAACAACAAAAAGAATAATAGGTCTACTCTGAGTCTCTGCTAAACTAACCAACAAAATGGCCAGGATCGACTGAAATTCAACTGAAATTATATGTCGCGACTAACTTGAGATCAAATGTGTATTTACTAAAGCAGAAGCAATTAGTGATTGGTTAATCGATTCCGATTCCAATCGAGAATCGATTTTGGGAGTTCAAAAATCGATTCTTTTGGAATCGATTATACGTGTCCGACTTTATACTCGAATCGATTATCGATGCTTCGAAATCGAAATTTAATTTTATAGAAAACACCACAAAAGTTTGTACTTTTGGTGGTAAAAAGCTGTGGAATTTAAAAGTTGAGAAAATTTTAAATATCATGACTGTATCACACTAAAATATTTCGTGAATATATGGAAATCATTTACATTTTAATATCAAGATTTTCGAGAACAATTTTTATACAACCGTCGTCGCCAAAATCGCATTTCACTAATCTATCATTAGATTTTTTTTCAAATAGTTGTTTGCAAGTTTCTTCTTAGAAAGTTAAAATTTTAAAGAAATATTATACATAACTTGATCGAATTCCCCGGTGCTTCAAGGGCGGACCTAAAAAATCATAACACTATCAGTAAGTCTTTAAGCAGACGGGCTATTTTCAAACTATATGCTTTTCTTAAATTACTTTACTACTTAAAGTATAAAGTCTTAAGTAATATGTTGTAAACATATACTTTATATTTTTCTTTAATTTCAACATGAAAGACTAAAGCCATCTACCAAATTTTTAAAGACATAATTTTTTGTGATTTGTAATCATTATAAGTTTTTGACAATAAAATACTTCACAGAAGTTAATATATGTAATAATCATAAGTGATGTTTACTGATTCTATGTAATCGAAATTCAGTTATGTTATGGATTTATTTCTCATATTTACATATGACGTCTAGTTTGCTGGAGTTAAGTTTCTTCTTAGAAATTTTAAAGAATAAAATCAAAACACGGTCAGTAAACCGACGGACTATTTTCAAACTATGTTTTTCTTAAATTGGAATTAAAATTTAATTTCAAATTATTTTTTAAATAACAAAATTTAATGTGCACTACTGTTTTAAATATTTTAAATTTTGAATGTGAATTTAAATATGAATAACTTTTTCAAGTTTGAATTTTAACATAACTATTATATTTTTATATTGTTTTCAATTTGAGTAATGTTCTTATTCATAATAATTTATAAAAATTTAATGAGTACTTTACATTTAAAAATGTTTTGATAAATGATGCCGCAGCAACTGTTGTACAGTAGTCGCGACGTTCTGAAAGGGGATTTTTCGTCTGAAATAAACGGAAACAAAGAAAATAGAAATAGAAGAACAAAGATTGCGAACGAATGGTTCGACAACATCAATAAAAAGAATTGTTTTTAATTAAACGAAGGCTCATACAGAAATATGCTGTTCATTTCATATTTACGAATATATTTTAGGTTAAACACAAATATCGAATTTTATTATATAGTTCAACATTACAATCAGTTCCGATTAAGAATCGATTGTCGGGTCCGATTCTTCGATTCTAAGAATCGGATTGAAAAATAGTTGATCGGGGAATCGAGAGTCGATTCTCGCTCTTGATTAACATTCACTAGAAGCAATGCGACTTTGTTGAACTACTTGGAACCTTTTAAAAATTTGCGAAATATTAAACTTGTTTAACCATTTAACCCGCAAGAGTGGCTCAGGGCACTCTTCGTAAATCTGTAATGTGAAAAAAAGTGTTGTGTGTACAGGAAGCAAGGCACTCCTCACCTTTTATCATCTAGCTCTCGAACTAAATTAGCAAATGACTTTCTTATTATTTTTCTGAATTTATTTGAGCAAAATTGACCCAGAAAAAAATATCTGAACATATATTTTTAAAAAATTGCAGGTTGTGACTTGACTAATTAAGAGTCAACATTACGCGTATAAGTCTAGGAACGTTACAAAAATACCAAATTCTCTTATAAACTCCCCAGAATCACGCTTTATGTACATGCATACATCGATGACTCCTCTTCTCCTTGACCATCCGTTGTACTAAAAAACACACCTATTACTACCAGTTTGTTTTGTTTTGCTTGACTTGTAACATTTTTTGCTTTTACTTTCTTCTTTTTCTCATTTCTGCATTTATCGGTGGTTTTGTTGACGGTTATGCGAGTCAGCAAGTGAGTGTTTACAAAAAAAATAATAATATTGATTATTACCTCTACTCTTTTTCTTGCTCTTGTCCCACCCCTCCCTCCGCATTATTCAGTTAAGTTGGAGTGTGTAAGGAAGGGGACGGGGACGGGGGAGAGGTGCTTCATTCACATACCTGAAGACTGGTTCGGAGATTTTCATTACGCCGATAATCATGGGGAGGTGGTGGTGATGATGATTACGATGGCGTTGACGTTGATGTTGACGATGAACTTGCATAATCGCTTACAGCTCGCAAAGCGTCTTTATTCGATCAATATTCAATTGGTCAGTGGGCTACAACGTGGTCGGAGTATACGATGCGATGCGATTGCATTCATTTCAATGCATTTCTTTTGAAGACTTTTTCTGTTTTTTTTTTTATGGTTTGTTTTGTTGTTGATTTCGTTCGTTGCTTACATTTCAAGATGGCCATCGATCGAATGTTTTATGTTTACATTGATTGCGTGTTTTATTTTAAAGTTTCAATATTAATATCATCGAATTTTATGGGAATTTATGTGGTGTTTGAAATGGGCTGGTTTTTCTGCTATTAATTTTGTTGCTGTTGTTGTTAAATGCGTTGAGATAAAAAGACTTAAGCAACAAACTCGCTGACAGGCAATTCTCATCTCATCATTGTCGATGGTTTGTGTTGATGTTATGAAATTTTCTTAATTAATTAATTTTGAGTGTTAAAAGCTTGCATTTATTGTTGAAGCTGTTATTGTTTGGATAACTGTTATTCGATTTAACACAGTGGGGGATTTTTGGGGGGGGGGGGGTTGTGAAATATTAAAATATTATTGAAAAATGATTTTTTTAAATACTTATAATAGCAAAACTAAAATATGTTGTTAAAATCTTTACAATAAGTCTATAGCCTCCCAGAGTTTTTGCATTCAAAAGAACTCATAACTTTTATACTGATTCATGGTATCTACTATGACTTAATTTTTGATCATGTTTTTGCAATTGTTTTATAAATGTGGATGCTGGGATCATATGATACGAACCTCTTAGTACCTTCCACACAAATTACCCTGTACTACGTTAAATTTAATTCCTTATAACTTCCGTATGTATGTATGTTCTCTGAGAGTGAGGTTTAGCCTACTGAAGCTTACTTACTTGTTCTGATTAAAATCTGTTATAATACGTGTGTATTCTAGAACAGAAAAAGTAAAATCAGCAACATTTGTATGTATCCTATATATACGTCTGAACCGATCCACCAATTCATTATGTGGTTAATATAGCGGAAAAAATTTTCTATTTGACTCATTTACACTAAAGATGTTCTAGTTCAAATATAAGGTGGTGTGCCAAATTTGAAGAAAATCTGTCAAAATATATGGTTTCGAAGGAGAAGCGAAATTTGTATGGAAGCTATATATAAATGTGAACTGATCTTTCCCACATTCACCACAGATGTTTCTAGTTGAAATGTGAGTTTTTGTACCAAATTGGAACAAAATCGGTAAAAATGTGTAGTTCTAGAGCAGAAACAATTAAATCAGCAGCGATATTTGTATGGCAGCTATATATAAATCTGAACCGATTTGACTCATTTTCACCAGAGATGTTTCTTGTTGAAATAAAAGGTGTTGCGCAAAGTTTAAAGAAAGTCTGAAGAAATGTGTGGTTTCCAGGGCGGAAAACGTCAAATCGGGAGCGAAATTTGTATTTGTTTGTATAAATCAGAACCGATTTGCTTCAAATTAAATAGCGTCCGTCCTTGGCCCGTAAAACTTATTTGTGCCAATTTTTGTAAGGATCGAATGAATGAAAATTTTACCAAAATATCCAATTTTTGTTTTTTATTTATCGTGCTCTACCGAAATACCTACATTTTTTTCGAAAAAGATCCAAATTGACCCTTTTTCCACAAAAATTATCCTCACAAAATTTCACCATATATTGTTCACTCATTTTTTATCTGCCTACCTACTTTCAGAAGTTAATGGGAGAAAAATGAGGAAATTGCGTTTTGGAATTAAAAAATCGGACTTTTTACACTAAATCTTTCATATCTTCCAGGGGTGCACTTTCGTGCAGGCAAAAGTTACCCTACAAAAACAGGGAACCCTTCAACCTTTCCAGATATGTATATATTTCGTTAAAGGCTTTTGAAGGAAAAAGTTGTGTTGATTCAAATTCAGACATTTGTTCAAAAATCATATTTTTTTAAATATTTATTACAACCAAACTATATTTGGCTCACACGTAGTTTTCTCGTCATAATAAAGCTAAGAAACCACAATTTCTAATAAAAAATTGAGTGCAAAATCTCTTAAAATGAGTGAGAAACGGTTCGACAAAGTCATAAAAAGAAATTACGTTTTTTCAATTTTTAAAATCTGAAAAATGTGAAAATCTGCAATACAAAAAAAAAACTAAATTTTTTCCTCGCATTATGAACAAATATGTTAATAAAACATAAAATCAAAAAAAAATAAATTTTCTTTAAAATCGAAAAATATGAAAAGTAGTCTGGCCGATTTCTAAAATATTTGAAAATAATCCTTGGGTCCTTGTCTAATTTAGGTTTTTACAGAACTCAAAAATGTATACTAAAACAAAAGTTATTGAATTTTGGCCGATGGAACCACTGTGCACCGTCACACAGAAGTTCAAATCAATTGTTTAATTAACTCTGCAACTTTTGAGTGGAAAAAATTCCGAAAAAATATCACATTTTTATCGATTTTTTCCCCAAAAAAGAAGGATTTCCCTCTTCTTCCTCTTTTGGCAGGTGCAAATTTCTGCTAGTTTTATTAAACAAGACATAATTTGGATGCGTTTAGATCAATTTGGTAAATGGACCTCCCGGTAGGTCTTCTCCAAAAATTGTACCATAAGTTTAAACCGACCTTAAAGAGGCCGGGTTTGATGTTGAAAAGTCGCTGCGAAGCCACCTGAACGAAACCTTTAGACAGGGTGGAAATCATGATAGTGGTAGTCCAAAAAAGAAGGATTTCCCTCTTCTTCCTCTTTTGGCAGGTGCAAATTTCTGCTAGTTTTATTAAACAAGACATAATTTGGATGCGTTTAGATCAATTTGGTAAATGGACCTCCCGGTAGGTCTTCTCCAAAAATTGTACCATAAGTTTAAACCGGCCTTAAAGAGGCCGGGTTTGATGTTGAAAAGTCGCTGCGAAGCCACCTGAACGAAACCTTTAGACAGGGTGGAAATCATGATAGTGGTAGTCCGCAGCCAAGTAATAAATATCACCATGCCGTTTGTAAAAAATTTGCATTCTATAAAATATAGATGAAAAATGGTCTTGAGACAGGACAAAATCAAATATTGATTTGGTCTGTAATAAAACAAAAAAGTAAGGAAAGGCTAAAGTCGGGCGGGGCCGACTATATAATACCCTACACCACTCCCTGCGTATGTACCTAGCTTTGATTACTAAACCCAGTTATTTCATGGGAGCAATTTTATGTAGTTCATATAAATTATACAGTTACTATAAATTCATCTTTAGTCATATTTAACGAATATGGTTAATAATATGAATTGATCCAATTATCCGACAGACAAATACAAATTATACAGTAGTAATAGGACCGACATTTCAAAAAGGAACCTATAACAACATTCTGGGCTTGGTCTAAAACATGGGTTGAAAAATATCTTGATCTGCAAAATTTGATTAAGATCCGATGTAAGATGTAGTTTCTAGAGCTGTAATAGATCAGAATGGGCCCCATTTGGGTTATACCAAAGTATGGACATATGGGCATCACTCAAACAATTCTCATTACAATTCAATTCCGTAAAGAAGTGAAATCGGGAAGGATTTTTGCATCCTGTAAATGTATGTGTTTGACAAAAAAGTTTAAATCGGAAAGGACATCTGCATGGGGGTATATTGAAACCTGGAACGATGTGACCCGCTTTCACCATGAATGTTTATTGGTGAAATATAATATGTAAAGTTTGGTCAAATTCGGTTAAACATTTGTATGAGGGCTATATCTAAATCTGAACCGATCTTACCCACTTTCTGCATAGGTTTTTAGTTGGATTATAAGATGTTGTGCCAATTTTAAAGAAAATCGGGTACAATATGTGGTTTCTAAAACGGAAAGAGTGAAATAGGGAGCGACATATATATGGGCGCTATATCTAAATCTTAACCGATCTTACCCACCTTCTGCATATGTGTTTATTGTTGGATTATAAGATGTTGTGCCAAATTTAAAAAAAATGGGGTACAATATGTGGTTTCTAGAGCGGAAAATGTCAAATCGGGAACGATATTTGTATGGGGGCTATATCTAAATCTGGACCGATCTTACCCACATTCTGCATATGTGTTTATTGTTGGATTATAAGATGTTGTGCCAAATTTAAAGAAAATCGGGTACAAGATGTGGTTTCTAGAGCGGAAAATATAAAATCGGGAGCGACATTTGTATGGGGGCTATATCTAAATCTGAACCGATCTTACCCAATTTCTGCATAGGTGTTTCTACTTGGATTATAAGATGTTGTGCCAAATTTAAAGAAAATCGAGTACACGATGTGGTTTCTAGAGCGGAAAATGTCAAATCGGGAGCGACATTTGTATGGGGGCTATATCTAAATCTGAGCCGATCTTACCCAATTTCTGCATAGGTGTTTATAGTTGGATTGTAAGATGTTGTGCCAAATTTGAAGAAAATCGGGTACAAGATGTGGTTTCTAGAGCGGAAAATGTCAAATCGGGAGCGACATTTGTATGGGGGCTATATCTAAATCTGAGCCGATCTTACCCAATTTCTGCATAGGTGTTTCTACTTGGATTATAAGATGTTGTGCCAAATTTAAAGAAAATCGAGTACACGATGTGGTTTCTAGAGCGGAAAATGTCAAATCGGGAGCGACATTTGTATGGGGGCTATATCTAAATCTGAGCCGATCTTACCCAATTTCTGCATAGGTGTTTATAGTTGGATTGTAAGATGTTGTGCCAAATTTGAAGAAAATCGGGTACAAGATGTGGTTTCTAGAGCGGAAAATGTCAAATCGGGAGCGACATTTGTATGGGGGCTATATCTAAATCTGAGCCGATCTTACCCAATTTCTGCATAGGTGTTTCTACTTGGATTATAAGATGTTGTGCCAAATTTGAAGAAAATCGGGTACAAGATGTGGTTTCTAGAGCGGAAAATGTCAAATCGGGAGCGACATTTGTATGGGGGCTATATCTAAATCTGAGCCGATCTTACCCAATTTCTGCATAGGTGTTTATAGTTGGATTGTAAGATGTTGTGCCAAATTTGAAGAAAATCGGGTACAAGATGTGGTTTCTAGAGCGGAAAATATCAAATCTGGAGCGACATTTGTATGGGGGCTATATCTAAATCTGAACCGATTTCCTCCAAATTCAATACCGATGGTCCTTTGCCAGAAAAAATAACTTCTGCCAAGTTTCATGACAATCGGGCAACAATTGCGACCTGTAGAGTGCGAACAAGCTTAGATGGACAGCAGACGGACGGACGGACGGACAGACAGACATCGGTAAATCGATTCAGCTGGTGATTCTAAGCCGATCCGTATACTTAAAGGTGGGTGTAGCTCGATTATTTCTTGGTGTTACAAACATTTGGCGCGAAACTAACTTATAATACCCTATTCCACGAAGTGGTGTAGGGTATACAAAATACAAACGAAAAAAAAACTAAAAATAATACTTTCACAAATTCTCCAATCGCAAAGCATCAATTAGAAAATGTTTAGTGTATTTTTTGGCCTAATATGTTTACTTCTAACTCAGAAAGTATAACGACATCCCTGCGGTAAAGAAAGAAAAAACGACTATTTCAGTATATTTTTATACTTTCCCCACTTTGGGAATTTGGATATTTTTACAAAAATTTGTAAACTGCAAAAACCTGTAAGCTTTGACCAATATGTTTCATTCATCATTTTCTGTATACTAGTGTCATTTCACATATTTTGGACTCTTGAAACCTGTACCTGTTTCGATGCCTGCATCACACAACTGCCGACGTCATCGTTTTTCCGTTTTCGAATGTGTTATGAATGGCAGTGGATGAAGTGGAACGTGTAGCGAGTTAAGTCACTTTCATTGACACAAAGTGTAAGCGTTTCCGTGGCATTGTTATTGTGACCACTACGCCGCCACACAACAAGTAAAGTGAGTTGTGGGCCAACACAGCGGGTTGCTTGGGCTGGTGGATTCGCCGGCTAACTCAGAGACTAAAATGAACAGTTCAAACAGTGCGACGAGTTGGCTTTAAATTCGGCTGGTGTGTGGTGAAGCCAACGCAGTAGCGTTTATGAGGCGATCTATTGTCTGAAGTGGGTTATTGGCTTTAGCATTTGTCACAACAAAAGCGATGCGAAAACAAAACTGGATGATACACAGACACAAGTTTCTACAACTGAAAACTTTATTAAAAACGGTTCAATAGTGAAGCGGCATTTTATGATGCTGGTGCGGGTTTTAAAGCGGTTTCACTTGGCTTTAATTAAAAATTCGACAATTTGAGGCTTTTGTGACAAATTCCTTTGTCAAAAAATATTTACATATTGAGCGAAGGCGTTAATCATAACTGCTAACGAAGAAAGATGGAAGCGGTACGGTTGTGAAAGAAAAAGAAATTGGTGAAGTATGTGACAAGAAAACTGATGGAGTGACAATTGCGCTATTTGTTTATTATTCAGAAATAACTGAAATGTTTGAGAATTTCCCGGTGGCCAATTCAAGATGTTAATGTAGCCATGGCGGAGAATAGAAATCATCTGTTTTTTCAAGTGTCAATACCATTTGTTAGACACTGAGCAAGTTCGTGTCTTAAGTCTTTTGTTTGTTTGGAACATTTCTTGTGCATGAATTTGTACTGTACTCGTTCGGCTATATTATAATTTAATTGTGTAATTTAATTGAAAAGCTCATCAAAATGTAATTTATTTTGAATTAACACAGACAGCAGTTTACATTAAAATGGGCAGATAACGAATATGACAAACATGTGTTCTTCGTATATCGTATAGTCTGAGAACAAATATGCGAATTTTGCTGTAACATTTTTTGGCGAATTAGAATGCGAACGTTCGTTACAACCCCATTCCATATTTCTGCAAAAAAATGTGGTGCAAGTCAACAGCAAGGCCGACGATCTCGTGTAATTTGATATGTATCTGTATGACCTTCACTTAATCATACATCGTAATTAAAAATTATAAAAAATTGAAATTGGATATCTATCTGGTTTTTTGTTGGAAAACAAATAATTTTTTTAAAGTTCCCTTAAGGAAATAATCATGGTAAAACTGTACTGATTCCCTATTGGCCTCGTCAATGTAGAAAAATTGAGTTGATTGGCGTTCTCAGTTTTTCATTTCCTCATCCAGTTTTCGGTTAAAAGGACTACAAAGTCTCAAAGGATAACATTTTGCAAAAAAATTGATTTAAATATTTATTAACAACCGATGATACCGGTAAAAATGTCAAATTAAACAGGAGAATTTATTTTAGTTTTTTTTGGTTGATGGTCTTTGGTTTGTAATCAAAACTTGATTTAAACTGGGATATTGTCCTGGCGCAAGACCATTTTGCATCTATATTTAATAGAATGCAAATTTATTTACAAATGGCATGGTGACATTTATTACTTGGCTGCAGACTACCACTATCATGATTTCCACCCTGTGTAAAGGTTTCGTTCAGGTGGATTCGCAGCGACTCTTCAACATCAAACCCGGCCGGGTCTAACTTAATATACCCTCCACCATGAATTACATTCCACATTACAGGAAAATTTTATTAAAAATATTAAAAAAAAATAATAATAAATGTCACCATGCCATTTGTAAATAAATTTGCATTCTATTAAATATAGATGCAAAATGGTCTTGAGCCAGCACAATATCCCAGTTTAAATAAAAAAAAATAATTTTATAATTAATTAAATTAATAATTATTAAATAAATTTGGAAAAATATATTTATTTTGCGAGCTTATGCGCCGAATTTCATGATTATAGTTGCGGCCATTTGGTTGGTACCATTTTCAACCTCTTTTCCCATTTTACCCCATAAAAAGTACTACTTTCGAAAATCTCTTTATACGCAATTAGAAGTATGTACACACGAAATTTCATTATTCTAGTTGTAGCCGTTTAGTTGGTACCATTTGTATCCCTTGAAAGTACTAATTTGGAAAACCTTTTTATATTTAGTGTCATTACAGTTGGAGAACTGTGTACTCCGAAATTCACGACACTAGCTACGGCCATTTGGTTGGTACAATTTTTATCCCTTTTCCATTTACCCCCCGAATTTCAAAAAAATTTCTTCATTTTACGCGTCTATGTAATCAAAGGAATGTATACACTTTTAGGTATTTCTATTTCCATTTCACCCCATAAAAGTACTATAATTATGAATTAGAAATAATAAAGAAGCCCTGATACGTTTTTAATTACTTGTTCCAAAAAATGGCAAAAATGGTCCAATGAAAAATCGCTAAAAATATGAAAAAGATCCCAATAAAATTTGCAAAATCCCAAACAAAATTTTGACGATATTTCATATGAAAAATCACCCAAAAATTGGTATTTTTCATAATTATTGGACAATATTTCTCATTTGTTGATTTTTCATAAATTCAATAATGAAATATTTCCCTAATTGGGCTAATTTTTGTATAAACGATTTCACATTTCAACACAGAAAATCTTTGGGTGTCCAATGAAAAATTGCAAAAAAATACTGAAAAATAACCCTTAAAAATCATACAAAAAGTGGTGAATTTTAATAAAAATCATACACTACGGGCAGTTAGCGGTGGGAGCAAATTTTATAAAAATTAGTTTTTGTAGAGTGTTGGGCAGGGAAAATTAATGGAGTTTGGGCTGTATTTTAACACAGCTAGGGGCGACTCCGGGTTAGTTTTGGGCCTTACTGTCATAACAAAAATTATAAAAAATAAAAAAATCGTATGGACCTTAAGGGTTGAAGATATAATATGTTCAGAGAAAATGCGGTGGTTGAAAAAATATTGGGGATCGACCAAAGATGGAATACAACTCCCATATATGGTCGGGTGCTGCAGCTTCATCACTGGAGCTACTTGACCGTGTCCAGAGGAGAGCGATGGTGTTGATAGGAGACGGTAGGATATCCAATTCTATTGTCTCCCTTGAACACCGTCCGGCCGCACTACACATTACAGAATAAATTCGTTCTTCGCTCGTACTATCCGTATGTGGAATCGACTTCCGGCAAATATCTTTCCCTCTAATTACGACATTCAGAGATTCAAAACAGATGTCAACAGACACTACTCCCTCTTTCCAATACCAGATCTTCCTTCCACCAACGCAATGCACTGCATTTATAGGGGACATCCCCTGAGTGACAGAGCGGTGGGAGCACATTTTATAAAAAATTTAATTTTTATATGGGGGTTATGTGTGTTTGAAAAAATGTTGGGGGTTGGTCTTACATTTTACCTCTCTGGGGGCGACTCCGAGGCAGCTTTGGGAGTTTTTGTGTATTTTTACCCCCTTTCCCTCACATTTGACCAAGATGCACCAGTCCAACCACCCATTTTTTGGTTCAAGCATTTTTTTCCGAACCTCATAAATTCTAGCGTATCCAAAAGGAAATCCTAAAAGGAGACGACAGTGTATGTATAAAATAAGAGTTGACGTTTATCAAAAAAAAAGCTAAATCAGCTGACTGATATAAAAGAATCGATATCGTTGTTATCGTCTCAATATGATGATGTGATTAAATCAATGAGCGAGAATAAGAAACAGCTGGACATAGTCAAAAAAAGAGAACGGTATTTTGAAACAAATAATTAGTTTCTTAAAATCGTTGGTTAAAATTCTGAATGATGAAAAAGTTAAAAAATATTGTTTTGTAATTGGTATCAATAACGTTGATGACAAGACCCCTATGGCTGCTGTGTTGGATCTCTCTAAGATTATGGGTGCTACAATAACAGAAAATGATATAAGTGATGTTTATTTTGTGAACAATCGTGGAAAATCGAATGAAAATACAAACTTAATAGTTTTTGACCAGAAGAAGTCAGAGGAAATATTTACGAAAGCAAAGTCTGAATTGAAGAATAAGGAAGAAATAAAGAAGATCTGAATATGATGTTGATAAGTTGTTGTTGGAGGCAACGACAGTTAACATAAAGCAAGGAAAAAGTCAAAAACGAATTATAGATGCGGTGGTAGATAGCTCTGAGTATACCCCGGCAGAAAGCGTGTCTGAGGCACATCAATATTGCTATAATTAATTTTGTAAATTTTTAATTTTTAATAATATTATAAATCGACACAGCATAACATTTCTAAATAACGTAAATTATAAATATTATTACCGTTAATATGAGAAGCATTTCGCAAATAAATAAATTTAATAAATTCAAAACATTGCTTTCGAGTCTTCCGAAATTGCCTGATATTTTAGCAGTAAATGAAACATGGTTCCATTTTTTTATAATGTTAAATACTGGTTTTTATTATTGTCCAGCTTAAGGTCTCAAGTAAATAAAAACAAGATGTTGTTTGTTTATTATTTTATTTTTTTGTTCCCGATATTACGAACGACTTCGTCGATCATCCTCAGGGGGTTACACTAAAGAAATATACATAAGAATAACAATCAATATACAAACAATTTTTAAACAATTAATATAATTACATTTTAAAAAACAAAACGATCCTTCCACTGCACAGTAGGCTGCAAGTGCAGTTTTTTGCTCTAATGGTTTGTCAAGTGCTTTTAGGTCAGATTTATGAGAAGAAAGTCTAGTTTTTAATTTGGTCTTTGTAGTACCAACATATACCTTGCTGCATAAGTTGTACTTGTCACCATTACACTTAATTTTATATACTACGTCCGTTCTGTCTTCTTTATTAATTTTCGATTTTGTCTTGCTGAATAAATTGTTGACCGTGTTGTGAGATTTTTGGGCTAATTCATATTTTTCTTTGTCATATAAGACTGAGTTTTTGAATCTTTCCGAGAATCCGGGTATATATGATATAGTCTTGTACAGCTTTGTTGGTTTTTCTATGTGGCTTTTGGGATTTCGTACATTTCTAATTAATTGTCTTATTGTTTTTATGGGAAAGTCATTTCTTCTTAAAATATTTTTAATTTTCTCTGTTATTTTTGTGGAAGTCCTCATCACTTATGTCTAGTACTCTTCTGATAAAATTGGTAGCGGTGTTGAGAATTGTCCTCCTTGGGTGTTTCGAATAAAAGTTAATTAATCGGCCTGAAGATGTGGGTTTTTGGTACCAGTCTAGTTTTATGATGTTGACTTGTCTGTGTTCTAAAGAATCCAGATATGGTAATTTGTTGTCCTTTTCTTCTTCCATCGTGAATTGAATCTGTCTGTTGTATCCATTTAATATTATGATCGTCTCATCAACATATTTTTTCTTCAAAATTGCGTTTTATGGTCATTTTCTCAATTGCTGTGTCAAGAAGTTGTTCCATAATTATGTCCGCAATTATTGGTGATGCAGGGGAGCCCATTGGCATTCCTCTTCTTTGATCATAGAATTTGTCGTCGTACTTAAAATATCTTGTGTCTTTGATGCAGAAAGTCAATATCTCTATAAATAAATCCTTTGTTATCGTGGTGAATTCTTCTATTATGTCCCATTTGTCTTCAATTGTCCTTATGGCGAGGTTGACTGGTATACTTGGGAAAATACTTTATTATAATTTACTTTCAATCTTTCTCCAATCATTATTATAATTTCTTTTCAGTGCTTCTGACTTAAAGAATTCGGGTGTTTTATTAAAATATCACTGCAAAGCTTTTTTAGCGCATTTTTATATCAATCACTAAATATTTATCGAAGTACTTCGAAAATACGCACAAAAATCCACGAAATATTTTAAGAAATCCCCACGAAAATTCCCTGTCCCTATATCATTTTTGTTGTTTTCTTTTGACTATCATAAAGTCCCCATGATTGGTGAAAAATTCCTACATTGATTGATTATTTACGTATAGTAAAAGTGGAGCACATCGGTCTTTGTTTTGACCGAAATTTTGAAAAATAGCCTTACCGATTTGACTTCTTGTTCATTTTTTTTTATTTTTCCGGATAGTCTGACTTGAGGTAATGAACAAATCAAAAAACTGATGTTTAGTTTTTCTAAATTGTTTTATTTATTTATTCTTTTCCGATTCTCATCCTCAGGGATATTCACTTAACATACAAACAAAATTAATTATTCCAAAAAAGAAAAAACAATAATTACATTTTAGCAAAACCAATGAACGTTTTCGTTTCGAAGTACTTACTCAACTGAAGCTATTGTTTTCGTCCATAATTGTAAACAATGTTTCGATATATTTGTGTACAGTGGTCAGAGCACAGTTGTAGTTCATTCTCTGGTCAGTAGGGACATTTATCGTATCTCTTCTGTGAAAATTTTCTTGTTCAATTCTTGTTCAATTCTTACAAAGTCCATACGAGTAATTATAATAAGTTATCAACGACAAAAACTATGTACCACGTGACAAACAGCCAGCCAATCAATTATTTGATCGATGATTGCTTAATGACTGTCGCATTTGCATAAATTCCTCCCAACGGCAAGTTTGTGTCTTAAGTCTTTTGTTTTGTTATGTTTTTGGCAGCCATGCAAATTAAGCCGGCTGCTGCTGCTTTGAATAGAATGAAGAAGCGGAAGTGTTTTTTAAAAACCGAAAACTTCACATTCTGGCAGACGAAAAATTCAGCATAAATTTGCAACATAATTAGCATAATTTAAAAGCCGGTGCCTATCAGTCAGTAAACCAAAGATAGCCTATTGTTTACACTACAACACTACGCCGCTATATCACTTTATAGTTGTTAATTAAAAACCGTCAAGCTGAGAATTTTTTATAAAGCCATTTAAGGTTTTGTTGCTTGAGGCTCTAAGCGTGGCTTGGAATTATGGCAGTGCGTATATCAGGTATTGAAGGTTAACGCAAATGAACACGAACAACGACAATGATGAATTAATTAATTATAAATAAATAACCATTAAATAAAGTTCTGGCTCAAATAATCACAGTACATTACACGCACACACACACACAGTCATTGCATAGCATGTTGTCTATATGATGAATTATATTTTATTAACGTTTTTTCTTTCTCTCTTCTCAATTTGTTTAGGCAAAACCTTAAACTAGTTGACATTCGGCTGAGCGAAAAGACCATGACCGAGAAGAGGTTTATTTACACACACACGCAGATGACTAACTGAAAGCTAAAGTTAATGCAAACAAACAAACAGAGGTCCACTCATGCAAAATTAGACAAATGCTTTATGACAACCAGCTAACTAACTAACTAACCAAGTGACCATCTAGCTCATAGAATTTACTAGCCAACTTGGCTAACAACAAAACATCAAACATCAAAAGTTCGACTTGTGGCTCAACATCATCATTTGAATAGCTATGCTGTCTGATATGACAATAAACAAATTGCCGGTGATTTATTTTGTTTGTACATTTTGGCTTTAAGGAAAAGGCAGCCGCAAAAAGCCAGGCCAAGTCAATCCAAGCCAATTGTAAAATTGTTAAGTGTTTACTTTGGAAATTAACCATAAAGTTGTTAACGTCAACTCGGAGGCCGTCCCCCCAAAAAAAGTGTTAAGACTGAGATCTTAGAGTTTCGTAAACTGCAAATCTGCATGAGAATTTTTTTGAAAGAGAGGCATGAAAATGTTACGCAAACCTTGTGGCAGTGCCACCAACCTAGGCGTCTCATTACCGGCGTTAACCTTCGCATTACTCAGCTGCATCATTGTTTTTTGCTGTATACCAGAATCACCAGCCATCGCCATAGCCCCCTCGACATTTGGCACAGCCATAGCTAGAGCGGGCAAAATATCGAATACCTTAAAGGTGAGTACCTCTCTGCATGTCCGCAATTAATTGCTTTGAACTTAATTATAATTATCATGTCGACCAACAGAAAAAACACACAAAATTCCTTCTCAGCTAATAATAATAATATAATTATGTTGCTAAATTGCAAAATAAACTTCTATCCAATACTTAGAGGAGAAGAAGTAAAAAAACAATAACAAAATAGGTATTTGGACACGCATGTAACACCTCACAGTGGGGTGACTTTATTTATGATTTAGAAATAATTAAGAAGCCTTGGTACGATTTTAATGACTTGTTCACAAAAAATGGCAAAAGGGGCTACGAAAAATGGCCCAATGAAATGAAAAATTGCTAAAAATATGAAAAAGGTCCCAAAATAATCCCAAACAAATAACCCCAAAAAATGATGATATTTCACATGAAAATTGGATCTTTTTCATAATTATTGGACAATATTAACCATTGGGTGATATTTCATAACTTAAATATGACTATGATTTGGAAATAATTAGGAAGTCTTGGTACGATTTTAGTGATCTGTTACAAAAATTGCTAACAATATGAAAAAGGTCCCAAAATAATAACTAACAAAAAAATTGAAATTTTTCATAATTATTGGGCAATATTTCCCATTGGTTGATATTTCATAAATTAAAATATGGAAATTTTCCTAATTGGGCGATATATCATAAATAATTTCATAATTCAAGTTAGAAAATCTTCGGGTGTCCAATGAAAAATTGCATATGAAAAATCACCCGAAAAATCATACAACAAGTAAGCTTTTGTCGGCAAATCCCACTTATATATACCCTCACTCTCAGAGAGCATATATACGGAAGTTGTAAGGAATTACATTTAACGTAGGGGAGGAGTGGAAGGTTCGTGTCACATGGTCCCAACTTCCACATTTGCAAAGCAATTGTAAAAACGTGATTAAATATCAAGTCATAATGGATTCCACGCACCAGTATAGAAATTATGAAGGATTTTCGAGAGTTATCGTGTACACCAGCCAGACATACGGAACATTTTAAAAAGTCGTTAAACGGATTTGGTTCAAACATACTTAGGGTCTTAAGTCACTCTTTCCCACATATATATACCCTCCTACTCTGTAGAGTGAGGGAATAAAAATGGACGAATTTTCATATTATTTGTATACCCTCACTCTACAGAGTAGGAGGCAATTTATCATTTGGGACAGATAAAAAGTGTAACGCATTGAAGGAGTGACTTAAGACCCTATGTTTGTTTGGGCCAAATCCGTTTCACAACTTTTTAAGTTGTTTGAGCCATGTCCGTCCGTCCGTCTGGCTGGCTGGTGTACACGATAACTCTCGAAAGGAGTTAAGGAATCGATTCAACACATCGTAATATCTTTCCCAAATTTAGTTTAAGTTCGAAGATGGGTGAAATTGCCACGCCCCTTCTGGTACCTCCCACACAAATAGCCCATATTCCAATGTTAAATTAAAACTTCCACACGGATATTCGGAATCAGCTATATTTTGGTATTTGATAATATTTTTATAATCACTTTATGTGTACTAAATATGACAGGTTTTGCCACGCCCCTTCCAGTACCTCCCACACAAATCAGGCAAAAGTACGTATAATTAAAACTGTTATAACTTCTATACTGATATACTCGGAATACTGTGAAACTTAATATTTAGCAAGGCTTTTGTACATGTTGCATTCAGGTGGACTATGGGCGATATTGCCACACCCCTTCTGGTACCTCCCACACAAAGTGGCTTAAGCCTTGGTTAAAATAAAACCGATATAACTTCTATACGGGTAGTCAAAATCATTTGAAATTTGATATTTGAAAATGTTTTTATAATCACTTTAAACCAAAAAAAATATTTACGGTTTAGCCCCGCTCCTTCTGGTACCTCCCACACAATTGTCTATATCCTAGGTAATATGAAATCCTTCATAAATTTTATACTGATTCATGGGATCCACTATGACTTGATTTTTGATCATGTTATTGCAATTGTTTTTTAACTGTGGAAGCTAGGACCAAATGCCATAAACCTTCTAGTACCTTCCACACAAATCATCCAGCCCTACGTAAAATGTAAGTTATTATAATTTCCATAGATGTTTTTTTATATATTTTGGAAGGACTTTTTTGATTTTCTCGAAAAAGGGCCAAATTGACCCATACAGAGAGGAGTCAGAGGGTTAAGATCTTCCACAAAAATGATCCTCATAAAATTCCACACTTAAGTTGTGACAACAAGAATTCTCTCTGACATTAACTTACAACACTTTTTTCGCTTAGAATAATGCTCTCTTCGATCAAAAATAAAAACTTTGACCCGCTATAAAAAGAAACCCTTTCAGAATTATAGGGTCGCTATTCTGTTCCATTCAAAAAGTCTTAATTCGTTGGACAGTGTAACTAAAACAACCTTCTTAATGCTGCCTTCAAAAAAAAAATTGGATGTTTCCGAATAAAATTATTCATTGGTTTGTTTTATGCGTTGCCCCAAAATAGTTTAGCCCTATCACTGTCCATTCGTGAGCAAACCAGTTTTTTACGACTTTAGTGCTATTTTAGATGTCAGTGGTTCGATGTTCACATATTCCAAAGGTAACCACGATAACGCTAGCCGTATATCTGGATATTTCATTTAAATATGACCACTTCAAAAAAGACAGATTTATTTCCAAACTATTTTAAAATTCCTCCACTGTGCGATAGAGCTAACCTAAAGGTTCGGTTTCTGCACAGCGATGTCTTAACATCCGAATTTACGGTTCACCTGTCTACATTGGCTTCGAGAGAATGGCGCCGATTAAGACATGCACTAAAATTGAACAATCGGGTCAATGATTTATTTTGCGGTTTTGGTAGAAGAGAACAATGGCCGCTGGCAGAATAATGTGTCCATTAAATCGAAAATGGTTTGTACGTTCAGTTAAGCAAATAAACTGGGCCAATTTCAAATAAAGTTGTGGTCAACAATAAAAACTACTGCACACCGAGAGCAGAAAAAACTTGATAAACAACAAAATATACATTAAAAATATATGAGAAGCTATCAGTCTTTATGCAAATATACATACAAAAATAAATCATAAAGTGCCAATTGGAATTGATGATTTTCGCTTCGTTTTTGGATATTCAATGTTTTGTTAGAAATGTTTGCAAAAATACAAATTTTGCTCAAGTTTTAACTCAAAATTTCATGAATTTAATTTTTTTTTTTTTGAGATTTCAAAAGATAGCAGCATTGATACCCATTGGTTTGGATCAGAAAGAAAAATGTGGCAAATTCACTTTCCATGAAGACGATGCATTTCTCAGATAAATATTTCAAGGCATGACAAACAGAATGGCAAATCTTCTATGCACCATCTTACGGGGTAGTATATAAAAAACACATCAATCACATGTGAAGGTAGACGTAGACCTCATTCCTTCACTGTGCGTCGGTATGCTTCACAATATGTGGCATTTATCTGCAGCAATCAATCAAACGATTCATATACGCGATTACCTCTCTTATTTCCAAAATCTGTGTTAGATTTTCTACCAGATTACTGGCGGTTATCGCGGATAATAAATTAATTTCAAGGTGCATTTTACGCTTCAATAACAAAATGGGTACCCCGATACGTTTTTAGCATTAAACGCGGAAGATAAACATCTTGAAAGGTGCTGGTTGTACTTTAAGTATCTAGTTTTCTGCCAATTTCGTTTAAAATGAATAAAATAAACAGACGATAACAGAAGAATTATTTCAGATAACAAAACATACAGACAGACGCACACAGTAAATATTTAATGGATTTCTTAAGTTAACAGTTGGTATTTTTTTTGATGTTTGGTTGGTTCCATTTGTTCGTTATTTATTTGCTTAATTTATTATGGCCTAAAAAGCCATAAACTTGTGCCAATTATATACTATCGTTCATGCTCATACATACCAAGTATGTTTCAAATGTCATTGTTTTTGGTCGTTTGAAGTTTTGCGTTGGCCTGGCCTAAGCCAGTAGTTGTGAATTGTTTTATTTCAAAGGGACGCAATTAACGCTCCTAAACATGCTGGTGTGTTAATGAGTTTTTAAACTATTTTGGTTTTGTGATTTACCCAAGTTGTTTAGCGGCACATAAACATGTAAAATACGTCACTTTTTAAAAATCCCCCCTTTAAAATATATACAAACAAACATACATATATTTCAGAAGATTCGAAATCTATTCAAACATGTCCGTCTGTGTGTTGTAAAGACCAAATTGTGGCTGAAATTGTATATAGGATATGGACTAAAAGAAGTGATAATCTCAAAAATGATTCGTTTTGAAAGGTCGCCAAGTGAAAGTTCCTGATATAGGCGACATCTGAACCGTCAGTGTAGTTTTCAGGTATCAGCAAAGGCCACGGATGCTTACCATCCTCATTTTATAGAAAAATCGAAAATTTTTGGAAGGGGGTCCGTTCACCAAAATTATCCAGTGAGGGCATTAGATGCGTTTCTTTTTTGAATAATAATAGAAATGAGCAAAAATTAACAAGTTGCCGCCTTAAAAAACTAATTGAGATAATGTGTTGTCATTTATTTTGGTTTAAGACCAAAGGTTGTGCTGAAGTCTTCAGCTGAACCCAAAATTAGCAAAAAGGCAAAATGAGACCTTTTATGCTCTCGTCAGAACTTTCGCAACAAATGTGTGTCTTTGACTTAAATCAGAGTTCATATTAGTACCAGCGCTCACATATGACAAATGAGAAGCGCTGATAAACCAAATATTCCACCGAACTAAGTTGACACACTAAAAGTCTCACTTTCCCAATTCAATGTTATGCATGTGCTCGCATCGCTCGCAACAATGCAAAGGTTGTTGTTGTACGGTATGATCCGTCTTCACTGTACCTGTACCTGTATTGTAATTTCACAATTTGGCATGACCGAGTTGACAAACGTTGGAGAGTCGCTCAGTAGCCCCCAATGACCAGTAAGCATACAAAATTCACCTCTGGTAACTCTGCTCTGCTCTGAAATTTCGTCAATATATACTTTTCCGTTCAAGTTATAGAATTTCACCCAAGGCCGGGCTGAATCTTTTATACCCTTCTGCCTGGAGTGCATTCCACAGTGTAACCGGCAGATTGGAGGCTGTTCATCACGTATAAGTGTATGTATATATTAAGCCGGGTCGCGGTCCATACAAATGGAAAATCAATTTCCAGTCACCCCACGAAAATAAAGTTTGAATTGTTTAATGGTGATTTGCAAAATATTTCCTAGATCAAGCCGTCTGGGGGCTTAATGCTTTTGAAAACTCCCCTAGAAATCTTGTTTTCCCGTGTAATTTTTTTGTTTTGCTTTTTTGTCACTTTTTTTTAAATAATAGACCCTTGAAAACGCCCGAATAGTGCTGTAATTATTTTTTTCGAATTTTGAGATAAAACTTTCATGGTATCAGTGGTCCAGAAACCAGAAACTTTGGCGGACGTCTCTTGTGTGTGTCCATATGGTGACGCTAGCACCATTCGGGATAAATATAAATTTAAATTCTTGTCTTAGAGTAACTTATTGGTCGAATTATTCGACGTTTAGAGTAATTCTTTTTGTTTTTTCTTCTTTATAAAATAATATATATTATAAAAAATAAATAGCTGCGTCGACCAAAGAATTATTCTAAGACAAGAATAGAAATTTATATTTAAATTGCTTCCAAAGGTCTATCAATTCAGAAACAAATTTTGGACAAAAATGTAACATAAACAAGTAAGAAGGCGTTAAGTTCGGCCGGGCCGAATCTTATATACCCTCCACCACGGAGTACATTCCACAGTATTACCAGTAGATTAAAGGATGTCGACATAGAAATACAGAACCATACTACGAAAATTGTGATATATTACTATTATACTATATTACTATTTATACTATAATGTATACTTATGCTACTCTACTACTATAAATAAATACAATGCTGTAATTGTGAAAGTGAACATGCCGAAAATATTGGGCGATTGTCAGTCGCCATTAGGGAGAAGCATTTTCAGATACAGACAAAGTGACTGCATTATTTTGATAAGAAAAGCACAATTTTTAAAGATATCCCCATTCGCCCCATTCTCAGCCCAAATGTACAAATTTGAAAAAAATCTTTTTTTCTACTTATATATTATGTATCTACTCTATTAGAGGTATGTACATGCCAAATTTCGTGTTTCTATCTGTTATCGTTTGATAGGTACTATTTTTATCCCTTTTCGTCCCATTTCGCCCCCTACAAATAAAAATCACTCTATGGTGCCGTTTTATGCCTCTTATATAAAAGGAATGCAAATTGCAAATATCAAGTAAATACAAGCTTTTATGTTCAAAAAACATGCTGAAATACTCTAAATATTAGGGGTATTTTCAGTCCTTGTGAGGGAAAAATTTTTCCCTCTGGGCCGATTTCATCCACTTTCAATCCCAACCGATCTGCAACCATAAGACACATTTAGGAAAAATTTGAACCTCCTAGCTCATTTCGTTCGGCCGCTATCGTGCTTTCAACAGACAGACAGACGGACATGGCTATATCGTCTTAGAATTTTACCACGACCCAGAATATATATACTTTATGGGGTCTTCCATGAATATTTTAAGGTGTTACAAACGGAATGACAAAGTGAATATGCACCCATCCTGGAGGTGGAGGGTATAAAAATACATGATTTTTAAAGGTGGTTTCAGGGGCGTTTACCTCACAGACGTCTTGACCCAACGACAAAATATTTTGTAGATCGTCATTAAACAATCTAATCTTAATTTCTGGGTGGCGATCGCAGCAAATTATTTTCGTGACCCATCCTAATGTATATAACATTAGGGGTGGGATAGTGCACGACTTTTCGATTTCGATATGCCAGAACCCCTCATTTTGTGAGGTTCGGAAAGAAATTCATGAGTCAAAATATGGAGGTGGTGGGTGAGTGTAACGGGGCCTTCATCGGGTCAAAAGAGAGGGAAAAGGGGTAAAAATACACAAAAAGCCCCAAAAGGAGTGACTTAAGACACCAAGGAGTGACTTAAGACACCAAGTATGTTTGGACCAAATCCGTTTCACGACTTTTCAAGTTGTTTGAGCCATGTCCGTCCGTCCGCCTGGCTGGGGTACACGATAACTTTCGAACGGAGTTAAATAATCAATTCAAAGCTTACACATTGTAATATCTTTCCCAAACTTAGTTTAAATTCGAAGATGGGCGAAATTGCCACGCTCCTACTGGTACTTCCCACACAAATTGCCCATATTCCTATGTTAAATTAAAATCAATGTAACTTCGATATTCGGAATCACATATAGTTTGGTATTTGATAAAGTACAAAATGTGGGGCGTGTCAAGCCCATTCCAGTACCTCCCACAACTGAAATTTGACATTCAGCTCTGTTTTTATAGACGTTGCATTCACCTGGAATATGGGCGATATTGCCGTCCCCATTCGACGCAAAGTGCTATAAATTTTGGGTCAAATAAAATTGTTATAATTGGTTTGTCAAAGTCTGTTACAATTTGATATTTGGAAATATTTTTAAAAGTACTTTAAACCTAAAAAATATTTATGCTTTAGCCACACCTTTTCTAGTACCTCCCAAACAAATGTCTCAATTCTAGATAAAATTATATACTTTACAATTTATATAAAAATGCATCAAATCCACTATGACTTCGTATTTGATCATGTTGTTACAGTAATTTACAAATGTGGAAGCCGAGTCAATTTTTAGAACTTCTAGTACCTCCCACACAAATAATACGGTATACAGATGGTTGAATTCGCCAAAAATGGAGATTAACTTAAAAATCTAAATTTATTTTTTTGAAAATGGCAATGACTTGTTTTGTTTACTTTTTGCATTGCCTTGAAGAATAAAATAAAGTTTTGAGTTTTACGCGAACAGTTGCGATAAGTTCAAATTGACATATTTTAAAGGTTAATATTTTTCTTCCCATTGAAGATAGAGAGTTGGAAGGAGGAATAGAAGAAGAAGAATAGAATAGAGAAGTATTTGTTGACGTCTATTTTGAATCTGTGGATGTCATAATTGCCGGAAGTATACATACGAGTAGCACGAGCAAAGAATGAATTCAATATGTAATGTGTCGTGCGACCAGCTGTCCAATCAACAACAAATGGATGTGAGTTCCATGAAAATCGCTTATCCGTAACGAACGTCCTCACGTCCGGTAGGAGATCACGAATATCCGAGGAACAAACACCATAAAAGCTACGATAAAATAGCGACACACATCCCACATTATGACGATGATCAAGGGAATAAATAGAATTGGTTATCCTACCATCAACACCATCGCCCTCCTCTGAACACGGTCAAGTAGCTCCAAGGAAGATCTTGGAAATTGCGAGATATGCATGAGAATGACAAGTCGCAGAACTCTTCCAAAAACGCATCAACGACTTAAACCCAATCGTGTAATGCCATCATTAGTAATGTAAGACAACATTTTATAAATTATTTAATAGATGACAAGTTCATCAAACGACCTTGACCAGCTTAGATGTACAGTGTCGCAGTAAATCTTTTTTAGTAGTGCGTCCGATTAGCTCTGAGTAATTATTTATTGACCTACCAGCTACAACATGGGCAATGTAAAGCACGTGCTTCTTCCTACCTCTGTTATCAACATTTTAATCTGCTTTTTTGGATGTTATTTTTACAGTTAAATAAAAAACGCAAAAAATCTGTCGTAAACAATTGCCTTGACTGTCTGATGATATTACATTTGTGTTTTTTTGTTTTTTTTATGTATTTCACAAAATCAGTCAGTGCCGTTAGCAAATTAATTTTAATTAAGGGTTTAAATGCTAGTTTGGCTTGACGCCGCGCCGTGAGTACTCGGCGTGCATACGACACGACTATTGCAATTTCTTGCCTAATGATTTCGGACATTAATGGCGTGTCCATTAAGTGACCGCTAAACATGATGTTTAAGACAATGACAGATTGACGGATTGGCAGATTGGCAGATCTATCGGACGATGAATAATGATAATGAATCAACTACCCACTCGCACTCGTAGCAGCAACATAAAAACATTGCAAATATTAACATTAGTTTTGTTTGCTGGCGTCAAAATGTTTTGAAATATTTTGGCAGATTTAGTCGTAACAATGGCATTCAAGAATTCCGTGTGTTTTTGCGATTAAATAAATTGTTTTACATTTAGCATTGCACAGCGGGGAGTTTTTTGGGGGTAAAAATGTGTCAATAAAGTCGTGTTTTATTGGCAACTCGTTTAATCGGTTTAGGTAAAATAACTTGGTTTGACTTTTGAAAACTTCAAATTTGATTTATTTTATAGAAGGCTACCCACTAAGGGTATTTAAAATACTATGTTTACATTGTAGGAAACAAAGTTATTCTGGTCTTTTCGCATCGTATACATTTAGTACGCCCACGTCAAATAGGTCAACAACAAAAACAACCAAAAGGTCGGTTTTATTGAAAACTTCCACATTTTTCGTAAATTTGACAGATTATACAGGGTTTTCCAACAAGAGGTTTTATTTTGGTATTCAAAGAAAAATTTACCATTTTTTGAGATAAATGATCGGATGTTTATTTCATAATATAGAGGAAGGTATGCCGTTAATAATGAAAAACAACATCAGCCAAATGGCCTCCACGACCACGCTTACAGGACCATATCCTTTTCATAAAATTTTCCATAACCAAATCGCAAAATGGCTGCCCTATGTCCTCGATAGCCTCACGAATTCTATCTTTGAGGTCTTGAATCGACTCTGGGCTGTTGGCGTAGACCTTATCTTTCACGTGGCCCCAAAGATCTCGGTGGCCAATCGTGATCACCTCTTCGAGAGATAACACGGTCCGAAAACTTTTCCCGTAAAAGAGCAATGGTTTCGTTGGTTGTGTGGCACATAGCGCCGTCTTATTGAAAGTAAATGTTGTCCAGATCAATACCATCCAACTCCGACCATAAAAAAATCATTAATCATCTCTCGATAGCACAATCCGTTCACCGTAACTGTTGATCCAACCTCATTTTCGAAAAAGTAAGGTTCAATGACCCCGCCGGACCATAAACCGCACCAAACAGTTACACGATGAGGATGGAGAGGCTTCTCAACAGTAACTCTTGGGTTTTCCGAGCCCCAAATGCGACAATTTTGCTTGTTGACGTATCCACCGAGGTGGAAATGGGCCTCATCAGTCAAGATGATTTTTCGATGGAATTCCGGATCATTTTCATTCATGAATTTTAAAAATTTCAATGCGTTGTTGAAGCGTGTATCGTTCCATTTATAGTAATGGCGTAGTATCTACTTGTCAAATGTCAAAAAATAAAATGATGGAAAACCCTGTACTTCGATTCAGCTATAAGATCTTAATGAACCAAAAATTCTGACTTGCGAAAAAAGCCCACAATACCCAAAAATGAAACAAAAATTCCCCAAAATGGTATTTTTCACTAACTGTTGGTGGTTTCATGATTTATTAATGCCACTTTGTATGGGAGGTACCAGAAGGGGTGTGGCAATATCGCCCATATTCCATGCAAATGTATCTTCTATAAGAGCATTGCCAAACATCAAATTTCACACTATTCCGATCATCAGTATAGAAGTTATAACAGGTTTAATTTTACGTAGTTTAGAGTGATTTGTGTGGGAGGTACTAGAAGGGGTGTGGCAAACCCCGCCATATTTAGTACACTTAATGTGATTATAAAAACATTATGAAATACCAAAATAGAGCTGATTCCGTAGCTCCGTGTGGAAGTTACATTGGTTTTAATTTAACATAGGAATGTAGGTCATTTGTGTAGGAGATGCCAGAAGGGGCGTGGCAATTTCGCCCATCTTCGAACTTAAAATAAGATTGGGAAAAATATTACAATGCGGACGGACGGACATGACTCAAACATCTTAAAAAGTCGTGAAACGGATTTGGTCCAAACATATTTAGGGTCTTAAGTCACTCATTCAATGTGTTACACTTTTTTCTATCCCAAATGATATATACCCTCCTACTCTGTAGAGTGAGGGTATAAAAAGTTATATATTCAAGAACAACTTTGTCCGCTATCATTGAAAAAGATTATGATTTTTACAAAATGTGTATTTAGACTTTAGGAATCATTTTTTATGTAGGAAATATTTTGCAATATTTTTTTCAGTATGTCTATTGGCTTTCCCCACAATATAAACCGTCCACGGTTTAAAATTTTCAGAAACGAATATTATAATATAGGGTCCGCCAAATAACTTTTTTTTTTGAAAATGCTATAAAAAAACTACTGAATATTTTCTCAAATTCCAACGGTTAAATAGTTGAAAAAAACGTTAGATGGCGGACCCTATATTATCGAATATTATCAGTTCTAACAACTAGAGTACTGAAATTTTGTGTGAGTGCATCCAGCATCAATGTGCGTAGTTGTGCCAAAAATGGTCTGTATTGGAAAACTGGGTGTGGCACCTCCAATACGAAATTCAAACCCATTTCCGAATATAGTCAGTTCTATGACACATAGAATGCTGAAATTTTGTGTGAATAGATTCAGTGTAAATAGTTGTGCCAAGATGGGTGGAAAGTGGCCGTGACCCATACGAAATTAAAATCTGTTGTAGAGTATATTCGCACCGAGACTCCTATATTGTTGTGTGAGTTAATTTAGTTGTAAGCCGCTTAGACAATATACAAATGGGCGAGATTTGCAAGATAGAGAAATTTTGATTTGAATTTTGTAAAATTGCGCGTTTTCTTTGGAAAAATCTTAGCACAATAGTAAAGACAGGTTACTAAAAATAAGAAATAAATATTCGTCAAATGCCGACTTAAGTCAATAAAACGAAAATTATACATATTTGTTAGTTTTTGTATTGTTCGATTACACAGTGCAACACGGAAAAAAATAACCATATACGGACACCGCTACATGATAAAAGACCAAAAAAAAAAAGACCCGTGTTTTTTTTTTCCCCCAAAGTCATGCACTTTTTTTTTATGGACCCCCAGAGATTTGAGGCCTCGGTGTAATTTTTGGAAAAAAGTGATCATATTCTCAGGCTCGTATCTTGCAAACCGTTCGGGACTTTTTGTAAAAAAGCGGGATAATGCGGAATGGCAAATTAAAGCGGGACTGGTCATCAAAAAACGGGATAGTCCCGAGAAAAGCGGGATGGATGGTCACCTTATGTATGTTTCAAGGTAAAATATAATCAGTAGACATCGGATTTTTATGCAAAATCGTATTTTGAACGGATATTTATAATTGAATGCCGTCTTCACACAAATGATTTTACTTATAAAACATTTTAATAAACCGTTATAACAAATTTTATGTCAGTATATCTTGCATAGCAATATGCATATTTTATATACATGGGTATTAAAAATGGAATTTGCATAACAATCCGCTGTCTAATAATCAGATAATTATTTGGGAGCAACATTTGTATGGGGACTATATCTAAATCTGAACCGAGCGGAAAATTTCAAATCGAGAGCGACATTTGTATGGGGGCTATATAACCGCTTTCACCACAGGTATTTCTAAGTGGATTATAAGGTGATGTGTCAAATTTAAAGAAAATCGGGTAAAATGTGTGGTTTCTAGAACGGAAAAAATCAAATCGAGAGCGACATTTGTATGGTGGGTATATCTAAATCTGAACCGATTTGCATCAAATTAAATAGCGTCCGTCCTTGACCCGCAAAACTTAATTTTGCCAATTTTCGTAAGGACCGGACAATAATTGGGACCTGTGCTTTGATTACAAAAGACAGACAGACAGACAGACAGACGGACATTGCTAAATCAACTCAGAAATTGATTCTAAGCCGATCTGTATAATAAACGGTGGGTCCTTTAGGGTGTTACAAACAAATGCACAAAGACATAATACCCTAGTGGAGGGTATAAATACTTATAAACCCGCCACTACGTAGTACATTCTACATTATTACCTAGAAAAATTATTACATAGAAATGATGAAACGTAATATCGGGAAATCGGATATATTTTAGAAATCGGTCCAAAGTTTTCGTATTTTTCGATTTTAAAGAAAATTAATTTTTTTTATGTTTTTTTTTTCAACACATTTCTTCATAATGCGAAAAAAAATAATTTTTTTATACCCGGCGTTGCATGCCAAATAAAGTATTATTAGGGTTTTTTGGACATATTTCCGGCAAATGAACTCCGATTCTTAAAAAATTTAGCATGGGGATAAAGGAAATTTACTCACCTTTCTATCTGCTCCTACTTTTTAGAATTTAATGAGACGAAAATGACTAACAATAACAAAAGTTATTGCATTTTAGCCGATGGATTTTGATTCTGAACCACTGTGCGCAGGTAGAGCGAAGTATAAACCGATTATTCTAGCTTCAGCCAGTTTGATTGGTACCTTTTTTATCCCGATTTCCTCTAAAAGTAGAATTTTTGAAAGTTTTCTTTATTTTGTGCGTCTATACAGCCAGGGGAATGTACACTAGAGCGTACCACGTTACAAGTAAAAAAAAAAAGTTCGCCGTACACCTTCGAATATGAAGTATTATTGAAAGGTAGTTTCAAAAATTTTTTTTATTTTTTTATGCCGAACGTAGGGGTCGCGCTTTTACATTTTTCTATATAACTTCTGCATTTATAAACGGATTTTAAAGTGTGATACATCGATGTTTTTGTCTCGACGAGGCCGATTTTTTTGTCTTTGAAGTCATTGAGCTCAAGCATGATTCATGATTTTATACGAGCTTTAATTTTCTGATATTAGAGTGGTACATTAGGGTAGTAGCAACTGAGATATGATGGGTTAGTACCAGAAGGGGGTGCTTGAGCTCAATGACTTCAAAGACAAAAAAATCGGCCTCGTCGAGACAAAAACATCGATGTATCACACTTTAAAATCCGTTTATAAATGCAGAAGTTATATAGAAAAATGTAAAAGCGCGACCCCTACGTTCGGCATAAAAAAAATAAAAATTTTTTTTTAAACTACCTTTCAATAATACTTCATATTCGAAGGTGTACGGCGAACTTTTTTTTGAGGTACGCCCTAATGTACACTTCAAATTATCCCTTTTTGGGATTTTTCCCCTTAAAAGTACGAATTTGGTAGTCTCTTTTTTACATGCATATGCGTGTTGAGGGATGCACAAACCAAATTTCACGCCACCAGCTATTGTAATTCTATCGCTACAATTTGCATTCTTTTTGTCCCATTTCTCCCCCTGAAAGTATAGATCACTTTATGGTGTGCGTTCATGCTATAAAAGGATTTAACTTACCAACTAATAAGTAAATACAAGGAAGAAATCTTCATAAAATCCCCTTTCAATTCCAACCGATCTACAACTATTATTTGAACATTTTTGACGTCCTATCTCCTTTCGTTTAGATGCTAGAGTGCTTTCAGCAGATAGGCGGACGCACAGACGAGCATGGCTAGATCGTTTAGAATTGTATGGCGATCAAAAATATATACTTTAGAAATGAACCAATTTTCACCTAATTCAATTCCGGCCATCTCTGGCCTAAACAAATTTCATGATCGTCTGATAATAAACTACTTTAATCACAAGCTTTAAATGGACAGGCAGACATATGTAGTTACATTTAAAAAATCCTGATCATATCTAGCCATAGATATTTTACATATAGAGAATGTTTCCTTTGTAAGAATGTTAACTATCCGAAAATTTCGTGATATCATTCTAAAAGATTGCCGATTGATAGTGTAAACATTTCAACAGGCTGTGTGGATTACATTTTTCATGAAAATTTTCATTTGAAAAAAGCTACCGAAAGATGACTGTCGGGTTTGTTGTAACAACCGATCATTATTTTCACTTTAATGTGGATTTTCTGATCGTATTAAAAAAGAACAAAGTTGAGTTGTATAATTATATAGTTTGGATACCTGAATAATAACACGAAAATTGAAATACCTAAAAAAGGCAACATTGTTTTTGTTTAATTGCTATTTGAAAATATAATAATTTTCAAACAATTATGCAGATCCCAGAATTTGATAGTGGGAAAGTACTACAGGAAGTGATATTTATTTGCTCGTTAATTGTGACACATATAATGTACTAAAATACGTCGATCTCATTTGAAGTTAACTATTTTGTGAACACAAAAAGACCAGTACAAAAAATAAAAATTTATTGCTTTAGTTTGCACAATAGAAATATTTTTGTTTCATATTTTTATTCTAATTCCGACAACAATCGGATTTTATGGCACATAATTGGGATTGAATTTCATGGGATTTAGTTCGACAGGCTAATTGGACCTTAACACTATGCAACAACAAAAATTAAAGTGATGTGGCTGTGACCTAAAAATGTATGTTTGTGTATATTGAGAAACACTGTTCGATAAAAATCTACGCGTGCACGTTAAATCAAAGGAATTATATGGGATCCAAATTTTGCAAACATCTTTTTCACTTTGAAACAGAGGCTTTTTATTGTTTTCGGGATGTATTTCATTTAATTATGGCTTTAAGTGCACAATTAATGAATGCAAATTATTTATATTTGGAATCAAATTAGAATGAGATTAAGTTGGTTTTAGGATGATTTCCTTTCTTAACTAGTCAATGATCCATTCAAAACGGTGTCTAAAGGCATTACTTGACACTTCGGTGAGAGCGAATGAGTAATATTGTTATTAATTAACGTTACTTATACGCCACCAATATAACGTGATAAAATAACTGAATTCCTTCTTAGAAGGCCGTATATGTAGAAAATACGCATAAAAAATACGCACATATATCCCCGGATTTGCTTTAAAAAACTTTACAAAAATAATTAACAACATTTGGATTTTTAACTTAAGAAATAGTTTTAATAGTGAAAGTGTCCTCAACGAACAAATGTGCCTCCAAAAATTATCCACTAAAATTACAAAATATTTGAACAAACATCTCCATTGCCTTCCTAAAACACAAATCAGATCAGATCATCATCAAAATAAAAAATACACTAAAACCAAAGATTAATCCACAACTTTTTTGAAGACAGACTTTTTAATTATATCTATTATATTGTCCTTGCTCAAGACCATTTTGATTCCATATTTTATAAAATACAAATTTACTGTGACATGGTGACATATATTACTTGGCTGCGTACTACTACATGATTTCGGGTCCATATTTCTGTTATATATTTGAATCTCCAGAGAATACAATTTTGATATTTGTTGGGGGAAATATTGATGGAATAATTTTTAAAAACCGTTATTGGTAAGATATAAGATTTAACTTCTGACATTGTTAAGATATTTTGGCGCGTGAAGATGCGTTTGAAAGGTATATTCTTATGGATTTATTTAATTCAAAAAAAAATATTTTTATTGACAATATAAAATTAAAAAAATAGTATATTTATTTTTTTATATACTAATGCCGAATTCTATTTTAATTACTGTTTTGCTAGAAGTAGCCCAATGTGTTTACTTTCAACTGCAGAAAACAAATTGATGGGATCTTGCACGAATCGAAATTTATAGAAGAAATAGAGATTATATTTTTCCAAATTTGTGCTTAAGGCCTTAGTTGCCATAGCCTCTATCTATATTTAGTTTGTAATTTTTAATCATTAACTAAATATCTGTAAATAAATAAATAAATAAATAATTTTTCCAAATAAATGTAATTTTTCACATATTTTTTATAATTTGGAAGGTATTTTTGTAGCTATTTGTCATTAAAAAGGCGAGTGAGTTCATAAATTCAGAATTAAATTAAATTCAAAATCAGAAATTACTGTTTAAAATAAATATCGTCACAGTGTAGAAATTTAAGAATATTCAAAAATTAACTATAAATTTCGATTCGTGTGAGATACCATAATTTTTTTGTAGTTGAGCTACTTCTTGCGAAAATAAATTAAAATCGATTCGTTCATAATATTGACAAGGAAAAATATTTTTTGAATTAAATTAGTGCTTAGAAGTCTATAAGAAAATACCATTAAAATGCATCTTCCTGCGTCAGAAGTTGTGAAATTTAGAAAACAATAGCCTATATCGTTCATCCAAAACTTCAACCCCGCATTGCACTATGGTTCCAGATCCATATTTTTTGGCGGAAATTCAAAAGAATGAATTCGAAATTTGTTGTGAAATGTGTATATATTTTCTTAATGGCAACACTCCAAGCTATCAAGAAATTGTATTGTAGAAAACTAGGTGGCAACACCGCAAGCCTGAGCGGCATTTAAAGTTTGCCGTTAAAACAAATGGGATTAATTCGGGTCTAGGGCATTTATACAAAATACTTAAAATTTAAGGCGTAAAAAGAAAAGAATGAAGTGACTATATTATTAAGTAGTAGAAAAAATATATTTAACATTTTATGATAACTGTAGTCTTGTCATTTTTCTTAAGTGTTGTAATTTTGTGATTCGTGGACCAAAAGTTATATATAGGACTCAACTTGACTCAAAGTGTAAATGAGAAAGAGTTCGTCGGAGTGTGTAGTTTATGGCGGAATTAATATCTCGTCAGCATTTTTCGGCAATCTCCTACAATTGCTACTTTATTTTAGCACAATTTTCGATTAGCCATAGATTTGAATTAGATTTGTGTATGAGGCCCATCAGCATCTCTCTTTCATGTAAACATGTAGACATTTTATATTATTTCCTGAAATAATTATTTAAATTGCAGTGTCAAGTAATAATGTTCAGAAAAACATTGTTCGTCAAAGCGAAATAAGTTTCATTCTTTTAAGCTTTCATAAAATTTTGTTTTTGGTCACCCTGTACTAATACAGAGTGATAATTAAGTTTATTATATATCGAGTTTATATGAGAGGTGATAGTGGGCGTGGTCCGATCAGCCCAATTTTAAGTAATTTTTAAGAATGTTATGTCTAGCAAATGTGGAAAATTACAAGATTGTATCTTTATTTTTCGACTTTATGCCATAAAAATGAATTTGGGACCAGTGTGCATTGAGAGCAACGACACGATGGAACCAACTCAGTATACTTTGATTTGTATAAGATTTATGATCAGCAAAAAAATATCAATAAAACTATATTTTAATAACCTCCAACTCCAGGATGGGGGTATACTATCATAACATTCCGTCCCTATAAAGTATATATATATTATCGATCGTCATAAAATTCTAAGACGATCTAGACATGTCCTTCCGTCTGTTGGAAGCATTCTATCATCTAAACGATAGCAGCTGGACGTCCAAATTTTCCATAAATGCATCCTATAGTCGTAGATCGGTTGGGATTGAAACTGGGTGTAATCGGCCCAAAGGAAAAAAATTCACAAGGACTGAAAATAGTCATAACAACCCGTTATATAGAGTATTAAGCATTTAAGCATGTTCTTCGAATATGTCTACTTGTTCATACTTGATATTGGGTATGCGCATTCCCCCTATAACAAAAACATACACCATAAAGTGATTCTTCTTCATAGGGAGTGATATGGGGCAAAAGGGATAAAAATGGTACCTATAGAACGACAACAGCTAGAAACACGAAATTCGGTGTGTACATTCTACTTATTGAGTAGATACATAATATAAAAGTATTTTTCGTACTTTTAAGGGATAAAATGGGAATAGAGGGATAAAAATGGTACAAATCAAACGGTTGCACCTAGAATACTGAAATTCGGTGTATACATTCCTCTGGTTGAGTAGATACATAAAATAAACGGATTTTCCGAAATTCATACTTTTTGGGGTTAAATTTGGAAAAAAGGGATAAAAATAGTACCAACCAAATAACTGCAACTAGAGTCATGAAATTCGGAATATACATTCCTCTGACTGCGTAGACATGAGAAATAAAAGTTTTTTTTCCAAATTCGTTCTTTCAAGGGATAAATGGGTACCAGGATAAGGGGTAAAAAATAGTACCAACTAAACGACTTACTAGAATGATGAAATTCGGTGTGTACATGACTCTTATTACGTAGACACGTAAAATAAAGAGATTTTAGAAAGTCGTACTCTTAAGGGGGTAAACTGGGAAAAGGGGGGTAAAAATGGTAACAACCAAATGGCCGTCGCTAGAATCATTAAAAAGTCGCCAAAGAAACATTTCATAAAGTGCATGAAACATATTTCATAAAACACAAATCAATGAAAAGATTCATAGAATTTGTGAAACATTTCTTAGAAACTATGAAACGCAGTTCCTCAATCGGAAAACTTTTGCAATAAAAATTCATTTTTTCGTAATATGATGTATGAACATTTTCATTGATTTTATGAAGAAACTTCATTAACTTTTCGAAAGAGTAGTAATAATTTATATTGAAGTTTCCAATATAAACAAAAGAACAAAAGACTAACCAATCAACACACACCACCATTACGAGAATTTTTTTTAATTTTTATTATTTTTTTTAATTTTTTCTTTAAATTTTTATTTTTTTTAATTTTTAGTTTTAAATTTATTGAAAATTTAAAATTGAAAATTAAAAAATTTCAGCGTCTTGCTTTATCTTAAATCGTTAAAACATATATAAATATTTCAAGAGATTTAGTATCCGTGTTTGCTCCCGACACTAACGTAACAGGATAGAATATCTCAACAAAAGAGTGTGCTTAACCCATTAAAGCCCAGCCAAAATAATTTTTTGATGTTTCTTACTGTTCGATTAATCGAACACTGGGTCAAAATGTGTTAAGACTAAAAAAAACTAATAATAAATCTATATACTTAATCTAAATACATATACCCACATATACCCCTGTGGGATCCAGTGTCAGATTTGACGTAAAATTGGGGACACAAGGTGGAGGACAAGTCCATTGCCATATTGATACCAATTGGTGATAGATAGTTTGTATTATGCCAGCTGAATGCTACTTGTTCGTTAAATATGTTCCGAATTAAATGGTTCTCATGATTCGAGACTCTGTTTACAAAATCTTTCATCAGGGATTGGCGTGACTGAGGCATTATCATAAATAAATTTGTTTGAAAAACGCGTATGTAACTTTGGAAGTTCTTCCCAATGCAAGATCTGAAGATTTTCCATTCCATTATTCCGAAATCGATCATCACAGACGGTGAAATTTGGAACCATATCGGGAAAGCTCTGCATTACGAGCGTATACTCAATTTATATAATAATTTGGTAGGTCTTTTTCAGTCCCACCCGGGCATAATCATTAAATTTTACTAATTTATTCAAAGTAACTCCTTAGTATTTGAAACTGTTCCTTAAAAGTATTTCAATTTCGTTCAGCAACAACCTCAAACACTTACTCTCCGGTACAACCTTCCAACCACATTTACCAGACGCGTTCCTCAAACAGAGCGCCTCACTCTTTGTCGTATTTATTCTGATTCCCCAATCAGTGTAAAATTTGTCCACTACGTTCAAATGACCAAATGCCAAAGCTTCGTTTGGCGTTCTCGCATGAGCATACAAAAGGCAATCGTCCGCATATAACACACCCAAGGAATCGTAATTCTGATGAGGAAAGTCGTACATATAAAGGGTGATTTTTTAGCTATTATCTATTTGGCAACACTGGTTTAAACAGCTGACGCACGTTTCGTGTTTTGTTTCACTGTCAAACATCTTCAGTTTGGTCTATAATTTAACCACGAATCGTCTTACAAACGAACAACGCTTGCAAATTATTGAATTTTATTATCAAAACGCGTGCTCTGTTAAGAAAGTTCAAGAAAGCCGAATATCCACTTTTTTGCCGAAAAATTGTGTTCAGCGACGAAGCTCATTTTTGGCTCAATGGGTACGTAAATAGGCAGAATTGTCGATTTTGGAGTGAATATCAGCCAGAAGCAGTGCAAGAGCTACCAATGCATCCAGAAAAAGTCACAGTTTGGTGCGGTTTATGGACTGGTGGCATCATTGGACCGTACTTATTCAAAGATGATGCGAATCGTAACGTAACTGTGAATGGTGAGTGTCAGCGTGAGATGATATCCAACTTTTTTTGTCCAAAATGCAAGAGCTTTATTTGCATGACATGTGGTTTCAACAAGACGGTGCCACACAGCACGCGCAACAATGGACTTATTGAGAGGCGAGTTCGGTGAACATTTTATTTCACGTTCGGGTCCGGTAATTGGCCACCTAGATCGTGCGATTTAACGCCTTTAGACTATTCTTTGTGGGGCTATGTTAAAGCTCATGTCTATACAGACAAGCCCGCTTCAATTGACGCATTGGAAGACAACATTGAAGCATTTATTCGTGAGATACCGGCCGAAATGTTGGAAAGAGTATGCCAAAATTGGATTAAGCGGATGGACCATTTGAGGCGCAGTCAAGGTCAACATTTGCATGAAATAATCTTCAAACATTAAATTATTTTTCTCAATTAAAACATTTTTCTCAATTTTATGTTTTTTTTTAAACTTTCCTATAGCTTTTAAAAAATCACCCTTTATATACTAAATAAATGAGGAGCTAAGATTGATCCTTGAGGAACGCCACAAGACATTGTATCCAGTGATGAGTATTCATTTCCTACTTGAATGCAGAATTTTCTATTTGTAAAGTAACTTTTAAAAAAATTTAACTATATGAGGATCAAATCCTATTTGTATTAATTTATAGATCAATCCATCGTGTTAAGTCCTATCAAACGCCTTTTCTACGTTCAAAGATATGGCAACTGTACATTCCAACTGTACGAGAGTCTTTGCAATGAATATGTCTTTCAACTAAATCAGGGACAATACTTATGTCATAGCTAACAGAGGACAAATGAGAATTGCTGCCATTCAACGAATCAAGTCGGCACACTAAAAATGTAGTTGTAAGTTATGAAATATTTAATAAAAACTATGAAACCCTTCAAATATTTTATTGTTATGACATATTTCATAATATTTAAGAATTGTTTCTTTAATGCTATGAAATCTCACTTCAGCACTACCTTTGGCCTTAAACCAAAATAAATGACAACACATACAACATAACAGACCAACTATACATACAAACAACAACAATACAGACGAGGTACAGTGAATACGGGACATACCGTACAACAACAACCATTGCATTGTTGCGAGCGATGCGAGCACATGCATAACATTGAATTGGCAAAGTGAGATTTTTAGTGTGTCGACTTAGTTCGGTGGAATATTTTGTTTATCAGCGCTTCTCATTTGTCATATGTGAGCGCTGGTACTAATATGAACCCTGACAAAGACATACATTCGTTGCGAAAGTTCTGACGAGATGGGGTAGCGCCCATCGAACCTTCAGTCAACTTTTAGCTGCGACAATAAGGGTCTCACTTTGCCTTTTTACTAAGTTTCTCTATTTTAAGAATTTTCTTTTATGAAATGTTTATGAAACATTTCATGTTATTTATGAATTTTTCATACATATTAAGAAAAAATTCACTAAATTTATGAAAAACCTTTTATGAAATCGCTTCATAAATATTATGAAGGAAAATTCTATCAGTGTACCAATATTTATGGTATTTAAGTTTTTTTGAATTGACTTAAAGTATTATTTTTATTTTACTTGTTTTTAATTAAAAAAGGTGATGCTTTTCAACACTAATTAGGTGTGGAAATATCTTACACGCATAAACTACTGAGTTGCATGAAAATTTGCATCAGTTTACTAAAATAAATTATTTCTAAACAATTTCTAAGTGAAACACTTTCCCATACAACTGCATCATTAGATTTTTGAAAATTAATTGTGGAAAAATGCACTTTTAGCCAGCAAAATACCACTGTGAGTTGAGGGTTGAAGCTACCTCTTCCCCCTCTAAAATACTTATCGCCGCGGCACAAAGTGTGGCATGGTGGCAGCTAGTGTTTCGGGAAAATCACTGCACACTCCAGCACTCACAATTTTCAACGATACTCTCGCACAGTGGTCGTTGCAGTTGCTGTAGAGAAAACACAGCAACTCAACAGATATCAGAGCAGCATCTGTAATGACACTGGAAACAAAAATGCTGCTACATCTGTTGCGTGTTTTATAACACACACGAGACACGGGACAATTAATGTAAAATGACTCAAAAAAGTGGAAACGAATATTTAAAACAAAGACCAACCAACAAACGAAAAAAACAACAATAAAAAACTGTTAAAATCTAGCAAATAATTCAAAACTAATGTGGTTGTTGCATTTACAATAACAGCAGCAACAACTGCAACTGTAGTAACGACTACAAGTATTGCAACAAATGGCAACACGAATACGCTGCTGCTCGAATAGCCAACAACAGAGCAGTTAGCCAGACAGCCAGCCAGCACAACCACCATCGCCAAGCGACCAACCAAAGTATCTTTCGAATGCCTCAATTGGCTTTTCCAAACTCAGTTACAAACGAAAAGCGACAGAGTTTAAAACGGAAAAATCAAAGTGGAAAATTCCAACGCGTTTCGTAGGCAGTTTCCAGAAGATATCCCAAAAATAATTTTAGTTGAGAAAGTTCCAGAGAATTTGATTGTCGTTGCGCGATCGTTCGGTCGGTGATTGAAATCGGTCCCTAAACATCGAACGGAAAACCTTGAAGTGAAGAAACGACAACAAAAAGTGAAATTCTTCCTTTGTTTTTTTTTTTTTCGGTGGCAAACGTAATACAAGTACAGCGAGTGCAGTGCGCATGCACGACGGCGCATTACATAAACACCAGAAATAACGACACAACTACATGGCACAGTGGTTCAAAGCGAAATAAAAGTGATAACGAGGGGAATTAAGAAAATTTATTTGAAATTTGAAAAATATTAATTTAAAGAGTGAAAACTTGAAAAGGAAAAAAAAGAAAATAAGCAATCTTAGTAAAATATGGGTTCATTATATTTGTATTATTGTGGTCTTTGACTATCTAATCAGTTATTAACCACTTTTTTGGTATTTATGCCTCAAACTTTTCCATATAAAAAAGATAAATAACAAAAAATGTCGTAAATGAATCTGAATGCATTTTCATTTATTTCATTATATTGTACACATTTTTCTTGTCGAACTATTTGTACTTATATTGTATTTGGCCATAGGAAACTTAAGAAAATATATCCACAGTGGTGCAGTGGTCCATACAATTTATTAGAAAAATCTATCCTTTAAAAGAATTTCAGCGTTTTCTATTGGAATCCATAAAAAACGCTATTTCGATAAAATTGTCAGTTAAGTTCTTTTACAATAAGGGTGACGATATATTACTATGAAATGACCATCTATTCTTGTAATCACGATACAGGTCGCAATTGTAGCCAGAACTAAACGAAACTTTGCACAACGAAGTTTTTCGGGACAAGGACGAACGCTATTTAATTTGAAGAAAATCGGTTCAGATTTAGATATAGCCCCCATACGAATTTCACTCCCGATTTGACCCTTTTCACTCAATATACCACATATTTCAACAGATTTTCTTCAAAATTAGCAAGACATCTTATAGTTCAACTGGAAACACGTGTTGTAAAAATATGTTAGATCGGTTCAGATTTATATATAGCTCCGATACAAATTTCTTCTCCAATTTGAATTTTTCCGCTTTAGAATCCACATATTTTAACAGATTTTCCTTTAAATTCGCAAAACACCTTATATTTCAACTGGAAACACCTGTGGTAAAAATGTGTTAGATCGGTTCAGATTTATATATAGCTCCCATACAAATTTCGCTCCCAATTTGAATTTTTCCGCTCTAGAATCTACATATTTTAACATATTTTCTTATATATTCGCAAAAAACCTTATATTTCAACTGGAAACACCTGTGGTAAAAATGTGTTTGATCGGTTCAGATTTATATATAGCTCCCATACAAATTTTGCTCCCGATTTGACTATTTTGCGCTCTAGAAACCACATATTGTATCAGATTGACTTCAGATTTGGCAAAACATCTTATATTTGAACTAGGAACACCTATGTTGAAAATTGGACAGATCGGTTCAGATTTACATATAGCTCCCATTCAAATTTCGCTCTCGTTTTGACTTTTTCTGGTCTAGAAACCACATATTTTTACAGATCTTCTTCAAATTTGGAAAAAAGGCTTATACTTCCACAAGAAACACCCATGGCGAAAATGGGTCAGATCGGTTCAGATTTATATATAGCTTCCATACAAATTTCGCTCCCAAATTTTTCCGCTCTAAAACCCACATATTTTAACAGATTTTCTTCAAAATTAACAGATTTTCTTCTTATATTTCAACTGGAAACACCTGTGGTGAAAATGTGTTACATCGGTTCAGATTTACATATATCTCCCATACAAATTTCGCTCCCGGATTGACTTTTTCCACCCCAGAAACCACGTATTTTCACCAAATTTCTTCAAAATGAGCATAACACGTTTACTTGGACGGAAGAAACTTATTGTGAAAGTTACTCACTTCATTCAATGTTTGGATCTAGCCCCGATACAAATATTCCTCTCGATTTGACAAATTGGGTCAGGTCATATTAGCCTATGATTAAGAAACATACAAAAAGCCTTCCCGTTTTCACTTTTTTACCGAATTGAATTGTATTCGGATAGAAAGTGGAGTGTATCATATAGTCGGCCCCGCACGACTTTAGCCTTTCCTTACTTGTTTCATTTTAACCCCAAAAAGTACGAATTTCGGAAATTCTGTTTATTTTAAGTGTCTACGCAATCAGAGGAATGTATACATCGAATTTCATTATTCCAGGTGTAGCCGTTTGGTTGGTGCCATTTTTATCCCTCCGTACCCATTGTATCCCTTGAAAGTACGAATTTGGAAAAAAAATTATTTTTCATGTCTATGTAGTCAAAGGAATCCGACTTTCATGACTCTAGCTGCGGTCATTTTGTTGGTACTATTTTTAACACCTTTTTCTATTTTGACCCCAAAAAGTACGAATTTCGAAAAATCGGTTTATTTTCCGTATCTACACAGTCAGAGGAATTTCATGACTCTAGCTGCGGTCATTTGATTGGTACTATTTATATCCCTTGTTTTTTACATTTTAACCCCAAAAAGTCCGAACTTTGCCAAATCCGTGCATTTTACTTGTCTATGCAATCAGAGGAATGTATACACCGAATTTCATTATTCTAGGTACAGCCGTTTGGTTGGTACCATTATTATCCCTCTATTCCAATTTTACCCCTTAAAAGTACGAATTTGGAAAAAATACTTTTATATTATGTATCTACTCGATTAGAGGAATGTACACACCGAATTTCGTGTTTCTAGCTGTTGTCGTTTAATATGTACTATTTTTATCCCTTTTTTGCCCCATTTCACCCCCTACGAATAAGAATCACTTTATGGTGCACGTTTTTGCTATAAGGGGAATGCGCATACCAAATATCAAGCAAATATAAACAGACATATTCAAAAAACATGCTTAAATACGCTAAAATATTAGGGATTATTCGGTAGTCGAGTTGGTAACGTGCTCGGCTATCAGCGTGGGGGTCGTGGGTTCGATTCCCACCAGAGGCTCTGGTATGTCGCTGCAATAACTGTCTACAATGGTCTTAGTCACCCCGGCTCAATCCCTGGACCCAAAATTATAATATAAATTTACTTTGTATTGTAATTCATAATAAATAAATAAAAAATTAGGGATTACTATGGGTATCTTTAGTCCTTGTGAGGGAAAAATGTTTCCCTTTGGGCCGATTTCGCCCCGTTTCAACGCTATAAGACGCATTTATGGAAATTTTAACGTTCTAGCTCCTTTCGTTTAGATGCCAGCGTGCTTTCAACAGACGGCCGAACGAATTAGAAATTTATGATGATGAAGAATATATATACTTTATAGGGTCTCAGGTCGATATTTCAAGGTGTTACAAACGGAATGAAAAAGTTAGTATACCCCCATCCTGTAGGTGGAGGCTATAATCATGTTTTTAATGTAAATGCCACATTTAGATATCCGAAATTATATTACAAATATTACTGATTCTACTTTTATTACCTATTGCCCATGCGATAGTAGACCAAATTTACAAGTTTTCAACAAAATCTACTCGTACAGCCTATTGCCAACTGATTCGGTAATTCATAGAAGTTAGAAGTTATTATCACTTTTTTTTTGCTCTCAACCACTGTGCATCGTTACGTTGATATTAATTAAAAAAAGTAGAAAAAGGAAGGAAAAACGAGAAAACCTAAAGAGCTTTTTGTTCAAAACTAGTGTGTTTGTGTGTTACGTGTCTTGTGTTAGTGTTTTTTTTTTACTTTCCTTTCTCCGCACTTTTGCTCTGGCGAGCGACGACAGTTCCACAAACTCCGGTAGTAACACTCACTCCACTCACTGACAATGGCCTGTCGTCGTACCCTGGAATATCTGGCTGCACTCGCGGCCATTGCAGTGTCCATTGCTCTGCTGGTATTCGCAATATCGGTCACCAATTTCAATCGCGAACAAACAAAACTTAACAATGCCAGTGCCGAAAGTGAACAACAAATCGGAAATATCTCCGAAACTCAATTGTTAATTGGGACAACAGATATGACAACAACATTATCGTCAACATCATCATCGTCGTCGTCTGAAGCCACATCATCATCAACATCATTACCACCAACATCATTGCCATTGTTGATTACAACGCCATCAGCGTTAACCACTCCAATGCCCACCTCCTCCTCCACCTTCGCACCTTCAACTCCACAGTCAACAACGACGATGAAGTCTGCAAAAAGTATCCGCATTGATTTGCCCACTGTTAGCTCAGGGGTAACAGCAGCAGTGACATCGAATAGCATTCATGTCGATAATGATGATTGGGACAATTACGAGTACACCATTGTGTCCACAACTTCCGCCTCAGTGGATCCTTCAACAATAGAGGTACGTTAGACTGTCTATTCATATGAGCATACAGCCACCATTAGTGATACTTTATTCATCATAATCATACGAAGTGTAGCGTTTTTAGGGTGATAGAAATTATAAAGGTGGCGTTGTCACCGCATTCATTAACACGAAATGTGTCAGAATTTGTAATAATATTAATATTAAACCTTCTGCAGTGTTTGGGTCAAAATGATGCAATTTTGAAATCATTGACAAAGAATGATTAATGAAATGAAAGATGAAATATTAAACACAGCTTTACTTCAAAATTCCTTACATATTCTATATTTCCTGTCTAATAAATAAAACTGAGCTACAATATATCGAGGGCTTATATTCACAAGTGGCTATGAACAAAAACATAATTTTTCAGGAGAGAGAAAATACTGATTTTCTCCTTAGTTTTAAGAGTAATTATTAATCATTCTTCTATAGTTTAATCTAAGGAGAATTACTAATTGCTACGATTAAAAAGTTTTCGAAATTTCCTATTATTCGCGGTTTTATGGTCCATAGCCACTTTTGCACGTTTAAAATTGAGCACTGTTACTGTTAAAATATTTAAGAAATTATTTTCCATTTTAAAAATATTTTACTTAGAAAGGATTGGATAATTCATAATATTGGACACTAGCAGTATCCGCTGCTTCGCATCGAAAATCTATAATAATAATTTGGAAACCTCTTATTAGATAACTCTCATACAGAGTCAAAGGAATGTACTTGTCGTGTCAATTGGGTAGAAAAGAAAAAATTACAACCACAGAGCTTTTTATAACATCGATCTCATATTTCTAGATGCAGCCGGCCACTTTATGACTTTTAAAGGTAACATGTGTTCTTGCTTCGCCTAAAACATGTACTTTATTTGGTACCATGTTTATCCCTTGTCGTCCCGCATCCTCCTTATAAGTACAAATTGTGTAATATCCATTTATGTTCCGCGTTTACGTAATTAATGGGTTGTACACCATTTTTATCCCTTTTTGTCCCGAGCGCACTTAAAAAGTACAAAATTCGACAAATCCAATTTGACTGCGCTTCTACATGGTCAGAGGAATTTACATATCAAATTTACGTTGGCACCATTTTTTATCCCTTTTTGTCCCGATCACCTCTTATAAGTACAATTTTCGAAAAATCCATCTAGAGTGTTTTTTTTGAGGTTAGGATTTTCATGCATTAGTATTTGACAGATCACGTGGGATTTCAGACATGGTGTCAAAGAGAAAGATGCTCAGTATGCTTTGACATTTCATCATGAATAGACTTACTAACGAGCAACGCTTGCAAATCATTGAATTTTATTATCAAAATGCGTGCTCTGTTAAGAAAGTTCAGAAAGAAAGAAATTGTGTTCAGCGACGAAGCTCATTTTTGGCTCAATGGGTACGTAAATAGGCAGAATTGTCGATTTTGGAGTGAATATCAGCCAGAAGCATTGCAAGAGCTACCAATGTATCCAGAAAAAGTCACAGTTTGGTGCGGTTTATGGGCTGGTTGCATCATTGGACCGTACTTCTTCAAAGATGATGCGAATCGTAACGTAACTGTGAATGGTGAGCGCTACCGTGAGATGATATCCAACTTTTTTTTGCCCAAAATGGAAGAACTGAACTTGGTTGACATGTGGTTTCAACAAGATGGCGCTACATGCCACACAGCTCGCGATTCTATGGCCATTTTGAGGGAAAACTTCGGAGAACAATTCATCTCAAGAAATGGACCGGTAAGTTGGCCACCAAGATCATGCGATTTGACGCCTTTAGACTATTTTTTGTGGGGCTACGTCAAGTCTAAAGTCTACAGAAATAAGCCAGCAACTATTCCAGCTTTGGAAGACAACATTTCCGAAGAAATTCGGGCTATTCCGGCCGAAATGCTCGAAAAAGTTGCCCAAAATTGGACTTTCCGAATAGACCACCTAAGACGCAGCCGCGGTCAACATTTAAATGAAATTATCTTCTAAAAGTAAATGTCATGGACCAATCTAACGTTTCAAATAAAGAACCGATGAGATTTTGCAAATTTTATGCGTTTTTTTTAAAAAAAAAGTTATCAAGCTCTTAAAAAATCACCCTTTATATT